>OY540802.1:26307013-27507013 GCA_961205885.1 Ptychoptera albimana | reverse complement strand
GATCGAAATGTAATTGGTTAAATTAGAACAGAATTATTAAATTATTTTTTTTTTTTGTATGTACATATATATAGTTTTATTTTTGTTTATTATTTTTCTTGTTAAAATTTAAATTATTTATTAAAATTAAATAAAAAAAACTTTCGTCGTATATTTTTTATTATTTATTTTGACATCTTTTTTCTTTTTTTTTTTTTTAATAAAACTTAATGAATTCATGCTAAATTTTAGTATAAAACTGTGTCGACGTTATTGAAACTAAAATGAGTAAATAAAAGATTTATTTTCTTGTTGATTCTTTTATTATAATAAAAATTGTTTAATGACATCGTATTTCAACACCGAAGGAATGTTTTATCTTTTACGTCGTTTCCTATCTATCCTTTTTAACATTCACAATTATGTTCAGCAAACAAAAACCATAAAAGCACAAAACTAAGAGAATGTATTAATAAAATTATTCTTTTTTTTTTTATTTTTAGAATGAATAACCAAAAAATTTATACAAAATAACAATTGTCGAAATTTAATTAAAAAAATATTTGAAATTAAATTGAAGGAACTAAATACCATCAACAAATAATTGAGGAAAGAAGCAAAAAAAAATTAATTTTAATTCATAAATAAAATTCACCAATAATGCACTATGGAGTCAACATCATCGTTGGGCGGTCGGAGGGGCGTAGTTGTTCATCACCCGCAACAACCGTCACAAACAATGTCATCAACGACAGCAACAATACCAAATCAAACGAGACATCATCATTTACATCACTCAAGTTTTGGTGGCAGCAACAAGGAGGATGCAACAATGTTTGTAACAGCTCAAACTGGCGGATCTACGAACATGAATCACAGTCAGTGCGGTGGGGGCGGTCATGGTGGCAGTGTTAGTGGCATTGGCATCAGTGGTGGAAGCATAAGATTTAATAAATGTCCTCCTTCTCCTCCATTTCCACATTTTCCACCACCACCGGATTATCCGCCACCACAAAAGCATAACTCCGGTGGTAGAGTTGAGGATCGAATGATTGGTCGAAGTAAAACTTTACACAGATATCCGGAAGATCCCGACACTATTGAACTATGTCTAGAAGAGCCACAGATTGTTAACTCAAAAACATTAATGTATAAAAGTTCTAGTAGTGGCTCTACATCAGGACATCACATTGAACCACAAGTATAAATATAATTATGATTCATTTTTATTTCCTTTTCATGTAATTTTTTTTTCATTACTTCTTAGATAAAATGGTCACGAAATAATATAGCAGCAACAATGGAACGTTTTGAACCATCCGGTTCTTCGTCAGGAGCATCATCAGCTTCTGGCAGTGGTGTACCTTTACATCACCAAGATTATTCTTATGCTTACTATGAACCTGGTGCTGCAATGAGACATTCAAATATTCCAGGACCTGGAAATTGTGATCCTCATTCAATGGCTGGTCCGTCGCGACCACCACCACCTAATTCAATACGTGCACTTTTGTCTAAAGGCAATCGTGGTGCAAATGGTGCTATGACCATGAATGGTCCCATAACTCGACACACGTACACAACTCGTTACGGAACACAAGAAAATATATATGAAGAAATCGGTGGCGATGGGCGAATACGAATGATCGCGCCTGGTCAATCGATGATTTCGTTAAATCAAAGTATGGTGGAAGAAGAATTTCGTCGGGTACAGAATCGCCATCGACGAGTTCTCGGCGAATTAAATTTATCTGTCGAGGCAATGATTATGCCTTCTACCCCGCCAAATGAAGAAGAAAGCGGAGATGAAGAAGATCCTCCCCAACGGGCATCAGGTTCTTCAGTATCATCTTCTTCCCGCCACACTGTCCACGATCATAATTTAGCCGAACTTTTAAGTGCTGTTGGTCCAACAGATGAGCTATTATCACCAGCGAGTAGTCAAGCAATCGGTGGTAATGATCTTGATAGTGGTTTCAGTGGTAGTAGTAGTGGTGCTAGTTATGTAGGAAGTTTACGTTATCACCGTACTGGATCTGCAATGTCAACTTTTCCCACACGATCATCTACTCCTAGTGCTAGTGGGGGCAATTGCAGTTCTATATATGGTGGCAGTACACGATCATCTCAAAGATCTCACGAGGACCCAGGAATGTCATCAATGTTTCTAAGTGTCACGAAAACATTAAGAGGTCAAAGATCAGCTGAAGATCCTGGACCAGCAACATCGTCACCAAGTAATGGCGGTACTAACAATGTAATTGATACTGCAACCAAATCAAAAACCAGTTTTTGGAATCGTAAAGGGTGGCGTAAATTACCCGGATTCTCCAGTACATCAAGTGTAAATAAAGCAGGAACATCAAATGGTGAGTCCAATAATATCATTTAATTTTATTATAATTTGTTTTTTTTCTTTTAACTAATTATTAACGCGAAGGCGCTATATTTTTGTGTGCTGGTTTTTTATTTTTCGTTTATATGATTATTTTTTTTTTTTTTATTATTATTATTTTACTATTTTGTTAATTTGCCACACTCACACTATTTTGTTTTTGTTTTTTTGGTGCTATGTTATATATATGTACAATATATATATATATATATATTTTATAATATGGGTTGCGTGTGAAATCTAAAAAATATTTATAATTTTAATTTGGTTATATTTTTTTTTTTTTAATTTTTCTTTAATTTATTAACCAGAATAGACCGCCAAATTGGTATTTTTTAATAAAATTAGGAAACAACAATTTGGCGGCATTTTATTTTATTTTAATAATTATATTATTTTTTGTTCTGTTTATTATAATTTTATGTTAATAATATTTATTATTTGATTTTCGTTTATTATTATTATTATTATTTTTTTTTTTTTGTTGCAAATTAATGCGAAAAAACGACGAACGTTTTAGAAAATGAAGCTTTCATTATAAACTAAATAAAAACTAATTAAAAATATGCGAAGGTGGATTAACCAATTTATTATTATTACATATTTTCTCTTTTTGCTCTTTTGTTTCTTTATTTTTTTGTTTTAATTTTGTTTTTGTTTACGTTATGTAATCAATTTTCTACGGTCACGAAATCAATTATAAAAAATAATAAAAATGAGAAAAAAATGAAAAAAAATACAAAAACAATAAAACATATATAAAAATATTATGAGCATTATGAAGAAGAAAAATAAAAAACAATCATTCTTCATTATATTGATCATTAAATACATTTTTTTACTCTTCATAAATATCTGTTAAACGACTTTGATTTTTTTTTTTTTTTTACAATCCTTTAAATAAAAATTAATTATTATTTTATTAAACCAAATTAAATTGTTTTTCTCACCGAATTTTATTCACTGTGTTTTATTTAATTGCTAATAGAACTTGTTATAACAAGTTTACTAATAAACACAAAATCAATTTTTAAATTTTCATTAAGTAACAAAAAAGCTAATTACTTTACTAAAAGCTAAATAACTTTGAAACATAATATACATGCACAAAATTCTTTATCTTCATCAAAACAGCAGTCTAATTGTCTAATTTTTTTTTTACTTATAAAAACTAACAGAAAAGCTTAATAATATTAGATTTTATTAGTTCAATATTTAACTATTTTATAATTTTATTGTTAATTATAAAAGATAAGGTTAAATAAATAATTAACATCATATATAAAATACTTTGGTATTTTTGCCACACATTATACGCTTGCTATTATTATTATATATATACCAAAATGAAAATTCTTAAATCAAAAATTAATCGTATATCACGATGTGATTTATTAGCATTTTTTTTTTTTTTTTTTTTGTAAATAAATTAATAAAAAATGTTTGCTATAAATTATAAAGAGAAAAAAAAAAGAAAAATATTCAAAGTTCAAGCAAACAAATTGTTATTTTACTTTTTGACTCAATATTTCCCAGATTTTCTTAATTTAATTAAATTTATTTAAATTTGTTCGTTGAGTTTTTTTGTTTTGTTTTATTGTTTGTAAGTAAACAAACAAACAAACAAACAAACAAAAACGAAGTGAAATTCCCGATGGCGTTTAAAAGTAGTTAACTTCTTTAGCCTTATTTAATCCTTTTTGATCTTTTTTCGTTAGCAGTTGTTTTTTTTTTTTTTTCCTGTATTAATTTTTTAATTTAATTTTGTGTGCTTACATTTCGTCTGGAAATTGAATTTTTTTTTTTTTTTTTACTTTCATTAAATCAAAATGGGTTTTTCTTTTCTACCTTGTTGGAGTTTTTTTTTTTTTATTTTATTTGTATTCATTATTTTTTCACATTTTTATTTACTGCGCCTTCAACTTGTTGTTCGCTGCTGTTGCTTGAATATTTTTGTTGTTCGTCTTTTTTTTTTTTTGTATTTTTCGTCATGGAAAAAACGTAAATAAAAAACAGGAAAAAGCACCCATCAAGTTATTGTACTTTAGAACATTTATACGTGGCTTCGGCTCCTGCTGTTGCAGCTTGTTGTTTTTTCTTATATTTTCTTGTTTCTCAGTTAAATAATTTTTTTTTCTTTTTCAATTTTTTATATTTTTTTCCTAAAATGACTAAAAACGTGTCTTTCGTTTTTTTTTTCTTCTTTCGTTTGTTTGTTATTGTTTGTTGTTTCCTTTTTGCTCTTTATTTTCCACAGTATTGTCAGATAACATTTAATTTTTTCATCCAAGTACGAAAGTCTAAGTCTGAACGTTACGTTACGTTACAGTAAAGAACAAAATCTCCTCAGATTTCTTATTTAATATTCGTGTCACGTGATGATTTTATTCGCGAGTCTCTTTTTCTTTTTTGTTGTTGTTGTGTTTCTTCACTTTTCAAAAAAAAAAAAGTTGTATTCTCCTCTGGTTTTTTTTTTCTTCTTCTGTGTTTGCCCAAGTCCTTTGCTTCGCTATTACGATACGAAATTTAACTAAATTTTTTTTTATATCTTTTAAAAAATGAACAGTGTTGCCAGGCATTGAGTGGTTTTTTTTTTTTATTATTATTTATAGTTTGCTTAAAGTTTTTATTTCCAATGCGGATATATCTTTTTATTTTTCTTTTTCTTATTTGCTTCTTATACAACTCGCGCTGTAAAAGTTATTGTTGTTGCTGTCTTTTTGCTCTGTGCATTGTTTGGTGTGTTTTGCGTTTCTTAATACCGCGTCAAACTTCTCTTTTTTCATTATTAAAAATGCACTGCACAATAATTTTACAAAAAAAAAAAAAACGAAAAAAGAAATATGTTCGTTCGGTCGCTGGTTATATATTTTTGCTTTTGTTTTTATTGTAAAATAAAATATAATAAAATGCAAAAAAAAAAAGAGAAACAAAATAAATAAATATCGGCAAAAATGCAAAAATGCCATTACAACACAAATAAACCTTTGGTATGGTATATACATGCTAATAAAAAAGAAAATTAAAAACAAAAATTGTGTAAGAAACAAAACCAAAAATAAATAAATAAAGCAGACGAGGAACTACAGAAAAATAAAAATTATAATATGAATTCTTTTTCCTTTTTTTTTATTTTATTTTGCTACAACATTTTGTTAATGGCCAATGGTCAGTTTGCTAAGAGGCGATGTTTCTTGGCAACAAAAAACGAAGATGTAGAAAACGAAAAGAAAAAAACGATACACAAATAAATAAATAACAATAAAAAATAAAAAGTAAAAAAAAAAAAAAAAAAACATTAACTGTCGATCGTAAATCTTTGAATTTAAAATTTATTCATTTCATTAATCGTTTATTTTTTAGTTCTTAACCCAATGAGAAATAAACAAATACACAAAATAATATTATTAATATAATAATACTAATACCAATAATAGTGATAAAAATAATAAAAACATTACACACTAATAATAAACATATATTTGAACATCATTTTCTTATTTAACAGAAAAGAAAAAATTGCACAAAATATAATATACTGACAGTTACCAATTTATATATTAAAAAAAAGATTTAATATTTCAAGATCACTGATTCTTATACATTTATATTCATTTTGCCATTTAACTTGTATTTTTTTATTAAGGTACAATGACCGTGTGCTGTTTGTTTTTTAAATTTATTATTTAATAAAAGAAAATTAAATAAATGCGAAGAATTTAAAACATTATATTAATTTGAGTGATGTTTTGAGTGATTTTATTATAACTATTTATTTATTTCAAATTAATAAGTATATAAATAATTAATTATGTTTATAAAAAAAAAAAAAAAAAAAAAAACAATAATTATCTAAATTTTTTGTTCTTTATTTAAAATTTAATTAAAATAATTTAAACGAATTATTTCTATTGATTTGTATACTTATTTTAATTATTTAATTAATACAACAACAACAGTAGCAATAGCAAAAAAAAAGAAGCAAAACGATGATTATTAAATTTGTTATTAGAGCAAGAAAAGAAATATTGTGTTTATATAATGTTATTATGTGGTTTAGTAATAACGATAAAAGCACACCTTTTACGTCTTTGTTGTTTCTTTAGTTTTTTGTTATTTTTTCTTTAATTTAACCGAATATTTTTGATCCTGTGATTAATTAATTAGGTTTTTTGTCATTATTATTTATTTATATTTCTAATAAAATCATATTTTCTTATAATAAATTACAAAAATGGGTTACATACATATGGTTTTTATATGTATATGTATTTTAATAATCTAGCTAGCAAATTATTGTTATTTTATCAATAATTGACAAATTTATTTGGATAAGAAATAAATCAAAAAATGATTTATGTTTGTTGTGAAAAAAAATAAGTTCACAAATATTTTTGTTTAGTTTCATCTTCGTTTTTTCTATTTTTTAAATACTATCCGCATTATTAAGATTATTGTAAGAGTTGTAGATTATTAAAATGAATATTACGAATTTGAATCACTAAAAATTATGATCGTTTAACTTTACAGTTTAATTCTACATACTTTAAACTTTTGAAATACATTTATTTATACTATTTTATTATTTTACACATTGTTCAGTTCAGAAACTTAATAACATTGTTGAAGAATATAGACCATGATTTGATTAAACTTTTCTCTCTTAGTTTTTTGTTTGTTTGTTGAATTAATGTTATTCATGTTGTTTTATTTTGTAACAGAAAAAAAAAAAAACAACGTATTACTTATATTAGATAACATATAAAACAAAGAAAAAACGTAAAACGTAAATTATTTAACTGCTTTCAATTAAGATTAACAATCGACGTTGTAGATGAAAAAAAAAAATGTACAGAAAATTAGAAGATTTTTTTTTTTTTTTTTTAGTAAAACGATTGATTGTGGTTACAGTTTTGTTCGAATTTTATTTGGATAAAAAGTTAATTAAAAAGTAATTTTCAAATATAAATACACGATTACAATTTACCTTTATTGTTATTTTAATCTTTTAATTTATATTTATGATTTTGTTCGTGTTGCTGTTTCATTCTAAATTTGGCTTAATTATTGTTTATTTTTATATTACCTATTTAAAGAAATTAAATTATTTAATTAAGCAACAATTTTATTTAGAATCTTTTTAAAATACGTTATGCCGTTATTATTTATTATGTTTTTTAATGTTTGTTGTTTTACCATTGCTCAATCGTTGTTTGCAATTTAAATATATATATATAAAAAAAAGTAAGTAAATAAACATAGGTATCCCTCGATTTATACGTGAACCGTTTGTAGTCAACATAGATTTTAAATTTTATATAATGCCTTGGAGACATTATTATACTGTTGTATCATTTTTATTTTTGTATTTCTTTATTTTTTGTGGTCCTAATGTGTCCAAACTTTTTTATATCCAACCATAGATGCTTTTTTTTTTTCTGAAAAATTTCTGTAAATAATTTTTTTTTCTCTAAATATTACATCGTCTTTGTAAAATACTTGAATAGTTAATTTAATTTTTTTGAGAGTTGTAAAAATCGGGTATTACATAATAAATCAGTATAAAAAAAAATTGCACAATTGAAATGATTAAATTAAATTATTTAAATATATGATGAGTTTTATTATTAAATTAATTTAAAAGTTAATTGTTAATTAAACTTTTATCTTTTTATCATTAGCTTGTTAGTAATACCGGTAACAGTTAATGACATTGTTGTTAATTCCATTTAGTATCACTAGCAGCAACACATATTTAAATAATTCATCTCTTGTGTTAAAATTTGCTCCCATTTCAATTTTATTATTTATGAATTATTTTATACCGAATTACACACAAGCTAACCATCGTGTTCGATATTAACATGTGCACACCTCAAATTCAATAATTAGCTAACAAAATTTTATATATAATTCATTAAATAATTTTTTTTTTATTTTAATTAAATGCAAACATTATTCATCCAGATAAACATTCAGTATTTTGGTTTTATTTATAAGGTTAGTCTTGTTGTTATAAAATCGTAAATACGGCATGCAGTTTTTAAAAAATGCAAATTTTTATCAAAACGTGAGTTCAGACAAAGATTTGTTTTATAGAAGCAAGAAGCAAGATTGATTAAATAATATTAAGTGGAGAAAAAAAAGTTATAAGCTGTTAAAGGATTATTATTATTATTATTATTATTATTATTATTATTATTATTATTATTATTATTATTATTATTATTATTATTATTATTATTATTATTATTATTATTATTATTTAGTAATCTACAAATATATATATATATCTATATATATTTTTATTAAATTTATTATACATCTGCTCATAGCCATCACATATTTTTAATCATTATTAACTTTAAAAAAATTCCGTATTTTTTATTTGAATAACGATAAGTATGCAACAGTTATGTATCTTGATACATGTATGTAGCTCAATGTGCCGCACCTATATACATATTATGGTCGTTTCTGTTATTAATTTTCTTCTTAATTTTATCATATATATATATACTTTACAAAAAAGAAAACTAATTTAAATTATTTCTAATTTAAAGTTTCTAAATGCTGTTGTTTTTTTTTTACCATTCGTTCTGTTTTTTCGCTTTTAGATTTTTATTTATAAAAATAATAAAGTAACTCCAAACGCCACTGTGTAGGTTTTTTTTTTTTTTTTTTTTTGTATAAGAAAAAAGCATTTTGCATCATGTATAACAAAACGGTTACGGTTAAATTAAACTTTAAAGCACACCTAATCACATTTAATCGTGCGTGCGCACCTTTAACTTTTATGTTAGAAATTTTACTCTTTGCTTTTACGCTTTTCAAATGATATTTTCTGTATTAATTTTCAATAAATAAGTAAATGAACATTCTTTATCGTTTGCCGAGAGTTTTGTAAATTTGTTAGCGTTAACTTAATGTTTATGGTAATGCTGATGATGAAATAAGAGCTAGAGTTATTCATCATATTTAGTTTGCTTGGTTACGTGCTGCTGCTTCCTTATGACTAGTCGTTGTGTTTGTTAATCTTGTCGTTTTTTTACTCTTTTTTCTTTTGTACATACAATTTACCATTTTCTTTAAATTAATGATCCTCATTATTATTATTATTATTATTATTATTATTATTATTATTATTATTATTATTATTATTATTATTATTATTATTATTATTATTATTATTATTATTATTATTATTATTATTATTATTATTATTATTATTATTATTATTACACAAATCTATTATTTATTTATTAATGTTAACTTATCATTTTATTACTTCTTTGACTGATTAAAAATTAAAAATATTTGACAATTTATAATCAATAAATTTTTAATAGAGAATATTTTTATTGATTGTCCTACTTTAAAGGATTATTATTAACGTTTTAGCAATAGTTAATCAAAATTATTGATTTTTTACACTAAATAATTGATTCGCAATTGGAATGTTGTTTAAATTTAATGTAATTGATATTAAAACCATTATTCTCTGCAATGCATATATAAAAATTGAATTTCTAGATTATTATTTTAATTTTAATATAATTTTTTTTATTAGTTAATGCATATGCAATACTTCTTTATCGAAGTAACTAATTGTATTGATAAAAAAAAAAACTATGACTATTTAATTATACAATCGCATATATATAATCAGCATAAAGAATAAAATACTGTTTTATGCTTTTATTTTTTTTCTTTTTTAGAATTTCCTTTTATTTCCTTTGTTTCTTTCTTTTTTGATAACAATAAGTTGGTATAATCTGCTAGAAATATTAATAAGATTTTATATCAATATGTTAATAAAATAAATTTAAATATCCAAATATATTATGAATTTTTTTTTTTATTGATTCAATTATTACAATTTACTTACTTTAAAAATATCTTTTTTATTTTAAGATTTTCTATCAATATCGTTCAGTAATTTTTTTCATAACTTGTGTTTTATAAAATGTTCAAAGCCTATATTTTCATTTAAAATTTAAATTTTATCACATTATAATTATTAATTAAAATATAATATAAAAAGCACAATCATGTTTACTTAATAGCATCAATATTTACACTAACTTAGTGAATTTCTTAACAAAAAAAAAAAAAAAAAAAATAACACATAGAATACAAATAAATTTCGAAAAATATATATAAATATTTATACATTCTATTGCCAAAAATTATTCATTTATTGATTTATTTCTATATATAAAAACTTTATCGTTATAATTAAGTCACGGTAGATTACATATTATTTATAAAACACGATGAAAATAAAAGTTTTAACAATTATGAAGAGTTATAGAAACCGAAATAATGTAAATATTTTGTTTGTTTTAACGGAAAAAAGAAAAACAATAAAAGTTAAAAACATATTTGAATTGGTTTTTGTATTAGTATTAATATTATTTTAAGCATTGGTGGTTTAGGTTTAGGTGTTATTGTTTTTGTTGTTGTTGTTGTTGTTGTTGATCCTTTCCTGCAGCATATTTCACTATATCTATATCTTTTCTTTTTAGGAAATCTTGAAGATATTTTTTTTTTTTAATGTATATTCAATGTATTCGTGCAAGTACTCATACCGTGCAACGTTTTCATTATTATTATTATTATTATCTTTATTTTGTTTTTTAATAATACAAGTTAAAATATTATATATAGCCTAAAGGTATTTTAAAACACGGTTTTTGTCTTGTGCGTCTTATGATACTTCTTATTATTTAATTCTGTTCTCTTCTGTTATGCTGAATGTATAAAGCAACGTTTTTGTGTATTTTGACTTTTAAAATCTTTTCACCTTTTTATTATAAATATTTTTTTACATTGCTAATATAAAACACCAAAGTAAGATGAATACAAAAAAAAAAAAAAATATATAATAAGGTTGAAAATAATGATGATAAAGAAACGTTAATGTTAACTATTAAGACTACTTTAGTAATACAGTAATGGTTATGCTTTGTGAGCGTTATATAATTATACAAATCGTTTGTAGAACAATAATTATCGGGAGGTTTTTTTTTTTTTTCTTTTCTTTTGTAATTTCTTTTAAAATTAATTTTATCTTTAAATGTGCCGCTGCCGTTTTTAACATTTTAAGACTCGACTGTAATTTGACATCTCTTCACTTGAGCCAAATTAATAATGTTCAATGTTTATATTTCGGATTATCTGTAAAATATAATCAGTGTCAGTTACTGAATACATTTTTACTTTTTTTAATAAAATATTTTTATATTATTTAAATAATTTCGTATATATTTTTTATTCTAATTAGAATAAATCTTCTTTTAAAAAAAAAATATGACCTTTTCATCACCTTTATTAAGATAAAATAAATGACAAAAAAAAAAAGAAGAATTTAATAAAGAATAATATTAATTTTCCTTTCGTTTTTCTTTCTCAGTATATTTATTTTATTTTATTTTTTTCTTTATTTAATCACAATCTTTTTTTGTACATATTGTCTTTTAAGCACTTGCTTAATAATAACTTGAGTTTAATTCTTGCTGTCTTTTGACACCTCTTTAGAAAACCATACGCTCTTAAGTTCACTTAGCAAAAGTTTTATATTTTACAATTCCATGTGCTTTTGGGTAAAGTATTCTTTAACATTTTTATTGTTATTTAACTAGGAACAAAACGTATTTATGTGGGCGACATATTAACACATAACATCACCAAATTTGATTTAATTTGAAAAAATATTAGATTGAAATGAAAATCGCATCTTTATCATCTTCGGTGGGCTTTTCTATAAAAAATATTTTCGTTATATCTTCTTTTCGTCAACAATAATAATGAAAGAAAATTCCTTCATTCACTATTGCGCGCTTTTCAACATCCTCCTCCCTATTATCAAATTGTTAAAAGAAAAATAATAACAAAAACGGATTCATAAAATAAAAAATATATATTTATGTAAGTAACGAGAAAATGTTATGCTTTAAAAGGCGACATTCAATGTTGTCAGTTGTTGGTTTGTTTATTTGCGAAAAAAAAAAAAACATTGAAAAATTCATATAATAGCGCTTAACCCACGACAACAACAAAAAAATCAACCCTCATTCTTGTACAGCTCACTTGAAAAAGAAAAATACTCAAAAAATGTACAGGGAAGTAAAAAAAATAACTCATCTCTGAATGACAACAGTGTGTTATTGTAAACAAGAGGGTGGTTAACCACCTGTGTTCCATTTGCCAAGCTTTTATCATTGCTTTATTTCTTATACATGCTGCGACAACTATACAGCAATTGTTTTTTTTTTATTTATTTATTATTTTGATGGCACCACTTGAACGGTTCATCGTTTACCACAGACAATAACATCAAGAAGTGCTTTCTGCAAATTTTTCTTTCATCACATTGCCGAGAACAAACAGAATAAAGAAAACCTCCTCAAGCCAAATATAAAATAATTGAAGAAAAATAATACTCAAAATTTATCTAGTCATTTGGTTTTAAATGAATTTTTTATGTTAAACTTGGTTTCTTCTTTAAATCGTTTCTTAACTACTTCGCGTTAGCTATAACCAACGAGGTTTTGTTTTAGTGCAACGATTCTGATTGCTACTGGATTATTATCGAATGCTACTGTTTTCGATGTTTAACAGTCGATTAAGTTGCTGATAAAGTTTTTTTTTAATGCTTTTATGTTTAATAATGAGAGCAATACATTTATATCGAATTCATAAACGAACAATACTATATTGTGGTGCCTGTCAAACTTTATTTTAATTTATATATTTATTTGAATATACTTAGTAGTTAGTACATGCTTCTACTGTTACTACACCATCTGCAAAAATTGTTTAATAATGTTGAAAATTCTCTATCAATTTAATCAATTGAGGGTTGTTATAGCTCTCCTCTTGTTGTATTGCTATTTGTAATTTGTTACAAACAATTTCAATACGAATAATATCAAAATACAATTTTTTACGGTCAGTTGTCAGCCAAAAATAACTTCAACAAAATTCATCGTAATGGTTGATAATAGGCCATTCTGTCCATTTTTCAAAGTTAAGTCATCTTCAAACTTGACTATTTATCTTTTCAAAAATATATAAAACTTAGGGTCGAACGAAATTGGTAGCTTGATGCAAATCATTTTTCAATGTTGGGTAAAAAATTTTTAACCAAAAATTTGCTACCAATTGAAATTTTTTTATTTCAAGTACGATTAACATTTTTATTTACGTAGCATCGATGTGTATACGAAATACACTGTGTATTTTGTAATTGACCACATGTGACCGAAAAATGTTCAAGTGGATTTTTATAGAAAAAATAATGACTTGTCCATGTTTTCGTTAAAAATTTCCAATTTGCGTGCAGTTTATTACATGCTTTTATAAGTAATTTTTTAGGTTGTGTATAAATATAAGTAATATCATTAATAAGCATTTAAGCTTTGTTTTTTATTATTCTTTAAAATAATTTCTTGTTTTCTTAACTACTTTTTTTTTGAGAAGAATGTTCATCATTCACTTTCCTTTTTATCCTATAATCACATGTATGTATTTGTATTGAAGATTTTTAAGGTTTGCTAATTTTATTTCAAATAACTTAAAAATTATATCATAAGGAATTAGATTAAACACTATTACTCTAAAATATAACTTTATTTAAAATAATTTTCTCTAAATAGGCGATAAATAACTTTCCCTTGGGATTCAATTTTTTGTTTTTCTAACCGAATCTAAGGGTGAATTTAATGAAACAAATTTGATTAAACACCATCTGGTGCTTGATAATAGTTTTTAAATGATGGGTTTTGTTATTTTATTTTAATTCTTAAAGATTGGATTAAATTTAAACATTAACTTTAGTTTTATTTAGAAAATTTAAATTTCATTTAAGGTATTTTATTTTATTTTTTTTTTTTTTTTTAGAAGTAATAACCGAATTAAGTGAATTTGAAATGTTATCCCAATGGAGTTGTATTGTCAAATGATTTTTTACACAACAATTAACAACAAATAACAACATAATGAAATTAAAAATTATTTCAGTGCAATCAATATTATTTCTTGTATTCCATTGCTTAGGCAATAGGTTATCATTTTTTCATCTTTGTCGTCTTAACTGATTATGTTATAATCTTTCACCAAAAAAAAAAAAAAAAAAAAAATGTATTTAAGAATACAATTAAGTAGGGTCGGTTATCTGTCTTTGGCTAAATGTTTAACGTTTTGTAAATTATATTTATTAATTGTCATCCCTTAATTTATTTATTTTTTATTATTTTTGTATTGTTTTGTGATATTTTAACATTCTCCACCATACAAGTTTTTTTTTTTTTTTTTTTTATTTACCCTTTTCAGAGCTTCTTTATACAGATTATTTTCTTTTTTTTTTAAATAACCAAGCAAATTTGTTAATCCATCCAATTTTTTTTTTATTCTCCGCCCTCTTTTATATTTATTCATATGACCAAAATAAATTCTAAAAATAGCAACCCCATGTTGTATTTATTTATTCTTAATAGTGGTAATCAGTCAACTTGTGTCGTCTACAATGCTCAATCCGTGAAATATTTGTTCTTTTTTATTATTATTATTATTATGCTGCTAATACTGGTAGTTGGTTTTAAAATCTGAAATGCTGTTGTCATTTGCTATTTTATTTTATTTTATTTTTATTTTTTCTTTACGTTCATTATCCACATTTATCCTTTGTACTTGCAGTAGAATTGTACAATGGACATTTTGTAGTTTTTCAACATATTTCTTTTTTCTTTTTTTTTTCTGTTTTTCGATGGCGTCTTGAAATGTGTTTTTTTTTTTTTTTATTGTTTTTCATTCGACCAAATGAGTAAGCGACAACCATTTAATTGCTTAAAATGCAAAAAATAAAAACTAAATATGGACAGCAAGCAACCATTAAGTTTTATTTTCTCGCAATTTTTATTTGATTGAAATGAAATCGCCACCCCTTTTATTTTTATTCCTATTCAGCATTAACACACCCTTCATGCGTGTGTTTTTTTTTTTTTTTACTTTTTTTGTTTATTTACAAATAATTCATCATAATCACTTACCATGCACACATTTTTTATTTTTTTTTAACTCTGTAAAAGATTACATACAAAAATTTTTTAATATAAGTATAGTATTTTGTATATGGTTGAAATAATTTTCTCCTACAAATCGTGTTTTATGACGAATAAATTACATAAATTAAAAGGGATGGATAAAAATAAAATGATAATAAAAATTAATTTTCTTAAGTAAAATTGAAAAAAAAAGAGAAGAAGAATAAAAGTAAGTGCGCCAAACATAAATTGCAATAAATTTTACATTTTTGCTGCTTCCCTTCTTATTAAGCATTTAATTTTTATAATAATAAGTTCAATTTGTTTCTTTTTTTTTTAACTTGACGAAGCGAATCATTTATTATCAAAATAATTCGTCTGTATTTATCAAATCATTTTTTTTTATCTATTTTTTTGCTTTAATCAATAAAATGTTAAGACATGTGGGTGAATAGATTAGGGTGGTTTTATTAAATTTATTTTCATATATTTCTTATGAAATCTACATTACACACAATATGGGGTAACTAAATAAATAAAAAAAATGTTATTCTTTTATTTATAATGATAACAATAAACTGATATAAATGCTGTTGTTGCTACTTTTACGTATGTTGACTTTGATTATAATGACGACCAGCTATCACTAACAGCGTGTAAAAAATAACTTAAAATGGAATTTAAAAAAATAAATAAATAAATAAATTAAATGTAATGTAATGTAAAGTAAAAGGTAAAGTAAAATGAAATAAATAAAAAAACCAAACAATAAAAATTTAAAATTGTTTGAACAATATTTCTATTTATTTAGAATGATAAATTTATTCACATTTTCATTAATTTGTCTTATAGCGAATGGTGCTATGGTGTATATTTGTCTACCTCTTGTTATTTTATTTTATTTTCGCTTTACGTTATTGTTATTGTTATAATTTTTTGTTTTGTAATATTAATAACTTTAATGCTTTCAAATATTATAGATGGAAAAATATCTCAACTCAACTTGTGACAGTTTTATATTTTTAACCAAAAAAAATGAGAAGAATCTTTTTTTATACACCTTGTCGCGCATTATAACAATCCATCTGATGCTTATCTACGCTACTATCTTGCTAAACATTTGAGATATTATTTATTTGTTTAAATTTTACTTATTAATTTTGTTTAAATGGAAAATGTTAATGGTTGATATATATTTTTTTTTTGTTTTTTTGGCTTTGTGTTTACCATTTAATCTTTCCTTAAAATTGTAACGAATAAATTAGGAATTAACAAATAAACAACCACCTTAATATTACGCAGATTTTAAAGCATCAACCTTTTGTTATTATTTTATTATTATTAATTAAATAACAATTTAATTCTATTTATTTATCTTTAAGTGCCATTTATTTCTATCAAGCAAATTTATAATGTTCTCTAAAGATTCAGTGATTCACAACTATGGTAATTTTATTTACAATATTATGATGAAATATTAAAAGATTTTATTAAAGCTGGTTTTAGTTCTATGTCTGCAGATAGATAAATAGATAGAATTTGTTGTGAAAACACTACAATAACAAAATCACACATTCATATTTATCAAATTTGTTAAATTTAAATAATTAATTATTATTTTTTTGGGTAATTTTAAGCTTAAGTTAATTTGTAGATTTATAATGTAGAAAAAAAATAAAATAAAATAAATAATTAATTAAATGTTTGTATAATTTTTTACTTATTTATTTAAACAAATAAACCCTAGTGTTTAGCTTATGTTGTGTCTAATATTATTTATTGCATTTCTATCGTCTATACACTTTACATACTTCTTGTTAGTTTTAAAATGAATAAAAAAAAAAACTCCAACTCATGTTTGTAATTTATTAATTGTCACATTTTTATTATAGTCAAACGAAATGCACATAAATAAATGAATTAAAAGAAACATAAATAAATTGTTGTAAGATCAAACAATTTTTTTTATTTTTTAAATTAATTAATTAATTCGTTTTTTATTTCAATTTTCATTTCTTTAAAAATTATTTTGTTGATAAGACAAAGAATTAAGAAATTTTTTTTTTATCGAAATTTATTATTATTTTCTTACATATGGTGGAATTTTTCATTTTTTCTTAATTGTTATGCGCGTCTCATGTTGTTATTTTTTCTTCTGTATCTAATTAAAAATTTTGAATTTTTTTTTTTTTTTGTAATGTTTTAAATGGTTTTCTGTACATTTAATTGAATATAATTATTTAAAATATCGAGTAAGATAAAAATATTCATAGATTAGTTTCCTCTAAAGAAATACTGATTTTTTTTTTTATTATTATTATTTACGGTTGTTAATTGCAATTTAATGAAATTATTCAAGATTTTGTAAATAACAAATGGCTATTCTATTCAAATGATTTTATTTCTCTAGTTTTCAGTAATGTTTATTACATCAACTAATGTTAAAGTTATAAAACATTAAAACTGTCACAATGTCTGTAGCACGATGAATGATTAAGGGATGCAGAAAATTGAGTAATTAACTTTTAAAACAATGTGAAGTGTTCACAATAAAGATATTATTTTAGATGAAATTTTTTTTTTACTTACTTACTTTGGGTAATATCAGAAGAAAAAGTCAACAATTATGTTCTTTTCCATTTCTGTCATTTCATTGCCTAATTTAATTTAATTTTATTTAATTATCTTTGTTTTTTTTTTTTTTATTGTTCTTTGTTGATGTTGAAATATCCGCTACTTGTTTTTTTTTACTATTATTATTATTATTATGATTACTATTTAGCTGTAGTCGTCGTCGTCGTCATCGCATAGTCAGTTTTCGTTTTTAATTGAATTTTTCTTCTCTCTATTGTGTTGTGTATGCGTTTTTATTATTATTTATTTGTTTATTAGGTTTTTATTTTATTATGTTTATACGGAAAAGAGCCAAAGTTGTTTTTTTTTTATATCAATAAAAATTCTTTAACGTTGGTCGGGCCTTAAGTATTTTTTTTTTTTTTTTTAACATTCGTTAATATCTCATTAAATTAAGATAAATTTATAAAATGATACGAAATTGAAACAAAATTAGAGTTCGCTATTTACACATTGTTTGAGAATTGAATTAGCACAGTATGAATATAATTTTGATCAAACAATAAAAATTATGTCAAAAATAAAAATAAAAATTAATTAATTAATTAATGTATAATTCGCAAACATTTTAATGATAAATTAAATTTAACTAAGAAGCGTTAACCACACCATAACATAAGTTAATGTCACTATCATAATAATCATATAATTTTAATTAATTTTTTATTGTTTTGTTGTTATTATAGTTATTGTTTTTTTTTTTAATGAAATTAAATTAAATTATATTTCGTAAAAAGCATTAAAAATAAAGCGCCAAAATCCCCACTACCCAATGTACATAACCAAAGCATAATAATGCAATGCGATATGGGGAACAACAGTACGGCATTTACAGCAGTAATGAACTCAGTTATAATAATAACATAAAAATGTTAACATTACCATTATAGCATTAACGTTAGAATTTTTATTTATATAAACATAAGAAAAAAATACAAAATAATATTAAAAAAAAGAAGAGATATGTAAATTATAATTACATATGTAGTGGGATAGTAGTTGTGGTGCTGGTGATAACCATAGTGGGTTAATTACCTGTTTGTTTATTTATTTGATTACACTTTTTATTGTTTTTTTTTTTTTACGTATTTAACCATGATTACTTTTATTTTCTTTTTTTTTTTTTTTGTTATTCTTTTAATGAAATCACTCTATTTGATTTCGATATTAGATTTGTCTGTTTTGGTGTTCATTAAGCTACTAATTTGTATATATGTTAACCAAGATAATTTAATGGTCATGAACCTTTCACATTAACAAAATGTATGTATAGATATGTCTATATATGAGCAATTGTAAATAATTAAACATTAAAGTTGTGTTAACCACACACGACAACAGCCAACCAGATGTCCTGGTGTAAACTGATTTACCACTTTTAATCCAATTTTCAAAACTTTAATTTTATTTAATTCATCATTTGATGTTTATTTGTTGTTAATTTGCTTCAATTTTGCACACACACACACACACACACACACACACACGCTCACACACACACACACACACACACACACACACACACACACACACTCGTTATAATGTAATTTGTAGTAAATTTCAATTATTTTTTTTTATGTTTTAATAAGTTGTGGCTTGCAGTGGTTATTTTTTGTGGTTTTCCAAGTTTGATTGCATTCTAAACTTATGCTGTTCGAATAGTTGCTGTTTCAATAATTTACAAAAGTTTATGAAGAAAATTTATGTGCAAATAATATATAAATCCCATTGAGAATAATATTATAATAAAATAGGGAAAAACAGGATGCAAATTGAAATAAAATCAAAAAAATTTCCTTCCTTACTTTTATTTTACAACAAAATATAATAATAATAATAATAATAAAAAAATTTATTTGTATCGAAACATTTGATAATTTTTTTTTTCTTTACCATCATCCGCATCATCGTAATCATCATCATCATCGTCATTCTATGAGCGACAAAATAATAAACAAAAAAAGAAGACAAATATCAATAAAAATAAATAAATGTTATTATTTTTAGTACAAAATGTATGTTAAAATCAGTAAAAAACATATTTTCCTCATTGGTACATTTTTCCGTGTCTTTATTTGCTTTAAGATGAATGTATCTGACTAAGAAAACAAAAAAACCTAAATAAAGAAGAAATATTTTCTCGTAAAAGATCCAAATGTAAACGTAAAAAAAAATTCATCACAACTTTCTATCACAATTCATCTAAAAATTAAAAAAAAGAGATTTTCTTTGTTTCACCATAAAAATAAACAATTAATTATATTTTAATACATTTAAGGGTGTAAGGCACAATAAAATGGTTTTTAATTGATTATAATTGAATTATATACAACTTACTTGTTGTATCGACTACAGTTCATAAATAAGGTTCATTAAACAAGAGTTATTTTCTTGACTTTGGATGTTGTAAACAAAACAACACCGCACACAATCAATCAACACACTATAAGTCGCATGTGAACGATATCAAAAATTAATGAAAATTTTGTTTAAACTGTTAATATTGAAAATTAGTTTATTATTATTATTTTTTTTTTTTTGTTTTTGCTTATATACTTTGTTATCACCACCAGATGCAACAAATTATTCTCTAATGGCAAATAACGTATTGTGCCGGAAGTCAATAAATGTGACACACCTTGAAAACAACACTCACCTCCATTCATTAGTAATATTTGTTTACTTGTTTCTATTTTTGTTTGTTTGTTTGTTTGTTTGTTTGATAATGAATACTAGCATGTGGCGCTATTATTGTTGTTATTATGATATTATAAGTAATTGTAATTAGTTGGGCGTTTTATTGATAAAACAGTTTCAACAATATACAAGCCCGCGTTAAGAGTTTTATTAAATGTAATCGACAAACAAAGAAATAAAATCGAAGAATTTCAACATTTGCTCAAATCGTCAAAACTTTTTATTTTATTTTATTACTTTACTAAGTTGTAAAACTTTGTCTACATAACTAAACAAATTATGTTGCTTAAATGTACATACAAGACATACCAGACGAGATGATAATTTTATTTATATTCTTATTTTACTCAAATTTCTACTCATTCTTAGATTTTAATTATGTTTTGTTGTTGTACAAATATTACCGAATTGAATATGTTTAATCTTAATCGTAATAAGTACAATAAATTTGTTACTATTAAAAAAATAAATAATTTAACTTTAAAATAATAATCAGCTTTTTGTCATCTTCAAATGGATCATAAAAAATTCTCGTCACATTATTGATTTATTTTTTATTTTATTTTGTGTTTATTTTGTTTTTTTTTTTTTTTTTTTGTTTTGTGTGCTTATTAATTAATTAAGTTAAAATTAGCATAACTGTTGAATGTATTTTCTTTGCTTTTTTGCTTTTTGCTTTATAACCGATTTTGCTTCTAACTCATCATTAACTAACCCCAATGGTTTTTGTTCATGTTTTTCAACTTTCTTTAATATTTTAAAAATCTTTACCCCATTAATGATCTTAATTTATTTCATTATCATTATTATTTTTATTATCATTTCTTTTTTATTTTATTATTATTTTTATTTTTATTTATTTTATTTTTATTTTATTTTTTTTTTTTTGTATTTTTAGCGCTTTGCTTTGGCCGCCACCCATCGCCGTAATGATGATGGCATATTTTCTCCTTTTCTATTTATAAATAAAAAAAAAAAAATAAATGTTTAAATTAATTTAATTAAAAATATAATAATAATAATAATAATAAAAAAAAATGCAAAAGTTTAAAAAAAGAGAGACGAAAAATTAACAATTTATAAAGGGAAATTTGATTAAAAAATAATTTTTTAATTTTTTTTTTTTCGGGTTAAAATTTGTTTTTTTTATTTATTTTCCAATTTTTTTTTTTTTTGTTTTTTTTTCACTCTTTGGCAATCTTTTTGTTTTTGTGTTTTTTTTTTTTTTTTTGTTATTATCATTTTTAGTTAATTATAAAACTAGGCTTGTCCCTACTTTGTTTCCCTTTTCGATTATTGCTTTTTCAATATCTTTTGACTTTTTGCTATCAAAAACAAAATTATAAACAGACAAAGAAATAGAAATAAGCATGAGACAAACTGACGGAAGTGCTGATGACGTAATTTTTGTAAAGGAAAATATTCAACAACCCACCCACTGCCATTAAACACTAATAAAAAAAAAAATTCCAAATCTAACATGTTGCCAACATTTAGGCACATTTAATTAAAACAAACATCATAAAAATCGTTTTTTTAGTTTTAATTTAATTATTTATTTTTTTTTTAAATTTTTATTTTGATTTTGATTTAATTTAAACATCTTTATAAATTAATTAAATGTTTTTTTTTTCTTTTTTTTTTTTGACTTTTTTCTATACCTACAGCCGAGATTACAACTGCACAGCGTGTTGTTTCTGCTAAATAGAACCTTTGTTTAGCGAACATAATTTTTTAATTAATTTAAACATGTTGGTTATAAACAGTTTTTTTTTTATTATTATTATTTATATATATATATATATATTTTTTTTTTTTCATAAATTAATTTAAAAAACAGAAATAAAATATATTTTATTTAAATTAAAATTAAAAAAAAATTAAAAATTAAATTTTATTAATGAAATGAAATGAAATGAAATAAAAATTAAAAAAAAAAAGAAAAGAATTATTATTTAATTAATTAATAAAGACGATTAATAATTTTTATTATAAAAATTATATAAAAAAAAAAATTATTATAATATTATTAATTTTATTTTAAAATATTATTATCATAATTATTATTATTATTATTATTATTATTATTATTATTATTATTATTATTATTATTATTATTATTATTATTATTATTATTATTATTATTATTATTAGCATTTATTTAACTATTTTTTTAGTCATTAAATTGTAAATTTTTTAATAGAAATAACTAAATAAAATTAATTATAAATTTTAAGAAAAAAAGTAAAAAAAATCTTTTTTTAAAAAAATTATTTAATAATAGCATAAAGCAAACTAAATGATTTTATTTTGTTATTTTACAAAATATAAAATAATTACATATTCTAATAATAATAATAATAATAATAATAATAATAATTATAATAATAATAATAATTATAATAATAATAAAAGAAGAAAAACATAGATTTAAGTAAATGATAAAACAAAAAATGAATAAATGGAAAAAAATCAAAATATAAAAAGAATTATTAATTAATTATTTCAAATTGAATTATATTTTAATTTTTAAATTAAAATTAGAATTTCTTTTAATTAAAACAATACAAAAAAATTTTAATAATAATTTTAATTCATTTAATAACAAAAACAAAAAATGTTTTTTTTTAATATCAAACGAAAAGTAAGATTAGTAGCAGCAAGTGAACAAAAAAGAAAAAAAAAAAAAAAAGAAATTAAATTAATTAAAATACTTTTCGAAAAATAAAAATTTGTAAAATAAAATTTAATTTTTGTAACTTTTTTTTAAATACTTAAAAAGTATAAAAAAAAAAAAAAAAAAAAGTTTAAAGTAATTAATTGCAAAAAAAAAAAAAAAATTATTATAAATAAAATAAAATTATAAATAAGCAAAAAGTAACGAAATGAAATGGAATAAAAAAAAAAAAACAAAAAGTTAAAAAATTAAGAAAAGATAAACGTTTAATTATTTAATTTTATGCACCGCAGGACGATCACAGACTTTTCTGTATGCCATGCCATTTGTGTATTTGATTTATCCTCTATTACCAAAAAAAAAAAAAAAAAACCAAAAAATTTGTTGCCTGTGTTTTCTTATTCTACTGGTAAAAGTACTTTTATAGCATTTAAATTAATTAGATATTAAATTAAAGATGTATGTATTGTGTTTATATGATCCTTATTCGCTTTTTTTATATAAAAAAAAAAAAATAAACAAAGCATGATGTATTTACTTGGATAAAAAGGTAAACATTAAGTGGTGAGAGGTAACTTTCGAATTATATTTATATTGATCGCCTTATAATTTAATTTATATAAATTTTAAAGAATTTTCAACTAAATTAAAAATAATATTATGTTTTATGATAAATATTTATAAAGGTGTATTTAATTTATTTTTCTATGTTTATTAAGTATTAATTATTATGATTAACGTACGTTAGAAAAAGAACACACATTTTTCACACATTTAACGTAATTTTAGGTAATTTAAACCATTTTTCGTATTGACACTGAATCGAATTAAAATTGAGTTTTTTTTTTTTTTTTTAATTCATGTGAGTATTTTTAGTCATCGCTATCAATAATGTAACAAGGAGACTCTGTGACTCTGCAAAAATTACGGTTGAAAAGGTAAAAATCTTCCCAAACACACTATCTATGTATCAGTTACAGATGGAATAATTCAATTCTATAATTAATAAATAATTGTGAGTATTTATTTAACAAACATTCACTTTTTATTACTAAATTATGACATGTATGAGTATTTTTTTTTCTTTTTTCTTATTACATCTAATTAACAATAAATATTCCCATGGAAAAATCTCAAAAATTATTTTTTTTATCGTAGTTTCAGTAATAATACAAAATTACTTGACACTCTAGCCAAAGTGTAAAAACAAAAAATGTGTATTCCATTGAAACAAGAAAAACGAAACGATGAGCGGCAAACCTTTAGATAATCAATTATTTAAAATTGTTCAACAACTAATATTTTATTAAAAAGGAAAACAATTAAAATTTCAACAGAAAAGCTTCAAATGAAAATTTATTCTACATTCCATCTATTTTACTGAAAACACTGAGAAGATGTAAAGTTTATAAAATCGGTGACAATCAAGTAAATTAAAGTTAAATAAAACGAATTCCTCCTAGTAAAAAGAAAAAGAAGAAAAAAAAAATCGTGTAACATAAATAAAGAATTAATTGTGAGTGAAATACTAATTATTCAACTAGGCAATATAAATTTAATTAGGTGGTGAATCTAAGGAATTTGCTTGAATTTGTAAATCAGTTTGTTAATATTTAAATATCACATTCAATAAAAAAAAAAAAGACAATGAACGTGATTTAATCATATTTAAAAAGTAACAAAATCTATTGGCTATACCGACTTAGACTCTCAAGATGGTCTAGAAGAAGTAGAGGGTGGAATTTGGTATCAATTGAAAGATATTGAAAAACTGTAATGAAAATCCTTATTATGAAAATAATGTTTATGTATGCGCTTTCATTACTTTCAGCGAAAATTCTTTAAATTTCTTATTAACGTCTCAATAGTATAGAAGTGAAAAACGAATGTATTATTTTTTTTTTTTAATATTGCGGTCTATATGCCTATAAATAAAAAAAATTAAAATTTTTCGACGAATAAATAAAATTTCCAAATTTGGTTAATCTGAAATGTTTTTTAAAAAATTATTAATTTTAATAATTTTCTTTCAATAATTATTTATTCAATTTAAAACAAAATATAATTTAAAACATTTCAAACACGTAATTAATATTTAATTAAATTAGCCTTAGCCATCAGTTTTATTAGGTTTATTAAATATTCTGTTTTTATGATATTATTCATCCTGATAACCTGATATTGGTGTGTTCAGATTTGATTCATCTATTTTATTTTGAAGACGTAGAACAACATCCCTTTAATTTAGTTAGAAAAATTATAATAATAAAGCACAGGTCCCGTATGGTCCCTTCATCTTTATGTTTACATAATATAAACATGAAAAACCTCCCCTATACAGAAAAAAAAAAAAAAACAACAACACAACACAAATTGACAATATCTTTTAATGTTAATTTCGAAATTATTATTTACTTAAGTTTATTATTTCTTGACATTTCTTCGTTATTAGTATATCCCTATGCTTAACATCAATTTCAGTTCCATTCTGTATCTTTGATTTCTTATGGCTGCTGCTGCGCGATTTGTGAATCCTCATCTTTTTTTTTTTTTTTTAGCATTGAATTAATTTGAATTTTATTTCCGTTTTATTATTTTGTCCTTCCAATATTTCTAACTACTACTTGCTGCTTCTGTTGCCATTGTTGCTGTTCCTACTACTACTACCAATACCACTACTACTGCTGGTGCTTTTATTCTTTGTTCATAATTTGATTATAATTTTCTATGTCTCCTCTATCATATATTCCATTTGGTTATTTATTATTATCTCAGCAATTACAATTATAATTTTTATTTATGGTTTTTTTTTTTTTTGGTTTTGTTTTGTTTTAAAGAAATAAATTCACAAAAAAGGAAAAAAAACTTTGTTATCGTTTATATTTGAATTATTTTTTATTTGTTATGTTTTCGACATTTTTTTTTCTCTACTTTAATGTGAATAGGGTTGCTGTTTTCCTTTTTTTTCTGTTTTACTTATTCAGCAAAATATTCGATATACATAAATAGAAATTATACTATTATTAAGCATAAACATTTATTTATAGATAATCAGATTTTATTAATAATACTTTTATATTACAATTATTTTTAATTATACAAAAGCATTTTTCTAATATTTAACTTCTTTTTTTTTTATATCTTATTTATTTATTTATTTATTAATGTGCTTACCTTCGTTCGTTTTTTTTTTTTTTTTGTTATGATTATAATGTAAAAGAAGACGAATGTATTGTCATTTTTATTTTCTAAAAAAATTCATCACCATCAAAGTTATCAAAGTTTTCTGTGTGCCTTTCTGGTTCTTTTTGTCGTTGTTGTCGTTTGATGGTGATGCTTCTTTTTTTTTTTTTTTTAATGTGAATTAAACGTCCCTCATTTCCTTCCACTCGCTTTTTTATGGTTGATGATGACCCGTTTCTTCTTTATTTTTCTTTTCTTTTATTTATTTATTTAATTTTATGTTTTGTTTGTTTCTTTTTTTGCCCTTTGGTGGACTTTAAATGAAATTTTAGCGACGACAATTTATAAGAAATAATAATAATAATAATAATAATGAAAAGCTCCCAAATAAAAAAAAAAAATTGATGATTTATTATATATATATATTTTTCTCTTTTTTTTTTTTTGTTTACTCCTAATGTCTGTGCCCTGCTCCACAACCCACAACACAAAGTAAATAAAAAAATTACAGAAAAATCATCTTTTATTATTACATCATGGCAACCTTATAAAGGTACAGAGTTTAGGCTAGCGAAAATAATAATAAAAATTAAATAAAAACAACAGCAACAATGAAAATGATTAAGTTAAATTATTAATAAACATTTGGGCTTTATTATATTTATCATTTTACTCTACGACAAAAGCTTCTTATATTCCATTGTTATTGTTGGTTTTTTCACTGTAGTCGCTGCAATTCAATTAGTGGATATAAAAAAAAAAAAAAAAAAATCGTATTATTATAAACTTATTTTTAACTTTGGTTTATATTCTGCTTATTTTGTGTTAAATACATCGTTGGTAAGGCAAAAATTTATGTAACAGGTTGTTAGTGGTGGTATTTAGTTAAAATTGTGGTCGGTTTAGTTGAATTTATGCTGAATTGCAATATTATAGCATAAAAAAACAGAAAATAGCGATTTTTTGTTACCTGTAAGTAAAAATCCCATTAAAAATTTTCAAATTATACAAAGAAATGTGTTTAATAAATTGAAAAATTCGCTTTTGTAAGCGAACGATAATTAGCTAGAAAAGACTAGACTGAAAATAATAAATTAATATTTTTCCTATCTAAAGGTTTTTCATTTGAATTTTTTTAATTTCAATTAAATTCAGTGTTTAAATGTTATGTTGTACAGAAACATATTTTCGGTTAATATTATTAAAAGAATAATGTTATTATAGGAATAAAAGCAGCAACATCGCAACGTGACAGCAACGTGAATAAAAAAAATACAAAGCAGCCATCTAAACCATTCAACAAACCACCGAAATGATATTAAAATAAATAAATAAATAAATTTATTACATACTTAATGTTTTTTTTTTTTTTTTTTTTTTTTTTGCACTCCTTTTTTTTTATTGTTACATTTTTTTTTTTTTTTTCATTTTGTATTAAAAAGCTAAGAGAAAAGTGTCATCACGTAGAAACATTGAACCGAAAAAGCACATTAAATCGCATAAATGTTTTCCATTTTTTTATTTATTTTTTTTTTTCTGTTTTGCCGCCTCTTCTCGTTTTTTTTTATTTTATCAAAGCTATAAAGAAATCATTATCGCTATTTATAATTTAATAATTTAAAAATAGATGGCAATACATGTTTACTATACAATGTTGGTATATTTTCTGTTATAAAGCCTTTCCCATATGACATTATTATGCTTAAATGTTTGTCTTGTTATTATTTTTCTCAAGAAAAAGTATGAAAAACAATAGAAATTATGTAATTCAAAGTAATACGCATAGAGCATCGTTTATTTGCAATCAGTTTTGCAACATTCGACTACCTGTTGCTGTCAGACAAATACCGGAGAAGCATATTTTTCATTTTAAAAATATTACCATTAAGGGTGGTTTACCTGTAACAATATTACTTAGTTATATTGATCTTGTCAAAAAAGTAACCAAAAACTTTTAACTATTTTTCATAGTTATTTTTCCGCTATAATTTTTCTTAAGCAAAATCACTTTATAAAACAATTTATAACTGTGAAACTTTTAAAAATTCTTAAATCGTAGCTTGTATAAAAAAAAATCGGATGAAACAGTGGTATCGTCTTAATTTCCATTATAAATTAACCCATTTTCTGTTAAATATTTTAGTAATTTTCTAAACATGATAAACATAAAGAATGTAACTTTTACGTATTGACATTTTTTAGAATTTTAAAGTAGAGAATTGTGAAAAAATACGAAAACGAAAATAAATGTTTTATCCAAAAAAAAAAAATTCCATTAGGAAAATATTTACACAAATTGCATTAAGCGAATGTTTAAACCGTTTTGAATTAAGGCAGAATCCATTGCATTATACTTTATTTTTATTTTCATAGATGGCAGTTGCAACTTATTAGAAGAATTCTTGCATCCAAATTTTATTTATTAATAAATTAACAAATTTATATAAAAATATGATAGGAAAGCTTCATTAACTGACTGTTACTGATAGTAGAAATAAGACTTAACAAGACAATTGATGTATAAATATAACTATTAAGCTTTAATCAATGCGCTATTGTTTTGTTTTTACCAGTTTCTTCCAGTTAGTAATTCTAAGTGTCGCAATTTCTATTAACGAACAGCAAATTTTGTAAAAGTCTCATACATACGTGCGTTTTCTATTAAAAATAAATTCGATTCGAAATAAAGCCTTACAAAAAAAAAAAATAATAATAATAAATATATTGTAATAAGCGAGACAAATGTTAAGTCATATAAGTAATGAAAATAAAAAACGATCCGCATTAAACAGCTTCATTCCTCGACTTATGTATTCCTTGAACTTCTATTGCTTCGCTCGGTTTTACCACGCGGTGGCTTTAGTTTTCTTATTCTTCCTTTTCGTTTTCTTTTCTTTTCATGTACCGAAAATGCACAATTTTTTTTTTTATTCTTAAAAACTTGTTGCTTGCCTCCTTTTGGTTCTCTTTTATCTCACTTATTTGTGTTTTTTTGTTCTTCTTTATTGTATATTTAAAATGACACCAGTGTGGTTATCATTGTGGCTTTTGACTAAACACAAAATGGAATAAAAAAATGATAAAATGGATTAAAAAAAAAAGTAATTATTATTATTATTATTATTATAAAATAGCATGGACTCAAACCTCGGAATCAAAGTTATATTTTTTTTTTTCAAAACGATCAGAGATCATAATATATGGACTACACCACTGTGTTTGTTCTTTATATTCCTATAATTTACAAAATTTTGTTTTATAATTTTGATAAATAAAAAATAAAAACTCTTAAAAATGTCACGTTAACGCTAATGGTAACGTAAACACTTATCGTTAACGTTAGCATTAACGTTCAATTACTATAGTAAAATTCATTTCGAGAAACTCGTTTCATTGTTATTTTAGCTTGAGCTTCTACTTGAGTGTTTTCAACGAAAAAAAAAATAAAACTCATCTCCCATGAATATATTATTGCTACACTCTCTTTGTTGTATACTCAACTCTTTTATTACAGCTACTCTCCGCTAGACCGTTTTATGTTTACTTTTTTTGTGTGCTGAGAGAAAAAATATAAAATTTAACAAAATAGTTTTTCGTTGAAATCGGTCTCAGTTAGTTGAGTTAATTTTCGTATTATAATTGGTTGCTGGGAAAGGAACAAAAGCAAAACAATTTTTTTAATCCTATAAAAAAAAAAAAATTTATGAATTTTTATTTGTGTGAAATATAATTAAAAAAATTTTCAAATTTAATTTATATTACATTAAAAAATGTCTGTGTTTCGTTTGTGTCAACTTTGGATTGCAGTGAATTTTGTGAATTTATAATTAAGCAACGCATGTGCATTGTAATTAAAATTATCTTTTAAAATTAAAATAATAATAATAATAAAAGAACGTCCTGTACAGGGTGATTTATAATTTTCTTATTTATTGTGAAGTGATTTTACATTTTTTTTTTTAATAAAAAGAAAATTTGCCTAGTTAAAGTGTGATATGTGTTTTCTTTGTAACTGGATAATTAAAAGGGTGCACAATGATGAGATCATCAATGGATGGAGGACGTAATGGTGTTATCTTAATAAAATGTAAGCTAAATTGATAAAAAATCCCAAACCGTCATTTTTTTTTTTTTTTGTTTTAAAGGAAATGGTTGAAATGGTTGATTTATTATAGAAATTTATATAAGAAAAACTCATTCAAATTATCATTATATGAAATTTGAATTTAAATTCAAATCATGTAAGATTTTGATTGAAAAAAAAAAAAACAAAAATCGCCAGTTGCATCCAACTTTCTTTATCTGCAATTGAAAATTCTTAACACAAAACATGAATTAATTAACGTAAGATTAATTCTGTGTCTAGTTGTGTGTTTTTAATGAATATATTTTTACTAGAAGTGGGAACCTTAATTGAAAGAAGCCTATAGGAATTGATTCTTTGTTATTAACACATTTGCTATTTCATTGTTTGGAGATCCGACTGTAATATCGAGTAATCAAACACATTTTTAAAATGCAGATCATAAGAAGGCAAAGAGAGAAAGAGATAAAGAGAAAGAGAGTCTTTCTTCTAATTAAAAAAAAAAAAACATTTGTTGCTTGATTATATTATTGAATAATTAAATTAAATTAATAATTAATTATTATTCATAAATATTGAAAGTTTTATGTTTTATTTTTATATAATAAAATGTGTAACCGTAACACCACTTGGGGCATTGGGGCGGGAAAACACTTCTTTTTTTATTTTATTTAATTTTTTCTCCTATTTCTTGAAATTTATTTATTTCTATTTTTAAGAATTCTTTAATTTTTTTTTTTACACTTCTACGTCAATTGAGTAAAATGTTGGTTTCGTCTCAAGTGTTTTCCGAGTAGATGTCGGTTTGGTGGAAAAATATAAATTAAAATTTAAAAATATTATTTTTGTATGGCAAAGTTTTATTGATTAAGAACTAATTTGATTAAAAAAAAAAAAAAAATGATTCTTCGGCGAAATATTGTTGATGTCGTTCTCTGTTATAAACAATCTGAAGCAACAGGGCAACAGATCTAGCGAAAAATAAATAAAACAAAGATAAAATGGTAATAACGACGCAACCTATTACATGGTCTTAAATTGTTATAAATTATCTGTTGTGTCTGGATAATATTCTTTCTTATCTTTTACCCTTTTCAGTTTTTTTTTTTATCATTTCTTAATCTGTTACGCAATTAAAGGATCCCTTAAAAAGGTTTTAAAAATGCGTGAAAACAATTAACATTAAACTGTAGTGTCTGTAGAGAACAGACCAAACTGTATGCATTAATATACCTTGCATAAAGAACATTTGTAGAACGTAGCACAACGCTGAGTTGTTTTATGTAAAAGTTTTCTTTTTTTTTTTAATTGTTTAATTGTTCTTTGTGCACAACTGAAATTTCCAAAGTAAAAATCAAAAAATGCATGCTAAGATAAAGTTGTGTAAAACAAAAAAAAAAAACTATAGGATGCAATGCAGGTGTTTTTTTTTTTTATGATTAAATAAAACATTTTTACCTGCTGTGATTTACCTTCATAGTTTTTCTTATTATTATTTCTTTTTTTTTTTTTTTTTTTTCCTTTGTAGCATCGTTTTCTTTATTTATTTTTTGTTAAGTTTTTCTCTTTACATTTCAAGTTCTTCTGCCTCTCTATGATTAAATAATAATAATAAAAGTAAATAGAAGAAAAAAATTAAATAAAAATTGCATGCAAGTAAATAGCATTGAATGCATTTTTTTTTTTGTTTGTTTATTATGTTTTCTCTACAATTTTTGTTGTATTTTAATTTCATTATTTATTTTCGGTAATTGTATATGATTTTGATTGATTTTTAACGCAAGACACATTTTAAGATTAAAATTAAGATAATTCATTATTTTACTTTCAAAATATGAAGGAAATTTAATGAAAAGAAACAAAATTTCATAATAAAAATAAAAAATAAAAAAGTTTAAAGGTGATTATGGGTTGTGTTAAGTAATTGAATAACAGTTAAAATGTGTGCAAAGTTAAATACCACGTATTATCTTTCAATATCAAAATTTTAATAGTGACATAAAATATGTCACAAATTACTAAAAATAACAATAAAAAAAAAAAAATTCTACAATGAATGAAACGTTAACGAAACGAAACGTTAACGAAACGAAACAGTAATGCATTTATGTGCACTAAACAATAAAAAAAAAAAAACTAAATTTATTTAAAGTTTAACTAACTAACACTAAATATAAAAATTTTTTTTTTTTTATATTTTCAGTATATCAGGTAATTATTATTATTTGTGTTTCATTCATTTTTTTTTTTTTTTTATTAATTAAAAGAAAAAAAAATTAACAAACAACAATTTCAGTGTATGGCTTCGCAGTGTTTGTTTATCTTAAAGTTTGTAGTTTTTCAGAGGTTTCATTCTTATATATATATTTATTTTTTTTTATTTTTTTTAAATCATAAATGAATGTGTATGCTGCTTTGGGTACATATTTCTGTATAATGTTCTCTTCCTTTATTTTATTTCTTTTCTTTTCGTTTTCCAATTTTTTTTCGTTTTTTTTATTTAGTTTCTTAGAAACAACAATCATTAAAGAACTTACACACACGCATACATCCCCGCATTTAATATAAACAAAACAATTTTCATTTTGGATATATTTTTTTTTTTTTACTACACTCGTTCACACACACACATATCTTTATTTATTTAAAAAATAAAAAACAAATTTCAGTAAAATAAAGCTGAAAAAACTTGAATGGCGGCTATTAGATTTTTCTTAGTTTGAAAAGTAAAACGAAGACGAAGTTGTTAAGCAATATTATGTGTTACTTTATATTTTTCGTTAAGCTTACGTTATGTTAAGTAAAGTAAAAATTAAGAACGCTTAAACTCTGATGTTTTTATTTGTTTGTTTTTGGTTCACGGTCACCATATGATCTTATTATTGTTCATAGTCGTATAGCCGTAGCAGTAATTCTAGTTGCAATCCACATAACGATGTACGCCTTGTGTTGTTTTATTTATTAATTTTCTCCATGTTCTGTTATTTTCATCTTTTGTGATTCAAGTTGATTGAAACTCAAGTCTATTTAAATTCATATCAAAAAAAAAGAAAAACGAAGAAAATGAAGAAACAAAATAACTTGGAAAATATAAAAAATATAAAAAAAAAAAATCGGTTGCTTTTAAAGTAAATAATATAAAAAATTGAGAAGGTTTTTTCTATAGAAATACCAAAATAATTATAAAAATAATAATAAATGAAAATAAAATGAAATTATAAATAGAAATAAATGAAAAGTTTTAATGCTTAAGCAAATTTTTGAATGTACTCGCACTTAAGCTAGTTTTTTTTTTTTTTTTTTGTTTTATATTTATTTTATTGACGGTGTTGTTCTTCTACTGTTTATTTGTCAAGTTCCTTTATTTGTATTTTCTTAACGTATTATAAGAAAGAAAGAAAGAAAGAAAACATTTAATATTGTTTTTATTGTAATAAATTTCAATTCCGTTCTGTAAGCAATAAAAAAAAAAAAGAAATAATTTTACCTTTATTATTTATTTATTTAAGTTTTTAATAGCATCGCTTACACCTTTGAATACAAAAATATTCCTAAAGACGTGTCATCTGAAATTTTTGTAAATACAAATTAATTTCTTTTAATTCATTCACTAAAAATGGAAAACATTTTGAATCTGAAATATTTCAAGTTCTCATTGAACTAAAAGTTCTTAAAACCTATTGCCAAGATTTTTTTTTTTTTACCGGGGGTTTGCTCTTGAACATTTTCCGGAATGAAAACAATATGAAATGAAAAATTTTTTTTCGTATACTTTTTCAGGATTAAATTATTTTAAGGATGTGGACAATGCAAATTTTCTCTTTTATTTTTTTTTAACACTGAAATTGATTAAAATCTTATTCAAGAATTAGATATCAACAAAAATAAAAAAAAATAATTCAGAAATTACTACAAAAATGCCAAACAGCATTTAATAAAAAAAAAAAAAATCACAGAAGATAAAACTGTTTGCGTTCAGCTACCTTTTAAATCGAGTGATAGTTGGCATATGTATCAAAGTCTCGCTTATCTAAACACAGGTTTATATATATATAAAAAAAAAAATAATAATTATGTTTATGGTGGTCACAATATAAAAGCCGAAAGTTAAATAAAATTTTAATAAATTTTACTCAAATATTCAAAGAATTTAATTGAACTTTCACTCAATACATGAAAAAAAAATACATTTTCGTCAATTATGAAATAAATAAAAAGTTATGAAATTATTATTATTATTATTATTATTATTATTAAATTGTTTAATTATATTTTTATTTATAAAAAAAAAAAATAAAACAAAATGATTAAGTAATTTGATTGAAATTGTACACAACCAGCATTTTTATTTTCTTTTTATTTCTTTCATAAATTTCTTCTTAAATTAAAATTCGATATTAATTTTCAATTTTCAATAAAACTATTAAATTATATAATAATAATAATATAAATTGTTTACTCGTGTAGTTTCCTTGTTAGATTTTTTGTTTTTTTTTTTTTTTTTCTTTAATTTTTGTTTGAATTGAATAACAGACGAAAAGAGATTTGTTTTTTAATTATTAAATTAATTTCAATTGTTTTTTTCAATTTTTTTTTTTTGTTTAATATTTGCCAATTTATTACATGATTTATGTTGTCAAAACTATTAATAAATTATTATCAAGTGCTCTTGTTCGTTTTAAAATAAACACTAAAAAAAAAAAATTTCTTAATGACTTGACCACTTTACGCTTCGCAAATTGAATTTTTGATAAACAAAAAAAGAATGCTTAAAATCTTCTGACGTTTGTGCAATTATGATAATTAATATATCTCTTTCTCATATTATTACAAAATTTTTAGGTGATTTTTAACACTAAAAGAAATAAATTTACTTGGTTACAAGATACAAGCGACATTTAAATTTTCATTAATGTTGAAAAGAATTGAAAGCACGAACGATTGTGGAACGATTAATCGCCAAAAGCATTTTTTAAATGTAAATCGTTACTGCTGATGAATTATTTTTAATGTCTGTTAATTTCTGAAACAATGATTAGTAAATGCCTTTACAAAAATACAACAAAATCAATTGAAAATATAATTTAAATAAATTCTTATTCACTCTTTTATTTAATTAAAGAAAATCTTGGTATGTCTAATTAATTAATTGATTCATAAAAATAGTGAAATTTATATTCGGTTGTCTGCTTATTCAATTAGTTGTTCCCTACAAACAGCTTTACTTTTTTTATAATATTTTTGATTAATCATTTATTATATTATCACCATTTGTCCCAGTATAGATTCCATTTCAAAATTGTAAAGCAAAAGCAATAATTTTTTCTAGACAAAACAAATAAAAAATCTATTAATTCTGTTTGAATTATTAAACGAATAATAATACACATTTGTTTGTTTTACTATTTTGTTATTATTTCAGTGTTGTACTTTTGTTTAAAGAATATTACATTGATGAAAAATTAAATTAAATAAAATAAAGAAATGGAGATAAAACAAAACCAGATGAATGCGCTCGTTTTATAAATAAAGAATGAAATTATTTCTTAAAAATAATATTTATAAAAAAAAAAAAAAATTACATAAAATTTGAATGAAATGATTTTCATTTAAAATACATGCATAAGTAAACAAGCTTGCATACACAAAGGTGCGCTTAATTATACAAAATATTGAAGAAAAAAAAAAATTTTTTTTTTTTTGATTGAAATGAAAATTAAGAAGTATTTAACGAATAATTTGAATAGATTTTTTATGTTACGCACGCATCATATTTTTTGTTTTATGGGCCGGGCCAAACGTTATACGTTTTATTTAAAGTTTATATCAAAAAAAAAAGAAAAAAAACTTTCAACTCGTTTTTATTCAATTTTCTGTGTACTAAATTTGAATCAGAAGCTGCTTTATTATTTGTATGCACTTTTTTTAATTGCATGATTTAAAATGTCTACCGATCATTTTTTATTTATTTAATTAATTTAAAAAAAAAAAAAAAAGAAGGAAGCAAGTTAGTCCTCCTCCACCACTATCAACACATTATTATTTTTGTTTATTCCATCTCGTTAATTTCTTCATTTTTATTTGTTTCTTGATGGTGTTGCATCAAATGTTAAAAAAAAATAATAATAAGACGAACATTAATTGCTTTTTATTAAATTTAAAATTATTTTATTTAACCCTAATAAAAAATAAAAATAAAAATTTTCTTACAAAAAAAAAAAATTGCCAGAATAGGATTATAAATTATATTTTCGCATGTTTTAAACAAATTAACATCGTCTGTCTGACTTGTGGTTTATATTTTCTCAACATTGCAAACGAGTTTTGAAAAAATTTTGAGATTAAACAAATTAAATTGCACCATGTAGTAACATGGTATCAAAGTATGTTACCGTTTTAACGCTTGCTTATTTCTCATAATTTCTATAAAGAAGAAAATGTAAAAATGATTTAATAAATTTTATATTTAACAAACATTTTGCTTATCCTGAAAATGAATTTTACATGCTGAAAAATTAAAGTTTATAGTTAAAAGCTTTTAAGCATTTATTTATGTTTTATTGATTTGTCAATAATTCGAACAAATAGTTTTCTAAATTTAATAACAATCTAGCTGTACGTAATCCATATGAAAAGAAAACAAACAAAACATAAAACTAAAATGATTGGTAAGCTGATTATATTGTAAAAAAAAAAAGAAAAAAAAGCATAAAACTGATAAGAACTTTAATTAAAATAGAATACAATAACAACAGTAATAATAACAGAACAAAGTTAACCTAATTCCAAATTAAATGATAAAAAGGAAATTTAGGTTATTTTCATATCATATAACTTATATGATGGAAAAACTATTTTTATTTGTTTGCCCTCTAACTATGTTTTATTGATGTTTTATATGTTGGTTTTTGATATAGAAAATAATAATGAAATGAAATGTTTTACTTTGTTTTACTGTTAATACTTTGGAAAATTATAAAAATAAATCAGACACACTTTGTTACAAATATGTTAGATAAAATTTTTATTGGATTCCATCCAAAATTAAAATAAACGTGGATCAACAGCAAATTATATTCTCTTCTAAAAAAAAAAATAATTTATATGATGAGTAATTTGGGCCTTTCCCTTTTATTTATTTATTTATTTTTTTTTTTTTTGCTATAATTACAAGTTAATTAATTAATGAAAAAAAAAAAATTGTACACAACAACTCACCTATTTTTTTTTTTTCTTTTGTTTATTTTGGTTAACCGTTTTCCCTTGTTATATTCTTTTCATTATTTTCTGTTTTGCTATTATTATAGTTTCGTTACATAATTAAATTATTTTATAGAAATTTTAATTCAATACATTAACAAATTATAACATTATTTACAACAAAAGATTTTTATATAAAAATCATCAAAAAAAAAAAAAGGTACAAAAATGTCAACAAAGCTTTAATGAATTTATATTGATGTTAATTATGCTTAATTTTATCAATTAATAATTTGTGTTTAAAAAAAAAAAAAAAGAATTTGAATACGTTAAAAAATAGAGACAAACACTGGTTCTAAAATTAATCTGTTGTCGCTGTGTGATTTACTTTATCTTCCATGTATAACACTTGCTATTACCACGGTTTGTAAAAGTTGTTTTAATTTTATACGATTGTTCTCATCCCTTTCACATTCATAGCGAAAAAGAAAAAAAGAAAAACAAACAACAAGGACACCGCATATATGCCAACAAGACCTTACTGAACATAAAATTAAAATTATAGTTAATACCCTTATTGGCAACCTTAAAAAAAAAAAAAAAAAAACAAAATAATAAATAAACAAAACAAATTAATTCACATAAAATAAACCGTAGTAACAAGTGAATTAAGCACCGTACCCTTATGTTTATTATATATTAATGTAATTATGCATAAAAGGAAAAATTATAGTAACCCCGTAATATTAATCATGAAAATGGTTATTCACTTAATTCCACCTGTCGCAAATGTTTATTATATAACCAATATTAAACAGTTTTTTTTTTTTTTTTTTTTTTTTTAATTTGAATTTAACAAACGGAATACAATTAAACATTAAGCAAACGCAACACAACATATATTTTATTTTTTTGAATGGTTCTATTTTATTCACACAACAGTGCACACCTTTTTTTTATTATTTAATCTTTGTGTGTTTCATTTTGACAATTTATATTATAATTAACATGGAATAACACAACTAAACTAAATATTTATTTATGTATTGTCAATTAATTAATTTATTTATTTTATTTTTTTTGATACCTGATGGCTACTTAGTAATTCATATGCTTATATTTATATAGTTTATTGTACTTTGTGGCTTGATGTGATAAATAAAATAAACAATGAACATTCCCGAAAATAAATATATATATAAAAAAATTAGCACATTAATTTACATAAAATTAAAAAATTCTTCTTCATCCTCCTCTATAGTTAATTTTGCTTTTTTTTTTTTTTTTTTTTGTTTAATGCTGAAAAGAATTTTTTAATTAATTAAATTTCAAAAAAAAAAATAAATAATAAAAAATTATCACAATATTTATATGTTTCTGTGTTTGTAAAAAAAAAATTAATCCATCAAAAATTAATTAAAACAAAGAAAGGTAATAAAAACTGATAACGGTTTTTATTCAGTTTTGTATTGTATTCAAAATGAAGCAAAATATGTATTCCTCAGATGCGAGAGGCTGGGGATAAAAATATAATTAAATAATTAATCAAGAAAAAAAAAAAAATGCTACGCTTTTATTGTTGCTGTTGTTTGTGTTGTTGTTGTTATTAATCGGACATAAGAATTTATAAATAAAAAAAAAAATAAATATACATAACTTAAACGAACAACAACTATGCAATTATATGCTTCTTAAGAAAATAATGACTCATGTCGTGTCATTTCCTTTGATCTTTTATTTGCTTTACATCAACTTGTTGATTGCATACATTTAGGTAAATTACTTTAAGGTCGCTGCTGTATTACTTCATATTATAATAAATATCATAACTTACTTTATCCATATGTTTTTTTACTTATTGTGTTTCTTAACGTGCTTAATAGTTTAGCGAAAGTTTTTTTTTTTTTTTTTTTTTTTTTTATTTGCAATATTAATGACTCATTAAAGTCTTTAATTATTATTTTTTATTTATATGAAGCGTCAAAACGGTATATTTATTTTTGTACAAATTTAAGTAGCATTAATGTTTAATAAAGTACAAATAATTTATTTAGTATGTTTTCATTAGAAAATTTTGGGTTTTTAATTTAAAACCATTATTATAATTATTTGTAAGGAAGCATCCACTATGTTATTGAAATACGTAAATCTAAACTTTATGCATATTTATATATAGATTTATGAATTACAAATGATATCAGATGACTACATTTCATTGAAATTGTATAAGATGAAATGTTTTTCGTATTAATATAGTAATCACATCATTGTATATGATTCATTCTTTCTTTTAAGTTTTGATCTTATATTATTTACAGAAGTGATTTGGGAATTTAAATTTGAATAAAGGAAAATCATTACAAATAGTATTGAAAATCTTAATAAACCATTTGAACAACATTAAGTAAATTAACTGATTCGGAAAGTCCATAATGATAACGATAATTTCGAATTTTTCATAATAATATAATCTATTCTGTTCTGTTAAAAAAAAAACGTTACTTCTGCAAAGACAAGATTAGCTACTAGAATAAATAAAGACAAATAAATAAATATTCGTTTTGAATTTGATGGGAGTTTAAAAAATTTTATTGGTAACCAAGAATTAAATTATTAAAATATTATTTCTGACATTTAACTTAATAACTTTATGTAGGCTATCAAATTATTTTGTAGTATTTAAATATGTTGTTATTAATTGATTAAATCATTTCAAACTTATCTTTTTTTTTTCATTTCATTATTAGCATTCTTCAAATTGTTTTTGGCATTTTGATAATGAAATTTTTTATATAAAATTAAATTTTTGCTTTTTATTACGTTTTTTTGCTCTATAATAAAAAAAAAAAGTGGGTTAGGTATTTTGTCACAAAACGTTCATCTTTATGCTCTAATTGAGTAAATAATTTTTTTCAATTTTATTAATAATTTTGTATTTTGCATTTTTTTTTCTGTTGACTAGCGGCAGAGATGTTAAATTTTATTTGTATGTATTAACATTTATTTATTTTATATTATTTGGTCAGTTGTAAGATCATTGAATGACAACATAGCATATGATGAGTCATTATAATAATTTTTTTACTAGCTGAATATTTTATTAATCTAAAATAACATGATATAACGTGGTCTTTCAGCCATGTGGTGATTTTTATTTATTTATTAAAAGTATTTTCATTTAAACAGTTGTTTCGCATTTTACATTTAATATTATTATATTATTATTGTGAAAACTAAGCATTTTAATATTAATATATGTTTAAGATTACGTTTTTTTTTTGAGAATCTACTGTCAAAACACTTGTTGTTATTTTACTTTTCTTTTACAAGCAAACGCAAATTTTCAATAATTATTTAAACAAAAAATGGAAGAAATTTTTTTTTGGTTTTATAACTTACGTTTGTATGTAATTATTATGCTTTTGAGTTTATATGTGTAAAACCACCATAATCGTAAATAAAAAATTTGTCAAGTAATAAAATAAAACCAAATAATATGCCCAAACACTCAGCTTTAGTACTCGCAAATGGGCGAACGAAAGCAGACAAATGCTCAATTTTTAAAACACAAATAACTTCTTTTTTTTTTTAATGAATAAAAAATGAATAAATAAAAACAGGTTAAGAGTTAAGCATCATCAAAATTATTTATTTTCATTTATTCAAAGTTTATTTATCTTTTTATAATAAATACATATGTATATTGTATAAGATACTTCCCACATCATACACAATATTCACCTTCATTTTACCACCGTTAACCTATTTAATTTGTTATTCATTCTTTCTTTTTATTTAAAATATAATTTTTTTTCTTACGTGTAAACCGATAAAGATATAGATTTTAAAAATAATGTTAATTAATTAGTTAAATACTGTTAAATTCTTCATCTTCTTTTAATTTTATTATTATTATTATTATTATTAATTACCACACGCAAGTTGAATTAGAAAAAAAAAAAAAAACTTAGATGAAACGAAATGAAATAAAATTGATGTCACAAATCACAAAACTTTTATTATTTATAGTCTTTATATGTGTTATTCACGGTTTATTATTATGTGTATAGGGTGTTTGTTGTTCGCGTTATTTATTTTTAATGCTTTTTTTTTGCCTATTTCGCTATTTCTATAAATGGTTGTATTTTATTATCATTAAGTCGTTTCACTTAAATTTTATTATCAATTTATTAAGGATTTTATGTTATTTTTATTGAAGTTTCTTAACAACTCAATGTGTAAATTTAAAGCGGCTTAAGTTGTTCTATTTTTATTATTATTATTATTTATTTATTTATTTTTTTTTTTTATCAATAAAATTTCGCATAAATTAATAAAAATTTCAATATATTTTTATTTTTATAAACTTAGTTTGACAATATTGAATACGAACAATTATTATTTTGATGCTTTGCCGAAGTTTAAAAAGTTGTTTGCTGTGATGCCTAAATGATTTATTATTAAATTTACAATATTTAATTAATTTTTATGATTACATATCAATTTTAAAATAGGAAAAGAGCCACACGTGACTGTCTATGTTGTTCTGGTTTTTTAAATTGTAGAAATATTTTATATTATCAAATATGCTGTGTTGTAATCTTAAAGCATTCTGATTCTTATTTCTTAATAGTTAAATATTTTGCTATAATACTTAAATAGTTTGTTGTTCAAAATATTTTTAATTTTTGTTTTACTTGTTATTCTTTTCATTTTTATGTCTAATTTATACCTAATTAATATGTTTTTGTGTTGCAATTAGACCCTATGCAAGGAAAATACTACTGTATTAATTTTGTGAGTCAGACAATTATATAGATAAAAGAGAAAACATTGCAAAAAAATATCATAGTGATAAAAATTTGTATTTTCACTTTTGTACACCCCTGTACAAGTATTTTTTCTTAATTTTTTTTTCAAACTTTATTCTTTTATGCAATTTTATATATAAAAAAAAATAAAAGTTCAAACAAAATATCAGAAACACATTAAATCAATTTATTTTTCTTTTAAACATAAAACATAATAAAAAATAAAATCGAATAAATTGACCATAACTGATGTTTTTCTTGTTTTTCAACATTAAAATGATGTAAAGAAGTAAAAGAAAAATTCAAATCTCTAGAGATGATAATAATAATAATAAAAAAAAAACAACAATTCTTCCTCATTATCTTATAAATATGATCTCATAGCTGGATTATTACAAAATCAAAGAAAATGAAAATGTAAAAATTGTTTTTTTTTTTTTTTTCTATAATGTTATTTATTATTTGTTAATTTACGTAAAATAAATTAATTAAATTACTGATTTTTATTATGTTTCAATCGTTTTGCAATCTTTTTTTTTTTTATTTAATTTAATTAATAATATAAATTACAGTTTATTGGTATTTTTTAATTGAAACTGTGTACCCGGTCACACAATTCATGTGAGTTCATTACTAAACTATAATTATTAATGAATTGTTTGTTTTTGATTTAATATATTTCCTTTGTTATTTTGGCTTTGAAGTGGGATAATGCATTGCACCAATTACCAGCTATAAATAAAAATTATTCTTAATTTTTTCATGAGTTATTTTTATTTATTTATTTTTTTTTTAAGCTTAAAATTTTTATAATTGAATTGCGGATGCTGATGTTTTTAAATAAACTTTTCAATGTATTCTGTATGAAAATATTTAAGAATATGTTTTGAAATTTGTGTATTTATCGAACTTTTGAATAGTAATTATCGCAACCAGACCAAAAATAGATAGTAGATGAATTTTGTTGTAAATAATATTTTTGTGTTTGTCCAGTTGTTATATGATGTTTTTTTAGAAACTTTAATTAAATCAATGAGTTGTTTCAATTAATTTAAATTTAAATTTAATTCGACTCAAATAAAATGTAAGTTAAAATATTCACCTTTAATAACTAACGAAACAATAAATAAATAAATAAATAAAAAATCATTGATTGCAATTAAAACGAAAGTAAAATGTCTAATTATCGTTTTAATTCGATGTATAAACAAAACAGTTAAAACTAAATAAATAATTTCATTATATGATTTTTATAAACTTTCGCGCATTCTTTCTTTTATAAGATAATTAAATTCCGTTGATATTTTTTTTATTTTAATTTTATTTTGTTTGTTTACTTTATATATTTTTAATATGCAAAAATTCTTTTGTTTATAAAAAGAAGCTTAGTGGAACTGAGTATAGAACAAAGTAATGTAAAACACTAGAAAATTACCGTAAAATAAAAATAAAAGTCATTTTGTGAACGAAATACATTTCATACGTGTATGAAACACTTGTATGAAACATTTATTATTATTATTATTATTATTATTATTATTATTATTATTTTCATTCAAAATTATAAATGAAATATTGTTTAATTATGATATTTTATTAAATCATTAATTATTCATATACATTTTATAATTGTTTTTGTTTTTTTTTTTTTTCTTTTCCGGTGTGGTCTTTTGGTTATTTTATTTGTAACACGAATGTAATAAAAAATGAAATAAATTATACAATCTTAAATAACTTTTTTTTTTATAGTATTTGTTTTATTTGTGATACTTGTGTTCCGTGCTTTTTTTCAGAATTATGTTCATTTTCTGGGAGTTTTTTTTTTTTAATTTTTATTAATTGATTTAACTAAAAATAAAACACAAATAAATTGTATTAATGGGGAAACATACATAGTAAATAAAATGAAAAAAATTATTTGTTTCAAGGGCATTATGCATAGTTTTTACAGTTCTTTCAACTATAAAACCATTTGAAATTTCAATGTTTATTTACTTCTTATTAAATTAATTTAATTGTATTATTTTTTTTTATTAATATAATTAATTAATTAATTAATTAATTTTTTCTGTTATTATTTTATTTTTTATTTTTTTTTTTTAATGAAAGACGAATGCAATAATAAAAAAATTCGTAGAAACAAAATTTTTATTATTATGTCTCTAGAGCTAATATATTTTAGCTAATTATTATTTAGCTAATTAATTATAAAAAAAAACATATATTTATTTTAATAACCAAGAAAATGATTAAGCTTATTTTATATTGCTAAAAGAATTTATTAAAATAAAGAATAAATGAATTTTCTTAAAAAAAATTTTTTAAACATTGAATAAACTTCGTATTGTTAACCCAGCCACAATCAACCGCAGTAGCGGCAAAGTTTATAATTTTGCTTAACTTTTTTATTTATTGCTTAATTCTATTTCTAAAGTAGAATATTATGCTTTATTATCATTATTATTATTATTTATATAATAACAGCAGGAGGGATAAAACGTTTCTTAATATAATTTAAACGTTTTTTTTTTTTTTTTTTATTGCAAATTTTCTTTAACTTTGAATTACGTTAAGTTAAGTTGTGTTGAATTTGATTTAAATTAAATTGTTAAATTTATTTTGGTTGTTTTAAAACCTTCTAATAAAAAATTTATAACAAATACATCTTAACAAATGAAAATGTATAACGTAGTGTATCATGTTGGTTGTATAGGGACTTAAAATTAAATAAATATAACATATAATAAATTGCTAAAAGAATTATAGGTTAGCGGTTGGTTGAAAACATTGAGCTAAGGCAGGTGTTAAAAAAATATTTTACTTTATTTTACAAAAATAAAAAATAATAATAACAAAACCAGCAAAATGGAAACGCACTAATAAATGTGAAATATACGAATGAAAATTATTTATACTCTGCCAAAATTAAAATTGTGTGTAAAATTCTTGAATAATAGATATTATTATTATTATTTTTATATATAAAAGTGTGGTGTTGTTGTTGTTGTTTTTTATGTTTTTTTAAAAGAATTTTTATCCATATGCAAAGTTATATTATTATAATAATTGTAGGGTGTTGCTTAAGAAATTACCTTTACTCTTTTCTTATTTCACTTTAATAAATAAAACGATAATTCCAAAGATACACTAATAAAAATATGTATATACGGTTTTACTTTGTTGCAAAATTCTTAACCCTATAATTGATCTTTGAGGAGGGTACAGTTTTGTTTTGTATATAAAAAAAAAAATATTTAACCTTTATTTGACATTTAAACTCGCTTATACGAGTAGAGTGTTGATCTGATTATGTCTGCATTGTCCAGAAAATAAATTTGATTGAAATTAGAAAAGGTTTAAGTCTAGACTAAGATTAAATTAAAAATTTTTAAATAATTATGTAATTTCCGGTTAATATTTATTTGCATTTTTGGATTCTGTTTTAATTTTGTTTTTATTATTTATTTTCAATCATAGTTTTGGGTAGTAATTTTAGGAGTTTTTCAATATTTGTTGTTGATTAGCAGATGTTTACTGCATGAATGCTTTATGGTATAATATATTGTTATTGGTAACATAATTTACCATTTGGTTTATTTACCCTAATATAATATTCGGTTGATAATTGATTGCTGAGTGGATGAAATATAATTTGTATTTATTTATTGACCATCCTAACCTTTATAAATTAGTTTCAGTCAAAATACATTTACAAATTTATTTATTTTGTTATTTTTCATAATTTTTCCTCATTTTATTTTGAAAGTTTTTTTCTCTTTTTTTTTTTAATATTTAAAATAAAAAAAATCATTCATCATCGCTGTTCCGTGGTTTTATTTTTATTTCTTAATGCATTTTGACAGTTGTGCTTTAGATTTTTTTTTTTGTGTTTCTTCAAAAGACGTAGATGTTTAATTAATAAAACATAAAAATAGAATATTATAGAAAATATTATATAAATAGCAAATAAATGTGATCTTTTCTTATACGGTTGGGCGGTAAGAGTAATAAAATTAAAGAAATTACATTTTATTTTACAATGTCACACCCGCAGCATTATCAAGTTTATTTGTTATTTAAATTTAGTGATGAGGTTTTCAAATTAATGATATAAAAATTTTTTTTAGAATATTAATAAATTCTTTAATTTATTTCTTATCAAAATTATTATTTTGTTTGATCACAAAGATGATTCTTTATTCCAGAAAAAAAAACAAAAACAAACTATATACATGTTTGACCTTAATTAATTAGAATTAATTTGAAAACAAAACTAAATTAAAAATTATAGTAATATTGACCTTTAAAAGTATGCAGATAAAATTTTTGTTTAAATTAATATATAAAGACAGAAAGAAAGAAAGATAGAAAGAAAGAAAGAAAGTAAAAAAGGAAAAAAAAAAAGTTGTACAAAAAAAAGTAAAATCTAAAGTAAAAATAAACCAAAATGCTGGTTGTTGCAGCATAAATTAGAAGAATGAAAGAAAAGAAAAAAAAGAAAAAAAAAACATTTTAAATTAATAGCATTAATAATGTCCAAATTGAGCTGCTTTTGTTGTTCCTAAATCTAATAGATAATAGACAAGACAATGATTATCAATGTGTCGGTTTTAGTTTTTAGAAAATATAACATGTATCATGTTGTGTTTTTTTGTTGTTTATTGCATTCTTATTAATGAAATTAAAACTCCACTAAGTGTAAATAAATAAAATAAAAAGGCTTTCTCAAACGCAACGTGCGTAAAGGTGTGTCCTAGTCATTTTATTTAAATTTTATTTTATTTCTATAATAAATAGTTTTTTTTTTCTTTTTTTTTTTTTATTGATTTGTGCTGTGTCCCACACATTATAATAATAAAATAAAAATACACACTTCTATGGGTTCACTATTCATTCTATTATTATTTTACTAAATATAAAAAAAAAATGATTTAAATCTTTACTTTCCTTCCTGTTTCTGAAATTTCTATTGTTTTTTTATGTTGACGAAAAATATTCATTTTTTTGTTTATATACTTATATTACTCCTTTTGAATATCATTTCTAATTTAAAAATACAAAAGCACAATTGACGTAAGGATGACTTAAGAAAAACCTACAAGTAATTATTTACTTTAATGTTGTTATTAATAATAAATTGTTATCACTCTATAATTTACCAATCAATTTACCAAAACATTATTACAAATTTCTTAAGCGTTTCCTTCTTTAACACTTTAAAACAGTACACTTAGGAAATATTATTTTTTTATATCCAATTATAAATATCCACATATTGCAGCACAGTTTAAAGTTAAATTCACGTTGCTCCGCATCAATCATTACTTATCGTAATAATAAATTAGTATTTCGATATAAAAACACATTTTCATCACTGGAAAATAAATAGAAAAACATCTACGCCTTAAAAACAATATATTATAATAACATTCATTCATTATATTGGATTGGATGTGTTAATTGATATGATTGATCTGTTGATATTTTGACATTTTTATTAATTATTCTTTTATTGCTTAATTAATGTGTTCCTTTTTCGGTTGTGTTAAAAAAAATTGTATTATAAAATAATTCTTAATCATTCTTCATTAGTACAAAAACTGGTCTCAAATTTTGTCTTTGTATATATTTTTTTTAAAGATTTTATAAAAACTACAAATTCAGCACCTAAGCTTTTTACTAGCATAATTTAAGAAATCTTCTCATGGGCCTTTTTTATTATCTGATTTATTAATAAAATTCGTTGGAGCAAAACAATAATTTCTTTTGGATCTCATCTCGCGTATTTTGTTTTCTTTATTTTATGCAAATTCTAAAGGTTTTTTACTTACATTTTCTTGATTGTCACCTGTGCATTGTGTAAAGGTTGTAATATAATTTAATTAAATGATATTTTTTAATGATAGAAATTATATCTCTTACGTTATGACCGTTTATGCGTTACTGTATAAAAGCGAACAAATATTTCCCGATTTAATTATAAAACGAATATTTCATTTTTGAATTAAAAGAGAAAACTTTTAGCTTAGGCAAATAAAAATGACTTAAAATCTAATCTGAATAGTTTCATCTCTTCTATTTGGAATTCTTTTTTTTTTTTTAAAGAATTTGTAAAACATACCAAATCCTATTATTTTAATATTAGTAACAAATTGTTGTCATTATAAGACACAACCTTTTTTATTGGTATATATTGTATAGAATATTAATCTTTTATGGAACTTCAGTTTCAACATAAAATTTTCTTGTTCAGTGTTGTTACAGTGTTATCTGGTCGATAACCTTTTAATTAATTTTCCATTTAAAAATTGTAATAGGGTTAATCTAACCGGTTGTTTTTAATCCAGTCTTAGTAGTTCTTATATAAAAGGATACTTGGCCAATTTATTGATTATTTATTTTTTTTTAATTGAATTTATTGGAATACGTTTCTTTTTTTATGGATCTGTCTCTACTACTGGATCTTAGAATTAATTATAAAATTGTATAAGAATGGCGCCACATCATACTAACTGCTTTATCTCCTACCTGTTCCATTGGAGATATTCTTCAATAATGTCAATTTAATAACTTGAAAGCACTATGTACTCTGTAAAGACCTTATCAGTGTAACAATTTTAAACTAAATAAATCTTGAATAAATTAAATTAAATTTTTTTCATATTTTTATCATAAGCATAAAAAAAAAATGCGTTAAAATTATCTAATTGTTTTGTTGTTCTTCGTTTATGATATTAAATCATAGCAATAATAACAATAATATCAAGTACGTTGCACTCAATATTTCATTTCTATTTTTATGAAATAATCTTTTTCTTACCATTATTGTGTTTAAGTTACTTAGTTATTCTTGTTCGGTAATTTTTCTTCTCTATCAACATAAATTAATTCAAGTTCTGTAAATAAAAAAAAAAAAATAAAAGAAAAGAAAAAAAATTAAATTAAATTATAAATGAAATCAAATGAAAAGTAAAATGAAGAATGTAAATAAAAGTAAAATAATGTGTGTTCGTCGTTCGGTAGGCAAGACACAAGAAAGGCAGCCAACAAACAGACGGTTTTTGTAACTTAGAAAAAGAAATGAAAAAAAAAAACATAAACAACATAAGTAACAACATCATCATCGTATTATTTATTTATTTATTTTTTATTTAAAGTTTTATAAGAGTAAAACAATAAAAAAAAGAATTCCTTGTATCACCATACATGGAGTTTAAAAGACGAAAAACCTCCTGTATGTACATTTTTAGCTTAATCTAGTATTTTGTTGCTGTTTTCTATGCTTCTGTATTTTGTTTACATTTTCTACTTTGTCTTCCTACTTTTTTTTTTTTAATAATTTTTTTATTTTTTTTTTTATGAATTATTAAAGGTAAAAACCTTTAATTACCTACCTTACCACAATAAAAAAAAATTTTTAAAAAAATAGAAACTAAGTAATAACACCAACAACAACAGCAACGTGACACATTTTTAATATTTTTATTATTATTAAAAAAGTTAAAAGAAAAAATATATAAAAAATGTTTTGTTTATTTGTGTTAATTATTATTATTATTATTATTATTATTATTATTTTAAAGAAAGAAAATAAATAAAATAAAATAAATGAAAAGCAGCATATATTTACTATAAGATTTTTCTTTTTTTTTGTAGTTTTCATTGTACATTTTATTTGTTTGTTTTTTTTTTGTCGTATTTACTTTTAATTTTTTAGATAAAACAGAAAATAAATAAGAAATTTTACTTTAAGAGACATGATAGAATTTTTTTTTTTTTTATGGTTTCATTTTTTGAATATATAATTTTTTGGTTCTTTTTTGTTTTGTTTAATGTTTTTAATTTAATGTTTTTCTTTTTTACTTATTTATTTATTAATAAAAACAGGTCGCGACTCACCGACTACTGAATGATATTACTTTAGTTGTTGTTGTTTTCTTTGCTTTTCTTTTTTTGTTAATATTTTCTTTATTATTTTATTTTTTTTCTTCTGTATTTGCTTATTCTTGTTGTACCAAATTACAACCCACCACCAATTAACCTGAAATAAACCAGCAGCCATGGGCTTGTTTAAAACAAAAAATTGTGTTATTTCTTTTCATAAACTTATTATTATAATAACAACAACAACAACAACATTAACAAAATATGATAACACGTTAATTCGTTTGCATTGAAACTTTTTTTTTTTTTTCATTATTTCACTTAAATTAAAAGAATCAAAATTCATCTTAATAATATTATCGCCATCTGTTTTAAAAAATGATGCTTTCCTAATAGTTAAAGTGTATACAAATTTGTATGGAAAAAAAAAGAAGCAAAATAAATAAATAAAATTATAAAAGATATTAATTTTCATTTAAGCTACCGGGTTTTTTTTTTAATGTAAAGAAATTTATAAGAATAAAAAAAAAAAAAAATTAATTAATATTATATTTCAAAAATCATAATCAAAATAAATAAATATTAACCACAAAATAGTAGCAGACAACGAAAATTTGATTGACAATTATTTCTCGTTTTACTTTAATTAAATTAAACCGCAAAATAATATTAATTTTAATTTTAATTAATACAAAAAAAAAAACAAATAATTTATTTATTGATATTAAAAAAAAAAAAAAAAAAAAAGATTAAAGTAGCATAAACCAGATTTTTTCTATTATTAATCAAATAAAGTTTGGAACCATGATTAGAAAGTTGGGCTTTAAACCATTAAGGGTTTGATATGTTCAAAATTGGATATTGTTTTGTTTTAATTCTATTACTAGCAAAATTTCTAATTATTAAAGCAAAATATGTACAGCAACAGCAGCACCATAAATCATTAAAAAGTAAGAAAAAATAACAACAGATAATGTATTTATTATTAATATCCGGCATGATAAAAACATTTATTTATTTTATTATTTCTATTTTTATCTCTATGTTATATTTCGCTTAATATTAAATTTATTTTTCTTTAAAACCACAAATAAGCACTAATAAACACTTTTTTATGATGTTATAGAGAAACTTTTATTATTAGTTGGTTTAAAAGTTAAGAATAGATGATTTTAAGTATTTTTCTTTCAATTTTGTTTATTTGTAATAAATAATAAATTTATTGTATTTATTTAAATAATAATAATAAAAAAAAAAAATCAAAACTGAATAATAAGAACTATTAATATTAATTACATTTATAAAATAATAATAATAATAATAGAAAAACCACAAAAATTATCTTCAATGATTTGCAAATTAGAGTAAATTAATTTTAAAATCATCATTATGCATTAGACTGCCATCTAGATTTGTTTGATGGTTTTTTTTCTCTTTATTCATTTTATATTATCTTTAATATGAACATTTGTATGGTTCTAGTCTTTGTTATTTAATTATTTTATTATTTCGGTATATTTTCAATGAAAAAACTAATGTAAATAAACGTAAAAAAAAAGTTATTAATTAAGAATTCTAGTAATAAATACGTAATACTTACTAATTACATCTTTAGTAAATTAATCAAAGTTAGTGTAAATGGTGCATACGATATAAAACGTACGTAACAAACAATCTTTGTCAATATTTTCGTAGAATAATCTATGAAGATTCGCTTAACCGTATTTACATTAAAATTAACAGAAAATGCATTTTGTTGTAAAATATTTGTTGTGTCTGCTGTTCTAATTATATTAATTAAATAACAAAACTATTATGTGTAATATATAAAGTATTTCATTAATGTTTGTTGATAATTTTTTTTTTTACCTCTTCACCACATTTTGTTACAGACATAGTTTTGGCAGCATTTAAAAAAAAATTAATTTAATTATCAAATTTATGTTCAACTGTGTCATCTTCAGAAACTACAAAAATATTTTTTTCATTATCTGATTGCAAAGGCAACAAAAAAAAAAAAAAAAAAAAACTGATGACGACGGATGTAATCATTTGCTCGTTACTTGTTTTTACTAAAAAAAATGTAAATAAATGTTTATGGCATAACAAATCAGGTGATGATTTTAAGTATTTAATTAAAGTCTTTCATCGCTTCCAATATTTACACTAGCATTAAATAAAATAAATTAATAATAAAAAAAAAAAAACAACAACATATTTTACAAATTAGCATAAGTGAGTTGAGTTACAGATTTTATGAAAACAGACAACTAACAGCTAACGGGAATTTAATTGCGTAAGGTTTCAATCTTGACCGTATCCTTTTCACAAGTTTGAAAAATATGTTTTTTTTTTTTTTTCGTTATATATTTCGTTTCAAAATATAAAAAAACATAATAATGGAATTATAAACTACGTGGTAGGTCGACGTCAGTTCGGTTATTTCTTTATGATTCCACATTGATTGAAAATAATTTTAAGTTGAGCTGAAAAAAAATTATTCCGACATCTTTTATATTTAATCTCTGGCTGACGTGTTTATTTTTGCCGTGCATAAAAAGTAACTTTTTTAATTGATATTTTTCTTCTTCTATTTTTTTTATTATTTTTTTTTTTTTAATGCCGTCTGTTCATTTGGTTTTTGGTATTTGCGCTTTATTTTATTTTAACCAAGAAAAATAACGAAAATCTTATTCATTCGCTAATGATTTTTTTTTTTTTTTACTTAATCGAAAAATAGTGTGCGATGCACATTTTAAGAAGAATATTATTTCTAAAAATACGTAATTTAATTGAAAATTTGTTTTAATACTTTGCCTGCATAGTTTTTTTTTTTTTGCTTGTCGATTTTTTAACCGTCGTTTAACTTTGCTAAATGTTTCGTCTTAAACTAACTTGATATGAAAATAAACGTTACCGCGGAATAGGAAATATAACTTAGTAGTGAATGTGTAAACACTACGGCGCACATGTTTCTTTTTTATATTTTTTGTTTGCTCTAATATGTTAATTATATTTTACATTATTGTTGCTGTTTTGGTTTTTGTCGTTTTTTTTTTTTTTTTTTGGTTTCTGTAGTTTATAACACATTTTATTTTGCTTTTTTAATTTAAAAAGGCAAACAAACAAAAAAAAAAGGCTTTAACAGTGGTGTAGCTCTTCTTTTTTTTTAAATTTAATTTAATAATATTTGTATTAATAATTTTTGCCAAGAAACTTCATCAGAGATCATTTATTATTCATTTGCGTATTTTAAATTGATCGTAGTAAAATCTCAAGTAATAATTATTTTTATTTTAATTTATAATTGATTTTATAGATTTTTCAATATAAATAATATTTACATAATTACAATTATTATTTAATGGAAATTATGGGGAAAATTCTGAATTTGTTTTTTATTTTTTTAATAATAAAATTGTGTTAAAGTTATATCCTTACCCAAGTACGTCGTCGGCAAGTGTTATGTTTACAAGTGACTTAAGGTGATATGAATGCTTTCAAACAGTTTACCACAAAAAAGGGATTTCTGAGATATTTGCGTATCCTGAAAAAAAACTTATTATACTGAATCTCAGCCAGTAAAATAAAAACATTAAAAAGGTATTAAGTCAACGTTTTAAACGATCAATTGTAAATAAATTCCATAAAGGAAGAAAATTTGTCCAAAAGTAAATAAAAATTTGTTTTTGCTACTCGAGGCTAAGGATGGAAATATTACAAAAAATGTAAAATTAAAAATAATCATCATTGATTTTATTTTAATCTTTTTTTCAAACAATAAAGTTCTACCTTTAGGTCCTTATTCATTCTGCTTTATTCCTTTTGAAAAAAAAAAATAAAAAAAAAAAAATCTGCTCTTTACGTTTATAATATGCCCGATGGCCTTAATATTATTTTTTTTGTTTTCGCTACTTAAAATCATTACACAGCTAAAATAAAGAATAAGAAAATCAAACCTTCAAGAAAAGAAAAATAATAGCATGATGGTGTGTTTTCTTATTATATATTTTTTTAAAATAATTTTTTGCTTCCTTTATGGGACCGTGTTCTTAGAGATAACAAAGCAGAAAAAAAGGACAAACAAATGTTTGCTGTTTTTTCATTAATAAATATTTATTATATAAGGATGCCTGAAGACTTTATGTTTTTGTTCCTTTAAGTCATAAAAAATTACAGTAGAAATACTATTAGATGATCGCTTAAATGAAATTTATTGTTCTTTGTAAAATTATGAGTTTTTAATTTATTTTTTCCCCCTAAGTAATTGAATTGAACCTTTTAATTGATTAAGGTTAAAAAATCAATTTATATTTTTGTTATCAACAACTGTTAATTATTGAACTCTTCACATTGCACGCGCTTTGAGGTTAATTCTTACCGGAAATAGTGTTTGGAGAACTCTGTCGTTGTTTCTTATTTTAATTTAATTTTAATAAATTTATTGTTCCATCCATTTAATAAATATAGATTAAGCATAAGAGAGTCTCAACTGTAAGAATAAAACCCTTATAGATTTTGTGCTATTCTGAACATTTATGTTTAAATTACGCCTATTCTTTTATATGTCTGCTTTGAACCAAAATATGTTGCCACTTTTAATTTATTTCTATTAATAAATTTAATTTAAGAAACAAAAATGAATTTTTAAGTGGTTTCGGACTGTCGTCAAATTCTTTTGTCATTTATTTTACTTAAAAACCCGCATGTTTTTGTCATCATCTTACAGTTTTTGATTCCTCTCACTCTGTCGTATTTTTATTGTAATTTGTAAATTTGAATCCAATTTTCAGCACAAATGCTTTAGGTTTTTTTTTTGTAACACAGACAGTAAAATTTTGTTGATAAAACTGCAAGAAACGCATTTTAAGATTAAATGAAATTTTATCTTAGAAGTTTAGTTTGTTTAAAATATCAAAAAAAGTAAAAAAAAAAAAAAAAAAACACTTGAAAATTGTAGTTTTATATTTATTTTTCCTTAAGTTTTTCTTTTTAATGTAAAGGAAGGAGAAAATTATTAATTTTCAATTTGTTTATTTTTATATTCATTTTTCAAGTGTATCTTTGTTTATGAATTTCTTTTTATTTTTTTTTTTTGTATATTTTCAAACATTTACTATTTTATTCAAAGGGTAACGCTAAAGTTTTATTTGTTTATTTATTGATATTGCTTGTTTTGTATAACATTAGAATATCATATTGTAAATATTATATTTTATTTAAAAATTTTTTTTTTTTTTTTTTACATAAAAAGGTTAAAGGTAAGAACATCAACCATAAAAATCATTATTATTATTATTATTATTATTATTATTATTATTATTATTATATTCAAAGAAATGTTCTATTAAGTATTTACGTTTACGTTAATTTTAATTAAATTTAAATATTAATTCATTTGAATTTCTTGTCTGTAATCAAAAATGTACCACCTTACTCCCATATTAACTGGAAAAATGTAATGGAGAAAGTAAGTAATTAAAAATTGGTTTTTCCCTTTTTTAATACTTGTGTTAAAATTTGAATAGATGAGACTTTATGCCACATGTGCTTCTGTAGGGAAGATTATTATAAAAATATAAAAATTATTGAAAAAAACAAAAAAAAAACGTTTTAGTTATAATCACAAAAAAAATTCTTTCGAAAATATTATTATTTATGTTTAAAGAAGACATCCCATCCAGACAAAGCATTATTATGTTGTTTAATTTAGTTTTGAGTGGTTTTGTTTTCAAAATTTTTATTATATTTATTTTTTAATTAAAATTATGTTTTTAAAGTATCTCAAAATTATTTTTATTCTTTTTTTTTTTTGTTTAATAATTATAAACACATGTTTTTAATATAATTGTTTTCCATTTTTGTTTCAGGTAAGCCAATTTAAAATTTAAAATTAAAAAGAAGATGATAAAAATCCATAAATAAATAAAACGAAAATGAAAAAGAAAGACAAACCGTATCCTGTTCCAAGGATATACATATACATATATATGTATATATATATATATATATTTAAATTTGATTGTTTGCTTTATTTCCTTTATACGTTTTATTATACTGTAAGTAGTCTTTATTATTATTTTGATTAGTTAACCTTGATTATAGTTAAAAAAATTAATTTTTCCTAATAAACTTTTTAATATATTTGATTTTGTAAATTTTTTTATATTTTCTAAAAACATTTATTAATTGATATTCATAATATATGCAGAATTTTAATTATATATAAAATACATTAAAATAATTAGAAACAACAATTTATTATTAAAATATTATGTTAAATAAAAAGTTCTTCACTGCTGCTATCATACTTTAAATTTTGTTTATAAATTTTGTTCGTATTTATACCATAATAACAAGGAAATATGATAAATAATTTTACTTCTTGTAATTTGTGGTTTACTTAGTATTAATCTCACGTGCTCCTATTTTATTATTCATGTAACCATATTTTTAAGTATTACTTTTTGCTCTTTTATTTATGGTCCTCATTTTCCCTTTTATTATCCCTTAATATTATATTTTACATAGAAAAATAAATACAATTTATTATAAGAGAAATGCAAACAGTATGTCTTTCTTTATTTTAAAGTGGATTTAAACTTGATTATTATTATTATTATTATTATTATTGGCAATTATTAAACAATGAGTAATTTGTTAAAAATAAAAAAATAAATAAAATGCGCTGCTTTTTTAAGTTTATTATAATAATTAAATGCAAACGTGACAAAAGTTTGACCACTAATAGAATATTTTTTGTATAAATTGTAGAAAAGATACATCATTAAATAATCTCTAAGATTAGACATAATGCACGTTCATTGACAATTAAAATTAGTACAATATACCATAATTTGTTGATAAATGGATAACATGATATTTTTTCCTGCGCTTCTCAATTGTATGTTTATCATTTTAATTAATTTGCAGGTAGAGTGTATTGAGCGAGGATATCGGTGTCGTTATTAACTAGGTTTATAAAATTATACAACTCTTAGTAGTTGAACTTTTAATATGCATATGTAGTTATGCTATGTTTTATGTTTTAATTAAAGAAACAAATAACCATAAATTAGTTTTATTTTTCGGTGTAAAACTTTGATATTAACTTTTGTTTGCTTACATTACTAAATGGTTTATAACAGTCTTAACTGTCTTGTTTAAGTTTTAAAATATTTTGGGCTTATTAAAAGAATGACACATTTTCTGTCTATGTACAATTTCACTTAACAAACACAGTGCAGACATTTTTTTTTTTGGGAGGGAATTTCTTAGTAACGAATCTAATGTTAATTTCTTGTATCATTTGATAGCAAAAACACGTTTACATAATAATTAACTAATGTATTTCTTTATTTTAATTTTATTATTTGATAAACTCTGGTGCGTTTTACACGGATATAAAATGTTAAATAGGTGCTGCTCTTTTTTTTTATATCTTTAATCGTTATAATTATATTTATTGTTTAATTTTCTCTGTGTTTTTGCTGCTTTATGTGTTTGTGGTCTTAATTCTCATCATTACTTTCTTTCTTTTTTTTCTTCAGTTAGTGAAGGTTGTTTTTTTTTTTTTTTTTTTTTTTTTAATTACACTTCAAGCCAGTTTAACAATTAATCTTTAAGAAATATTTTTTCCTTTATAACTTTATTTTTAGATTAGATTGAGATTCCATTGCGTTATCAATTTTTTGCAATTCCTTTGACATTTATTTAATAAAGTTCTATGAATAAATATTAATGATTCCTGTTCTATTTTTACTATAAAATATAACAAAAATAATCAAGTAAAAGTAATAAAATGGTAAATGAAAATAAATGAAATTAAAATTCATATAAAAATCAATATAGAATCAAATAATTTTTATATCTTGTTTTCCTTGGGAAACCTGTGCAAATATTTTGTATTTTTTTTTTTTTTTTTTTTAATTTAGCATTTTGTTATTATAAAAGACAACCGCATTTCCTTGGATCAATAAAAGAAATTACAAAAATAAATAAATGGTAACGCCAGATAAAATAAACAGGAAACATATGGATTCTCCATATTTTATTCTCAGTTCCTCTTTCAACGCATACAAATTTACAGTTTTTTTTATTTTTCTTTGATTTAGTTCCGTTTTGAATTTATGAATATATTTTATATATATATATATATATATATATATATATATATATGATTCACTGAATCAGACCTTTATTGATATTTATTTCGCAAAGATCTCATGCTTTGATGCAGTATGTTGATGAAACATTAATGTTAGATTCTTCTTCGTTTTTCCATTTTTTTTTTTTTTGAACAAATTATAGTACGTAATACGTTTGAGTTGAGTGCATACATTTTATAGCTGAAATAAAATTGCAGAAAGAATTATTTTATTTGTTTAGTTGAGTACTAGAAGTTTTTTTTTTGTTTTTGTTTTTGCTTTTATTGACGTCAAGAAAGTTAATTTGAATATTCATTGGCTTACCCAAACGTTTTCATTTCATTTTTATTTCTTTATAAATATTTTAAGTGAATTATTTTGCATTTTTTTTTTTGTTTTATCCCTCTGTTTGCTCTTTATAGTTTTTTTCCTTTTTTTATTTATTGGTTTTTATTTTTAGAATTATAATAAATAAATAATAGTTAATAGATTTGTATTCAATTTGTATTTTATTTCAAACATTTTGAATACAAGAGGTTTTCTAGTTCAAATTTGATTATGCGAATTTTCAAAACAATAACAACATGTGAAATAGTTGTCACCTAAAAATCAGAAACCCAAAAATCAGAAATCAGAATCTTTGAAAGGGAATTACAACTATTTGTGTGCAACAAACTTTCCGATTCAAAGTGGATAATTTAATCACAATTTAAAAAAATAGAAAAATATATGCATTAAATTTAATTAATTTTATTAATAAATTTCAATTAAAATTCGTACAATAAAGTGTATTTTGTTAAATAACATAATAACGGAAAAATAATTAGGTATAATATTAAATTAAAGCTTTCATTTTAGTTGATTTTAAAAAGGAAAATTTTGTTAAAAATTACAAAATTATTTTGTATTAATTACACACATTATACATAAAATTAATTATTTTATAACAATTCTCATAATATTAAATGTTCTTATTGTTTGTTATATCTCGTTCATTAATAAAATGACTTAAATACGAAAATGATGTTGTTTCACGTTTTCGCGTTAAACGATTAAAATTAAAAGAAAACAAAAAGAAAAAAATAAATTACACAATATAAGAATAATTCTACATTGAATTATTATGATTATTTTTATTTTTATTATTGTTGTTGTAATTGTAATTAACAGGGTGATTCTGATTATATTTTAATACATAAAACCACTTGTTGATAGTTAGAAGTAATATAATGCAATTTTTCTATTCTAATACAAGATTTAATGCAATTTGGAATATTATTAACGAATTATTACAATTAAAAATCACCATACACCACTTTTTTTAATTATAAATCATAGCTGGACTAACAGTTTAAAGTTTCATCTGCAAAAATGTTTATTTTCGTATTTGATTTTTATGACAACCTTGTAGTAATGTTACTTTAAGTATAGTTATGTCACTTTTTATATGAATGAAGCAATGTGATTCGTATTTTTCAATAAACTAAGGAATATTTATTTACTTATTTATTATTATTTCTAATCGGTTTTGATATCATTTATTCTAAGAAAAAGAATAGATTATTCACTATTCGTATAAGTACTGAATTGTCATTAACACAAAATAATTATAATTATAAAAGGAGAAAATCCATAATAGAGTTCTTAGTCGATACAAAGTGTATTATTTTTTATTTGAATAACAAATAATAATCACTTTTGTATAACTCTGTGTTTTTAATGTTTTAATTCACTTCTTTAAACAGTTAAAACAATAATAATAATAAAAAAAAAAATAAAAAAAACACAGAATTATTTGTTTAAAAGCGGCTACGTCATTTCTGCATTTCTGTTTATTAATCGTCGTCATTCTTTTTGTTTTCTTTTCTTTAAATTATTATTTTTATTTTTTAATTACTTTTAATTATTAAAACAGTATTAACAAAACAATAAATGATTCTCCTACTGAGCACAGAAAAAAAAAAAACGTTTTTGTATTTTCTTTAATCTTTATCTACTTTTTTTTGTATTTTATTCATTCTTATAACCTTGTAAATAATTAATTAAATTGATTTTTTTATTTGAGAAAATAATAATTATTAAATTAAAAGCATTAAAATTTAAATGAATTAGAAACTTTCTTTGTTATTATTATAAATATAAATATATATAGTAAAAGTCTTATAATTTGGAATGATTTGAGGAAACGAAGAATGTCGAATTTTTTAATTATTTAATTTAATTTAATTTTGTTTTTTTTTTTTTGCAAAATTTTGAGATATTTATGTTTCGAGGAATTTTTTTTCATGTTTGCCAATAATATATTCTTTTACTTAATAAAGTAATTAAAGTATTTTTTTTTTTTTTTTTTTTGGTTTTCATTATGAAAATTTTATAAACAGAAAATATTCCTCGCGAAAATGTGTTCAATGAAGATTATTTCTGTTGTTGGTACGGATAAAACGGATTATTAATATAAATTAGCAATAAAATTAAAGATTACAACAAATTTCTATTAGTCAGACTAAATCTTAAATAACTGTTTGTAGTTTTTTTATGCAAAATTATGTTACTACTCTCATAACGAAAGAAAAAAGAAAAAAAAAACAAATTTGACGACTATAGTGTATATTCTTTTATTAACTCGATTTAATTATGAAGTTTTTTTTTTTTTTTTTGTTTTTATTTAATTGCGATATGAATCAGGTAATATATTTTATGTACATGTTTACTTTTACAGTTAAAATAAAATAAAATAATGTTTCTTTTTCTATAAACAAACAGATATAGAATATATTTGTATTTTTATTAGTTTTTCGCGTAAAAGGATTTTTTTTTTTTTTTTTTTTTGTGTAATTGTTTCAAAAGTTAATTACATGAATAAAAATTAATTACACAAATAATTGATATTATTAGCATTTAAACGCGCGAAAATTAAATTAAAAATTAAATGATAAACAAAAAAAAAAAAGGAAAGAGATAAAATTGAATAACAATGTTCAATCATGTGGATTTTTCAGCATATAATAATTAAATAATTTATTTAATTTACTTTACATGACATTTTATTGGGGGCATCGAAATCCATCGTTTAAAAAAAAAACCTTATACTTTCTCCTTATTTTGTTATTTTGATATCTACATTCCGAAATATTTCCTTCACAAACCACAAGAAAAACAAATAAAATTGTTTACTTTTATAGACGCTGAATATGATATAGTTAATGTTTATCATATTGAATTAACCTTTTTTTATGCTGTATTTATATTTTTAACATAAAGAAGCGTGTAATATATTATTTACACAATTTAAGGTAAATAAATAAAAAATATTAGCGAATTATATCTGTGGTATAACACCGATATACATAGAAAATATTAGCAGTAAAGAAATATTAAAATTATAATATCATTCTATTTTAAATAATTAAATATTTGTTAAAAATAAATCAACAAAAATTTTACGTTTTCCTTTCTGCATTTACACAGCAGATATATGGTCCTTTTATTTAGCTACTATTCTATATGAGATATAAAATCAAGAGTGAATAATGTACCCTACCTGACTAATTTAGACATGCTTTTCACCGACAACTGAGTAGATTTCTTTAAACAAATATATAATAATAGATGCTTTATTAAAAATGGATAAAACAGCATTTCTACATTAAAAATAAAAAATCAGAAACCTTTGAATGGATAATATTTAATAATAATTAATAAAATTGAAAATAGAAGATAAATACAATTAAAACAATTGGCATGTAACTAATTTTCCATTCAATGATTTATGATCAAAGTTTTCTATTTTTTGTTTTTCGTTTTGTAATAAGCCAAGAATCCAAAAAACAAAAAATGAATAAATAAAAACATCCCACCACCACAAGTAACCAAATATATAATTCTTCTATAAACAAAAAAAAAAATTTATAAACGGATATTTTAAACGGAAATAGTTTTATTCGTTTTTATTATTTTTTTTTTTTTTTGTTTGCCTTTTCTTTATTTATTTTTTCTCTTTATCTTTATTTAATACTTTTCTTCAGTTTTTGTTCATCGCGTTGTTTTTTTACTTCTTATTTTGTTAAACAAAGTTAAAGTTTGAAAATCAACAATACAGCTGGGACACAATCCAAACTTCATATGAATATTTTCTATTTTTAAATTTAATTTTAAACAACACCCGCAAACATGAAAACTATTAGTATGAGTTTCATTAAATTTTATTGCTCGCTGGAATTGAATTGAAATTAATCCAAACCAAAATTTAAGAAACATAGGAATGAATATAAAATTGAATACGCAACAGATATTAACGTTTGTTTGAGTCAAGTATTGTGAACTCCATAAAAAAATGTATACAGCAAATAACATCAATAACAGCAGCAACAGCATCGGCAGCAATAACAAATAATATAAGCATCCAGATGTAACATCCAGAAATTGAAAATTAAAATCAGCTGAGTAAGTGAAACCGTATCCATTATGTACTGAAATAATATTGAAGACTGAAAACATAATTGAAAACGTATTTAGTATTTAGTTGTTTGAGTGAATTCGTAATGTGATGTTGGAATTATTTTTTTTCATTTTTATTTCATTTCATTTATAAATTTGAGTTTTGTTTTTTTTTCCGGATTCTTATTTAAATAATTAAAAATTGTTTTTTTTTGTGTTTTTATTAGTGTTTTTATTAATTTTATTTTTTCAAATTCTCCTGTTTAAGGTGTCAATTTAAATTATAGAAAAATAATATAATAAAGGCTTTATTTATTTATTAATTTATTTAATGACAAAAAATGGATTAAGTGTTTGTGTGTGCAGTGTTTTCTTTATTTCATCTAAAGAATGAATTGAATGATGAGGAAATACTAATGGAATATTATAAATAATTTGTTTCTTCTTTAACTAAGGTGAATTGTGTGAGTTTAAACGTTAATTTTTCTTCCAATTGCATAATTAAATTTGAGTAAAAGAAATTAATTAATTAAATGTTTTCATGTTACTCAAACTGTTTATTTCTTTAATTTTTGTTAATGGATAAGATATTGTTTTGAATGTTATGAATCCGTGCCTTAAAGTTACCTTATGCATTGAGAAACTAAAGTTTAACATGTAAAAATCTTTCAAGTTTCACTTTATTATGAATTTTTGTTTCTTTTGCATTATATAATTTTTTTTTTGTTGAATACTAGAAACGGCAAAGGGTATATTTGTGGGTGATGCAAAGGTTATCGAAACGAAAGTAACGAATATTTAAATTTATGGTTTAAGTTAATTAAAACAAAAACAAAATGACACAAAACTTTTGATCTCTTGTGTAATTTATTTAAAAAAAAAAAAATAAAATAAGATATTTTGCAACTTACTCCCATTTTAGTTACTTAATTGACTTTCAATTGTTATTATTTAATCTTTTTCTTTTTTTTTTCCTTTAGTTTTTTGTGTTTATTTATTATTATTTTGCTTCCTTAAAAATTAAACAAATAAGAAACGAATGGAAATATTTTGAACAAAGGAAAACATCAGCAGAAATACACAACGTAAAACACAGCATGCAAGCAAACAATAAAAGTTTGTCTCGTCTTTGCTTGTGCTTTTGTTTTGCATTCATTTTTATTAATAAAAATATAAAATTGCAATACAACAATTTAATTCAATTCACTTCAAATGGATAGTAAACAAGTAAAATTAATAAAGTAAATAATTTTTATTTATTTTTTGTAATTTTATAAAAGTGCAATAATTGTGTGGGGGCGATTACCTTGCAATACCTAATTTGTTTTCATATATTTTATTTAACAATAATAATATAAAAAAAAATGACTATTACTTTAAGCAACAATAAAAAATTATAATAATAATAATACTTAAAAAACAATAAATAATAATTTTATTAAAATTAAAATTAAAATTAATCAGAAGGTGAAAAAATAAATATGAGAGTACAAACGTTTTACATGGATTTTTATATAAAATATTAATTTAAAAAAAAAAAAGCTTTTACCAAAATTTAATTTTCCTATTAAATTACATTTTGTTTGTTTTAAATTAATAAATTTAAAATAATTAATACATATTTATTTAGCCTTGAATTGTCATTTAACACAAGTTAAAAATATTACTAATTTATAATTATTGTTATTGTTATTTTTGTTATTATTATCCCATAATAATAAATATAAAATAGTAGTAACTAATTACGATTTTTCTTTACTTTAGCAACAGATGATATAAATCTAATGATAAAGGAATAAATCTTTAGTGAAACTAATCAAAAAGTTTCACCTTAATATATAAAACAAATAAATAATTATAACTGATAGATAATAAGAGAGATTCTTTTATTCTCATTACAAACATTTTAGACGTTAACAATGTCTGTTGTTATAATTAACAAAATATCACACAATTGCTAATAATTATTTACTATTATCCTAAATTTTCCCATTGGCTATGTTTTGTCAGATAAATTATTATCATGAAGCAAACAAAAATTACCTCATTTATTTGATATATAATCAATAATAATTGCCAAATCTGTCAAAATAAAAAATCTAGCGAAAAATTGAAAACTAATGATCGTTTGATAAAATTCGTCGGTTTCGAACGAAAAAAAAAGTAGAAAAATAATCAATTTTGTCAATCAAATAGAAGAAACAGTAAAAGCTTTGGGAATAACAATTATATGAAACTATCAATATAATTAATATTCCTCAGTGATTAATTGTTTTACCGTAATTCGTATTTCTCAAATAGCAATATTAATTTATTACATAAATAATGTATGAATAAAATAAATAAAAGTAGACTGAAGTGTAGATCGATTAATGATAAAATAAAATGTTATTGTTCTAGCCAAGCGTATCACGTATCATAATACATATTTGGAATCTCTAGATCTCCCTATAGGAATTACTATTTGAAAAATAACTTTTAAAAGTGTTCAAGTGACTCATTTGATTTACTTAATTTTTGGTGAAACTGAAAAGTATTTATTTGGTGTTTATTAAATGCTTTTAACTTAAAAGGTTTTAATTTTCAGAAAAGAGTAACAATACACCACCCTACTTAAGAAATTTCCTTAAAATATTTTTATTATTACTCTAATGTTATGCGGGGAAAAAAATAAAATATAAAAGTAAATCCATAATTAATACTTTAGCGCATTTTAAAAGAAATAACAATATCTTCTGAATGACCCTGTCACATTTGTTTATGTCTTTTATTATTGTTTCTTCTAATGTCTTATTAATTATATAATTTATGTTCTTTAAAATTGCTCATCAATTCAATTGTTATAATTATTGTAGTCTCTATTTCATTTATACAAATATATTGAAAAAAAAAAAAAAAAATAACAAACAAATTCAGAGTCTTCCGCCATCCTTTACAGTTTTTATTTTTAGACTTTTTAACGCCTTTTTCTCTTTTTTTTTTTTGTACATTTATTGTATTTTTTATATTTAATGTGAATATTAAATAAGAATATTTTATTATATTATTAAACAAAAATAAATAAAATGAACAAAAGCTGCTGGTATATGAAGTATTAAATGTTTAAATGCGTTTTTCTGAACAAATTTTATACATTCCCTCCCTCTATTATACAGAATTCTATTTCATCTCTCTTTTTTTTCTTTTTTTTTTATACAACTTGAAACCTAAACATAATTTTGTTTCATGTTTTCTTCAATTAAAATTAATATTTAATTTTTTTGTTTTTTTTTGTTGATGAATTTTGATTAATGTTAATTTAAAATGTTTTATTATTGTTATTTTCTTCTCTTTTTAGCTTTAGTAATAAATGTCGTTTTAAATTAATGTCTATAAATCTTAATGTGACAACCAGTGAATAAAAGATTACAAAATTATTTTTTTTGTATTATTTTCTACCAAAATGACCGAACCACCACTTAACTAGAAACGGTTGTAACAACATTAAATGTAATTAAAAAATTTTAAGGCGTTACACTTGACAGAATATTAATGGCAAACTTTTCTATGCGATATTTATGTCACGTTATTATACCTCCTTTTTTTTTTTTGTTGGTTAAAATTTACCCTGACAAACAGGGAAATATTACGAAATCGTTTCATTATAACCTTTATACATATAACAAAAATATGCGACGTCTTAAAATGACAGCATCCATCCCTACAGTTTGTTATTATCTTGTTGTGTCCTTAATTTTAATTGTCTTTATTTCTTTTTCACGTGACTCTAATTTCGAGTTTTTTTTTTCCTGTAATGCGTTTAATTCATATAACAAGTGAAAAATTACTATTAAATAATAATTTTTAATTAGTTTTTATGCCATTTTTAATTGTTGAAACCAAATTATCAAATATAATTAATTAATTTAAACTTTTATTAATATTTATTTGATTTCCGTTAAGTCGGCAATTTTGCCTATAGCTTATTACTTAAAGGGAAACGTGATGAGGCTTCTTTTTTTTTTTGTATCATTTAAGTAAAATTTCTGTTATTATTATTTGTTACATGCTGGTGAAAGTTAGTGTGTAGCACGTATCTTATTTCCATTAATATCTGAACTTAATGTAATGTACCGATTTTATGTTTCTTCGAAAAATCATTTTTTTTTTTTTTATTAAATATAAAATTATTTTCGTGAAAACTTAAAAAGAAAAAAAAATGAAAATTATATAGTAGAATAATCTTTTGTATATATAAGAAGTGATAGGTAAAGAAAACTTTCATTTTTATCATTGTCAAAATTACAGAATCTCAAAGTAAGATTTCTAGATAGAATTTATATTAATAATGTTAATTAAACTTTTTTTTTTTTTATTTAAATTATCCTGCAACACATATGTACACAATTCTATACCAAGTTATTTTTAATAACAAAAAAAAAAAAAAACTTTTCTTTCAAGTAAGCTGATTGATAACGATATAAGAGAAAACTCAATCTAAAATTTCAAAATATAACTTTGTGAAAACAGAAATTTATTGAAAAAAGAAAATAAAGAATACTTAAACGCATCAAGTTGATAACGAATTTTAAATAAAGAAAACAAATAAATTTTAGTTAAACTTTTAATAGGAAAAAGAAACATATATAATGGCATTGACTGATTTTATGTTATTCAACAAAACATGTTCTTATTCTATTTCTTACAACAATTATTATGAAAAATTCAATGTTATGAACTTTTTTTTCTTCAGTTTTCAGTATTCAGTACTGTACGTCGTTGTTTACACATATCCGCGGTGTTTTTTTTTTTTTTTTTTTTTTGTTAAATTTTCCTTTGCTTTAAAATTTTGCTTTTACGATCGTGATTGTTATATTATTATTATTATTCGTTTTAGTTCATTAACATAAATGCGATATGATTTATTTTTTTATTTTTTTTATTTAATTTGTTTGTTTAATTATTTTTCTTTCTTTCCATTCAATATGTCAGGGATGGCACAAGGCTTTTTTCGTTTCCTTTGTAGTTAATACATACTATTAAACGTGACGATATATTTTCATCCAAGTTTCTTAAATTTATTTATTTATATTATTTTGCTTAATGAAACACACATCACCATGGTCATTCATTAAAACAAAAAGTACTTGTAATAATAATACAAAAATTTTGCGTAATCAGTCAATAGGTTACAAAAATATATTATTGTCTAATTGTCGGTAAAAAAAAAAAAAAGGAAATAACTGCCACACAATTAAACTCATTCATTAATTAATATATTATTATAAATTATGAGTGAAATTGAGTTTTTTTTTCGAGGCAAAACTAAAATCATCTCTGATATTTCTTTGTCATTAATTTTTGTTATATATTTATTAAAATTATTATTGTTGTTGCTTTTTATAATTTATGTCAAAAAAAAAAAAAAAAAAAAAAACGTTTACATGGCCGCCACTTTTTTTTTATGTTAAAAAATTTTAAGCTTGTTTTTATTTTTTGTTTATTTTATTTAATTACTGTACGTATAGTTTTATTAAATTATTTACAACAAAAAATAAATAAATAAATACTGTTATTTTAATGAAAAATATCTCATTTTTCTGTATAAAAGCTTAATTTTTATTTTTTTATAAAATTTATGCAATTTTTATTATTATCATTCCTCATCGCATAGTTGTTTCATCGATACAAAAATACAACACAAATAATGTTTTTATACAAAAATTAATAAACATAAGAATTTCAATTTAATTATTTTTGCTATTTATTATTCAGGTTATCTGATTGGAAGTAAAAAAATAATATCTATAAGAAGGTAAATAAACTGTTAAGCAAAAATTACAATTTGTAGTGGCGCCAAATTCAATTGTAAAATTAATGAAAAAAAGAAGAAAAATTATAACTATAATATAGTAATGTAGAGCAAACGTTAATCATTACATTGCTTAAAATTTACAATACAAAATTTTAATAATAATATCCAATAACTATGTCATCAACCATATCCGAAATATATTTGATATAAATTAATAATTAATAGCAACAAGTGTTTAGTTCACTTAATATTTTAATTTTAAAATACACTCACGTGATAATAAAATAATTACGAATGTCAACAAGTGTAAAAAGAATTGTTTATTCTTTTAATTGTCTTTTAATATATTATTTATGAGATAATTGCTTGGTGAATATAAAAAAATAAATATTCATAATTTTTACGTTATTCTTAGTGCTGGACAAACGCGCGATAACAAAATTAATAAAACTATTTCAGTGCATTTGCAATGTCTTTTATAATTACTTTAGTATATTGGTACATTGGTATATATATATATATATATATTTTATTTAATCTTATTCCTTTGTACTATATAAATGTTGGAAGCAAATTAATTTTATTGTCTATATTAAAAATAATGAAAAACTGTTTAATAAATATCAAATGTAATGAGTGTATAAACTTCGTAATTAAAGTTTCATGTAGTAATATAAATTAATTATATTTTGAAATGCTTTGTTATTTCTTATTCCTTTTTTGCTGTTTAATTTTTCTTCTTTTATTTTTTAAATTCTATTTTATGGTGCTCAAACAAATTGTAGTTATATCCGGAAGTGCATTCCATTCCTTGCATTTTTTATTATTATTATATAGCTTCTTGTAGTTTTTTTTTTTTTTTTTTTTACTTTGATTATTAACTGTTTGCCGACAGTCAAATAATATTTAATATCTGCTTATCGCATTATATATATTAAAAAAAAAATTCTTAAAGAGAAGCTTTAAAGTAAGGACGAATAATTGATGAATAATGATAATTAATTAAATAGGATGAATTGTTTTATCATTTTTTGTTTTATAATAATTAATTTTTTCAATTATAAAAGAAGAATTTTCTTTGACCATGTGTTATTTTGTTTGGAAAGACTTTATTATTAATATTTTTATTTTTTTATTTTTTTATTTTTTTTGAAAATTAATTTTGCTTTGTTATTAAACAGTAACTAGACTTATGTGCGCTACATTAAAATATAAATTATATTAAATGAAAATCTTTTAAATTTATTACAGAAAAATTAAAAAAAATAAATTAACGAGAGGCTATAATTTATAATGTTTTTTTTTTCAGCGTTTATTATTGACAGGTATGAACGGTAACGTTAAAATTATTGCCAATGTTTACACTTTAAATTTTTTTGTATTTAGGGTTCTTCAAAATTTATTTTAGAAGAAAATTTTTTCAAATTTAGAATTTATATTGAAAATAATATTAAATAAGAATTAATTTATTGTTGTTCAATGAAAAAACAACGAATGTCAAGGAGATAGCACTTGTATCTTAATATTTTTATTTATTTTCTTAAAAATTTTACCCAAACGATCAAAGAAAAATTTATTGTTTTTCTGACATAAAGAGCGTTGTTAATTAATATGATGTGTTAAATATTAGGACATTATAGTTCTTTAAATACCTATTTTGTTATTTTCACAAGAAACTTGTTCATTGAATTAAAAGAGATAAAAATTGTATGTTTAAAAATTAATTATCAAATAGAATACTAATGGTTATAAGAATAATGTTTATTTCCGGATAAGAATTAAAAATCACTGCTTTTTCATTTATCATATTAACATAACTAATAAAAATGTAGAGAAAATAAAATTAAAAACAATTCAATTAAATTAAAAAGTTCAAAATGTATAAACAAAAGAAAATCATATTTAGCCAAAAGCAAGATGTTTTGTTTTTTACATAATTTCTATTACTGCATATGACATAATTTTTCTTTCCTGATGTTTTTCTTGTGTTTTTGCATACAATTTGCTTAAAGATATATGTTGCTTGAACGAAAGGGGAGTCAGTAATGAAATCTTAATTTAAATTAAATATATGATTATACATATTATAAATAGACAAAGCCAAAAATAAAGAACAAACAGATGATAACCCCTTAATCATAATCATTTTATGATTTTATTTTTGTCGCTTTTATATTTAGTTATTTATGTATTATTGTATTTTATTAGTTTTATTATGTATCATGTTGTTTTATATATATATATATATATATATATTCAAAATAATTACTATGCAGAGAGTAAATATGTGACTAAAAAATAAAATGCTTAATGCGGGTAGTCATGATAGCATGAAGAAAATATACGACAGCATAAATAATCAACACATGAAACGGTCAGATAGATCACACATGCGCTTATGTATAAAAGAAGTTATATGTTTTATGATTAACTACAACATTAATATATAGAAAATTATATTATACAATATGAAAATATTGCAATGTCATTTAGATAGTTAAAATTAAAAGAAATGCATTATCCACTTGCTAATACTATCCCATTATACTGCATATATAAATTAATAATAATTATTATTGTACATGAAAATATATTTAATTATTTATTTATATTTTCACTTTAGTTTTGTTTTTATAATAAAATTGATAAAACCATGTGAATCCATTTAAACTTAATGCGTTTTATAATCATATGAGTATTTTGACAAAAAAAAAATTTTTTTTTAATTTTTTATGCTAATTTTACCAATACTAAAGTATAAAAAAAATTTAAAATATGGAAAAATATGAAAAATCACTTCAATATAAATGAAAAAAATAAAATAAATAAAGTAAATAAGACGGCAAAATAATAAACATATGTAAACAAACAAATAAGTAAATAACCTTAACGTTTTTCATGTTTTTCATCAATAGTTCGCTTTTAGTAATTATTATTCATTGAGTTTTATAATTTTTAATTTTTAACTAAATTTCATTATTATTATCTTATTTATTTGTGTTGTGTTTTCTTAACAAAAAAAAAATGTATTAAAGATAATCCGATGATGTTGAAATTAGAAAAATTAATATTATTAAATAGTTTAATAATTAATAATTATTTTCTGTCTGTTAATAATTTAGACTAAAAATGTGTGTAAAAAAAAAAATTGTTATTAAAGCATAACTAAACAAAACAGAATTATTTGAAAGTTAACAGGAAAAAAGTAAACAAAACAAAAAAAAAAAAAAAAAAGTCTTTCATCTACAAAAGCAGTGATAGTCATAGTGATGAATATGATTCAACACATTTTTATTTCTTGCCTCGTGGCATTGAGAACTATAATCTTAAATTTTATTGCATTTTCTTATTTATATTTGAAAATTATACAAAAAAAAAATAATGGCTAAACAAAATGCTTGTCAAATAATTCGTAACACTTTGAATTTCATCATTTTAACAAAAAGCTCAACAAGAAATTAATTTTAGAATGAATTTTTATTTATTTCGTTTTTCTTTTTTTTTTTTTTAATTTTTGTTTATTTATCTGCTGCTTATTAATAAAGAAAAATTAATTAATTACGTCATTAAGTCAAGGTTGGAACTTTATTTATTTAAAATATAAAAATGTAAAAGAAATTTTTTTAATTTGTAATATTATTAATTGTCATCTTTTTAACTAAGTTAAAGATGAGTTTAAATGACAATTGGGTGCAGCAATGATAATACAACATATAAGTAGACTTAATCTTAAGTGATGAAAAAAGTTGATGTCGTCGTCACCATGTGCGGTGTTTGTCAATAAATTTATTGAAATAATATTAAAATCCTTCCTAAAAGCATAGAGTTTTTTGTGTTGCAAAACAAATTAAATTTCTCTAAACGATATTTTATCTTTTACAAATTTATTAATATTAAAGTAATACTTCTTCACAATAAACCACCGCTTTTCTTTTTTAATTTAAAATCAACGCTGACCTACAGTTTAAAGTTCTTTTAAATAAAATGTTTATCCGCGAGTTGGATCAAACTCTGATATCACAAAGTCTATCGCGGCGGTATTAAAGTGATTAGTAATAAATTAATTAAACTATTAATTAAAATTTGTCCATTTTATTTTATAATTGATGTATGTGGTGACAGTATGATATATAGTTATTATTATACAATGCATGAAATAACATATGCTATATGTATATATAAAAGTTATTCATCATTGACTTTGTGAATATTTAATTGACAATATCATGTAATTACTAAAAGCAACTAGAACCAGCTTATTGATGGTTTTACATGAAATGTTAATTATGCATAATTAAACCATATTAATTGACATTTATGAAAAAGACGTAGATTTAGTGAATATTTGTTGTATAAATAAACATTATTCATATAGTGTAAAAATGTTTTAAATGTTCTTTACACCAATCGTATAAATAAACATAAATTAGAATAACAAATATTATCTAAAATCATACGAAAATCAATGAATGAGAAAATATTGTGGTCATTAGTAAAATAATTTACAATTAATATTTTTTTTATTTATTCTAGTAAAAATAAAGTTATGTTTATTTTATCCTGAAGCATTAAATATGTATTTTTTTTTTGAAGTTAAGAACTATTAAATATTTTACTTAAACGATAATATTATGAAAACGGACAGAGATAATTTATTTTTGGCAAATTTATTTATTTAGGTTAGCGAAAGAGATAAACAATAATATTTAATTGATTGAAATAAATAAATATTTTGCTCAAAATTTTTTTATCATATATACACAACTATACGTACTATATTAGTATTATTTACATTGAATAAATTGTCTGTTTGCGGCAACTTATTTAGAAATTAAAAAAATTACTTCAAATCAATATTTATTTAAAAAAAAAAATTACTTTTTTTTTTGGCATTCAGCATAATTTGAATTGAAATGAAAGCATACAAATTAAAATAAATCAAAAACAACAAAAATGTAAGTTACTTGTCTTGTCAATCAGATACTTTTTCTGTATATTTTTATCAGCGACCTTTCTTCAGCTGTGACATTCATTTATTTTAATTTTAAATTAATATATCGTCAAGGGATAAAATGCTAAGAGAAATTTTAAAGCTTCGCCTGTGTTATATCGTTTTAAGTGAATAACAAGACAAGAATGATAAATAATTTTCATGTAAAAAATTAGTAATTTAAATAAATGAAAAAACAGACTTAAAATATTTTTTGTTATTAATGTTTTTTGTAAGCCGCTTGTGATGTTTATTTATTATAATATAAATAAAAAGCATTTTCGGTTATATAAACCCCAAAGCTTTTTCATTGAATTTAAAAACAAAAATTCTAGTGCCTGAAAGTTTAGAAATTTTTCTTGTAACTTATTTTTGTGTTATTTGAAAATTTAAGTTTTCTCTGTCATGTTGACAATATAAGGCGTCTAAAACAAAACGGAAATTGTTATCAGGATTTTTTTTATTGTCTTCCTTGTAATAAATAATGAGATTCTTCGGTAGTTCATGTTGTTGTTATATTGTTTTGCTGAAATTAGTTTTTGTATTGGTATAAATCACTTTTATTTAATAAAATAATTTAAGAAAAAAGAATTGTTTATTCAATTTAACTAAATTCTATTATTTATTAACATTTATTCACAATAACACGTTTTAAAATACAACAAGCTTATACACGACACACATTTCAATCAATTATTTAATAAAATTGTGAATATTTGTTAATTAATTAATTAATTATTATTTCTACTATTTATACTATAAAAATTAAATGGAATGGGACTTTAAATAAGCATTACAAAAAATTCAATTATAAAACAATTATGCTTTGCATAAATATTGGTCATCTTGTTGACAATTTTATATCTAAAATGAAAAAAAAAAAAAAAAAAAAAAAAAACGTTTTAAAAGAATGAAAATTATTTCTCGTTTAAGAAGATAAAACCTTTTTTTTTTTTTGTTTATTTTATATTCTTATTCTATTAAATATTAATTATTGGTTAAGACAAGGTATGGTATATGTACTATCGGTAATTTTTGTATAACATTTCAATAATGCGAAGCTTCGTCTTTTTCATATTAGAATAAAAAATACATCGATCTATTGAGAATTCTAAGGGTAAAATATTGTATAAAAGAAATATCTTAAATGGTTATATTTTATGTTGTATAATCTAATTAAACTATCAATCACGTTTATATTAATAAAATAATAAAAGAATTATTATAATGCCAAAAGAAGCAACAAAACAGAGAAACAAATAAAAAAAATCCAGAATATGATGTCATCATTAAATTGCATTTTCTTGCTTTAAAGGTGGTAAAAACATTTAAAAATAATCATACAAAAATAATATTTTATGAATTAATAAATTCTTTATTTTATTTTTAATTTACTATTTTACCTTTACCCTATTTTTTTTTTATACGTTTAATAAATAAAAAAGTAAATTACGGTTCAATCTGTTTGAGCAAATTGGGTATTTGTTCGTGATATTTTTATAAATCTAATATATTGCATAATAGGAATTTGAACATAGTGATATATTAAAATGACATAATTTATCTCATAATAAAACATATTTAAATGAAATTGATAGGATAAAAATAGACAGTCTATGACGATTTAAAAACATAATAAAAAATAAGGAAAATACCAATCTATCTATATAAGTATAACTGAAGACAATAAGTAAATAATAATAAAAAAGCAGCTTATAACTTCGAAATGTACAAAATAAGTTAAGTGGGAACTGAAAAAAAAAAAAATAAAAATAAAATTCTTTTATTCTTATATCTTTTAGAGTACTGGAAAATTTATTTGAAAAATTACTGATTGTCTAATTGAAATAAAGGAAAATTACAAAATTTTGTATATTGATAACGATATTATAATAATGATTTTTTTATTATTTTTGATTCACTAACCTAATTGTCGTTATGTATTTAATCCCTCTTATATCATATTACATATATTACGTCATTCAAACAAATGCTGATGGTAGCATCGTTTTTATAACTAAAATGTGTTTAATTTCGTTGATTGTTACTGTTACTGTTACTGAATTTGCGGTGTTCAAACATTTTTGCGTAGGCATTTCCTTTATATGTTGTATCTCCACGGTTATATTAATTTTTTTTTATTTCTGTATTTTATTGTATTTTTATTCTTAGTATTAATTGGGTAAATTTACCTGGTTTTTTTTTTTAAAGTATTTATATATTTATGAATAATATTAACTGTTGAAAAATCTCGCCGACTATATTATAATCTTATGCTGTATTAAAAATTATTGCCGACAACTAAATTATATTGTATCAAATATCAAATTTTTATTTATTCGAGAATTACATAAAGTCAGTTACTACGCCACTGTGCAATGAGCTTTATAATCTTTTACATTTTGTAACAATCGAATAAACATAGCACGTGTAATTCTTTTATATTTATTTGCTTCAAAATATGTATTCTTCGTAATTTATTTATAGTAACATTGTCTTATTGTGTCCTTTCTTACGATTTTATTTCTTTCGGTTAGCTTGCGTGCTATTCACCTGTTCATTTATATTTATTATTCTACTTTTGAATAAAATAAATATATATATATATATATATCAGATTGACAAATTATTATTTTTCTATTTTATACTGGTTTTCAGGTGTTTTTTCCTTGGTGAATTTATTAATATTAAAAAAATCCCTGAATTACATTTATAAACACTGCGAAGACAAAATGGAAATATTTAATCCGTTTAGACTTTCTTTTATTTTGTGATGAGATAATCTTATGTAGCTTCTTGTACCATATTTTGGTAAATAAATGTCAACAAGTTAAATTAGATTTTAAATATTTTATTTTATTTTCTATGTTGGCAAGAATTTTAGGAACTTTTATATTTGAAAAAGGTTTTTGCTTTGTAAATTAGTAAATATGCAGAAATTTTGTGCAAAATTCTATGAGGAATAATTTTGGTATTTGAAAGCATTCATCATAGTTTTTTTTTTTTTATTGTGATATTATAAAAAATTAATATTTTTGTGCTTAAAAAAGAAAAAGAAAAGGAAAAGTAAGAAAACTCCAACGCAGATATATATTATTACACGTACTTACATGTATGAATGTCGGTTAAGCAACAATAATAAAATTTAAAAAAAAATGCTTATTAAAAACAATAATAATAATAATTATTATTATTATTATTACTTTATTTTATGAATAAATGACGTAATAATAATTTCCATTTACAAATATAAAATTCAATTAATGACCTGTAATATTTGATTTAATAAAAAATGTTTCTCTTCGTTTCTTACAACACTCAGTTAACAGCTTATTAAGATTTTAATTATTAGTGCTATTTCTATTATCGAATTGATTTCAATTTACTAAATTTTTATAATTTTTTTTTTATTTTTTTTTATTAATATGAAAACAATCACTAATAAAAACAAAGAAAATTTCTGACACTTCTCATTCATTAATATTTTTAATTTTCTTGATCTGCGATTTTTTTTTTTTTTTTTTTTTTATACAACAACTACTGTAATTGCATTCAGATTTAGCATGTAGAAATAAAAAAACATATAAAGAAAAAAAATTAATATAAAATTATGAACATAAAATTCATTGAAGTGCGCATAATAATAAAAAATATTAATTTATATTTATTGCTATTTACTCTCATTTGTGAATAATAAAATAATGTTTATTTTCCTTTAATAATTTTATTTCATTTAGTTTTTTTTTTATTCAAAAATATAGTTTTTAATTAAAATTAATAATAACAATAATAATAAACAACAACAATAAAAAGTAAATAATTTTTATTTAAACAAAATGTTGAATTTTATTCATTTTCATTTTGTAATTTATTTTTGTTGTAAATACATTGCTCTTGTGTACATTTTTTCTATATATATATATATATATAATTCATCACTTGTTTAATCACTTTATTATTCTATGTATACATATATATATGTATATATGATGGTCATAAACTTCAAATAATGATTTTTATCTATTTACTTAGAAATGTATGTAAGAAATATAATAGTAAATCAAATGAATACATTTAGAATTATTATCACTATTACTCAATCAGAGTTACCGACAAATTTAAAGAGAAATAAAATATAGTAATAATATAATTAATATAGGTTTTAAGATATCGTCATCAACAAAATGTATAAAACTTAATATCATTTGCCCTTTAACGATATATATATATATAACCTTACATAATTAACAGGGTAATACATATTTTTAACTATATGACGGACAATTTAAACCTTGTTTTCAATGTTTATTTATATATCATTATACATTCACCAAGTTTACAAATAGTAATTAACAGTAACAAACAAAATAGTCAGCGAAATAAAATTCAGAACTTCAGCTTTATATGCATACTTCTCATTATAAAAAAGCTACAAAATTTATTTATTTTTGTGCCGGAACTACATAGAAATAATTAAAAATTATTTTTAAAAATACAATAAAAAAAAAAAAAAAAAAATCTTGTCGGTACTCTACGCCCTTCTTGTTTTATTAAAAAGGGTTTTAAAAAAATAAACAAAGAGTGTTAAACGTAAAGCAAATTAAAGTAATCAGGTTGTGTTGTTACTTTTTTCTTTTTTTTGTGTTAACTCTTATTACTTTTTCACAATTTTTATTTTTTTTTTGTTGTTTTCTGCTTTGTTTCTTAACTTTTATTGTATAACTTTGTCGGATGATTACCCATGATTAAAAGGAAGAACAAAATTAGTGACAGCATAATAAAAATTAAAATAAAATCGCATTATGAATACAAATTAGATAAATAATAATTATAAAAGTTAATTTTTTGTTCGTTGTAATTTTTTTTTTTTGTTTTGTTTTGCTTGCCGTTAATTTATATTCTTTACTTCAATGGTTTTAGTGCTTTTTCTTTCTTTTTTTTTTTTTTTTTTTTTTTATCGCCTTAAAATGGTATTAAAAGTAAATAAAAGTCATGCAGGCTGTTAAAAAGTTTTCAAAAGAAATCTTTACATATTTTTCTCATGTAATTGCTATTGTGTTTATATAAACTAATACAAAAGATTAATAAATTTTAATTAGTAGAGAAAAGAATGGAATAAGAAAATAGTTGCAATCGACAAATATTGATAACGAATGTAAATTGATCTTTATGAGAATGAATAAATCATTAATTATAAATAAATCTGCACTGTTTTTTTTTTATTACTTACATAACTTATTTGACTTAATTCCAATTCTTTGCATTAAAATCAATTAAAATGTATTGCGTGAATATACATAAATATAATTATAATAAAGTCTTTATTTTATTATTTGTATATTAGGTTCGTATGCTGTTTATACATGGTTAACATGGTAAACACTAATAGTTTCAGAGAAGACATTTAGTTAATAATAGTACAGTGAACGTCATATATAAGACATCATATCTTAGAAAAAATATCTTCTGTTAAGTAAAGTTCAATAATTAATTAGAACTGAAATTTAATTTTGAATATTTAAATTACTCAAAACGGAAATGAAATACTCGAATAGAATATCGAAATGGTTAAGCTATAATCAGTAGTAAATTTGCACTTATCTAACAGTTAATTAATATTTTAAAAATTCGATTGACGATAATATTTTATAATCAATAATGATGTAATAAATATCATTTATAATTATGAAATTTATTTTCATAAAAAAATCTCAATAAAAGTTCAATATTTTTATTGAAATTACCAAAATAACAATTTTTTTTGCATCGCTGAATAACTTTCAGACACTATTTCCATTAATTTTTTATTAAAAAAAAAAAAAAAAACAAAAATAGCATAATTGAAAGTTATAATTATAATCATTTAAATTTCACTTTAATTTCGTCTTTAATCAAAAATATTAAAACATTAATAAGAGAGAAAAAAGAAACAAATTAAAAATAATTTCCACATAAATTTCATTAAAAACTAATCAAAAAAAAAAAAGAAAAAAAGCAAGCTTTTGCAATTACTTGTCATTTTAAATGTTTTATTCCCTACAGGCAAATTATAACCGTATAAAAATCTCACTACACACAACAAAACTCCAACCAAATTTACATAAATTTTAGCAAATATCTTAGCTGTTATTAAGTTTACATAATTAGATTTTATATCAATTTTAATTGATGTATCTTACCTATCGCCATTTTTTAATTAATATAATTGATTGTCAAATTTATTTACAACATGAATGGAATCATCGAAAATAATATAATTTACAAGTAATTAATTGAAAAATAATAAAAAATAATAATTATTTGTTTATAGCACTAATCTATTATAAATAAAAAACTTTATAGAAATTTGTCGTCGTTATGTCTACTACTTATAATTGAAAAATCAATAATAGAATTTTTAATAATTTATTTAATTTAACATGTTGTTGTTGTTGTTGTTGTTGTTGTTGTTGTGTTTTTTGCCAGCATAATATAATATTAAAATTAAAACCAGTTTATAGTAAAAAAGTAAAGAAATATATTTGATAGCTTACATAACATTTTGTTTTTGTTTTTGTTTTAGTTAAATAGTGTTAATTAGCTAATAGCAATTTCGTAAAACTATAACAATCAGGTAAATAACAACAAACAATAGTTATTATTAGCATTAATTTGATTATAATGACCTTGTCTAATATAGTGACAAAAAGGTAAAAATAGTTGTGTATGGTTTCTTTTGAAAATATTGTTATGTCATGTGTAAATTTAGAAGAAGTTTTTTTTTTATTTTTTTAGTTAGTTAGTTAGTATATAGAACTGTGTTAAGCTTACACATTTATTTATGTTTGACAATAAGCTATGATTTTTTTTTTTATAAACAAATATTATACGATTCCATTATTTAGCTTTTGTATTTCAGTATAGTTTCTTTCTTTTTTCTTCTTTTTTTTTACCTGAAAGAATAAAATGACAAATAATTATCTAATCAATAGTACACAGGTAGAAATTAATTTTATAAAACATATATATTTTTTTAAACAATAAATCAATAATTAATTTTTAATAATTATTTTAAATTTAAATTTTTGTTATATTTTATTAATGAGCCACCGGTGATGTTAATTAATTTTTTTTTTTTTTTTTATTTCATGATAAATTCGTATTCGTAGTTTATTTTTTAATATATATTATGTGCATAAATGATTGTAATTTTAGAAATAGGATATGATGGGAAACACTAATAAAGCTAAATCAATAAAATTCTTTTACATTTATTTAAATATTGTTGAAATTTTAACGAAATTATATATATATATGTGTGTGTGTGTGTGAGGGTTTGTTTGTACAAACCGACAATCAAAATCGAATTAAAATTATTTTTGAATTATATATTCTTTCAACTGTTGTCCGATTTATATAAAAAATAAAATAAAGAAATAGAAATACAATTCAAGCCTATTCAATTACCTATGACCCTTTTTCATTAAACAATAAAAAACAATATATATGAAATTAAATTAAACAAATAAAATAAAGTAAGCCATATTATCCTATAATTTAATAAAAATTTAAATTACTTATCATTCATACATACTTGTTGAATTTGACTTCTAAGTATTTTGACATTCATACAAATTCAATTTATTTTTATATTGAAAACGAATCATCATTCGTAACAAACTTTTATAATAATTATTTCTTGTTTTGTATATGTTTTGGTTTTGACGCCCCACATAATATTCTTTTCTATTCGATTTTAATAAAATTTAACTTTGAATGACGTCACTCATTCATTTATATATATTTTTATAAAATAATTTAATTTACTTTAATAAATTTTGTTTGTTTTTGAGTAGTATCGTTCCACTTTCCCTGTCTATGAGAGTGAATAATGCAAAAACAATGACGCGAACTGTGGTGGGAGTTTTTTTTTTTTTTTTCTATACGCTATGATGACATGATTGATGTTTATGTAAAATAAAATTCGTTTTACTAACCAACAGATAAATTTGATTAAAAAAAAAAAAAAGAACAAAATGAACCAAACCCTTTATGGTTACTAATACACATGCATAGCTGTAGTTAAATCTATCGACTTTATATCGTGACCTTATATTTTGATTCAATATGAATGATGAGAAAAATTTGTATGTTCGATAAGACTAGAAACTACCCGTAATAAAAAATACGATTAAATCCTTAACAACTAACAAAATATGTAGCGCGAACATCAACTTTTACTGTCACGTTTTTGTTAATAATCTAATTTTGTCCCAATTTCTAACTTTTAATGTTACATTGGCATCACATCATTTTGATAAATTCTGGTTTAACATTACTCTACTTTAATAATATTCAATAATATTAAATTCTTCAAATTATTCATGACATGATCAATGATGTCATAATATAATATTGAATTTTTTATATATTTATTATAATAAACAAATACATTGGGTGGAAAAACAGTAGCATCTCAATTTGATTATTTTTATTTCTTTTCTTGCGTTTTTTTTTTTTTTTTTTTGTATACAAATGAATAAATAAATTTGATGAACTCTCTTAAACCTTGCTAAAAAGACATGTTATTATAGAACAGTTATATTTTTCCAGGAACATAAAAACGGATTTTTGCTATCGTTTTGCTGCTTCACTTATTTATATTCGTCATAGTAACATAATTTATATAAATAATAATAAAAAATATATTTTGGGGTTCTCTCTTATTCTATTTTATATTTCTGGTAAAATAATATAGAAATTTTTTTACTTTGTTATTAAAATAAAAACTAAAAATAAATATAATAAAAAATCGGTTGTAAATAATATATATTTTATTCTAAACTTAGAATATTTGTTGCAGCCTTTTTATTTACAAATTCTAATCAAAATTGTGATTAATTCTTTTTGTGTACATTCATTATATATTGTATTCACAGTATATTCACAGAAATTATTTCTCTCTATAATTTGGAGAATACATTAAATTATATTACATTTTATTATTATATTTATAAATATTAGAAGAATTCCTAATTATAGAACTTTTACTGTATTTAGATTGTTAATTATACATAATACGAAGTTTTGAAAGCGCATAATCAATTTTGTATATTTTGTTTAATAAATGAAGTAATTAATGTTAATTATTATATCACTTGTGAATTTTACATGATACTTATCATTTTCTTAATCAAAAAGAAATTAGGACAATTAATAGTGTCCGCAAATATTGATGAAAATATAACGACAATAATTTGGCATTGTAACACATTTCCAAATAAATTGTTACATCATTTATGCCATCTGTTGAATAATAGTATAATTTAGATCAGCTATTTATAATAATAACCAAATGTAACAGTGCTGTGTTATAGGCATTAACCCAATTTCAAAAAATTGCTGTATAATTACCATATGTTAATATGTTTTCGTTCTATTATAAAAAGTATAGAGTATTTTGCATACAATTCTACGATTGTAATTTATTTCGCGAATGAGTCAACGTGGTCTTAATTCGAGGATTGACTGTATAAGCATGATTCGCACAGAACAATACTTTTTTTTTACCTTTATGTAACTGAATATAGCTGTACACGTTTTGTCAATCGTTTTATTTATAAATTGAAATCAATAGATTTCATAATTATTACGTCAATTTTCTTGTACTTACCTTACCTTTTTATAAAATTATTATTATTATTTTTTTATTTCTAGATGAAACAAAATTAAATTCGGGTGCTTGGGAAGATCAATTACCATTGCCAGCAACAACTACAATAAATAGTGGTCAATTGATAAATACAGGAAATACAATAAATTGTAATACGAAAGCATCTCGACGATCGGATCCAATAAGTTCTTTGTCATTACACAATAGTTCACAACATCACGGATTGATTACAAACAACAACAATAACAACAACAATATTAATAATAATTTCAACAACAATATCAATAGCAATGGTTGCAGCATCAATAACATAAATAATAACAATAGCATAAATAATAATTTATTACACGGTGGTCAGCAACATCATCAATCGCAACAACAATTGCAACATCATCATCAGTTAAACGGCAGTGACAGACGTCGTATTGATCTTAACGCATCAATAAGATCAAACAACTCAGAAGAAAATTGGTGTGCAGAGGTTGGTGGAATTTGCAGTCTGGGTGTCGGTGGAATCGGTGGTACGTCTGACCGGGAGCTGTCCTCGGACGACGAGGACGAAAGTGATCGTAGCAGTGCAACATCCTCGACGACACCAACAACGGCGACACCGGTGTCCGGGACAGCGCCTTCGGCGACGACGCAAACACGTAACAGCCAGTTGCGATCGACATTTAGCAAAGCGAAACACCATTTGTCGTTCGACAAATGGCGCAGCAACAACAATTCTGGCAACAGCTCGGCGACAGCAACAGTAAGCGGTGGGAGTTCGCCCAGTGGCGGCTCAAACAGCAGTACAAATTCACAACAGGCAGCACAAACAGCAGCATCTGTATCAGCAGCAGCAACCGCAGCAGCCATGATGGCAGCACAACAGGATACAACCACACCCGGTGAATCACCTGGTGGAAGATTGTCTCGGTGGTTTTCTATAAGACGCGGATCATCGCATCAATATGACATTGGCGGACGGGAGGGACATCGTGGCAACAGTATGGATAATGATGAGTTAGCTGCAGCTTTGCAACAACATCACTTGTATCAACAGCAGCAATTATTATTACAACAGCAGCAACTACAGCACCAATCTCAACAGCAAAGAGACACTAATAGTAAAAATGGTGTAGCAAATACAACTCCAAGTGGGTCTAATAACAAAATGCCACAATTAGAAGAGGTAACCAATTTCATTTTGAATATACATTATGCATATAAACTTTATATTTAATATTTTCACAGACTGACGAGACAGATTCATTAAATATGTTAAATTTGAGACTTCGTAGTGACTCGAATGGTGCCATTATAAATCCAAATGAAAATCTAAGAAATACGAGCTGTATCAGTAGCAGCAATATAAGTAATAATAAATCGCCAGCAACTGGTGCTAATCGTTTGTCGGGAACAACAATATCAACAGTTGGTGGAGGATCAATAGCAACAAGTGGAGGTAGTGGAAATATAAATATTGGACAAAGTTATCGTCAAATAGCACCTTCATTGCCACCAGCACCAGCAGGTTTGTCACAGCAACAACTTAAACGGCGACATATTATTGCAGCTATTGTACACAGTGAGAATTCTTATGTCGCTACACTACAACGTCTAGTCAATGTGAGATTTTATAATTTGTTTTTGTTTTTATTTTATTTATTTATTTTTTTTCTGTTTTTCTAATTATTTGTTTTAATTTCTTATTAATTTTATTTTTTAATTTACTCATTTTTCTGTATGTTTTTATTTGTTTCATTATTATTATAAATATTATTTATTTCTCTTTTACGTTTTCTTTCATTTTTAAACTAAAACTTCATTCATCCATTTTATTTATTTTCATATATTTTTTTTCTTTTTATAATTTATACTTTTAATTTATAATTTATTTTAAAAAGCACTCACATTTACTTTTCATACCTAAAAACAACAAATAATATTATTAATAATAATAAATCATTTGTTATTCCATTAATCTTAACTAAACTAAATTTATTTTAACTCAAGAAAAAATATTATTTTTTTTTTTTATTAATTAATTAAAAATGTGCTAATTATGTATAGCTTCTATATAATTATAAGAAGCTTTACGATAGCTATTTTACTCTCTTTGAATTTTATCTATTTAATATTTATTTTGTTAATTTAGAGATACAATAACGCTTATTAATAATTAAAAAAAAAAAAAATTAATTTATAGAAGAAAGAAATTCTACCTTTTTACACTCGCTAACAGATGGCAATGTTTTTAGTTTTCTAGTTTATAATTTAATTTTTTTTTTTAATATATAACTCTGTTATCCTAACGTAATTAATATTTTATTTATTTATTTTTTTTTTTTTTTCAAAAGGATTATAAAAAACCATTAGAAGAAAGTAGCCCACCAATATTAAGTAGTACAAAAATATCAACATTATTTCACCGTTTACCTGAAATATTACAGTGTCACACATTATTTCGTATAGCATTAGCTGATTCAATTAGAAATTGGGATACAGAAGAAAATATTGGTGACGTTTTTGTTGGGTCATTTAGTAAACCGATTGTTTTAGATATATATAGTGGTTTTATAAATAATTTCTCATCAGCAATGGAATTAGCTAAAATGGAAGCAAAGCGAAAATCAGCATTGGCTGATTTTTTTAAAGTAAAACAAATTAGTGCACATGATCGTTTATCATTTTTTGGCCTAATGGTTAAACCAGTACAACGTTTTCCACAATTCATATTATTTTTACAAGTAAGGAGAAGGATAAACATATTTTTGCTTTATTGAATAAAGCTTTATTTTACTTATTATTAATTTTTATTTTATTTTTTAGGATTTATTAAAGTATACACCCCAAGGTCATCATGACCGTATGTCACTACAATTAGCGTTAACACAATTAGAATCATTGGCGGAAATGCTAAATGAGCGTAAACGTGAAGCGGAACAATATCAAGCATTTAAGGAAATGATTGGTCATATAAGTGGTACATTCAACACACGTTCGTTATCATCTAACGACAATGGTAATCGTCATCGTTACTTATTGCGCGAAGATAATGTAACGCAGTTAGAGTTTAATCAATCTGGTTTTATAATTAAATCAAAGCAACGTCGATTATTATTATTAAATGATAAAGTGATATGTGTCAGTGTTGCCCCAAAACAATCACATGACTTTGGTGCCACAGAAAAATTAACATTTAAATGGATGTATCCGGTTACAGATGTAGAAATTGTAGATAACAGCACATCTGCGACTTTATCACGTATATTAACTGCTGGTATGTTAAACTCTATTTTTATTTAAATAGTTAATGAAATCAAATTTACATAAATCTTAATTTAATTTATAGGATTGAATCGTGGTGGTAGTTTAAAATCAAATAGTAGTAATTCAGGTGGAAATACAAGCGGTATAAGTGTAAATAATCTTGGTGTGGATGCATCATTGACCAATGGTGCTGATAATTTGTGTAATGAAATGAGCAATTTAATGCATGATTACGAAGTTATGTCACGTATTAATGATTTAGTTGGCATGTTAAAAGGATATTACAAGGATATTAATATTGATGTAACAAAAAAAATTCTTACTACAATACAATGTTCAATAAAGAAAAAAGATGAAGAAATGTCGTGGGTGGACTCTTGTTGTTTGCAATTAGTCGGACGCAATAAGAATGGTAAAGAAGATACTTATACATTTCAAACGGATAATCCATCAATTAAAAAAGAATGGATAACTGAATTACGTCTAGCACAATTAGCACTGGATACAAATAATTCACCAGCATGGGAAATACCAGAGCATGAACAGCGTCCATTAACTAAAATGCCATTATTTGTTAAAGCACAACCTGTTTATAAGTCACAGCATCAAACCGAGGTAATGAATTACAAACAAATTAAAAATTATTAAACATATCTAATATATATTTATATTAAAATCAATTGTAGGTACGCTGTGGATGTTATTATTCAATAAATGCAACAACAGCAACAGGTTTAAATAGACAAGCAGCAACCAAATCGCAACGTCAAAAAGTACAAAATTATTTATGGTTGACAACGAGCGATGGCACAAGTAGTCATATTGCAATATTATCTCAACACCAACAACAGTCAGGTCACCTTAAAGATATTACATCTTTTGATTTATTCGAAACAAATGTGACATCTATGGAATTTGTGCGTGGCCTAAACACAACAAATAATTGCGATGATATCAATGATAATCATACAATATGGATGTCGACAGACAGTAGAAAATTATTAATTTATTCCGCTGTAAATCCAGGGCAAACAGATAAATTAGCTAGTTGCACGATTAATGGTATCGCAACAAAAATACTGTACCACTTAGATAATGTTTACGTTGCTCTTACCAACGGCAACATATTAATATACCGACGAAATTTAGCAAATAATAATTGTGATATAAATTGGCTATTAAAGGAGCCAATAACAATAACGCTGAGTGCACTGCAAGAGCCTGTGTCTAGTTTATTACCAATTAATTCGAACATTTACGCTGGATGTGGCCGCAAAGTATGGGTATTGACATGTAATAGTTATAACATGAATGCGACAACAACGAATAATGCCGAATTACAACAGCAACAACCGCTTCAACGTAGCTTCGATATTGTGCACGGTAATAGTACTTCACCGGTTAATTTAATGGCTCACTCGGGCATTGGTTTGTGGGTTTCATTAAAAGGTTCGAGTATTATTTGTTTATATCATACGGAAACATTTAAACATTTGCAAGATATCAATATTGCAACAAATGTACTGCGAGTGACATCATCACAAAAGGAATGTGTTAATAATACATCGTCTGTATTCGTTACTGCATTAACCGCATCGAAAGGATTGCTATGGGTTGGTACAAATGTCGGTATTGCATTAACTATACCATTACCACGATTAGAGGGTGTACCGATTATAAGTGGCGGAGTAACTATTTCATATCATGCTCATTTTGGACCAATTACATTTTTATTACCATTGATACCAAGAACATATCACCAAGCGACAATTACTACAGGGAATAACTTGCAAACAACACCACTTGTTGCTTTGCAGCAACAAGAGGACGATAAAGAAACTTGTAAGAATGATATTGTGGAAATTGACACTGCCTTACAGGAAACACAGAAAAAAGAACATCAAGATGAAACTAATCCGACAATTATTACGTCAACCGCAAGTGAACAAACACAAGCAGCGCAATTAGCTCAACAGCAACAATCTATTATTCGTCGACGATTAGAAAAACAAAACTCTATTGATGCTCAATTAGGATTGGGAGGAGTCGGAGGAATTCCAGCAAAATTGCGTGCCCAGTTAAATAATAGTCCAGTTGTTTTACGTAGACGACGTTATAAAGATGCAACCGATTTCTCACGAATGTCTAAAACATTACCACGTAGTTTAGGATCAGCCAATGTAGGTGGTAATAATTTCTTTTCGACATCTATTCAATCCAGCGCATCTTCATCGGAGCAAGGCTCTGAACAAGGCTGTTGCGATGTTTACGGCTTATATACAGATTTGATATTTGTTAAAGAAGATTACGAAGAAACAGGGCAAGGTGGTGGTGGTTTAATGGATCCTGCTTATGAATGCCTTCGTCGTAGCGATCCAGAACTTGCAGCTATCCCTGCTAAAGTAACAACATTGGATAGACGATTAAAAATGAAAGTCAGTCGCCCCAGATCATTAGATTTATCTAACTGGTCTGTGGATTCGCGTTCCTCAAGTTTATATACATCATCTGGTAGTGAAGAAAGTATGGGTCTTCGTTTATTCGGTGGCCGAAGTGTATCTCGAAACAGCAGTAGTGCTAGCCATAAAACACAAACGAATGGATCAGATTTAGTTAATATAAGTGAACATGTAGCTGTTAATACTCCTGGAAGCAGTTCAACAGTGTCTGTAGAAATTCATGCAGTGCCATCGAATTCTAATATGCATCCTAGTTTGACCTCGACTCCAAACCATACGGCCACACCATCGGATGCACCAGTACAAAGTGCACCTACAGCACCCATGACGTCAACCATTAAAAAGAAGAAGAATGGAAAAAATATACCACCTGCTGAAATTGGCGGTCGACGTACAATGATAACATTAATGGGCGGTCGTGGTTACATAAACTGGCGTCAAGTATGGTTTAACACAGGTGGAGGAAATAGTGGGGGCAGTGGTGGTGGAGACAAGCAACATAAATCTTCATTCTCTATGCGAACTCCAAATTCAAATGATGCACATATTGTTATATGGGAGAAAAAACTGTGAATCTCTAAAAGACATTTTATTTAGAAATACAGAATCGTAATCTCACTTCATTTTCGCAGTGACTCTGAAAGTGATTTAATATTATTAATTATAAATAATTAAAATAAAAATGAAATAATTTAATGTGGTTTTGTGTACTTGGTATTAACAAAGAAAATGTTTCTTTATTTTCCTTTTATTAATTAACTGGGACTCTATCTTTTAATAACAAATAAACAATTTTTTATTTATATAAAATATATTAATGTTTAGTGTTCTTGTGCTAATTGTGGGTGTGTTGTAAACGATGAAAAATAGAAATTTATCAATGCTTTTGTTTCCTAATATTATTTTCACGGTAAAATTAACCAAATTTTTAAAAGAAAGGAGAAGAAAAGAAAATGTAAAAAGCAATAATTTGTTTTGCTACTGTGAAATTGTGAATTGTAAAGAAAATTTATTAAAATCCAATAGAATTTTATTGTTGTCTAATTACAAAACGTAGCGATAAAACAACGATAGCGATATCTATGCTATGTTTGAAATGTTTTTTTTTTTTTTTTACACTGATGAAATTTATTTTTTTAATTTTATTTCATAAATTATAAATAAATAAAAAAAGAAAATTTATTAATAAATTCATTTAATTTTGTTAAATAAATGAGAAAAGATAAAAATGTGATTAAAAAAAATTTTTATTTGTTTTGTTTTTAATTATAAAAATTATTAAAAAATAAAATGAAAATAAAATGCAAATTGTTTGTGTTAAACCTAAACCAAGTATAAAAATGAAAATTAAATTAAATTTTATATAAAAATTGTTATAAATGAGTATTTAAATTCAATTGAGAATTATTTAAATGTATTAAGACATGTTAAAAGAAAATATTTAATTAAAGATAATTAATGAAAATGAGCAAAAAAAAAAAAAAAATGAAAAATTCTTACAAATTTAATTAATTTTTATTATTATTAACTATTTTATGTTTTATTTTATAATTATTAAGCAAATAACAATTAAGATGATTATTAAAATATTTCTATTTCTATATTATTATTTTTATTTTATTTTATTTTTTTTTTTTCTCTATATAATTATTTTTGTTCTTTCCTTTCTTTTCTTTGCATTTATTTATGAATTTTTTATTTAAAAAAAAAAAAAAATCAAATTAAGTTAAGAACATGCATTAAAGATTTGTTTTGTTTAAATTAAAAATTAATTGTAAATGCATTATTGTAATTAAAATAAAAATGGAATTAAATAAAAAAAAAATTAAAAATAATAAATAAATAAGAAATAAAATAAATTATTATCTATATAATTCAAATTTTTTGTTCTTTGATTTATTTTGTAAGTGAATTTATTAAGGTATTAAAGGAAGATGGAGTAGATTCTGAATCAGGAATAATTTGTTTATTAATTTATATTTAACTATAATCGATATATTATTGTGTAAGTAATCAATAGATGTCAACACATATTTAATAGATAAGGATATTGGCGATTTAGATGTAATGATTTGTGGTAAAACTACTGTTATGAAGAAAATATTTTTGGAATACATGATATTGGCGTAAAGAATAAAAATGAATATAAGAGTTTATATAGAAAATACGAGACAATTCAATATAATGTAACTAATGTTAAGGAAAAATAGATCTTTATTGTAATTTTTCAATTATTTATTTACGAAAAACACTTAATCAATAATATTTTTTAAAAATAAGTTTCTTATTGGACTTAAACCTTTAAAACAAAACTAAAAATTATATCAGTATAACAGTATTTGCTGAATAATGAATGTATGTGCTTTTCCTAAGCACATTCAATATCGAATAGGTTCATGTTCACGCTTAATTGGTATACTGGTGTTTCTATCTATATTTCGGACTTAATATTGAGGGATTTCATTTATTTTAGAGACATATGGGGATGTACATATAACGTGTGACATAAATTACATTGCAGTAATCTTCAAATAAAAAAAAAATAATAACATATAAAAAATAAAAAAAATAATAGAGCTGTCTTTTACATAAAATAACGTAAAATAATTAATTAATTTTTAACTAATATTAAAGCATTTATAAATGATAAACATAGAAATCTAATAAAAATAAACGTAAAAGTAACAGAATTTAAATAAAATGAGAATTTTTTCAAGTATATCTCTTTTTACAAGAACTTTAACATTTTAATAATGTCAAAGTTTCAACTCGATTGATCAAAAAGCTTTAAAAAAAAAAAAAATATTTAATTTTCTATTTTTTTTTTATTTATAGAAATCGCCTCTTATTACTTGTAATTTAGATGTATCTCCGCCTTGTAAGTAATTCTAAATTTGGTGGAGTAGAAATTGTCCCCCTTATCTTTTTCCAAGTAGACAAAAAAAAAAAAACAAACAAACAATCTTTTGTCATTGTCTTTAAAAGTTTTTTTATTTTTTCTTTTCTTTTTTATCAGCCATACTTAAGATTTTTTCTATTTATAAACATAAAACTAATGAAGAAAACGCATATTGATTTGATTTAATAACCTGAATGATTATATAAAATTTGTTACATGCTTACAAATAAAGATTCTTTATTTTTAAAGTTAATTATTTAATCAATCAACATTTTTTTAAATTTTTTTTAATGCTTTTTGTTTTAATTAACAAAGTTATTAAATAAAATTTTTATTATTTGTTAAAAATTATTTGTTTTGTGCCGAATAATTACATTAACGAAAATAATTGCGATGATTTTTGTGGAAAAAAAAAATAAAAATAAATTCATTAAATATACAATTTCAGGATAATTTAGTTTAAAATTTATGCATATATGTAAATAATCATTTATATGTACTTCAAGGAATCGTTTACATTATTTATAAATTTTTCTACAATTTTTATTTGTTTATTTCTTCTTAAAATTTGACCTTTTTAATAGAAAGAAAAAAAAAAATTTTCAACTTTTTATTTTTCAATAGCCAATAGAAGCCTTTAAATAAATTATTAAATAATTTAAATGAAAACAAAACTCATAAAAGTCATAACATTAAATAAACTCCTTGAATATTTTTTTTTTTTTATAATAATAATCAATTAAAATCGTCCATTCATAAATTATTGACAATCAATATATTTATTTCGATGTAAAATTTATATAAAAAAAAAAGAAAAAAAAAACGTGTAAATACATGTAATAAAATCATCATAATAAATACAAGATAAAATGGAAATATATGTAATAATAAAAGAAAAAAAAAAAACAACTTACACGTGATTTTATAAAATAATACGAAACAAATTTTGAAATTTTTTTTTTTTTTAAATCATTGAAAAGTTTTGCTTCTTTTTTTTTTTTTTTTTTTTGTTTTTCTTTTGAAAATATGTAAATTTATTATTACCTGTAATAGAAGTATTTTCTTTATTTCTTACTCCACTCTTCTGATAATTCAAGTGAAATGAAAGGTTGTTTAAATTTTAGCCTATAAAACGTATTAAGCTATACGATTTAATATAAATTTTCTTTATCACTTTACTTTCTTTTTCTTTTCCTTTTTTTTTTTTTATCGTGCATGTTCATTTATAACTTTAAAAAAATAAGTAACAATAAGATACGATTTACATTCACAGAGAATAAATTATTATATTGTTGGGAAAGTGCACAATTTTAATTATTATTTTATTATTAATAGACTTTTGAGGATACTAGCAGCATACTAATCATAAACTACTCCTTTTTTGAAGTTTATTTACTTTTTTAATAGTTTTTATTATTATTTAGATAATAAATTATAATTATTATATCTTATGGCGTTTTAATAAAATATTAATTTATAATAATAATAATAAATATTAATCTTTTTGCCATTCGTTGTTTATTTAATACTTGTACATACACATATTTGTTATATACGACAAATAAATGTAACACCTTAATTGACATAATTGAATTAAATTATTATTGTTAGCATTTTTTTTTTGGGTTAATAACATCATCAAAAGCGTTATATTGTTCTTGCTTGTTGTCCTTTTTGTTTGTTTAAAGAACTTCATTAACGCCCATTCTATGACACACCGATGTTAAAAAAAAAAAAAAAAAATTTAATAAAAATAAAATAAACAAAAAGACAAACTTACGCCTATTAATTATTCGGTTATGACAAACAATAATACCACATCCCTTAGACACTAAAAATTATAAAAAAAAAAATTAGTACAAGTAAAAAGGGTTAAGCATTTCGTATAACGTTGATATTAAATGTCCTGTTTTGTCTGTCTGCCTTGTCATACTTATAATTCATTTTTCTCTGCAGAATATTTCCCTTTTTTTCTTTTTATATAATATCTATTTGGTGTTTGTTTATTTTACTGATAAAAAAAACAAAAAAAAAAAAAACGAAAGAATTAGGACAAGATACGATGAAATATTCATTAAAAATTAGAAACATTTTATTTTGTTTATTTTCACGTTGCGGTAAAGTTAACGTTTATATATTCACGTTAAAGAGACTTGATTACGCGGTATATGTACTCATTTATTATTCATTGGTTATGACAATTTTATTACTGTGTGTTAATTATGCGAATAAATTAAATCAATTTTTTTAATTATTTTATATTATTTTCTTAATATTTTCTTTCACAAAACAAACACAAATGTCTAATAAAACACAGGTAAAAACAGGGTAAAAATAGAAATTATCGCAAAAACTTTATTTTATTAAATTAATTTATTTTATTTTTTATTTTTTCTGTTTTATTTATTATAAATTGCTTTTAATTAACTATTTTGTTATTCAGTTGAATAAACGTAAATATTTTTTCACCATTATTTTCGTTTTTAATCTATGAAATAAAAATAAAAACACAAAAAGCTTTAGTTTAATTTTTTGTTTTTAATAAAGGAAATATAAATTAAAATATATAAGAAATGTATTTGATGTTGTATATGGATATTAGTATTACATGAATTGAATTTTGTTAAAATATTCTGATTATAAATGAATGAAAAAAGTAGAAAAATAAAATAAAATTCAGTAAAAGGACCATTTTGGTATTATTCTGTGTACTGTTTTTACGCACATTACTTCATAATCGTACACCATATGGGATGTTTTGTTTTTGATTGTAGAATATATGATGAAATAAAACCACAAAAAAATAAATAAATAAATAAAATGACAAGCATTTAAAAAAATCTTTTGAGATTGTCTATCAACACAAAGCATAAATGTAATATGTAAAATAATGCAAACAAGCCAACAACAACAAAAAAAAAAACGGTTACATATATTTAAAAACGGCGGATCAACCAGAAGAGAGTATCCTACTACATCACACTTTTATTTCTATTAAACAAGCTTTTTATTTTTTTTTTTTGGACCTTTAAACATAATTTTTATTGTTTTACCCATCTACATGTTTTTGATTTTTTTTTTTTCATCCCTGTTGTATTGCGTTCATCATAACTAGAGAACAGGAAAGTGAAGAAACGCGAAGCAAAAACATGATTCAAAATTATACAATGTTGTCATCACACAACGTTGAAACGTTCAGTAAAGCAGAGTACATTTTAGTTCAGTACGAATAAATTGTTGTGCCACATCGGTTGTTTGATTCGTTTTATTTTCTTTATATAATTCGGTGAAATTATTCAACTTTAAGCTATAAGAAACATTTAGTGAAATATGTGATAGAAAAATAATCTTATTTATTTTTTTTTTTTTTCTTATAAATCTTTCTAAATGCAGAGACAATTCAGTTTATAATCTTAAAATGTTTGTCAAGTTATATATTAATAAAACATCTAAATAAATCAGTATACACAAATTTTTTATTAACTCAAAAAACGTCCGTTGATGAAAAATAATAATAATAATAATATCAGTTTGTGCTAAACCGTTCTAGTGATTGGATAACAAATACGCAAAATAAAATTTTCATTTAATTAAAATGTGACTAAAAACGAACGTAACTAACAAAGAGTTTATTAAATTTATATATATCAAGTGTTATTTGTTTAATGATAATGAATTTAAAATTATAAAAAAAAAATAAAATAAATAAAAAATCGCGATATGTTTATTGATTATACGTTAAATTTTTAATCAGTGTTTAAATCAGCCAAAAAAAAAAAGAAGTTAATATTAAAACTATTTATAAAAGTTATACGGTAATAAAGACGGATAATTAAAAGTTTACTACAATATATTAGTGATGAAAATAATTTAATTATTTAAAGGGGAAAAAAAAAAAAAAAAAAAATTCCATGGAAAATTGATAGGAAATGAAAATTTTCTTCTTCTTTTTTTTTTTTTTTTGCCAGTAAATTATTTACTTATATGGTAAAGTGGTCAAATGTTTAGGTGTGGCATTATACATTTAATTATATTATTTAAAATTAATTTATAATATTTAACGTTTGCTATCTATTGTATGGTGCTGCTATTAAAAGCGAAATATACAAAAAAATAATAAATAGAAATATAAATCCGTAATAGATAAATAGATAGATTCGTCTTTAAAAGTTACTAGTTTTGTATGATTTTAATTGATAATAAACACGCTTTTAAATCTAAGTTATATAACAAGAATAGAATTAAAAGAAACAAAAAATAACACAAATGATTTTCTTTTTTGTTTTGAAATGATAGAAGAAAAACCATTAATATGTTTATAAAAATAAAACGTTCTTAATTGGAGTGTATATATAAGAACAAAGTAGAAAAGAAGATCTCAACCACTTAACTTCTCTTTTTTTTCTCAATAATTTGGTCTATTCTTTACTTTACTTATTATTATTTTCCTATTTTCCTCTTTTTTTTTTTTTTTTTTTTTTTGCTTTCTTGCAACAAGCATCTTTAATGTTTTTAATAATGAAACATGTCTCTCTGTAGGATTAACTCACATAAAAATATACGAAGGCTCAAGGCATTTATTTGTATTTAGTTATTATGTTTTTTTTGTTTTTTTCTAGTTAAGAAGTAACAAAAATCTTCATGTGTCATCGTTAACACAAAATTCTATTATTTTCCTCTTTTGTAGATAATAAAAAAAAAAAAAAAAAACATTAATTATTATAAAGTAATTAGATTATTAAACCTAAAGAAAATTTATATTAGAAAAATAAAAGTTAATAAAAGTGTGGGCGTTTTTCAATCAAACAAATCACCTAGATCAAAAAATATATCATTTAAAAATATAATTACATTCTAAATATATTATATAACACATTCTAGTGTTAGTTAATTGATTAAAAACACCTTTTTTTTTTTAAATTATCCTTTATAAAAGAAATAATTATTAATTAAGGAATAATATTTAAAAGGTCTTAGATTAAAACCAACACCAGTCACAGGTTCAATCACACTCTTCAGCCAGAAAATTTTGCAGAAATAATTGTGAACTGTAACCCTGACAGTTGATACAGGACATTATTTAAAAGAATATTAAGAAAATAATTTATTTTTATTAGAAAATTACTAAGCAATTATGATATTATCTTTATAACCCGGTTTGTTTACATGCCATATTCATTAAACTTAATCAAATTTAATTTAACAAATAAAAATCGATATAATTTAAAGGTACTGTTGTTATAACCACGCTTCTATTAGTCATCTAAAATTACACAAATCGTTAAATTCATACGAAAATATATTAACATTTCAATTTTACTTAAATAAACATTAATAATAACGAACAAAAATAAATTATGTAAAACAAAATAAAAAGTAAAATAATAATAAAAATTGTTTAAGAATTTTTCTGTTCTGTATTTTTTTTTTTTTGATGGAATATGAACATGATTTGTTATGATTTTTATTTAATGAAATCACTCAAAAAACTTTTTATTCTATGTTGACGTTAAATAATAATGATGAAATGATAAATACATAATTAAATTTATTTAACATCTTTTTAAATGTGAAAATAAACATAAATAAATATTGAAAAAAAAAAAAAAAAAAAAACTTACTAATTCGAAAACAACATTTAAAACATATATATGCTATAATCTTTTTTTTTTTTTGCTTTCATTCTAGTTAATTAATTAATTTAAAAAAAAGTAAAAAAAATTCCTATGTAAATAGATTTATTATTCCCTTATGTAAATATTTAATTTTAGCTTTTTTTTTTCTTCGTATTTTTATACTTTATGTAATTTTGTTTATGTGGGAAAATTAAATAATTTTTTTTTTATTTTGGTTTTTTACTTGCACAAAAAGAAAAAAATCATGCATTTTACTTACTATCTTAATAGGATGCTAGTTTAAAAGTAGTAAAATTACTTTAGATAGATCTTGTGTGTATTGTAGAAGAAAAAAAAAGAACTTTACATATTAACACGGTAAGGAATAAATAAAAAAAACAAAATAATTCTTCACATTTTGCCTAAAGACATTGGTTGTATTTTAAATACAACACTGATTTTAAATGAATCTGTTACTAATTGTCATATTTGCTTTGAATTTATTATTATTATTATTATTATTATTATTATTATTATTATTATTATTATTATTATTATTATTATTATTATTATTATTATTATTATTATTATTATTATTATTATTATTATTATTATCTTGTATACAGCACAATTGTGAAATCGATTTCATTATTTCTAAAAATATATTGATGAATAAGAAGCATCAACTTTTGTGAATTTTTACCATTCAACAATGAATCTAATTATATTTTTTATTTTTTTATTATTATTTTAATTACGAATGGTGGATGATTTTTATTTAAAAGTTTCATTCGAAAAAATAAAATCATTAATAAGTATATTAAAAAGTTCACAATGTTCTTTGTTAAAAGAAAAAAAAAAAAAAAATAAATTGATGTGTCCCCCAGACCATATAATTTAATAAACAAAACAAAGCAAAACTAATTAATATCATAAAGGAAAAAAAAAATACGATACAGTATCCTCTAACAAATATAACAATTAAAAAGAAAAAAAGATTAATTTTAATAAAAAAAAATTGCTTCCAGGTATGTATAAGCAATTTTCATAATTTTAGGCGATCGGATATTTCCTTTTTTTTGTAATTTTATGTATCGTTAAGAAGTTTCCTTATATATTTATTTACAAATATTTTGTTATGGTGGGACAACAATCTCTTTTTATATAATCACTTTTTTTTATTTTCAAACATTTTCAAACATTTTTTTTTTTTGCAATAGAGTTCATATGGTAGAAAACTTTAATGAAATTTAATTATTTTTTTTTTTTTTATATATATGTACATAAACTGATCTGCCTAATGAAATTACATAAAGGAGATATTTATAAATATTGATATTTTGTTAATAAGAAAAATAATTATAAATCACAAGATGCTTAGTTTCTTTAAATATATGGGGAATATGTGTAGGGCTTAATTTAATTTAAGCACACAGAAAAATTAATGTATAACGTATTCACAGTTCGATGAACGGTTTTAAAGGAGATGAAGAAGAATTCTTAGTAACGATTATTAGTATTATAATTAATAATAGTTGAAACAGCAGCAAGAAATGTATTTGAGATAATTATGAGGTTGAGGCACCTGTTATAATACTAAACCAAAAAAAAAAAAAAAAAGGTTGATTTGCAAATGTTATAATATTTTATTGACAGTTTAAAACAATAAAACGGATTAAATATTTAATCAATATTTTCTTTTGGGTAAATAAACCATAAAACTAATAAATTAATTATTTATAAAATGGTAAATTTCATTGATCGTTGTTTGTTTCAAATATTGCTTTTAATAATATTTATCAAGCATGTCTAATTGAAATGAACAAAAAGAGCCGCAATTGGGTGAAAAATGAAAAATTAAAACAATAAGAGTAAAAAAAATCATTAAACACAAAACATATTAACACGCAAAAATTTTTAATTATTTATTTTAAATGAGCCATCCATTCTGTTAGAAATGCTACAAATAATTATTATACGAGACACAGATTAGACATGTCTGATATATAATTATAAATATTCTTATTTCATTTCATTTTTACTTGTTACAATTTCTATTGCAACTTACAAAAAACATACTCAAAAATTAATTTAAAAGGTAAAAAAATTAAATTGAAAAAATAAAATAAGAGACATATATTTTGTTCCCTTTATAGATTTATTTGCATGATTAAACAATATATTAGTTAAATTTAGTAGAAATTTTGTGACAACAATTTTCAAATGAAATTTTATTCTTTTCATAAATTTAGGAAATAATATATATATATATATATATATATATATATTTTTCTTTGATTATATCCTTTGATAATATATTTCCATTTTCATATGAAATTTAATTAATTAGTAAATATTATTGTCCCAAAAATAAAATATAAATATGTTGAGTGATTCAGGGGCGGTGATTAAAATTATATAATTTAAATATATGTTTTTATTATTTTTTTTTTTTTTTTATTTAATAAAAATATCAACGAAATTGTATTACTTTTAAATAAAACATTTTGTCTAATATTCTTTTTTATAATTTATTTGCTGGTATTATAATGTAAACTAAGATGCATTTGACATTTAACATAATCAAAAAATAAACCTTCATCAGTTTTTGCTTCGTTTTTGAGTTGATGGTTTTTTTTTTTTTTTTTTTGTATGTCAGTCCTAAATTGGTTATTAAATCAATTTAATAATATTATTATTATTTGTCTTTTCTTTTTTCTTTTCTTTTTTTTTAAATAATATAATTTGATTTTGTAAATACTAGAAATATTTACAAATAAATATTATTGAAAATAAGGTGAAAGCTCTTTTTACTTCTCTCATACTTATCTAACAAAAAATTTATAGTTTAATTGTATATTAAGTGTTCTGTTTTGTCTGGTCTGATAAAACAAAACACAGTAACACAATTGTCACCTACTACAAACAATTCGCATTGACGTCCTTTTGCAATACATTGTCTTTTTATTTGTTATTCCGGATGGCTTATTGTGTAAGTGTCCCTACTAAGCGTATTATTAGACATGTATACAATATATATTATAAAAATACTATAAAAACATATGGTCTTATCACAATAATAATAAAAATTGTACATTATTTATACGAAATTACAGGGAATATATTATTATAAGTGTTGAAATCAACAATCATAAATCATTTATTTACTTTTTTTTTTATCATATTGTTTCTAAAAAAAAAAAACAAAAAAAAAAACAAATGTTATAATATGAATTAATAATTATTTTTAATAATTAATGAACTTTTTATTATGCAATATTATAAAATAGAATATAAAGAAAATCTTGATAAATTTGTTGATTTTTCAGGTGGGAGCAAATATCAACAAATGTACTAAGTAAATAAATTTTTAGATTTAAATTTAATAGTAACAAAAAATAGATTATATTTTCTTTTAAATAATAATTATTATGTTAATAATGTTAGTAAAAAAAAAATTGTAAATATGAAAACCACAGATTACATAATTAGTTGGAAATAACATTAGCATAAATATAGTACTAAATACAATAACTTATGGGATACATTTTTAATTTTCATTACATAAGGGATTATTTCTTTTGTAAATACATCAAATTGTGTTGTGGTTACTTTGTGCTGGTTTTAATATTTCCCATCACTGTTAGAACATAATTTAGGGATAATTTTTGAATTCTCTGATGAATAAACTGTTTGCATATTTTTTTTAATTATTAACACTTTAACAACATTAAATTGTTTTAATCAATCAAAGAAAAAAACATAAAACAATAAAGGGTTAATCAAATTATTTTATAAAGCATAATACAAACATAAAAGAATAATGAAACTGTATATATGCTCATTTGACTTAACAAGATTAAAAGTTTTGTATATTAATGTAAGCATCGCGTTTGGTTTTATTTTTATTTCTTCTTATAAAAACTCATCATAATAAATTACCGAAAAAATAAATTTTTAAGTAAAAGAAGAATTAAATTTAATTTCAAGCATACATTTGTCATAATAAAATATGTTACACGGTTATTATGATTATTTATTTTTTACTTTTAAATATAATGTATGTTTATATTGTGCATAAACTTCTATACACAAACATATGCACACATATATATATTGTATTGCTAAAGCCTATATTTTTATTTACACAACAGCGGGTTTTTAATTAGACAGATTTTTATGAAATTGTTTTTTTTTTTCTTTTCTTTTCTTTTTACTTTTATTTATTTTAAGAAATTTCATTTAATCTTAATAAAGAAGACATTCCGTACATTTTTTTTTTTTGTTTGTTATGCAAAGTATATTTATTGTCTTTTCGAAAATAAACTCAACAATATTATTTTTAATTCAATTAAATAAACTTTGTTTTCTGTTTATCATTTACTGTCGAATTTATCTTAATTTCATTTGACGTTATAAAGCAATTGTTTACATTAAATTTTAATACTTTAATCTTTTATCTTATTAATATTATTAAAAATAATATAAAACAAAAAAAAAATGTTATTATTATTATTATTAAATTGGTGATGAAAGCCAAACATAAATGCAAATTTTTACTCTTAAAAGTAATAATGATTTCACCGTTTAAACTTTTAAAGCTAAACAAATTAATAATGAATTAAAACTAGTAACTAAAAAACACAAAGTTTTCCCTTAATAGTTCATTAAAATATATACAACAAAATATATTAAAAGAAATGATCTGTGTTAAATAATTTCACGATTACTTCCCCAAAATTTTCGTATAATCTTTACGTATTTCGTATTTATAAAGGTGTTTTTTTTTTTTTTTTTATTTGTATTCATTTTTTTTTTTAAATGTTTACTTCACGTATAAACTTCTTATTTTTTTATGGCACAAGCATGTGCAGGAAATAAGTTAAATATGTATGAACTATACTAAAACCTACAAACAATGCTTTATAAATAAAGGCATAGTCATAGTATTTTATTTAATGAAAATATTTGTTTCGATATATATATGTATATGTTTTCTTTTTATATCGTATTATGAATTATTTGAATATTTGTACATTTGTTTATGTTTATTAAATAATAATAATAATAAATAATCGGAAAAGTTATTATAATTATTCTATGTACATTCGTGGCGTGTTTACATTTTCCTTTTTCTATTAATCTAAACAAGCATAAAGATTAATTCTGTATAAAAGGACAACACATAATAAATAATCAGTAAAAATTATACCAAGCCTAGTAAATTATTTCTAAGTAAAAATCGAAAATAAGTATAGAGAAGAAAAAAAAAAAAAAAAAACAAAGTTCACACGAATCTTTTAAGATTTAATAGCTAACGGCAGCTTAATATAAAGGAAAAACAATAGCCTAAATAAAAAGTAAACAAAAGTTTCACAGTTTTAAAAAAGCACCGATATTTTTGCAAAATTTTTTTCTATTTCATAAAACAAAAAAGGAATTAATAAATAACATTTATTTTTTATTTTTTTTTTATAAATAAAATTTAAATTTTCTACCCTCTAGAGAAATAAATAATCTACTTTTTAAATATTAAATAACTTAAGTATAAGCTGCTTTTTGATAAAAGAAAAGTTTGGAAAGAAATCAACAGTGAAACAACAATGAAAATACTTAAATATCAAAACATTGTGCTAAAAGCACGTTAAAAAGTTGATCTGAAGTGATAAATTACTCATGCGTGCTCCGTTTATTTGTGTATCCTTTATCAATTTCGACCTTATTATAAGAAAGACACAAAAAACAAAAGATTATTTATACACCAAAACAATGTCAACTAATTTAAATAATATGATGTATACCCACATGTGCTATAAGCATTATAATTATATTATTATCATTTTTTTTTTTTTTTTTTTATTTTCGAAATAAATTATATCGTATAAATGATTATTAAAGTCATAATATAAAACATATATCAACATTTATAATATCAGCAAATAAATTTTAATAAATAATCATATAATATGATTAATTAATAGTCAAATGGTGAGTTGATAAGATTTTTGGTTTTATCAATTTATTTCTATTTCTTATCAATTTTTTATTAAATTATATTTATCAACAAATTTTATGATATATTGTTGTGACAGTTTATATATTTTAATGTTTTTTTATTTTTTTATTTAAATAGTGGTTAGTAGAATGTTTTATAACCAAGTTTAGTATTAAGCTTTACTTATTTTTAAAGTTATTAATGTTATAATTAAACAATTAAAAAATCTAATATTTATTGAAATAAAGTCTAAAGTGTTTGTCATAGCTTTATTTTTAAGTAGCATTTGTATTAAAAATAAACTCAATATTAATTGATGAATAATGTTTTCAATAAGTAATTAGCAATTTTTAATCCATGGCACGTTATTATAAGGTATAAGGTAACTGATACTTCGAGTATAATGATTTTAATAACTTTAATAAAAATTAAAAATTATAATACCATTTCTATATAAATAATAATTGCTCAATTTACTTTTAATATTTATTAGAAATAAAAATATAAATAATAATTTGATAATAGTCATAGATAATAATGAAGGATAAATTAAGAACAATTATAGAAAAAAAAATAAATATATTCTATAAAAATGCTTGATTGATAACGCATAATAAAATACCTATAGATTAAAAATATCAATAATACACAAAACATATATTTACCTATAGAATAATGTAACAATTTGTAAAAAAAAAATGAGGGAAAATCAATAACAACAAGAATTTATATTGCATTCATTTATAGTAATGATAAAAAAATCATGATAAGTTATTTAATTAATATTTATAATTAACGAAAATGGTAATAATAAAATGTATCATTACAGCATTATTGCATATTTAAAGCAGTCATATATTTATTTTTTTTTATAAAACTGTTTATATTGAATATTTATTTCTTAATTTAGAAATACAAATATTGAACTAAATTTAAAAATAATAAAATGAAAATTCAACAAAGCACAGGAAACTTCCTTTTAAAATTTAAAAATACATATTGTAATGAATAAAAAAAAATTTTTATTTATTTATTATTTTTTGCAGAAATTCGATCAAAAATGGAAAAATAAGGTTTCCTTTTATATTCAACACAGAATGATAAACTACTATATCATCGTCAATGTAACAACTTCAATAGCAACATTAGTTACATTGGGATTTTATATATAATTTTCAAGTGTCATTTCGTTACGGTTATACAATCTTATTTGTTTAGCATATAGTTTTCCATACAAGTAACTTAAGGAGATTTTTATAAAAAGATATTGACAGAAAAATGGTAAAAACACTTGTAAATAATATGACAACTAATGATAGTAGTTCATATGAGTACAATCGTAAGAGTAGCTTTAAAATAGATGAACTCTATTATATGGAAAATACTTCACCATCTGTATTTAATTATACGTTATCTAGTTTAATACAAGAATTAACTAAAAGTACAATGTTAACTAGTGAAATGTTACAAAATAATAATAATAATAATAATAATTTAATAGAACCATTAATACGTAACAATAAGACAATAATAAATTCAAAAATAAATAGTGATAGCGATATAAGTGAGATAATATCAGGAGCAAATCAAATAAATAATACTATAAATAATAATAATAATACCGATGAACTTAATTGGGAAAAAACATGTCTTGTATTATTATTTGGTTTATTGATTGTGATAACAGTTATTGGAAATACATTGGTCATATTGTCTGTGATAACAACAAGAAGACTGAGAACTGTAACAAATTGTTTTGTTATGAGTTTAGCTGTAGCTGATTGGTTGGTTGGTATTTTTGTTATGCCTCCAGCTGTAATGCTTTTTGTTGTTGGTAAGCTTACTACTCTTTTGATTTACAAAAATATTTAATCAATGTGCAAAAAAAAAACAAATAAAAAAAAAAAATCAATCATATGAAACTTGATTAAAAAGAAATTCAATTAATTAAATTAAATTAAATTGCATTTTATATACCCTTAAAATTAAAAAAAAAAAAAAAACAGATAAAAATTCTTGATAAAAACTTAAATGAAATCTAAAGAAAATAAAAGTAAAAAATAAAAATCGTTTTCAAAGAGATTTTTATTTATTAAATTCATTTAATTTGTCTCTCCTTTTTAAATCAAAATTATTCTATTCGATTGTTAAAATCTCTTATCAGATTATAGAAAAAAAAAGAAGAAGAAGAAGAAGAAGATGAAATTAGTGAAAAGAGTGAATTTCTTCTAAGAAATTATAATTCCTTTTTAAGTTTTCTTCTGCTTAAATCTTTTGAATGATATCAAGTCACATGGATATAATCTGGTCCTCAAGTTATGAGTTTAGAATTGGAAACATTTTGCTGCTTCTATTTTTATACTAGAGACCTTATCGTTATATCTCATGAGTATTAAATGATAATTTTTTTTTAAACATCAGTGATACTGATTTATTTTTTTTGTTTTCGTTTTTTCCCACATCTATTGTTATATTGTTTGCCAAATTCATATAAATCAACAAATTTCGTTATAAAATTAAAAGGTAGTTGGCGTCTAGGATGGATATTATGTGACATATGGATATCTTTGGATGTTCTACTTTGTACAGCATCAATATTAAGCTTGTGTGCGATTAGTGTAGACAGGTAATTGTGATAATTAATTTATTATTATTAATATTAAATTGTATAGCAATAACGACAGAACAGAAAAATGATAAATTAGTCTAAAAAAAAAAAAAAATAATAATTATATTAATATAAATATTTATAATAAAACACATTGTTAACAGATATTTAGCTGTCACTCAACCGTTAAACTACTCAAAGAGACGAAGGTCAAAACGTCTAGCATTGCTGATGATATTTGTTGTGTGGCTTGTAGCCTTAGCTATAACCTGCCCACCATATTTAGGATGGTAGATACAGAATTAATTTTATTTATTAATTTTCTTTTTATTATTAATCGTTTGATATATAACAAAGGATTTTCTTTCTATATATCCAAACTCTTATTAAAAAAAAAAAGTTCGTTGTAAAAATAATTTATTATCTTTCAGGTATGAACAGGATCGACATAGGCCTGATAACATTGAATGCCGGTATAACCAAAATAAAGGATACGTTGTATTCTCTGCAATGGGTTCATTTTTCATTCCCATGATTGTTATGTTGTATGTTTATTCAAGAATATGCTGTGTGCTAACATCAAGACATCATAGAATGGCAAGAACAGAGGTACATATTTATACTTCTCTTTAAATTTAATTTATTTTGCTATTTATAAACTTTAGTTTTATAAATAACTTAAGGGATTCATACGGTGTTATTATTATTTTTTATTTTTTATTATTATTAGTTAAGTAAACTTTAGTTAATAAAATAAAAAAAAAAATAACCAACGCAATAATTATTATTTATTTATGATAATAAAAAAAAAAAAAAAAAACGAATTTAAAAATAAATTTCAATTAAATTAAATAAAATTGCAAAAATACCGTCACTAAATCAATTATTCAAAAACTTATATTAAACTCTATATCCTTTCTTATTTTTACCCTTTTTATTTTATGTTTATTAGACATGCTGTTTTGTTTTTATTGAATGAATTTAATAAATTATCAAAGTATATGTGGTCTTGAATTGTTTTTATTTTTATTTTGTGGGTGGTTTAACTGAAGCATATAACTAAAGATAAACAATAATAATAATAATAATAATAATAATATGATTATGGTATAAATATATTTATTTTTATCTTTTAAGGCATCTGAAAGATCGAATGATATTGATACGGATAATTTTACTTCCGAATATGAAAGTAGTCAAAGTCCACGGCGAAATTTATCAATAAGAGGCTCATCAGCACTGTACACAAATTATTCACCAAATACATTAGAGCGGGAACCATCACATAGTACATTGTATGAATTGGTTGAAATATCAAAAACATCGTCAATTATTCGAAGTTCAACAATTTTATGTAAATATTCAACAAATAATCAACATAATCAACATAATCATCCAAATCATAATTTACAACATCAATTACGGCCAATACATTCAGTACAATTTAGTCCTAGTCAAACTTCCATTACCGAATCCTGTTTATCAACAGGCAAATTAAGAATTCACAACAATGGTAATAGAATGCCAATAAGAATATCGTCGTTGAAACGGGAAACGAAAACTGCCCAAACATTAAGTATGGTAGTTGGTGGTTTCATCGCATGTTGGCTACCATTTTTCATTTATTATTTATTAGCACCATTCCTGTCAAAAGAGTCGGTTAATGAAACACTGGTAGCATTTTTAACATGGCTGGGTTGGATTAATAGCGCTATAAATCCCTTTATCTATGCATTCTACAATGTTGATTTTCGCATAGCATTTTGGCGACTAACATTTCGAAAGTTTTGTAAAACTCAGCATAATCTAACTCTTATGAAAACTTAAATTAAATCAAAAAGAAAATAATTTTTTTTTTTTTTTAAAACAAATATATAATATCATTAGTTAGTAGTGTAGTAATAAAATTAATGAAAAGTTCAAAGAAAATAATAGAATTAAATGTTTTTAATTTTATTTATATTGAAATTTATATTAGTCAAAAAAAAAATTGTATTAAATTAAATTATAAAATATATCGAATTTATTGTTATAATTATTTAAATATTTATAAATAATAAAAATTCAGATCTCTTAGTATATTAAAAATTATTTATAAATTAAAATTCCCAAAAAAAAAAAAAATAATAATTTTTAATCATGATTATAACTTTTTTTTCTTTTAATGCAACAAAAAAAAAAACTCATAGTGATATACTTTTAATAAAAAGCTTTAATAATATTATAATTATGTTAAAGATAATTTCTTAGATATTGATAAATGCATTTAAACATTAAAAATATAAAATTATTAATTATTCATTTGGAAATAAAATTAGTAAAATGCAAGAAAATTGTATAAACTTTATGCATAATGAAAAAAGGTTTGTGTATTAGCTACAAAGATTCTACAATAAAATCATGGCCACTCTGCATTACCATTAGTGAATGAAACTCATACACAATACATGCCATATATAATAAAGCTTTCAGTTACGTTTGTTTTTTATTAAATATTTTTATTAAATTAACTATATTAGTATTTGTCTAAATGCTTTATGTTTTTTTTCTAAAAGTAACTAATTATTTTTAAGGCGTGGTAATTTTTCTATTATAAAACAAGAATAATATTATAAAAGAAACTGTTTGTTTTTTTTTTTTTTTTAATTCTTATTTGATTGATGGCTATTATTTTTAAAAGTTGTTTAACAAAGCAATAAATATTGTTGTAATTAAAATACTTTAATACTATTTTATAAATAATTTAGCAATTAATTTTTTTTTTTTATTTTGCTTTGTGCATTTAATTTATTTAATGTATCGAAATGTTAAAAAAATATAATTGTTTTTTTCTTATATATTGATGTCGATAAAAAAATAAAAATAAATAAATTTAATGAATATAATATTGGTTGTTTTGTTTATTAAAATAATAATTAATTAAATGCATTTGTATAATAATGATAAAACTATATGTCTTCATTTAATCAAATTAGTGAAACTGTTATCGAATTAAAACCAATATCTATATATCTATATCTATAAACCCACATAAAGTTTAATATTTTTTATTATAGTATATGTTACCCAGCTAATAAATATAATGAAAACAATATATTTCAGATAAATAGTGCGTCCCGATAATCAATTAATATATTTTATTTTTTTTATATTTTATATCATTTCGTTTTTTTTTTTTTTTTTATTTTCATCGTATATATCGTATTAACAGACTTATGTATATAGCATAAAAAATACAATACATGTTTATTTTGATGAGTAAAAGGACAATGACATAGGTTTTAACGTAAATTAAACTTTTGTTATATACCATCAATTTTCTTTATTTTTATAATTAAATTAATCTATTTTTATATTTCTCTTTTATATAGAATATATCATTAATTTAAAAAACATTAATTTATTTTATTTTGGAAATATTCTTTTACAATATATTAAAACTAGCGATAATAGAAAATAAATACTAAAATAATTTTATTAATAAAATTTATAAAGAAAAAAAAAAAAATACAAAATACCAGGCGTCACCACTGGCCATCTGATTTTTATTTAAGCTAATAAAAATTCATGTTATTCTACACTTTTATATTTATTTTATTATCGCCTCAATATGCACGTTATGTTCTATGATGTCAAATTAAAATTATATATATATATATAAAAAAAAAAGAATAAATTTTCAGAATACTTTTCGAAATAGATAAAAATTTTGCTTTTTAAATTTCTCTTTATAACATTTTCGCTTGTATTCATTCCAATGTTATATAATTTTAATGATACTTCTTTTTAAAAGTATGTTGCAGCCTCATTGTATTTTTAGTATTGTTTAACAACAAACAAATCGGTTTATATAAAACAATATAATTCTTATTTAATTTTAAATGTTGGGTAAATTATTATTATTTTTTGTGTTTTTAACAATAATTTACGATTTGTTTATATAGCCGAACGTAGCCAAGAAATGATTATTTTTCCTCTCATAATAAATAATGATACCAATAATGTTATGTAGAATGTTATACCAGTGTAAATAAAGGCCACCACAACACAAAATTCGTGATACATTTTATCAAAATAATAATAAAAAAACGAGTATAAACGAGCCGGAATCAATAACAATCAGCACGGAATGCAATATGTAGAGGTCTTGGATTGAAACCTGTAAGTCACATCCTTAATTCCGCTAGTTTTTAAAACATTTATGATGAAACATTTAATTGTAGATCCAGATTTGATTTATAATGTGCTATTAGCGTGAAAGCTTATCACCTTATTAAAAAAAATAATAATAATAAATTTAAGAGGAAGAAGTATAAAAGTAAAATGATATTCTACCATAAACTTTGATTTAAAATAACACAATAAATTAACAATAAAAAATGCACAATAAATAACTCAAGTGTCATAGTATTGCAAAAAAAACACAATTATGTATTTAAATAATTTATATTATAAAATAAAAAGTTAATAAATTTACGTTCCAATGTAAAATTCTGTAATTTAATGCTCTTTTAATTTTTTCATCGTTATGTATTTGACATTATTTATTCAATTTTGTAAAGATAAAAATCTATATAGGTTAAAGTAGTTTTGTTATGGTCTTACGAATTTCAATATTTATTATCTGAATTTTTTTTTTAATTATTTTAAGTTTGTAAAATAGATTTATACAAAAAAAAAAAAAAAAAAATTAAATAGAAACTGGACATTGTTACATTGTTTTAGTAATAAATAACATTGTGATTTGTCAACAATTTGTTATTAAATTTAATAATAGTTATTTAATTTGTTTTGAAATATCATCATCATGTTTTATATCTTGAAAACCATTGTTAATAAAATAACAGAGAAAAAATAATTGTAAGGTCATAAATTAATAGTAAAAATCACGCCTACATAATATAAAATAAATTTACCTTTATAATCTATTTAAATCTATGACTAAATAATACTAATTGGTGTAATATTTAATTTAACAAGACATTTTATTTAATTAATTTTTTAATTTTTTTTTTATTTTTTTCATAACGGTTACATAGAAACAGAGCCAAATGATATTCAGAATCGAGAAATTATTCTAAATGGAAAGGAAAATCAATAATAAATAGCTTTTATAAAAATTTAACTACATGCATTGATTTCAATAGAAAAAATAAAATGTCTAAACTGTAATTATATTTTAAACAGAAATTGTAGAAAAAACTCAACATTTGATATATTTAAGAAAATGGAAAAAATGAAATGTAACAAAAATAAAAAAGAAAAGACTGAATGAATTAAGGAATAACATATAAAAGTATAAATAATATTTGCTGTTAAAAATATAACGATGATAATAATCTTGTAAATAATAAGTACGTGCCACGTCATGATTTCAATACGTTTAACATTTATCTAACGTTTAAGAAAAGATTAAAAAAAAAAAAAAAAAAAATTATTATTATTCCGAAGATAATTCTGTAGAAAATCTAATTTTCTCAATTTTCCTGGCTTTAATATTTGCAAGTGTATAGTAAATATATGGTTCTTATTTAAAAATTTATGAAATAATAAGGAAAAAAGAGATTTTCATAAAAATAATAACACGTATGCGTTGTTCTTTCTCATTTTTATTTATAATTTTTCTATCAACGTTATCTACTTAAAAATATACTTTTCTCTAGTTTAATTTTTACTTTCATTATTAGCAGATATTTAAGATATTCTAGCTTCTTTTTAAAAAAATATAGTTTATTTATATAAAACTAGAAATACAAACACATCGCCAGTACTCGGATAACGACTACCAACCATTGACACTTACGAAAATAAAAACGCCTGTAAATTCTTTAATCTAAACTTTTCACAAACATTTTATATAACGATCGAATTTAGGAAGGAGTCTGTTGAAAGCTGAGAAGTGACTGCACAAAGGAAAATAAGCTGTAGAGAAAATAAAAAACAGTAAAAAAAAAAAAAAAATCGGAAACCATAAAAGAAAATCTTAATCGTTCTAGTTTTTTTTTTGTATGATAAGCATTTGTATTCAAATCAAATATAAAAAAATACAATTACTTCAAAACCGAACCATTACAATGTTTTTATTTTCTAAAAACTAAATTCCGTTTCGTTATATCACCATTTGCGTTATAATCTTAAAAAAAAAATTGTATTTACATCAAAGGAATTGCTGATTGTTATGACCTAATGCTTTGCCTTTAAAACTCTTTGGTAATAGTGAAATTTAAATGATTTTAATATATTGATATAAAGATATTAAATTGATTAAGAGACTAATGGTATAGCTTTATAAACATTATATGGTTACATTGTGGTTTCATTATACTGTCAGAAATAAATTATATATTTTGTTTTTACATATATAACAATGACGTTCTTCTTTTTCTCGTTCAGCGAACAATTTACAAAATAGTATTATGTTTAATCATAAACATAATCCATATGTTCTTTAACATTACTATATATATATATATATATATATATATATATATATACGTATATAAAACATGCATAAAGTAACATACATAAATGTAATATTCATCAATTAATATACAGAAAATTGATTGCCTTTTACCAATGTGGTTCATTTGGCTTATCCCACTCTTCATTGTATAATGAATAAACAACCTATCGAACAATATACTATATTCAATTCATTTTTATTGCGTTTTAAAAGGGAAAATACAAAGGGAACATATCACAATTCTTTGTGCATCTAATTTTAATTCAATAAAGATATCCTAGCAACAAAGTTATTAAATATTGTAAAAGTATTTAATATTAATGTTCAGAATTTATTTACTTTAATAAGTTAGTAACAAAAAAAAAAAAAAAAAAAAAAAAAATATATAACTATATAATTCAAAAATGTAATAATTATCAATTTTTATTATTATTAATTTTTGTGGTTTATGGTTTATTATTACCAGTCCTTGTAATAAATAATATTTCACTAAAAATCATATTTTAAAAACTATTCTCATCGATGTGTTTACTCTTAAATCGATTGCATAATTCTTCCCTGTATTTTATTTACATTTGATTTTGTTTCCATTAAACAGAAAATATATAATCAACATTTTCAAAACATAACACATATCATACAATTAATGGTTATGGTTATCAAAAAAAAAAAAAAATCTTTATTATTCCTTTCCAATAAAATTGTATTATCGAACAAAATATAATTACACTTTTATTTATTAAGTATTACAAAATTAATATAAAACCATTTGTGAAACAACGATTCTCATATTTAAAATAAAACTACCTTTATTATTTATTGGCGTATAAATTTCATGTTATAATTTTATAAAATTGTAGTAAACCATTCCTGTTTTACCTAATTTATTAATAATCTATAACAAACTAATTATAGAATGATTAATCACATTTTTAGGTGAGAATTTACATTGCATAATTCATTATTTTTATAAAAAAATAAAAAATAAAAATGCATTATTTCGCAATTCAATATTTCGCGAATAAACCCTTATTAAAAAAATAGTTTTATTATTATTATTTTGTTTATTTGTTTAACTTTATCTATACGGATTGTGTTTAACAGTATTGACGCAAATACAGTATAATAGAAAATTACACACGTACGGGTTAATCTCAGAAGAAAAGCTTTTTTTATATTTTTTTATATAAAGAAAAACCATTTACCAAACACGTTAAATAAAAATAGTACAATAAAAAAGCCAAGGCAACGATGTATGGAAAGTTTTTCTTTCGCATTTTTGCAAAATAAATTCCAAATCCTTTTTCTTGTTTTTTTTTTTTTGCATGTAGAAAAAAATCTACAAAATTTCGATGATCTATTATAAGGTTTAAATATATTTGTCATTTTATACATAACTTTTCTTAAATTTTTATGTAAGATTTAGTTTTACTAGGAAGCATAATGAAAAGGGCGTAGTTATTCGTGTTCATTTATATAGCATGAACATTCAACCCTCATCGGAATACAACAATACAACAAAAATAATGTATAATGCAAAAATGTACAACCGATCTTTTGTTATATTAAAAACAAGTTATGATTAATAAGTTTTATATGATTATTAAATAATAAATGATAACATAAGACAACAAATCTTATTAATTTTTAAAAATATTTGTAGAAATAACATAAAATTACAAATAAAATATCTAAATACAAAATAAATGGACATAAACATAGAAAAGGGGTGTATAATAAAACCACAACATGATAAAAATTATTCAAAATAATTAAACAAAAGCTTTTAAGCATTGAAAAACTCTTGGTTTCTGATCAAATTAAACATTACTCGTGTCATTTGATAATATAAAAAAAAAAAATGTAATAATATTTGCTTTGTAAAATAAAAACAATACTAATAATCACTTAAAGTAATTACCATGGTTTTATTTTCAAATAAAATTTAGCTGTGAAATAATATAAATTTGACTTCATTAAATTAAAGCCACATGACACAGCATTATAATTTAATTTATTTAAACCATATATTACCAACGAAATTTCTATTATGATTTCATTGAATTATTTATATGAATGAATAAATATTCGTTTTATAATATACATTTTGAAGAAATTCGAATTGATGTTGGTGTTGTTAATAAAATAAAGAAGATAATTAAAAAAAAAAAATAATTATTACAAATTAAGTAAACGATATAGATGAAATTTTTTAATTTAATTACAATTGAAATTAATTTTGATATTAAGTTTTCATATGTTAATTTAATTTTTGTAATATTACTATTATATAACACATAAGTGTAAAAGATAATTTCAACAATGTTTATAAAATATAAATATATAACAGTCATTCATCTATTTATGTATATAACAAATATCATGCAATAAAAATTGGTAAAAGGATCTATATCACAAAAAACGATTTGTAAGTATAATAATAGTTTTTTCGTTCATAAAAAGAGTTTTCAACTTTTTATGTCGACTATATCAATAAACATATAATAATTATGTTGTAAAGCTTAGGAATCTTTTTCCGAAATAACAAGATAGTGTACGATTTATTAATAAATCGTACAATCACATACAAGATTTGTTGAACAGAATGCGTGACTGCTATTCTTTATTTTACTGATTCATTGTAAGATTGTTATACATGTTAAAATAATGCTATGCTAGTGGTCAACAAACAATATCTAAGAAGCTAAGAATAAGAACAATATCTAATGAAATTTATAGTTAGGACTGAATGGTTTCTTTCAGCCATTCGTATATAAGTTTCCCTAAATTCTTTTAAAAGCAACACCAGTTCAGCAATTCCTAAAAATCATGATAACTATACTCACAGATTAAATTTATAACATAATCCTTAAACGTTAAATCCTTAGACCATTTTGTATTATTGAATCTTTTTAAAAATCGTTATCTAATTTTTCCACATTTTAACAAATAAAAAAGGATATACATAAATATATGGTAATTATTCAATAAAAAAAAAATTTCATGAAGTTAATTATACAAAACAAACAGAATATAAAATAATTAAATTTAGATTAAAACAAAAAATTTTTAGTTATATTTTAGTAAAAATTATCGTTATAAGCTTTTAGAGCATTATCTGATAAACTAACCATAAAAGATATTAAGTAAATATTTCGTTCTTTAAAATTAAAATTTACATATTTTTTAAAGCAAATATTACTATTAGAATAAAAGTTAAATTCTAAGTAGAAATCTAAATCTAATCTTATTGTCCACGATAAATTTAATATAATTAAAAACAAATACAAGAATACTGCAATACAAATATTGCTAAAAATTAAAATAAATATATAAAGCCTTGAATGATAATTACAATAGAAATAATGTTTTATATGTGGACTGTAAGAATTATATCAATATTCGTATTTTATTTATAAATTATGACATTCACCAGGCGTCTCCACTGCAAAGCTTTTTTTTTTCTTTTTAACAAATAACAATATATACACTTATGTTGCGAAAATAAAACATAGAAAAATGTAAATCTTAAGATATAAGATACATAAGATATATAAGATGTACATAAGCGAACACAAATAATGCAATACACCGAGAGCTTAATAATTATTTTCGTGAAAAAAAAAAGTGAAATTTTATTTTGATGGTTTAGATGAAAAATTTAATTAATATTTTTTTTTATGATAAATAAAAAATAATTTAAAGTTTGATGGGATTGCTTATTGAAGGATGTTTACTTAAAATTAATATTACAAAAATAAATTTTTCATATTTCCATCTTGAAACATATTTACTTTTTAATAAAAAGAAAAGTTTTTTTTTTTTTTTTTCTATGGAATAGTTTAAGCTTTAGCTTTACAAAAATTGTAAAACATTTTTCAAGTGTCTTTTTTTTTTTTAATAATAAAAACAGAGAACAAATAATATGATGTGAGATAAAGTCAGCAAACAAATAATATAAAAGAAAATTCATTGAAATATCAAAAATAAAATAGTACAAAAAATAAATTGAAAACATATTTCGACAACTTAGTCCTTAGAAAAATAAATAAAAAAGGACAACTGTTTACCCAACTGAATTGTTATTTTGTTATAATTCCTCCCTATATTTCAACTAAAAAACAAGAATATAAAAAATGTTTTCCTCTTCGAAGGAAACTGAAAAAATTAAAACACATAAACAAAAAATAATTAAAATTGTTTATGATTAAGTTAATGCTTTCATTCGTATTTTATTTAATTTTATATATCTTTCTCATGATAAAAAAAAAGAAAAAAAAAAGCATTTTACCTTTAAAAACGTGTATATATGAAGAATATGTCAAATAAAAAATTCGTTGTATTTCTTAATCTTAATGATATTATTTATATTGTATGAAAACTCAGGAAAAACACATGTGACAATCATTTCTTGATTTAAATTTTTTATAAAAGAAAGAAGAAAATGGAAAAATAGATAGAAAAAGATGTTGAAAAATAACAAGAAGCCTTAATAAAAAAAAAATGAATAAATAAAACAGACGGAAATTTATTTTAATATTATTTTTATATTTGACACATATTTATTTAGTCAAATTTATATGATTTATGGATAATGATATGACGTACAATCATATCTATCATAATAAGCAAGTACGAAATTGTGTTTGTCAAGTTCATTTTTTTGTTATTAAGGAATTAAAATGCAAAATTTGCCAGGAACATAAAATGAATGTAAATTTGTTAATAGCAATTTTGTGTACGTTATAAGCAAACATCAATGTATTAAAAATAAAAATAATCCATTAAATTATGGATTGTAGAATTATTGAAATTTTAATATTAAGTAAATCCAATAAAAATATTAAAAACGGTTGAGCTTTTACAATTAGTCATTAGGTTTTGATTTACATATATAATTTTTTTTTGTATAGTTCTAAAAATAAAGAAATAAACATTTTTAAGTTAAATGTTAAACCTCATTGGGGTAATAATAGCTAAAAGCATCAAAATAATATAAGATAACTCAAGACTCTAATATTTAGTAAAGATACAAAATATTTTTGTCAATTTTGTCTCATTTATTAGTGCATCATGTAATATATAAAATATATAGCAATGCTTTAATATAGTATTTTGTTTTTGGTGTACAGATTTAGAAAAAAAAAGAAAACTATAACTTTAAATTATTTCACAAAAATAAATAATTCAGAAAAATAATTAAAACAAAAATTGTTTTATCCATTTGCCACCATATGGGGTTAATAACAATGCAGCATTTCCTACATTTGCTTTACATAGCCATTTAAATAACAATTTAACTGTAACGAAATCTGATTTACATATATGGTTTTATAATTTCATTAATTAATCATAATTGGTATACATAAATGTTCCTTTAATGCACATACACATTTAAAATAAAAAAGCTTTTGTTTTATAATTTCGTACAAATTAATAATTTAATTAAAATCACAGTGATACATTTATAAATATTTTATATAAAATAAAATTAGAATTTTGTGGATAAATTCAATAAAACCGTTTTTAAAAAAGCACTAAAAAAATTTTAAAAAAGTACAATTAATTAATTATTGACTATGCAGAAAATCTGTGCTAATAAAATAATTAATAATTAATAAATGTTTATGTTTATGTTTCAAAAAAAACACCAAAGAAAATAATGCATCATAAAGCACACTAAACCACAGCAATATTTTTTAATTTTTGTGTCCTCTGTAACCATGTCATGTTTTTATAATAAATATCAAACGAATAATAAATGTAATAAAGTGTAAAAATAAAATTAAAATTAAATTTTTTTTTTTTTTTTTAATAATTTAATACATATGAATTGCGTTCAATGGATTGAATTATTTAATATGTGGTAAATAAAAAAGTAAATAAATAAATAAAGACATAGCTTTTCTGTGGTTAATATTTATTATTGAAAGGAACTGTATGCGGCATTATCAGAAAATGATTCATTTGTTCATCACATTATTGTAAAAATTTACTAATTTACCACCAAAAACTTATTTAACAATTATTCTAGATTAATTATATGTTGTGCTCTATGTATTTTATTTTTATTAATAATTTATTTTATAATAACCCATTATTTATAAATATTTATGAAAATACTTTCGGTGAAATGAAACGGCAGTCTAATGGCGTATAACCACAGGGGATTTTTGTATTATGGGTCGCAAACTCGACTATAACAATTGTTACATCAGTCTCAAATGTTTTATTTATAAATTTTATTTCCTTTGCTGTTTCACATTAATCTTTATTATTTAATTTATTAATCTTTATTTAATTATTTATTAGATCAGCAGCTGATCATTACATTGTGTGAAAAAATAACCGAAAGCTAGTAATATTTAATTTATAAATAATTTTTAAGCAAAGCTGTATAAATGATGATTAAACCACACTATTTTGGGTATTTAAGTATTTTGTAGCTAAAATTATATATTGAATTAAATGGTAACATTTTTATTAATTAAATTTTCTCTTAAATGAAACCTAGTATAAGGGTGCATATTTCCATATTATTTGGTCAGATCACAACTAGAAACTGCCCAACAGTCATTGTAATATAAAGGCGTTATTATTAGTATACGAGTAACCTAAGTCTTTATAAATTCATAAATGTGTTTACAGAATAAAGAAATATATGTACAAACTTGTGATAATCCTATTTTTTTTTATTATGTGTAAGTATTTTCTACAAGCGAAAGCTTAAGAAAAGTATAAAGAATTTAAAAAGTATTTTTCATAATAGGATCTTTTGTTCTACATTACTTATGCTGCCAACTCTATCTCTTCTGTTTTGAACATATAAAAACATTAGATTTTCTTTATTTCTCTTAATTTAATGTAAAATTCCATAAAATTGTTAAAATAAAGAAATATTTGCTGTTGCTAAATGGTGTTAAAAAAAGCACCGAAAACAAAAAGAAAAAGACTATAATTGATATTCCTTATTACCAAAATTATTTAAGTTTTTCTTAAAAAAAAAAAAAGAAGAGAATAGTAAGTAACATTATATTAAATCAAAGCTCTTTTTCATTCCTTTTTTCTTTTTTTTTTTTTTGTTAAATAATTTATTATTTAATTTAACTTCGGTTAATATAATTTATTTATAACGACTCTTTCTTACTTTTTAAATATACTTTTCTTTTAATAAAAAAACATTTATTTGAATTATCTTTTCATATTTGTCTTCATTCATAATAAATATGAAATAAGATGGAATTATAATATATTTTTATGGTACAAAATATGATTATGGAACATTATGTACAAAAATCATATCTTCAGCATTTAATGTTGCTATTACTATTTCATTTTCTTTACAATATAACACTGGACTTAATCAACATAATGACTTTAAGTATTTAGTAAAAAAAATTATATTTTATGATTTATGACAATATAAATATACTTAATTTAACAATGAAAATACTTTGCTATGCTGCTACACTACAAAGAACAGAAAAATAAACAAATATGTTTATACAATAATATTAAATAATTTATTTAAGGATATAATATTAATATCTATATAGGGCATTTTATTATTAATTGTTATTAGTCTTGATATGAAAATAACATCTAAAAACGCCAACGCACTGTGTTTTTTTCTTTATTGTAATAACGTAATGTAATGTAAATATTATTTTTTCACATCACGCACCCAAAAACATGACAAAAAAAAAAACAAAATATTTATTTTAATAAATAAATAAAAAAAAAATGAAGCAAAAACACCATTTTCTTTTTTTTTTTTTTTTATCAAATATTATTTTATGAAAATTCAAACATAAAACTAAATAAAGATGTATGCCTTTTATATAGGAATAGTATAAAAGCTTTCATCAAATGAATTATTAGATTATCTCTGACATTTGATAAAATGAAAAGAAAAAATAAATAACGAAAAGTAAAGGCTAAATATATTACTGATTATAAAAATAATCAATTACAGCATTAAAGCGTTTTATGGTTTTGGCTTATGTTATTCTGTATTTTTTTCGCTGTTAACATAATTTTAAGAAAAAAAAAAAAAAAAAAAAGTTTAAATGAGTTTACCAAACAAAACTGAATTTTAATCATAAAATTATAAATTTTATACAGAAAAAAAAAAATAAAATTTTGATTAAGGATAAAATTATTTTTTTTATAAAATCTTTAGCTGATGAACATGAATATTAAAATAATAAAAAAATTAATAAATTGGACTGTAGTCTGTAGCAAAAAAAAATAAAAAATATATTAATAAATAGAAGTTTGATATGTTTAAAAATTTTCAATTAAATTAAAAGTTTAAAATGTGTTAATACAAAAGCTCACCCTATTCATTATTATTATTTTTATAATTATTATTATTATTACAATGAGTATGATTTAAAATATTAATTAACAAGAAAAACAAGAAAAAATTAAATAGAGATCACAAGCGGTGTAGAATGGATCAACTTTTCCAACTTTCATATTTAATTATTTAATATGTTAATAAATTAATTTTAATATAATATTACTGTATTTGTACAATAAAAATAAAAATAAAATAAAAAAGTTAAGTTTCACATAACATTATAATTAAATTTTAAATAAAGCTTTTTTTTAAATAAAATTTACAATACATTACAATTAAATATTTAAAAAAAGAAGAAGAAAAAAAGTGATCCATATCAACATATATTTTTAATTTTTTGGTTAGAATATTATAATTTAAAATTCATAGAAATATAATATAATTATTATTTTTTTTTTCAAAATTATTAAACATTTAATTAAAATAACAATTCGAGATATAATATAAATTAAAATCGAAATTTAATTAAATTTTATGCTAGAAATCAAAATAAATATAAACTTTGCGATGTTAAACAACAAATAAATAAATAAATGAATTAATAAAACAAATATTTAATAAATATCTATTCATAAAAATGTGCATATTAAACAATTATAATACTATTTAACATATTTATTACAATCTAATATAATATTTACGTGTTAATGATAATTTATATGTAAATAAATTAAAAATTCATATTTTAATGTCGTAATAATTTTAATATAAGTATGATATTGGATCTTTTAGTACCATTAAGTAAGTAAATATAATTCAATCAATATTTTAGATTAAACCATGAAATGTTACAAATGTTAAAAAAATATTTATAATTTTAAATATAATCAATTAAACAAATAATAAGTGAGTGATAGTAGTTTCAATGAAATTGTTTTACAGTAGTTTAGAATGACTGCACAATTGTGTAAAGAAATAAATTTATCCATCTATGTTTTAATAAAAAAAGTTTTCTAGCTCAAATTACAATTTTGGTTTTGTCTTTTAATTTTATTTTCATTTAATTTACAAATATGATTTATTATTATGTAAATCAATATGAATTATATTTGATATTATATTTATTTCTTCTTTTTTTTTTACTTATTCAGAAATATAATATTTCAATAAAATAATAACTAATAATTAAATTAAAAAAAAAAATTATCGTTCATTGCAAAAAATTCAAAGTTTCTTCAAACATTTTTAAACGATTAACAAGAATTATTAAATAATAAAATTGTTGGTTTAAGCAAATATTTATTATGCAAATAAATAAATAATATGAATTCTGTGTATTGCTTACTATTAAAAGATAAATATTGTAATTACTAACTATATTACAATTACGTTTTAAATGCTATTTGAGTAAATTTTATTTGTTTATTCAATTTTATTTTTGGTAAATAATGCTTCAGAAATTTTTCAGTTTTACAATAATCTGATTTTTATTTGATTTTACCGTGGTTTTTATTTCTTTTTTTTTTTTTGTTAATTTAATTGGTCCTAATAAAATTGCTTTGTCTTATCTTTTAAAAAATATATTTAGCCAATTATTTAAATATGAAAGATATAAAGTAAAACGTTTAAAATAAATGTATTAAACGCAACATTAAATCCTATCTATTTGTTTTGATTCTTTTTTTTTTTTTGTTAATTATTGGATAACGTATTAACCAAATCTTGTAAGAATATTACGTTTAAACTGTTTCTGCTTACCTATTGCAAAAAAAAAAACGTCCTCCACAACAGATGATTAAAATTATAAAACAACACGTTCAGGTAAATACAATTGTTTTAATTAACATAAATGTAAATGTTCATGAAGTAATAATAAAATCCAGCAGAAAAATATTTAAATTTATTTAAAATAAAACACACAAACATGTAAAAAAAAGTTAATTATTTTACCAAATGTGTATTTATTCTGCTAACAAATGCTTAACTTAATTAATAAATATACCCAAAAATAAAAAGAGAAACCAGAAACATAAATTGATTAATTACAAAAATAAAGCGATTAATTTTGCAAAATTACATAAGAAAAATTATATAACTGACAAACATTGAGAAAATAAGGTGGTTTTGGTTTAAATACTTCTTATAGGATTATGAATTTATTGTCATTTCGTAGCACATAATACAACATATTATTGTCGATTGGCAATATGATTATTTTTAGAAAATTATCGCTTACATTATTATTTTAAGCTTAACATATATGATATATATTAAATAAAACAAATGTATGCTTATCAGAAGTTTTCAACCCACCAAACCATTTTATAAAGGAAATCTTTGAAAAAATATATTTCATTATTAATTTTAGTTTTATTTTAATCAAATTCCTTTATTTCGAGTCTCTATTAAATTAATTAATTATAATTAATTAAAATGAAGCAATACACTATATGAATATTTAAATTTAATTCCTTAAGGATAAATAATAATGTTTAAAGTACTTTCCAAGCATTAAAGCATTGCGCATATATTTTATGTAAAATGATACTAAAGCAATCAGAATATTTGTGCTAGAATCACATGACAAGAATAGTGATTATTTAGCTAATTTATTATTTATTATACATTGAAAATATTATTTTGAGTTTTGAAGAAGTCTAAATATAAATTCTTAATAAAGACGCCAATGAATGAATTTTTAGAGACTAGGAAAATTTATTTACTTTCATTTCGTTTAAGACAAACTACTCTATTCACAGAAACATTGTTCATTGTCTGCGAAATAAATAAAGATAATCACAAAGTCTTACTAAGAATTATAAAAAAGCTACGGATTAAAGAAGAAAATACAAATAAATTTCAGGGTAATAAAAATTAAGAAACATTCCAATGATAAAGCTACTCTAAACAGCCACAGCCACAGCAACAAAAATAAAAATACTCGGAATACAAAAAATACTATCTATGAATATAAATAAATACTTTTTATATAATTGTAAAACATTTTCATTATTATGGTGATTATCCTTTATTTTTTATAGCTTCTCATTTTTTTTTTTTTCCTTCTTCTATTATGCACGACTAGTGAATTATATTATATTTTTTATTGAATGGCGCCTTTTTGCCAGATTAAACGTTTTTAACCTTAGTTAATGATTTTTATTGTGTTTCGTCTTTCTACATATATTTTTAATATTTTTCGTTCAGCTTAATTTCAGACTTGCTGTATATTTAACAAGAAGAAAATTATGTGGTTTAGCAACAAAAAAAAATTATAATAAAAAAAAGCTTATGGAAATTTTCTGTAATAAAATTTCGTTTTAAAACCGAAACAGAATACGGAAAAACTAAAACTTATATTGATGATGAAAATGAAAATCTTTTCCTTTTTTCCTTATGTTAATTACTTATATATAGGCATATACAAAATTGCATTTTATATATTTTGTTAATTAAATAAACAATGAAGAAAACATGATTAATTTTAACATTAAAATGTAATGAAATATTGTTTTATTTTATTTGTTAATGAAATATTATCTTTTGCATGACATATTTTTTAACCATATTAATCATAATAATATTTCAAATATATATATATATATATATATATATGACTGAATAAAGATTTTTTTTCACTCTAATTTAATTAATTTTTTTAATATAAACACAAATTCAATTTATTTAATAAAATTAAAACTTTAATTTTATTATAATTTGTAGACTCCACTTTCATCGTGTTGCTAGCAAATAGTTATTTATCAAATTAATTATATTTTACCATAGAGCTTTTAAACAATTGCATTTTACATAATAAACAAATACATAAACAATATAATATTATTTTTACGAAACTAATTATTAAACCTACATTTTGAAAAAAAAAAAAGAAAAAAAATCTTATAAAATAAATTACCTGGAAAACTAAATGTGAAGAATATTCATTCATTCATTCATTCATTTTAGAAAGAAAAAAAATGTTCTATGTTTATATATGCTATTTTAGTAACACAATACTTGGTATTTTTATGCTGGAAAATATATTTAAAATAATTTTTGTTTATTTTTACTTTGTTATAATTTAGAAAATAGACAATATAGGATATACGATAAAGGCAATTTTTCAAAATAAAAATATAAATAAAAAAAAAAATTATTCTTATCATTAGAAATGCAACGTAATGTTTTTGTTTTTTGAATGAAATTTTATAAAAATAAAAATAATTTTTTGGTTTCTTTGTTATTAAAAAATTTTTATCGAGAAAATGGCCTTGCGATCCTTGCCTGTGTACAACATATAGATATAGGATATAAAACATAAACAACATTAACGCAGTGTAAACGTTCTACAATAAATACATATAACTTATTTATCTAGCATATATTTTCATTGTTTAACCATTTTACGTATAATTTCCTGTTCTTATAACATTGTTATAAAAAGTAACTTAAATTTATTGGGTAATATGAAACGTGAATATTGTTTAAACATATGTTTCTTATTAACATTTATTGAAAAATTTAAATTTTACTTAACAATTTTTTAATAATCACACATTTTTCAACAAAATTAATTAATTATGTGTTATTAATTGAAAGATTTACAGAAACAATTAACACTTCAATATAAATGTATCGTACAATTTAAATTATAAATAAAAGTCTGACCTACAGTTTAAAGTTCCACCTGTTTTATAGTTCTTACTGCTTTGATTATCAAAATATTAGGTTAAAATAAATAATTTTTAATTGTTATAATAAATTGTTTGAAATAATTTTTCAATGAATTCCAAGATTGTTAAACAAACTCTAAAAATAGAGTAAACCGATTGCTGTATTAATAGATACATATGCGAGAGATGATTCTCTTTGTCTACTGCGACCAAAACAGAAAACGATTAGATGCAGAAGATGACATGCGCTTGCAAATCACAACATACATTTCGACTGTTAATATATTTATCTATTATGTATATTATATGTTTATTGGAAAATTATAAAAACAATTTTAGACATTGATTTCCTTCAATCTTTAATAGTATTCATGTAATTGTTTAAATTATATAAAATCCTACTGATATATAGTTAATTATGTATGCAAATTCAAATATATCATAAACGAAATAAAAATTAACGAAAAACAAAATACAAGTACAAGATACAAGTTTGGTAATAAATAAAAAAAATAAAAAAAAAAAAAGGTAAAACATTTTCAATCAATCATGTCATTGTGATAAATTGTAAACAAATTTGGTAAATTGTGTAATTTGTATGCAAAGGTGTAAACTATGTTAATTTCTTGATAAAAAATTTCTTAATAATTTTCCTTTTTTATACATTTTTTTTCTTCCAACAATTGTTTACCATATTCATCGTTAAATCCATTTAAATGATTAAATTAAGCAAAAAAAAAAAAAATGAAAGTTCAATGCTCGTAAATCGTTAGTATGGAAGAAAGTCTTAATTATGTATATAATATATATATTTTTTATCATTTTATAATAATTAAACACTAATTAAAAATGATTAATTTGTTTGCTGACTTATATATTTTATTTTTTTTTTTCAATTTGTCCTTAAAGTTTCATAATAATAAATAATAATAATAATAATACTAGGCGTCCCCACTGTGTTAATTTAGGAAACTTAGTGTTTTGAATAACATAACAGAATATAATAATTTTCATTCGTTTAATCAGAGTGCCAAAAAAAAACATATATATATATATATATAAATGTTAATTTACTTTGTCGAAAATAATAATAATAATAATAATAATAATAATAATAATAATAATAATAATAATAATAATAATAATAATAATAATAATAATAATAATAATAATAAAAAAAAAAAAAAGAAAACAACTTTATTATTCTTTGCTTATTTTATAATAAAATAATAATTGGTCTCCTACTAACAATTAACTACATAAATTATTCATATTAATAAATTAATTACGTTTCAGTAGAAATTGAAATAACATTTTTATTGTTATTAAATATAAATAATTTTTAATTTATTTAAAAAATAAAAAGAAGTTAAGTTATAAATATATTATAGTTTTAATACAAGAAGTACTTGATTATGCGTAAATATCATACTTAATTATTATTATTAATTCAATAAGCATATTATTATAATTTATTTTAATTATAAAAAATATTGACTGTTACAATATTACACGTAATACTGTAACTTATTGAACATATCTTACAAACCCTTAAATAACCATAAAAATTATAAATATAAATACAGAACAATAAAAAAATCAATATACAATTAATTTCATTGAAAAAATTTTAATTACCTAACTCCATAATAAATTATTTATATTTTTAATATTTGAATGTGTATTATTGAATTTTTAATAAATAATTTCAAACACTTGGACAACCAAAATTTAATATTTTTTATTTTTTTAATAAACGCATTGAGTAGATTTTAAAACAAGAAGTACTAACTTATCTATGCATAAGCTTAAAATAAATGTGTACAAACGAAAGGAAAAGACGGTTGTACAAAATACACTAGTCGTCAATGAAAAAAACATTAAAACAAACTTTTAATATTAACAGTGTAAACATAATTATTTTGTATGCTTAATAATAACAAAAAATATTTATATTCATTAAAAAAAAAAAAACCAACCGAAAACACAATCCGTGAGCTAAAGAGACGAGAAAAAAATAAATAATAAAAATGAGAATCGTCAAGATCACAGATTAATAAAATTTGGCTTGAAAATAATTTTATTTATTTATTTGAATAATAAAAAAACGCAAACACAATTATTTTTTTTAAATTCTCTATCAATAGAAATAATAATAGTGTGCAATAATACTAATGATAATAATTATAAAAAACGAAAAATTAAATATGCTGAGAGAGAAAATGTGTAAATATTGTAAAGTGGATATTTTTGTGTTTTTTTTTTTTTGTGTTTAATTTTTATTTTTTTTTTTCATTTAGTTTAGCTATGCTTGACTGTTGAAATCTATATCCACTGTACTGTACTCTACTGTACAGTTCTGTACATAACATAACGTAGTGGATGTTGAATGGGAAAAAGTCTTAGTAAAAAAGCTCAAGTTAAAATAAAATTCTCTAAAGTACCAAACAGAACAGTATTCATTCTGTCGTCTAGCACGATGTGTTGAAAGAATTTAACTATATAAATTGTATGTTTTTATCCATCAATGGTTTATTGTTTATTGTTAATAACTAATTAATTATTCTCAATAATCATTTAATTATAAATCAATTAATTAACTAATTAATTAAAATTTTATAAATAAAAAAAAAAATTATAAAACAGTGCACAGTGATTTTAATGAAATTATTAATAATTTTTTTTTTTTTTACGTTATTCCTAATTTAAATATTTAACGTGCGTACATAAATATTATGTATTGTGTTAAAATAAAAACATTTCATTTTTTGTTTACATAAAAAAAAAAATCTGATTTACAAATTAAATACAGGAGTTAAAATACAAAAATTATAATAATAATAATAATAATAATAATAATAATAATAATAATAATAATAATAATAATAATAATAATAATAATAATAAAAAAAAATCGTTGTTGTAATAAATTATTAAATAAGACATAAAAATATTTTCTATAAACAAAAATTGTTTAAAAATTAACGTTTGATTTTGCAATTTTTAATTTTAATTTTTTTTTTTTTTTGTCTTGTGTATGTAGAAATAATTTAAAAATCGTAAAACATTTTTTTTCTTAAGTGGTTATTAATTACTTTATTGATTATATAACACTTGCGGTAATGATTTTGAATAACTAATAAATTTAATGAAATAATAAAAACATCTTTGAAAAAAAATGTTTTTTTTTTTTTTGGTAATTAAAACGAATCAGCATATATAGTTATTTAAAAATGTTTTACATCATGAATGTTAGCAGTAATATTTTACGACAAAAGTTGTGAATCCAAAATAGAATAAATTTGAAAACAAAAAAAAACAAAAACTTAGTGGTAATGTGTTTTAAACAATCTTATTAAAGTTATCGAATTAATTTTTTGAATTTTATTGAGAATAAAAAAATATTTGCCGCTTCGTTCATCTTTCTAGATCAAAGTGCTGAAGAAATTTTATTCTTAGTGTAAAGTTTACATTCTTTAATTGTTTGATCCTCTAGTTCCCTTAAAATATGTTAACTGCTTAGTGATTTATCTTCCTTTTTAAAATCAAAAATATTTCACTTTTTTTGATTTAAATCAAAATGTGCTGCATATTTTTTTACAAGATAAATACTTATATGTATTTCTATACACATAAAATAGAAAAATGACTGATAAATATTTATTTTGTGGATAACATTGTGTATTTTTGTGTGACCATGTGATAAGAATATATATTATTTCTGTGTTAAGAAGACAAAAGAAGCAAAAAACTAAATTTTTTGAATGCTGTAAATATAAATATAATTTTTATACAACAGAAATTTTATATGTGAAAAGAAAATAACAAGGAAATAAGTCATTAAATCCGCACAGCTAAAAAGGTAGTTTTGTTTACTTTTTCTAATAAAAACAATCTTATCACAACATTTATTTATTATTAAATGAAATTTTAAAACATTTTTGCTTTTTTTTTTGATGATAAAAAACAAAAATAAAATAAAAATATTTTATCTATTATTAAAATGCTGAGCATAGATAGTCGACCAAATACGTCATAAAATAAACATTAAAAATTTGTTAAATTTCGATTTTATTTTTTGTCAGACAAAAATCAGACAAATATGTTATTAATTTAAAAAAAAAGAAAATAATAATAATAAATAAAATCATGATTAAAATTGTAACGTTCATTCGCGAATAAATGAAATATGATAGCCTCTGACTGCTATCTAAAAGTGTTGTGCCAACGTTATTACTTTTATATATTTTATTTCTTCCGTAATATTTTCAATAAAATCAATATTAATAAAAAATATTTTGAATGTTTTGTAGGTGGTAATTGGTTATATTAGCAAAACTGAATTTACTGTCTGTCTATAAAACATTTATTAGACAGCTGAAAATGTCACAAAGTATTTTATATTATATAAATATTTAATAAATTAAAAAAAATTACTTAATAAAAAGGTTTTTAACTGGAAATATTTAAATGTCACTCAAATGCCTATTAAATAGCAATTAATAATTTTTACACTTTAATATAATTTTTTAATGATTAGTGAAACTAGTGAATCTATTCTGTGGATATTAATAAAGCAAAACAGTAACATTAACTAGTAAAGTGACTTATTTTAACTATTTTCTAAAGAAACTATAGTTTGATGAAGAATTTTATCAACATTAACTAAATAACTTTGCTTGCATCACTATTTATTAAATTAGTTAAGTGTGCTTTTAGTGTAATATTATTAAATGTCAATCAAAAATTCAATAAAACCTCACTAGAAAATTTGGTAAAATTAATTCCATTACAACAAAACTAATTTTTCTATATAATTTCTATCATAACGTTTATTCAATTTTTGTGTTACATAATTATTTGTTTATATTATAAACATTGATCAGCATCTTTTGTATTATCTTAAACATTTTAAATTTGCATTACATAGTGAATCATAAAAAAATATAATAAATTAGATAATTCAATAAAAAAATGTTCATACAAAATGAAAAATAATAATAAATGTACTAAAATAAAGAAGAAATTAATTGTAATATATAATAATATTTATTAATTTCATATTAAATTAATAAAAATGTCATAAAATTAGTTATCATAGTTGTCTTAACGATAAATTTCGTATTATAATAATAAAAATAAATAAAAATGAAAAATGCAATACTTCTGTAAAAATGTTTCCTTATTATTAACAGATTTTGAGTTCACAAGATTATATCTATGCTAAGAAATAAAAAAAAAAATAAAAAAAAAACCAAAAGAAAACAAAACAAAGGTAAAAAGTAAAAATAAATAAATAAATAAACAAAATAATGGTGAATGTGTTACATACATATGATATTTTGTTCATAATATTATATTTATTTTTTTTATATGTATATAATATATTTTGTTTTGCTTTTTACTTACTCTTAAAATTAATTCCAAATCAATGCACACGAAGATTATAAGATTATTAGTACATACCTTTCATATTTATATAGCTATATCGTTACTATTATTATATGTTTTTTATTTTTATTTTCTTTTCAAATAAATAAGTATATAAATATAAGCTTTTGATTAAATTTACTTTTTTTAATAGTGATAATTGTAACAAGCCACAATAATAAAAATACGACATTGTTATCGAACACGATTTTTTCTCAAAAATAATAATAACGAAATATTCTACAGACAAATTTGATCAGTTACACTCAGGCGATATTAAGTATCAGCCGCGTAACAAATTACAACAATTCTGAATTTTATTCAAAGAAGGTGATTGTAATTTCTCAAAGCTTTTTGATTCATCAAAACCTGTATGCATAAAGTTGACGGATTTAAAGATAAATATAAATATTTCTTGGGAAAAATAAGTTAAACCAATACAAAAAACACTCAGGAAAAGAAAAAAGTTTTTCGCACAAAAAATAGAGAAAAAAAAAAATTAAGAAAATTCGAAATACTCTAATCGCATTCCGGTTTATTTTTACACTTGACTGTTGAAACATAAAAAATAAATTTATAAATCAAATTTTTTTTCAAAAAGTTTTTCTTTTTTTTAAAGATGACAAGAAAAATAAAGTTTTTAATAAAACATAACAACAACAAGGCATATAGAAAAAAAAAACATTAATAAAGCTATAAAAGTGATGAATATAGTGAAAAGGAACAACAACAAAAAAAAAATCATTCAATAGAAATTCAATTATCAACAATATCAGGAGGTTATGGACTTTATTGTTGAGTAAAGTTCAGTTAAGCAAAGTAGAGCCAAAGTTTAGCGTAGAAAATAATATATAAAGTTGTACACATGAGAAAGCATAAATGAAAGCCTGTATGTATTTTTGACTATTGCTCACATGATTGACTTTTCTTGCTAAAAATGAACCGCAACAAAAAAAAGAACAGAAAGAAAAAAAAACGGAAAGAATAAATTTCAGCTGAATTTTAATTTTTTCCTTGGAACTTAAACAATTTTCTTTGTTCTGGTTAAAATTTGTTTTTATATTTTGAATGATTAATGCTTCTTATGTTTGGAAATATTGTTTATTTTTGCGTTTATTTATTGGATACTTTCTTGGATGAATATTTTCTTTAATATTCTTCTCATATTTATTTTTATTTTTTTTTTTAATAAAATGTATTGAATATAAGTAATTTATTACCAACTTTTTTGTTTAAAAATATATTTGTTCCATTAACAATTTTGTTTTTATCTGAGACGCCAATATTAAAATTTTACCCGAAAAACGTGTAGTATGGGGTTGGGATTCTTGGTGATCGCGTGTCATTTGAGATTAATTTTTACATCGGTCACACCTCCTTTTAACACCTCTTTTCCTTTACACAACTTTACAATGACCTTTTTCTTTATTTTAAATACGATTAGATTGTAATCAATTGCTTTGAATAAAAAAAAATCCACGATAAGTTTCTAAATATGAAATCAATATTTTTCATATAACTATTTTTTAAAATATAGAAAATGATATTAATGATCGCTTGAAAATTGTTTTGAAAAAGTTCTGTTTATCTAAGATACAGTTGCAATTTATTTTGTTCGTTTCTTTCCATATTTTATCTGTCGGGAAAATAAATAAATAAATAACAATAGACAATTTATTTCGTTAAAAGTACTTTAGGGAAAACAAATTTATTTATTTATTTTTTTTTAAATTATTTTGAAGTTTTCTATTTTTACTTAATCTTTTTTTGCTACTTTTTGTTAAAAATAAATAAAATGAAATTATCTGTCGCTTCGCTAGGTTAACATTTTTTCGTTTGTAAAGAGAAAAAAAAAAAAGGTTTTAGGAAAATGTCGTTTCGTTTCAGTTCATTTCTTTCTGTTAAGATTCATTGTTGCTAGAATGAAAGCTTTTCTTTTTATTATATTATTTTTTAGTTTACACTCTATGCTTTGATTTGTATGTTTTTTAATTGTAATTTTATAATTAAAAGTTTTTACTCTTCTTTGATTGAAAATCAGTTTTGTTAGATTTTTTGATATGTTAGATTTTTTGATATGTTAGATTTTTAGTTGAAGAACTCTTGAGTAATTATTGTTGTTAAATATTCAACGACCTAATTTATAAATTAACCTAATAAATAATATGATTTCATTAATATAAACAATATCTGAATAAAAAATGAGGCGCCGGACGTCCGTTAATTACGCCAAGTCTTAACTTTTATATATACGGCACTGTTTCTGTTAAACATATTTCACCTGCTTTATTGCTTATCGATTAATTGAATATTAATAATTAATCTAAGAATTTTAAATAATAATTTACAAATTTATAATAAACATTGAGTCATTGTGCGGCTTTATTATTTGTTTAAAATTAAAATTAACGTTTACCCGTCACTACTTCTATACGTAATGTAAACAAACATTTTTTTTTTTTTTTTTCAATAAAATAAATAAATTAAATTAATAATTATAAAATAATTAAGAAACACACCAAAAACAATTTGAAAGCAATTATTATAATTGTTATTAGTTTTTAAATTATTTATTTTTATATTACATATAAATTTTTTTTGGCTTAAATAGAATATATTATGTATCGAAAAATGCATTTAGAATATTTATTTTAATTAATTTATATTTATTTATTTATTTCACGAATATACGGATATTCCTCATTTATTTAATTTATTTTCTTTAATAAAACATTCAATTAATTTAATATTAAATAAATTTTAATATAGAATAAACAAAATGCAAAGCAAAAAAAAAAAAAAATTACAATCAACAAACAGAAGAGTTATTATTTACTTTACATATAAGAAAATAAATGGTAATCTTGAATAAATTCCAACAAATATTGAATTGATGACTAAAAAATAATATTTTTATTATTCATAATGATTCGCTTATTATGTGTGCTCATTTATTTGCGTATGGACAGCACATTTTAATTTTTATTTATTTTTTTTTAATAAAAACAATCAAGAATAAAAAAGCAAACAAATGTAAAGAATTAGTTTGATAAAATTTACATAATTTTGTCATATCAAAAAAAAAAATTCAATTTGTTTAATCGATTCATTAGGTATTGTATAAATGAAAAAAAAAATACAAAACAGCAATTTAACAAATTAATAAATTAAAATTGTACTATAATAAAAAACTGCAAAATATTCTAATTTACAAAACGAGTGAATGACTACGTGAATTTTGTGATGAAGTAAAATTTATTTAATAGAATCAAACATTTAAGTTTATGGTGGCTTAGGCGTGTCTTTTTATCAATGAATGACATCTGAAATTCTTGATTGTATAATCTGTATACTTAGTTTTCACTGCCAATCTAACAATAAAGTTTTTTTTTTTTTTTAAATGTTTATTTAAAAGAGTTTTAATTTTTAATTTATAGAATTAAATTTTTTTTTTTGTGTCTTTCCAGATTATTTGATTGCATTTTTAATATAATTTTTATAAAGAGTTTGTAAAATAATTTTAAAACAGCATTTACCTTGAGAAGCGCTTACAAATTAACATTATAGTAAAGAACGTGATATAGAAAATGCTAAGAATAAAATTTATTTATTTTTGGCACGATTTATAGAAAGGATTTAAAAAAAAAAAAATTTTAAAAAAAAATTTCTTTTGTGTCTAGAAATACTTGGTCTGGTTTTTTTTTTTGTTTAATATTAATTAAAATTTAATATTTATTTAATTATTCAATAAAAATTTGTTTATTTTTCAAATTAAATTTATTTATTTAAGTTACTTTTGAATGAGCAAGTTATCATATATTATTATTTGCAAAAAATTATAAAAATAATTTTAATTTCAATACACCATTTGAATATTAACAACTGGCAATTAATAAAAATAATAATTATATATTTTATTTTATTTTTTATAATCAACAATATAAGAATTTTACACATTTTTTTTTTTGTTATTTAATTTTGCTTCTGCAATCGTAGTCGAATATATCTTAAATTTAATTTTATTTAATTAAAAAATAATGAATAATAAGAATGTTATTCAACTTAAAAAAAAAAAAAAGGTGATGTACGTGATTTGAGCAATTTTTTTTTTTAAAAGTGAAACAAATAATATAAGAGAAACTTGTTATAAAAGTAACAAAAAATAATAATAATAAAATTAAAATTTTTCTAATATAATGCAAGGTGACAAAAGCTGAAGCTCACGCATAAAACAGAAAATGAAAAATTTCTAGGCATGATATTTCTTTGTTAAAGTCTTATCTGAATAATCAAAGTGACAAAACAAAAATCATCGTGACGCATGTGAAAAACATAAAATAATAATGAAGGAAAAAATGTATATAAAGCGTGACATATATATAGCCATCAACATTATTTGTTATACATAGATAAAATCAGTATTAACAAATTTATCAAGTTTTTAAGGAAAATAGAATTGTTAATTATTAAAGCTTAACATCGAATTTTATAATAACTAATGATCCAATTAAAAACGTAAAATTAATTAATAATTTTATATATAATTGATAATTTAATTTTATTCGAAATTTTGTTACTGAATTAAAAAATTAAACTCAAATCGAATTAATTATGACAACAATAACTTAAAAAGTTTGTTGAACAAAAATTATTTCAATCTTACTGTATTTTAAAGGGCCGTAGGAATTTTTTTTTAATTAAATTAAAATCTATTAAAGTTATAAAGGCAATTATTATATGCAAATTGTTGTGTATCGTTTTTATATACATCCTTTAAACAGAATATAATATAAATTTATGTAATACATATAATTATTAGTTATTTGAAAGTATGAAAAATAAAATATTTAGTGAGTTTTTATGGAAAATCATCTTCCTAACAATTATATATTTATCTATTACCAAAATTAGTAATTTTATTCATTTAAATCATTTAAAAACATAAATCCAAACATTTATAAGCTATTTATTTATAATTCCTTAATAATATTAACAAATATTTACTCGAGAATTTTTTTATTATTTTACAAAGTACAGTAATATTATATTTTAAGTCAATCTACTAATAACTATATAATATCTTATTTACTATATTTATTTAGTATTTAGTATTATTTAAGGACTCTATGTTACCACTAGCTTTAATTAGAAATCAAAACAGGCCATAAAGTTTAATTTTGTCATTTAAAAAATGTTCTAAACTCGGGACAAAATTTAATACATTGCTTATCATGGCACTTAGGTTTGTTCCTAATGACAAAACTAACATATTGAAAATAATTTAAACTATTAAGCGAAATTTTATTAATTTAAAGTAATTTTTTTTCTACAGATAAAGTAAAAGTTATTGAAATAATTAATTTCTCTACATAAAATGAATATTTATTTTATAATCATAACTCCACTGACTTCAACTTCATGTGACGATAGAATACTTTCAATATTTGTTTAATTCCGAAAAGTATACAAACAAGTAGAGAACTGTTTATTTCATTTGATTAAATTAGATAAAAGCACAAAAACAATTATAAAAACATTTGATGTATACATTCAATAGTAGAGACAAAGGAAGAAATTATTCAAAATTATCTTCTATTTAATTAATTTTTTTATGTTAAACAATCATATTGAACCTTAAATTGTAATCAATAATATGTTCATATTTGCATAGATAATACAATATTTAATAATGATAATTAAACAAATAATATTAATAATAACAATAAAATATAACATGATAATAAAAATGATTAAATATCATATTTAACATTTATTGTATATTTTATTGTTTTTTTTTTCTTTTTTTAGATTAATTTTAATTATTAATAATAATTAATTTTTATTATAATTATATCAATTGAGTGGTAATAAAAAAATGATCATCAAACCAAACCAAATGAGATATAAAATATTAATAAAATATTTTTAGATTTTAAATCAGGGTAATGAGTATAAATAATTATCTGTTATAAAAATAATATCTAATTCATATTTATTATTCAAAAATGAATAAAAATAATAAAAAATTAATATGCGTTAATAGCAATGATTTAAAGTTTATAAGGACTATGTTTAATGTTTCGGGTCATTCCATATCATTCCCTATCATTAATAAAATTAGTTCGATTGAGTTTAATGTTTAGTTTCGGTTCATATATTTTACATAATATCGTTATTTAATTTTAGTTTAATATGTTATTATTAGATTAGCCTTGACTTATTTAATTGAATGCATTAAATAATAATATTTATATATACTATATGTACGTTGGAGGTGGTGGACTAGATTGCAAATCAGACACATCAATTAAACGTTCTTTAGTTATTTATAACATAATTAGCAACTTGAAACAAATTACCTATATAATATTGACATTAAACAGAAATAAATTAATTAATTAAAAAAAAAAAATATATATATATATAATTTAAAGGCAATTAATTACGAATTTACATTTCAATTGAATTGAAATGATAAATTTTTCAAATGAGTCTTTATTCATTAGCAAAATATAAATAGATAAAAATATTTTATACTGTCCATAAAATTACAAAAAAAAAAATGCTTGTTATTACTTCAATTAAAACTGAAAAGTATTAAACTGAAGTGCAAGTATGTTTTATTATTTGCTTAAAAAACTACCTAAAAAACATTGAAGGCTTTTGCTTCAATGCGTATACCCTAAAAAATTCATGCCTTTTGAAAATGTTGTTTCTTTAAAATGGAAAGTTTTCTAAACAAAACAAAAGAGAACCAGTTAAAAAGCAAAAATAGAATGTGCTTGATAATACTTGAAAAATACTTCTAAATGTGTTTAGTAAAGTTTTTTTTTGTAACTATTTTTGTTACCTGGTTTTAACTTTTTTCTTACATAGTTAATTACATAGAGTTATGAATAATTTATTTTATACTACACACCTACCCATTAATTCATTATATATTATTTTGCAACTTAATGTCCTACAGATTTCTAATTAAAGTAAATATTTTACAATACATTTATTTTATTATATTAAATTTGATAACGCCTATATATATTTTAACATGAATATTTGAATTTTTATTTTATATTTTTAATTGATATATTTCGAAATTCGTTAACATTTGATACAATTTCATTTAATTCAAACGTTAATAAACGATACTGTTTGTACTTTATTCCGGCATGTACGAGAAAGAATAATTTCCTAAATGGCCTAAAAGTAGCTATGTATATAACATGTCGATATTTTATCGAATCTTGATTGTTTGTGATCATTGGTACAGCGCTTTCTTATCTAAAAATATTAATCAATGCTTTAACACAGGTTCCCCAACACGATAGCCATATTTCATATATGGTTGAAAATAAATTATATATTGCTGTTGCTTTGCTAGCATTAATACACCCCAAAATGTAAAATCCCTAATACTAATTTTAGAAATAATAAATACGAATAATAAAATTTATTTAACGAAAAATTCTAACATAATAAATAAATAAATAAACACAAAAATTTTAAATGTATAAATTAATTAAAAGAATAGAATAAATATTGCCAGTAATTTTATTAGAATAAAGTGAATGAGAATAAATATATTCATATTTGTTTTGGAACCGCTAAAAGTGAATAATTTTAAATTAATAAAAGAAAAGTGTTTTGTGTAGGTTATTTTATTTATTTTCATGTTTTATAAAAAATGCATTTGGTAATTATTCTCTCTGAATTATTATTATTATTATTATTATTATTAATTTTTGTGAATTATTTTTGCGAAATTAGTGTCCAGCATATTCAACAAAATAATCGTAAATTGTTATAGTAAATAGTGATTGTGGATTAATGTATACAAATTTAGTAATTTTATACCAAAAAAGTCTTGTAAATCATGTTTACAAACTAAAATATACACAATGTACGCAATTTATTATTTATTTCTATAAATAAATAATAACTTTTGAAAATACATAAAAGAATCTAGATTTTTATTATTGTTGATGTTTTTATGTTTGTTCAAAATTTTTTTTAAAAACCTAAACAAAAAGTTTTATTACATTTTATAAAAATTACTTACCATAAATTGTACTATTTGTGTCTATTTATTATTAAAAAAGTAGTAAATATACTGAAGTTTCTACCTTTCGTAATTTATTTAATAGAAAAAAGTTTTAAGAAAAACAAGAAAGAAAAGTAAAAGAAAATCATAAAGTTCTAAAACATTTTTCAATACATTTCTTCATATTCTATGTATTTTTCACTTATTTATAATAACTTATGTAAATATATAAATCAACATTGATAAATATAAATCAATTTCCTTTTTCATATTTTATAGTATTATTTATTTTTTTTTAATAGAAATAACTTTGAATCTTAACACTTTTGCATTTATATTTTATCCATATTGATATTTTATCTCGTATGAGTTAAATGTAGTTTGTGCGTTTTTATTTTATAAAAACTAAAATAGTAAAACCTTAGAATAAAAATATTTAATTGTAAAACATAAATTTTCAAATTTTGTTGATTCTCTGCAAAAATATATTGGATCAAAGTAATTTTTGGAAAATTTTCTTAACTTATTAAACTATTTAGCATATGTCAAAAATGTTATTTATTATTTTACTTATTCAAGTGAAATTGATGGAAGTTAAAAAAAAAAAAAAATTGATAAAAGAAACTTTAATAATATCAAAAATAGGAGGAAATAGGCTAAAATCACCATATAAAAAGGTAATTTTATTTATTCACATTCGTTCATTTTCTGCATTTTAAAAGAAAAAAAAAAATTCACATTTATTAAACACAGCACAAGCACGTGTCAGTTTTGAAAGAAAAATAGTAAAAGGAAACTTTGCAACCCGGATAACCCTTAAAAATACAAAAAAAAAAAATATAATAATAATAATAAAATAAAATATGTAAAGCTATAAACACGTAAAGTTTTTTTTTTTTCACTTTTCTTACAAATTAGTTTTTTCAAAAAATAATAAATATGTGTACCCTGGGCAAAATAATATTTACAATAAATGTACAAATAGGAAAGGAAAAAAAAAACTTAAAGGCGAAAATAAGTGTAAGACATGTGTATAAAACAATTAAATTCTTTCTTTTTCTAAATGTAAATTAAAGAAAGACTTTTAATAGTTAACCATAAAGCTTTTCGTTAAATTTGTATGTAAAAAATAATAATATTTAAATAATAATATCATAAAGTATTTTATTGTTTGCTTATTATTAATTTAATTTAATTTTGTATTTGAATAAAAAAGTAATATCATGTCGACTATAATTAAGGTAAAAGTTCTGAAATACTAATTAAAAAACAATAGAAATACAGTGTGAAGTATTTATTCACAAAGCAAATATATTATAAAATCTTTAACAATATATGACTAATCAATCTATTTAATTTACTTATATTCAGTTGCTTTTGTAATCATAAGACTAGCTAATATGGTATTTTCAAAGTTATTAACAACGTAATAATCACTCATATTAATCCCACACTGTGTATTACAATTGCAAAAGGTTAAACAAGTACTTTAATGAAAATCAAATAAGTAAACAGAAAATCAATATTTACATCCTCTCACAAAACAAAACAAAAAAAAAATAATAATAATAATAATAAACAAATAAAAAACAAGAAGATGAAAAACTTAAATTATATGCGAACGCAAAGCTGTGGATAAATGAATTTTAAATTAACGATATTCTAAGTATTAATTATAAAACATTGTTCATTTGATGTGAAAAAATACCACATATACATAAATGTCTTTAATTAGCTTGTTGATTATTATTTCCTAATTTCCATTAAGTTTTTCAAAGGCATAAGGTGAAAATTTAGCTTTCTTCCATATATTGTTTGTAGGCTTTGTTATAAATTTGGTATATTCACATATTTTGATGTATTGAGTAAATAATACAATTAATTTATTTGATTTTAGTTACGTAGTCATCTTTTATACAAATTCACACATGTTATATATATATATATATATATATATCGTTTATATTAATTGATTAAAGAAAAGCTGATAATGATTGTTCAATAATATTTTCATTAGCGTCATTGTTTTTGTGCAAAACATTTTAATCAATAATCAGCTTTCATATTGTATGTATTGTCATTGTTATACGTAAGGGACAATCATTTTTTTGCTTTATTCTTAAATTGATTGTTAAATCAAATATTTCTGGAATTTTTCATTGTAATTATTTATACAAAACGGTTCAAAATAAAATATAAAATTTATAATGAAAAGCTAAAACCACCTTCATAAAAGATAGCAATTTGTGTACATTTTGATTAGATGAAGATCTCAGCCAATAGTTAACCATAAGCAAATAGACACAAGTATAACTTCAAATTAGGTTTTCTCAAAAGCAAATTAAACACAAAATTGTTTATAATTAAACCATGAATTTAAATATGAAAAAATTATTTTAAATTTTTCTCTTCCTGTTTTACCATGTATAGATTAGATAGATATTTATTTTAAAATCAAATTTTAATTATTTTTTCATCAGTTAATGATTGGTAACTCTTTAATTTATTTATAATCGAAGAGTTGTAGAATCCATAAACTTTTCGTTTTTGTATAATAATTAGTAATATGTTTAAATAATAATAGGTAATATTGAGTTACTCGCTTTTAAATTATAAAATAATTACCATTTAATTTTGCCATTTTAAAATTTAATAAAATTGAATCTGAAAATAACTTAATATAAAAGATGTAAACAAAAACAAGATATATATATATATATATATTATAAAATAAATTAAAATATAAAAACAACAAAATTATTAGAAAATAGGTAAGAAATCGAAAATATAAGCAAGTTATATCTGCTTGTATATGTTAAAAAGAATTAATGAAATAATAATTAAAATTAAAAAACAGTTAACGTATGCAGCCTAGAAACAACCGCATAGAAAATATAAAAAATTTCTTTTCTCTCTATACAATAATACGCATTAAACAATTTTCACATTACATAAAAAATATCAAATGAAATTTTATTACAACATTATATTGTATAACCGCAAAATAGAATTAAATAAAAAAAAAAATCGCTGTATGAACTTATGAATAAATTAAAAACATAAAAAAAAAAAAGAAAAGTTCTTCCGTGGTTCGTTGTACCCACTTTATTTTCCCATAATATATTTATTATAGGAACAAACAAAATAAATAATTCTTGGAATAAGCAGAAATTACGATGGTAGTTTCTAAATGAATAAACGCATTGAATTGAGATAATTACGGTTTTGCTACTGTTGAGATGTATCTTAAACCAATGTATCTATATAAATAATGTAATAAAACTTCTTTAAAAAAGTATAAAAAAAAAGTTACAAATTGTAAAACAAAGCTTTATTAAATTAAATTAAATTAAAAAAACAAAAAATCAAAAAAAAAAACATTGAATAATAAAAATTACTTAAAATTGTAAAATATTATCAAGCTGAAGCTTTTGTACATAAATATGAAAAACAATGAATAGGGAAATATAAAATACACACATACGTAAAAAAAAAAGAAGTCTTTTTTCATTAAATTATCAGCATAAAGTATAATTTTTTTTTAGTTTTTTTTTATAATTTTTATATAGAAATAAATGCATAGTGATAAATATAGAACATTTTCATAGTAAATAACGACTTTTATCACTGTGTTAGATATTACATAATTTTATTTAATTCCCTTCATAAAAAAATTATATTGTTTTATTACTGAGGGAGAGAGAGAGAAAATAATAATAAACATAAAATTATATTATTTATTGTACATTCTTATTTTATGGTATTCTAAACTTACATTTAATCGCAATAACAGCTCTATGTTTTAATTATTAATAAATGCTGGACCTAAACACCACCATGATGATATAAAAGGATTACATTGTATTTTATTTTTAAAAACAAACTTTTTGAGTGAAAAATCTCAAAATTTAATTAAATTACTCTCATCATTTATATTAATTTAAATTGATTATGAAAAAGAATGAACCATCTTACTAAGCAAAATTAATTTAGTCATTTATGATCGTCGACATTTTTTTTTTTGAATTCATTTTGTTTCTTTTACTTCATTAAACCTAATAAACTTTTCTGATTATCCAAATTGTTTTGTGTTTCCTTTTTAATGAAATTGTGGTTTTTTTTTTTTTTATATCATTTAAATTAATTTTAGTTCAATGAATACATCAATAATAAAAACAAAATTATATTTTCTATTATAAAAATGGCACTGATAATTTATTACACCTCTGAAAATTAATATTCAAAAATCATTTAATGTGAATTATTATTTGATGAAAAATCTATAAATACATTTCTTTAGCAATAATTGTTGAAACTGTTTAGAAACTTTCAAATTAATAAAACTTTTCTGTGATTTTGCATTCGTGAAGGATACCTTTCCTACATACAAATAAACGAAGACAAATTGACACATTTTTTATGATATTTATATTTATTAATTAAATCTCTGATTATTATATATAATTTTTATTTTTCTTCAAATTTTTTCTTTTATATTTTTTAGGAGGAAGCAGTATCATCATATTTCTAGATTATGTCTATTCAACTAATGTCTTTCAAAAGTTAGTATCATCAAACGCAAAGAATAACTACAGAATCATTATAATCGTTATAATAACAAAATATCAACACAAGGAAAACAATCTGCTGAAGAGTGGATGGGTGCCAATCCATAAACAACATCAACAATGTGATTAGATGGAAAAACGACTTTTATTCTTTTACGTTACATCTTACATATTATTTTTCTATTTTATTATTATATAATGATAATAATAATAATAACAAACAAGGATATAAATCATATAATAAAGGAGATTGATAACATAAAAGTGAAAGAAATAATTATAAAAAGTTTCTTATTGAAAAACAAGACAGGAATAGAATATAAAAGAAAATAACAAAAATATATATATATATATATAGATAAAAAAGTGAAAGTTTTTTATGATAGTAATTTTCTTAATTTTTATATAATTTGTTAAAAGTTTTTTGTGTATAATAAAATAAAAATGGAAAAACTAGAATTATTTAATAAAAGTTTTGTTGAAACAACAATCGACTATAATCTACTAACCCAATTATTGCAGTTAAATGATACGGAAATTGTTCATAGTTTAGTTGATGCTAGTAGTATAATTGTGCGTAATAATGCAAGTGTAACAATTAACAATACATTATTAGGTATAAATAATAATTTAAATAATAATATAAGTAGTAATATTAATTTAAATAATAATCATATAAATAATAATAATTTAACAACAATAAATGATGTAAATAAAACGCACAGCGATAAAACTGACTATTTACTAAACCGTTGGGAGTTTTTTGGTTGGATTGATTTGTGTTTAGTTAGTTTATTTAGTATACTTATTGTGATAACGGTTATTGGTAATACATTAGTTATATTATCAGTTATAACTACAAGACGTCTACGAACAGTTACAAATTGTTTTGTCACTAGTTTAGCGGTTGCTGATTGGTTAGTAGGACTTTTTGTTATGCCACCGGCTGTTGCTGTACATTTAATGGGTAAGTGTTATCGTCATTTTGTTATTATTTAAAATAAAATTTTAACTTTTCGGTAAAGCATCAGCTTAATTATGGTTTTTTGGAAAAAATGATTTAACTTTATTAATTCATATTAAAATACTAATTCTTTTATTTAAAGAAATTGACAAAAAAACAAAAAAAATATAAAACCATTGAATCATCCAATAAATTCTTTTGTGTTCATAGAAAGCATTATTTTGTAAAAGCTTCCAAATCTTTTAATAAAAAAAAAAAAAAAAAAAAAAATAGAAAGATTTTATTAAATGTGAAAAGCTTTTAAATAAGTTTAATTCTATTATTTTAACTTTTTGTTTTATTTTATTTCAGTTTCTTGAATTTAAAGAGGATTTGAGTTTTTTTTTAATTGTATTTTATATGTTGTCAGGTACACGCTGGCAAAATTTTCTATTTTATTATTTTAATAAATTTCTCTTGTTTGTTTAAATTTTTAATATTTTTGAGAAATAAACATGTATTATTTTAATTTAAAGTTTCATTTAATATATTGCAAACATATTTTTGTAAAAAAGTTTAGCAAGCTTATAATCTAATAATTAAGTTAAACCGAGGAGAATATAAATAACAGAGGAATTGTAACGCATGCCTTTTAATACAATAATGTTAAACAAGAAGCATAGTAAAAATTAAAAGAAAAAAAAAATCGAATAAAACACCGAAATAAAAGTTTATGTTGTTAACTTTCATTGTGCACATGTGCTAAGAAAATTTATTTCCACTTAACGTATATGAATAGGTAAATATTTATCAAAATATAAACATGACGTGTGTGACACGTAATAGAAGATCAGAACTTTTATAGACTTAAAATGTATTAAAAAAAAAAAAAAAAAAAAAAAATGTTATATTAAAATCCACCCATTTTACACCTACAATCATCATACATAAACGAAAAAAAAAAACAGTTTTATAAATTTGCTGCACATAGAAGATATAGAAACGAAGTTTATTGTTTTAATTAACAAAAAATTTGGATTACAGTTTTGCTTGTATGGATATTAACGTGTTTATGTAATATATGTATATTATAATGAAAAAAAAATGTAATAAAAAATAATAATAAAATTGTATTTTTAACTGGGAAAAAATTATATATGTGTTATCCTATTGAATAAAGAACGTTATAAATACTATAGCCAGCGCAAACCAACATAATTACACAAACAAGACAAAAGCTGTGTAATATGAGCACAATTCCAATGACGCATGTTTATTGTGATAATAGAGTCATTTTTATTACATATAAAATTCATAAAAAAATAAATAAAAAGCTAAGGACGAGTAATTAAAAAAAATAAAATAAATAAATAAAAAATAATTTAGGGTTTTTTGTGTTTATTTTGTGTAATTTGTATTTAATTTCATAAAGATAAAACATTATTGTCAAGATCTTTATAACTTTATCCGAATGAATAAAAAATAGTATTTACATTTAGAAATATTATTTATGAAATGTGCACTAGTATATTATATACTACACACGGAAATAAATACTGACAAACCTTTTATTTATAATAAATATTGAAATTGTTAAAGTAATAAATTAGATTAATGGTGAATGAGTGGTAAAGTAATAAATTTATAATAATAAAAAAGTTATCAACAAAGGATAAATAATGCATACATTTTATTTTTTTTATTTATTGTTTATTATTTATTTATATATATAATATATTGAAAAATTAATTGCTTTGGCGTAAACGGTTGGAAAATGAACGAACTTTCTATTTGAATCATAAAATAAATCAATATTTAACATTTATAATATTTATTTTGATAGCTTTTCATTATAAACATTTTGAATACATTTTCTTTTGTATTTATATGACATATCACTATGTAGTAATTGATTGGCCAGTTCTTGCAATTATTCATTAAATTTTCAGTTGACTTTCCCACTGCAGTCTAGTGAATTATATTCTTGTATTAGTTGAAATCGTAAAAGATTAATAAAACCATGCATTACGTGCTAAAAGTTTATAATTTTATCATTTGACACACCTGTGTCTATATCCTATTATACAAAAAAAAAAAAACCAACTTAAAAGAAGCTTTAAAAGTTATTACCATTCTATAGCTTGTTTATTAATATACTTTTTGTTTTTAAAGCTTTCTACCACGTAATCCAAGTCTGTGTTTTATACTATTTTATTTATATTCCAAAACATTTTAGGTGTCGACATCATCTATTCTATGGATTTTTTTTTTAAAATGTTTAACAATTGTGACTACTATTTGTAAGCAAACCCACAAAACACATAGAAATCATATCAATAGCATCTGTTTTGCTCAGAAATATGGGGAAAAACATAAAATAAATACTTTTGAAAGAAAAAAAAAACTTCTTACAGTTGTTTATTTTAATATTTTATTAATAATTGTTTACGTCTTTATTTAACGCTATGTCTAAAATTTTATTTAAATCAATTTTAATAATAATTAAATAGAGATTTTAATTTTTTTTTTTTTTTATGTTCTACTTGAAAAAATATATAAAAAGGTTCATGGCAATTAGGATGGATTTTATGTGATATATGGATATCGCTAGATGTTCTACTATGTACAGCATCAATTTTAAGTTTATGTGCCATTAGCATAGATAGGTGAGACATTTATTATCATTTTTATTATTAAACATTATATTTTTTATTTAAATTTTTATTTTTAACAGATATTTAGCCGTAACACAACCATTAAATTATTCAAGACGACGACGATCAAAACGTTTAGCGTTAATAATGATATTTGTTGTCTGGGTTTTAGCATTAGCTATAACATGTCCACCAATTTTAGGATGGTAAGCATTAACTTTTCTTCCTTTTTTTTTATATGTATAAATTTTATTTTATTTATTTTTCTGTTTCTTTATGACTAACAATAAAAACATTTTCATTTCTTATTTATGAATGAAAAAGATTTATTATGAGAATTATATATAAGAAAAAATTAAATACAATAATACAGCAGAGCAATAAAACTATTTAGTATAATATATTAATCAAACTTTGGTATAAAGTTAACTTAAATTAAGTGGACTTAGCGCAGAGCTTAATTACAGTTTTATTTTCTTTTTGAAATGGTCAAACTTTTGTTAAATTAGAAACTTTTTTAGGATTATTCTATTAAATAAAACTTAAGCTGTTTTTCGTTTCTTTTGTCTTTTTCTTTATATTTTTGTATTTTTATCCTATTAAAACTATTGTACATTAATATAAATATATTATTATATCTATAAAATCTTTAATTATTTCAGTTTCTTAATTAAGTTTTATAAATATTTCAAATAAATCATAAACGTAAAATTTTATTTCCGTTATTATTATTTTTATTTTTTTTTTTTTTTTAATAAATTGTATCACTAAGGATGTATCAAAACATAAACTGCTCATATTAGAACTTAATATTTTATTCATTGAACCATAATTAAACTGAATTTGTTTAAAAAGGATACATAATAAAAATTATAAAATCATTAAAAATAAATATATATTTTTGCACTGTAAATTTTATAACTAAGTAGTTTTAGAATGGTAATGAAAGTATTCTAGAAGAAAAATAAAAAACGAAAATTGTATAGACAACAAGTTGATGTATGACTTCAATATTATCATAAATCTACAACAATTTACTGTTTGCTATTATAAAAAAATGGCTAAGAACTAATTAAAAAAAGGAAAAATTGTCATAAATTATTACACAGTAAAGGGATTTAATTTAATTACTATTATTTTGTATAAATAGTTTTTTTTTTTTTAGTTTTATTTTATTTAAATAATAATAAAAAAGTAATTAATTATTAAATATAGGTATGAACCGGGCAGACGTGACCTTATTGAATGTCGGTATAATCAAAACGAAGGCTACGTTGTATTTTCAGCAATGGGTTCATTTTTCATTCCGATGGCTGTTATGATATATGTTTATGTAAGAATATCATGTGTTGTTGCCTCAAGGCACGATCAAATGGCTGAAATTGAAGTACATAAGGTAAAAAAAGACTACTGTCTAAATATAAATAAATCATTATGTTTTATTATTTATTTAATCTTTTTTCTTGTTTTCCTTCTTCTTTTTTTAATAATAATATAAGAAATTAATATTTATGATTGTAAAAATATATATTTATATGAAACTTTTTTAACAGAAATGTCAACGAAATGAAGTTGAACTTGAAATGGATCATGATACATCAGAACAAGAGCCTTTAAGTCCTAGAAGAAAACGTTCTGCAGGCCAGATGATTACAAATAATTTTACGGCAAAAGAATTAGATGACGGTGGAAGTAGTGGCTCTAGTTCAACAAAACAATACAAAAATGGACACTATGAGCTTGTTGATTCATCACGTACACCATCATTAAAGCGTAGCATTACAATTACATATAAGCACACATCAAGTGCTGATGTTTGGAATAACACGGGACATTGCCATCATCAGCACAGTTTGAAACATCCTAGTACATCAACAACGGTACCGCCAACCCCTGAAACAAATGTCGTTCGTAACATACGAGTGCATCAGAAATCCCTTTCAAATCGAATATCTTCATTGAAACGTGAAAATAAGACGACACAAACATTGAGTATTGTAGTTGGTGGTTTTATTGCGTGTTGGCTACCATTTTTCATTTATTATTTAATAACACCATTTTTACCAGTTGATAAATTTAGTAAAACTTTAGCAGAATTTTTAACATGGCTCGGTTGGTTTAATAGCGCTATTAATCCCTTTATTTATGCTTTTTACAGTGTAGATTTTCGTGCAGCTTTTTGGCGTTTGACATTAAGACGTTTCTTTAAAAATTCACGTAAGGCTCCCTATGCGAGCACTACAATGTCTATTCGACGATAATCTAGATGTGATGTCCCTCGTTAATAATAATAATAATAATAAAAAAAATGTTTAACTGGTTATAGAACTGTGCAAATTAACTAAAAAAAAAAAAATAAACGTGAATTTTTCTAGTGAAACATATTTTTTATTTTGTTTCCTTACATAATACATAATATTAATAATAACATTCTGTTAATAAATAATGTTTTCTTTATTATGTTGTAAGTAAAATTATGTATGGATATAAATTATAATAATTATTAAGAAACAAAGGGCCAAACCATATAAAAACCATATAAAAACTAAATACAGAATTCATAATAATCATTTAATTAACTATGTATAAATAACAGTTACATGAAAGTTATATTAAAAATTAATGTAAAATCTCTATTGCTTTTAACCCGTTTATTAATTTTCACACAATATTATATAGAAAAGTTAGTGTACATTATTTTTCTGTTTTTTCTTTTTATTTTTAATTTTTTGTGATTATAAAAAAGTTATCAAAAAAATACAGAAAAGAAAAAAACTATTTTATGAGCATTCCGAAAATTCATATTATTATAATTTAGTTTTATTTAATAAATAAATTATTAATTAACTTTGCTTTAATTAAATGTGATAAAAATATCTATTAATTTAGATTAAATATAATTATAGAAATTATTAATTAAATGAATAAGATAATAATTAATTAATTATAAAAATAAAGAAATTTTAAATTCACCAGCTGCTTTTTTTTTTTTTTTTGTTACAAAGAAGAAAAAGTAAAAAAATTTGAATATTTATTATAATTTCTGAAGCTTTAATATTTATGAAATTATATTTAACATGATATTTTCATTAAATTTAATTAGACAAATCGATAAATGAAACAAAATAATCAAAGAAAGAAAGAAAATTTGTTATTTTTTTAATAATTCTCTAAAAAAAATCGGAAAATATTAAAGGAATATATTTTTTTTTATTTTTAATTAATATATGAGTAGAAAAATTGGATGTTTGAATCTGTTTAAAATAAAAATTTGGATTCTACATTTGAATTCTATTAGTATAATCAAACTGAAACACTGATGAAATGCTAATAATTATGTATTGTATATGTACCAGAAATTTTAACCAAAGAAAATATATAGTAGCTATTGTTAAGATTCTTTTTTTTAATTAATTGTCCTTGTGTGCACTCCATGTTGTTATTCTTGTTAGCTTCTTTATTAAATATATTTGCTTTTTAAATTACCTTTCTTTCTTTCTTTTATTTATTTATTATTATTTTTTTGGTTTTTCTTTTCAATTTATTTATGCTTAATTCTATTATATACTAGAATAATGGTTATATTCTTATGCGTTACTACCAACATAAATTACATAATTTAATATTTATATAAAAACGCATAAAATACAAACCTACAAAAATAAATAAAATAAATAACAAAACATAAACAAAGGCATAAATATTATTAACGTTTTTCTGTTTTTTTTTTTTGTATTTGTTGTCGTATTATCATTATGATCATGAAAACATTTATTGTTTTTCGCCTTCATTTGAAATCATTTGTTTTTTTTTTTGTATTTATTTCTGGATTTTATTTTTGATCACTATAAAAATACAAATATAACAGGAATAAATATCATTAACAATGATGACGAGAAAACACAAAAAATCAATGAAGAGGCAAAATTTTTCTTTTATATATATAATCAGCTAATCATAAGACATTATTTGTATATAAGCTTAAATGGCAATTACAAACAGAACACAAATAACCATAAACGTAATAATAACAATAATAATTATAAGTAATAATAATAATAATAATGATATCAATAAAAATCAAATAGATAATATAAACGCAATAGACATCGTGTCATTCATCAATTATTTAGCATGAATTCTTATACAAAGTATTTTTTATACTTATAAATTGGAACATTTTTAACTTTATTGATTTACCATAAGGTAAATAAAGAAACATAAATTAATGATTGTCACATTTTTTGCTAATTAATAAATAATATTTCCATAGATAGCAATGTATGCATTTTATACAATAAATAATAAAAATTATTCATAACATTAAACAATATAAAATTGATTGAAGATGGAGAAAAAATGGAAAAAAAAAAACGTTTGCATCAACATTTGACGTCTGTTCCCTGCGGGCAATAAAACTAAATTCATTCAATTAAATAATTTATTTCAAATATTTTTATATTCTCTGAAAATCTAATTATTTATATAAAAATCGTGTTAGTTATAAAACAGCATCCTACATGTATATAGTTGATGTACCATAAAAAATTTACCTTTTATATTTGTTGGTTTTTAATTTCGTACAAATTAAGTTTAAACCTTGCAGAGCTTTTAGTATTTTTATTTATTTATTTGTTTTTTTTTTTCATTTTTAGTTAAAAAGTCTATTTTTAATTGGAAAACATAAAACACTTGTGTCGAATTTTTATTTGTTTTGTTTTGGTTATCAAAAAAGGAAAAGTTTATTCATTTACTTGTATGGTAAATTCAGATAAAAGTTATTTTTTCCAACTTTAAGTTTATTTTCTTTAAAACAACGATATGTATAAAAATTTCTTCATAAGTTAAAAGCTTTAAAGTTTTGTGTAAGTATAATAATTTCTCTTTGATAAATCATTTTTGAAATTATATTTGAGAGAATATAAAATTTTAAAGCTTTTAATAATCCCTGAAAGGTAGAAAGTACATGGTTTATTTTATTACGTTGTTTTCGGGCTTTTTGTTTGTTATTGTACTTTTAATGCACATTCGGTTTAATAATTCAAATTATAAATTTACAGAAGCTTAAACATGCTTTTGCACATTTGTCCCAGTTTCACAACAACTCAACAACAACTTTCTACACAAACTCTTGCTTAACAGATTGTACTTAAATTCGTTTTACACGATTCAGGTGATTTTAAATAATAAAGCATTTTAAAAACTCGATAAATTTCCATATGTAATTGATTTAAATTTTTTTAATATGCAATCTATGTCGACTCCACTAAATGTAAAAACATTATGTATGTTTGATATAAAAAGCACTCTTTAATTGTAACTAATGTAACAAAAACTTTATATTTTATAATTTATGTAAACAAACAAAAAAAAAAAAATAATGAAGAAAATGGTGTTAATCCTTAATAGCAGTATGAATTAAGAAAAATTATTTATAAAATACTAGTTTAAGGTAATATATATTTATATGTAATAAATAATTAAAAGTTTAAAGAAATAAAACGTCAGGCATCACGATTGGCAGATTGAACTATGAACTAATTTATTACCAAAAAAAAAATAGTAATTTAAATAAATAAAAGCTAATAAGCCAAAAACTAATTAAAACAATTAAATAGTTCGATCGCCAGTAAAAAGTGTGCACTAAAATGTAATTGAAATCAAAATTACACAAATAAATTTCAAATTTGTTATTATAATGTAAAATTAAAAAATATATTATTAATAGTAAAAGAAATGAAAATTATGAAAAAATTTAAACATAGATGAATATAAAGTTTTCTTTTATTTTTTCTTTTATTTTTATAATTTATATTCAGTTTACAGCCAAGTTAACAGCTATCCGATGTAGATAGCAGTAGTCAACTGGTGTGTAAATTCATTTTTACACAACAACAAACATTGCATTTACCTGCTCTGTTGAATTTACATTTTTCTATATGAGATACTGCTAATCATTGTGCCCCACAGATCAAAATCATTTCTAGCGCTGCCACTGGTCGCTACTTAATATGATGCATCGATTGAATTATTAGAAAAACAACTTTACAAATTTTAATACATGGAAAATGGTTTTTCGACCTTTTTTTATATACATATGTGTCTGGTTTTTTCCATGCTATGAACTTTTTATATGCACTTCAAATAATTCAAAACCAAAATTATAAATTTTTTTTTTTTTTTTCAAATGTGTTACTTATGGAAAATCAATAAAAAATCTCAACCAGATCAGGTAAATCAAAGTTTTTATCTTCAGTACTTTAACGGATAATAATAATAATAATATGCTATATTTAATTCTTCCATTATATTTTATTTCCTAATACCGATAAAACTCTCTGATTTAGTATCATATAAAGTTTTTATATACAAAAAAAAAAAAAAAAAAAAAGGTAATAGTAATAAACGTTTAGGAATTTATGGTGAAATAACAACAGTTTTACAAAATTAAAAATATTTTCTATAAAAAAAGAAATGCGCGTGTAACAAATTTGTTTATATTTTGTCATTGTTTTTTTTTTTGGAATATTTTCATTATAAATACGATAGGCTAACAAACTTTAAGAACAGTTGTGATAAAGTAAAACAAAGCATAAATTGAATAAAATAATTATGGAGTTTTTTTTTTTTTTTTGTTACATTCAATATTTTTATTTTAAACAAAAACTTTACAAATATATTGAAATAGAAATTAATTTCTTTGAGAATTTTTTTTTGTTTGTTTTAAATTGTAGGAACTTTGTGACAGTAATAACCTGGTATTTTTTTTTTGTGCTAAATCGTCTTCCAACTTTTGATAAAGAAAAATTAATTAAACTTTGAACGTAATACAAATTGGGGGCCATTTATTTTTCGACGCTATAAAAATTTGTGAATTGGTATCATTTACATTTCGTTATGTAAAAATATAATAATTCGCATATATTAAAATTGTATTTAAATAATATTAATACTGTGTAATTTCAAATAATTTTTACATTGTCTTCGGTATCAACATTAAAAATGTATTTACAATAACAATAAGAAGGATAACATCAACAGGATCTATAAAATTTTAATATAATCCAGAATTGTTAAATTTAAATCTTAAAAGCATTGAAAACATAGAAGATAAAGTTATAAAAGTTTTAAAAATAGAAAATGCACTAAAGCAAAATAAAATAATTTACATATGAACTGCAGTAAGCAAGTATTCAATGCGGTGAAAAATTTTCTATATGATATGCGGTTTTTTTTATTTATTTTTTTTTTTGTGTCCTCCTAATTTAAGAAAATAAAAGCTATTTTAAAAGAAATCATACCCCGGGAAATATAAAAGTTTAAAAAACTTAAAACAAAGTTCAGTAAAGTTCACCGTATTATGCTCCGTTTTACGAAACTGTTCTTGTTGATCTTAGTTTGACTTTTTTTTTTTTTTTTTTCATTCTTTTATCTCATATTTAGATATGAGATATCATGAATACAACAAAAGGGAATCAACGGTAGCAGTAGCAAATACCGAAAACCTAAAACATTAAAAAAATATTATTTTAATTAAAATATATATGTACAATATGTATTTATGAGTATGTACTGCACACATATAGAAAATTACTTACGACCCTTATTTATATTCTTTAAAAATAGACTCTAAAAAAATTCAACAAAACAAACCAACATAAAAAAGCCAAAAATTATCATTATTAGTAAAGTAAAGATAAAAAGAAATCGATTAAAAAAATTGTCATTTTAAGCGTTCATTTTTTTTTTTTTTTTAATTCTGTCTTTTCAACGTTTCCCTTTTTCGCTATGCTATCGGTGTTACAATAAAATTGAATTTTTATATATTAAGGTCAAGGTACAGAGGTAAAACAGCGAAATAAAATAAAACTGTTATACATAAAAAGAAGCCGAAATAAAAATGAAAATCGCCAACAATATCTACATAAATATATGTATCATATTAAAAAAAGAACCAAAAAGAACAAAAAAAAAAAAAATGATTTTAGGTTGATAAAATTTTTACCTTTTACACCGTTATTATTATTATTTTTTTTTTTCTTTATTTAGCAGAAGAAATACAAGCAAAAGAAAAGAAAAATAAAGATTTTCTTCTCGTTGTTTGATTTTTTATTTTTGCCTTTTCTTTTATGGTTGTGCTTCTTACTTTATTTTTTATTTTTTTTTATTATTATTATTAAATTTATTTAACGATGACGATGGTGAAATCAAATTCGACTTTTCCCAGATAAACAAACATATTTGCAAATATATAATTTCTCCCCTTTTCTTATTTTCGATTTTTTTTTTTTGTTATTTTTTCTGATTTCCTTAATTTAAATATTTTAATATTTTATTTACTTATTGGTTATTGTGTTATATTTATTTTCTCTTATATTAAAATTAAGTTTTTTTTTTTGCTAAATATGACCTTTTATGACTAACAATAATATTTTATGACATTTTATTATTAAATCAAGAGTAAAAGTGTGTGTTTATCTGTACCTATTATTTAAATATTAAAACAAAATTGATTTAATCTAAACGCCAATATTTTATGCCTCCAAAAAGAATCTTTGAATTGTTGCCATATAATTGTCAAATATTATTTCTTTAATGTTGCTGCTTGACATGCTATTATATGTGATATTAATATAGATAACACAGCCAAAAGTACTAACAAATAATGAATCTGAGATTTTTTTATAATTAATGTCCACGTATGTAGCATTCGCGAATAAAAAAATTCTTTTAAACATTTCTTTTATGATTTAGCATCAATTTTAAAAATATAAGAAGAAATAAAGGTTCTAAGAAAAATTAATGTTATTAAATCCTTTTTTTTTTTTTTTGTAGACTTAACTTTGGTGAGAAATTGCAGAGAAATATATTTTGTTTAAGAAAAAAAAATCAACAATTTTCGCAATAAACAAACGTAATTGATTAAACTAACAGACAAAACATAATAAAAATTGGAACAATAAAATTTTATAAACCAGCTCAATCAATTTTAATTGCCACAATTTATCCACACACACACACACACAAAAAAAAAGAGAAAAAGTTAAATAAATAAGAGTAAAAAAGCATAAGCATCGATAGCAACAAATAAGTAATCAATTTCAGTATAATCGATTTTTGAGTATTTTTGCTCTATATTTATTTATTTCATTCATTAATTTACCTTATTTATTCGGCAAACTTTAACAAGTACTGGAATTGAAAAAAAGAAAATAGACTATTTCAAAGTTATAAAAGGTTTTAGAAAGCCAATAAAAAAAAATTGTGTAAAAAAAAAAAACAAAATTGAATATAAAAGCAAGTGAAATAGGTCAAAGTGATTTAAAAGTGGAATTAAAAGCTTTATTAATCGAGTTTTTGTATTAATTTACCAAATCAAAAACAAAATTTAATTTTTAAATAGAAAAATTATGAAAATATAATTAGAGAGTCAACGATATATCCTTTTATATTGATGCATGGTTTATTGATTAATGGAAAATCGATTCATTATTCATTAAATCTTTGCAATGTCTTGAATGCAATTTTTTTTACCAAATCGCTAAAAGTTTCTATACAAATTCGGATTAAATAGAATTTTTTCTAGAGTTTACACATGCGGTACTTTTAAAGAAATAAAAAGTAAAAACAGTCGATTACCTTAATTTTATTTATGCCTAGCATAATTTAGCAAATCGCCTAACAAATTAGAAAAATATTAAGTAGACACCTATTGTCATGTTTTCTTCGTAGTTATGCTCTTATTCACTATGCACGGTTAGATATAATACTTTATTTTAAAATTCGTTTCAATAATTAAATATTTTATGGTGCCTAAGCGTCACTATTGTTCACCATAGCCCTGAATAGACTTTATTATTTTCTTTATTTTATATTTACAGGAGTAATGTATTACGTGTAGTATAAACCACATTAATCCTTAAATTAATATTTGAAATATTAACTAGTTATTGTAGTATTTATAAACTGTTTGTACTACTGGTTTATTACAAACTTTTACGTTTTACCAGCAACAGGTGTTTTATTTTCGTATGTAATTTATGAATTAAGACTAAAAGCAATTAAAATCATGTTATTTTACAAGTAAAATTCTTCTCTATTAAATTGCCGTTAAGTTAAAAGAAAAAACAAAAAAAAAAAAAAAATAAATAAATAAATTGCAAAAATTCGTGCTATTCAAAGGATTACAATAGCAATAAAATAATTTAAATAAATTAATGGAGATTTACACATTTTTTATGTTAAATTACTACAGATGTTCTGTGTATTTGAATATTTATAAAGCAATTAACAAGGATTCCATAAAAACACGTTACACTACACAGAATTTTTACGTTATATGTTTATTTATTTCTTTTTTATGCTAATTCTAATTTTGCATTGTTATAAAGGTTTTCCCATTATCATTTATTAAAGTATGCAAGACATTTTAATAATATTATTAATTTACGTAATTTTTTATTTTTTTTTTATTTATTAATTAGACTAATTATATTCATTTCAACTGATATTTATAATCAAATAAATATAATAAAGGATGAAATCAAAATTATTGACAAATTTAAAATCATTTACTCGGTTAGAATCTTTTTTTATTTCATTATTTATTTTATTTTATTTTTTTGTTGAATCTGTAAATAAATAAAATTCAAATATTTAAATTTACTTATATATATATATATATAAATTTTATATTTTGGAGTTAAGTCAAATAAAGTAAACTTATATATGAACTATATTTGTTGAAATGCGAATAAATTTAGAAAAAAATAAACATAAAAATGTACTCATATTGCATACAGAATGATATTTACATCGGAATATAGAGGAGCATACATAAGGGTAAAGATATACGGTAAAAGAATATTTTATTTATTATTTACAAAGTAAAATTGATATATTTTTTAGATTCTATTATATTGTTATTCATATGTTAACACTTTTTACGTTGTTTGTTAAATTTTCTACATTTTTTTTTTATCAATAAAACATAAGTTATTCTGCGGCTTCGTAGAGACTACAGAAAAAATAAAAAGATTTAAAAGCTTTGGTTTTGTTTTGTGTTTATGTCTCGGCTGTGATGTTCTATTTTATATTTTAAATAAAAGAGGGCAGCATTTTAATACAACTGATTTGTGAAATAGATTGTTAAACAAAACATAGAAAAATATTACTATTTGCAGATGGTGTTAAGGTACGCGTAAAGAAATAAGACTATAAAACATAATTAATAAAAAAAAAAAAAAACAAATAACTAATCAATTTAAAAACGACCAAAAAAAAGAATAATTAATTAATTTAATCAGTAAAATTTTAATTTATTTTAGATTAATTTTTATATTTTTTTACATACACATTCAATTACGTAATTAAAATAATTGTAATTTCTAAAATCATAACTAAATTAATGTCTAAATATATTAAAATAATAATTTTAACTTATAATATCAATTATAATGATAATAATAATAATAGAATAATAAGTGAGAAAAGCTTAACAAAAACAAAAAAAAAACAAAAAATTAAATAAATATAAATAATTCATAAGATCACAAAAATTATTATACATTTTTTTATTTTTAATTAATATTCTTAAACAAAATTTTATTTGATTCTACATTTCTTAGTTAATTATATTATAAACATATGTTAATCAATTTTTTTTTCTTAATGTTACATATAATCAAATACTGATAATAACTTAAGTAAAGTTTATTATATAATGAATTAATTTTTGTTTAATTAAATTTAATTATCATCAACAATTGAGTATTTAACATCATCATTAAGCTCTAGATCACATTTCACAACGCTTTGCTAAAATCACATATAAATTATTTATAAAATTTCATAAGTCATACAAATGCTTCATCTATGTTTAATGAACGAACAGCTTTTGGTTGGGCCCCACTTATTGAATTTCTAGCAATTAATGGATATGTATGATTTGTAACTGGTATTGAATATGTTAGTTTATATTGCTGGGCTCTTTGTGTACAGAAACCATATCTGCAATTTAAATATTAATATCAAGTTTAAAAAACAATAAAATGGTTTAAATGTCAATTATATCTCACTTGGATAACAGCATGAATAAATCTCGTCGATATTGTGATGTTAAAATTGCATATAAATATGGATTAGCACATGAATTTAATGGATAGAAGAAAACCAATAAGATTTTCGATTTTGCAACATTAATCAATGGATAACCAGCTATTGCGGTTAAACCAAAGAATGCAATTGGTGCCCAACATGCAAAATTTGTAAATACCTAAAAAAAAAAAAAGTGGTTTTTTTTTCCCATTAATTTTTATCTGTTTTTTTCGCCAACATTTACTTTTAGAAACAAGCACACATAAACAATCACATTAATAATAAATTATAAAGTAAATTAAACAAACCAATAATGCCATCTTTTTCGCAACGGTCATTTCACCTGTTGACGCATGACGTGCCGTCCGTCTTGTTTCTTTACCAAGTGAAAAATAAATTTGGGTATAACACACAACAATTACCAAAAATGCTAAACCATTAATTGCTAAAACTGTTATTAAATAAGCAACATCTAATGTATCACGTGCTTCCATAGGTAAACAAATACTTAAATAACACATTTAGAGAGAGAAAGAGAAAAAAAAAACATTTAAAAAATTAAAATAATTACTTGGGATTTTTTTTTTAATTAGTTCACTTTTTGAATCTCATTAAAATATTTTTATAGATAAACAAACAAGTATTTGTAAAAATTAAAAAAAAATACCTCGTTGATGAATAATTACTAACACCAAATAATGGTAATGCTGCCATTATTATTGAGTAAAACCACCCGCATAACATAATATATGCAGCGGCTTTTAAACGTAATCGTTTATTTAAATACATAGCGTATGTTATGGCAAACCATCGTTCTAAGGTAATTATTGTTAATGTAAATACAGACAAATGACTAGCAAAAACTGTTAAAAAACCGGCTGCCTTACATCCGGAACCTACAAAGAACAGGAAGATTTTTAATTAAAATTATTAAATCAATTGTGTTTAGAATTATACCGTATTGCCAATCAAAGGCAAAATTAAAGTATTCTCCCATGGAATGTGCATCAATGGACGCTATCAGAAGCAAATAAAATCCCATACATAAGTCAGCAAAAGCCAAATTACTCATTAGGAATTTTGGAACTGTTACATCGGACCTATTTATAAAATTACCAATTTTTATTATTCTTTTCAATAATTAATGAAAGATATTTATGATGGAAAATGGATTACCGATTTGAAAATAATACAACAAGTACAGCAACATTACCAAACACGGCTAATAATACGACAATCCAGACAGAGCCTCGTAACCAATGTGATCCCATAACGTCCTCGCATGGATTCAAGGCATCTGGTATCGGATAACATTGTATCGTATCTGTTATACTGTTATTTAAAATAAGTTTTTTTGATTTAATTTTTATTTTTATTTTAGTTTATTTTATCGTATTTATTTACTCTTGCGTTAAGTTGCCACAAATTGCATCAACGGATATATTTGTTGAAATATCAGCTGTGGTACCATGAAATTCCCCTAATACTGGATTATGTGTAAATGTATTTGACGTTTCAATATTATACGTTTCATCTCTTGGAAGTGGTGATCCGGTTATTGGCTTATACGTATCATGTAAAAATATTTCATTAAATGTGTCACCGTACGTTTTATTTTGTCTGTTTTTTGTTTTTTTTAATTTTTAAATAAAAATAACACAAATTAAAAACTAATTTAATTTAAACTTAATTAAAGATAACTTACGCAAATGAACCATAATTAACACCTGCATTTTGATCGTTTAAAAAACGATGAATGTAACGTTTTTTTTTTCTACTCAGTACTTTTATGTTCTTCTTTTCATTTTGTTGTCCATTTTCATTGTTATCTACATTGATAACATTTCTTTTTATAATATTACCGTTTAATGTCTAAATTATGCAAAAGTAAATGATTAAAAGAATATGAAAAAATCATTTAACACATATAAAATAATAATAATAAAAATTAATTGCTTACCTCAAAATCATTATGTCTTAATACAAAATCATTATTACCGCCAGACGGTGTATTTGAAACGCGACATGTTTTTTGTAATTTATCTAAGTGTTTAATACGCTCTTGATGCTTTGTCGGATCATGACGAGATGGGAATTTAAATGCACAACAATGAAATGAATGGGTTAACCATGCAACACGTAAATTCTAATTATATAATAGACATAAAAAAGTAATAAATATTATTAAACCAAATATTAAAGTATAATTAACGTTTTGCAAATGATTAAAATTAATAAAAATAAATATTAATAACAACCAGATATGTACTGATTCCTGGAAACAGACAAAACAATTTTGGATTCATTAAAAAAGAATTTCACATGCAAAAGTATCAACATCAAATATTTTATTTAATTGATTTTTTTTTTTAACTTTTGTAAATATTTTGCTCAATATTAATATTAATATTAATATTAAAACACAGATAATGTTCGCATCAAAAAGGAATTTTATTGATATAATAAAAATGGTAATTTTTATTTGATATATATATATATATATATATTTTTATATTTACTTTACCTTAAAATTATACACTGATGGTATCATTTTAAGAGAATGAGTGTTCTGTATGCGTAAAACTTCTAGCTCTGTTAAACCCTCTGTTGGTACTGCTTGCAGGGATGTGCTTGATAAATCGCTTGAAATTTTAATAAAACAATTAAAATTTTTTTTTTTACAATTATTAATGCACATGTAATTAATTTAATGTGAAAAGTAAAAAAAAAGATAAATGTGAATTAAAGTGTTGTGTGTTTTTTAAAAATGCATTTTGTATTTTGCTTTAACATACAAAAGTAGTTTTGAAAAGAAAATCTAAATAAAGCAACTTTGTCATTACATTTTTCTTCTTTGGTTTAAACTACTCTTTAATTTGTTTAGTAATATTACTTATTGGATGAGAACACAAACGAATATAAAAAGAAAATTTTAATTTTGAAAAGCATAAAGTAATTATGCAAAGGAGTTGATAAAAGATTCAGATAAACATTTTATTTAAACGAATCAATTTCTTTTGATAAAAATATTCCAATCTTTTTATCGTAAAAGAAATGTTATTAAACTTGACAAGACAAAGATAATTTTTACTTTGTTAGTTCTATATATATAACATTTCTCCCTTAAATAATACAAACAAATTATATATAGGAAATAATATTAAAGGAATAAAAAAAGAAAACTTTATGATATTGTAAAAAGATAAAAATAGAATTGAGGAGCCGAAAATACTTAGGTGTAAAAACAAAAAAAATAAATAAAATTCTTATAAAGAGAGTGAATGAATGAAAATGAGAAGAAAAAAAAGTTTTGTCTTTATTTATCCACAATTGTCAAGTATTTACTCAAATGTGTTTCAATGAAAGGAAGAAAATTTGTGAATATAATAGAAAATAATTTTTTGTATTTTATTAAACAAAATTGTTTGGAAGAGATAATAAAAATCTTACAGCTCTCTAATATTACCGATTCCAACGAAGGCTGACTTATTAAGTAATTTTAAACGCGTATTGCCTTTCAAGCTTCTAAAAAAAAAAAAAAAAAATATATTTAATATAAAATAATTAATAAAACAAAGATTTTTACATTTTCGCAATTTGGGATCCATAAAATGCTGAATTCTCAACAAACATCAATGGATTATTATCGATAATTCTGTAAAAAAAAAAAAGCAATAAATGTTTCAATTAAGTAAAAATTATTTTTTATTAATCAACAAAAATGTATTTTTTTTCTTCTATAATATTTAATTTATTATTGTTATTCCAACATACAATTGTTCAGTATTGATTTTTACAGTTTTTTCTCCAATACGCTCAATTTGATTACCTTCAAGATCCCTTTACGGCAAAAAAAAAAAAAAAACGAAAAAAAACAAAATTAATAAAAATATTCTTTTTAAAAATAATTATTAAATAAGTATAAATTACAGGAAATATAATATAATTTTAAGAAAAAGAAAAATTTTAATTTAAAGTCATGAAAAATGAGGAAAAAACACGCATAAAAACACCTTACGTTTACTCACACCATGTGTAAAATAATATTTGATGATAGTAATCTCATATCAGGTATTTTTATTAACCCGCAATAGATGATTCGCCTGAAAATTTAATACGAATAATTTTTTTTTTTGTTAATCTATATGTGTTAGTGGTATTTTCAACAATATAATAAAAGACAAAAGAAATTTAATGATAAAAGACTCACAAAGATTTCAAACTCTTTGATACGCCACGAAGTGCTTCCGCTTGTAAATATTTTAATTTGGGTGAATGTGATATGTATCTAAAAATATTAAATAGCTGTAAACAAATTATTTTAAAATAAATTTTGTATAGCACAAACATTGTTCGTAGAACGTGTAATCCATCGAAAGCTCCATCTTCAACCATTTCAAAGTCAGGTAAGTCGTTAAACATTCTGGTAAAAAAAAATTTTCTTTTTAGTCACTTTAATTTTGTATTATTAAAGATTACTCATATAGGAAATAAAAATCTTACATATCAAGTAATGACGATGCATAAACTTTAAGTCCTGTTGAACGTAACGATTTTAAACCAGCGGTAGCTACAGTAAAACGTTGCATTCCCTGATGTAGTAATTGCGGAATACGTAATAACGCTGACCCTTCACAACGGCATTCTAGCTCATCCTATTTTTTTTATGTTTTTTAACATTGTAAATACATTGAAGCACATAGTTTAATTATTTTATTATTTAGAAATTTAATTCAATTTATAGATCTTATAAAAAATAAAAAGAACAAAAAGCCATGCTCATTAAAATGCAAACCATGCAAATAAACTAATTATCAGAAAACATGCTTTTAATTATGTATTTCAATATGTGCTTTTCATTTGCATTGTTAATTAAAAAACTAACTTTTATTAGAGAAACTTTTATAAATGTCCAGCAAAGCATGTGTAGAAATAGATAATTATTTACTAGATTTACTATGTCTATATGTTACTTTCTAAATGTTATAAAATACAAAATATTTAATTAAAATGGTGAAATTTCGAAAAAATTTAATTGAAAATAGACAATGTAATGCGTAATACATATCACTGTATAAAATTTAGAAAGTTAATAAAGCAGGATTTTAAATTTCACATGTAAAAGCTTTTAATACTCAAAATTGAAAATCTACCTCAGACTGAATTCCACTTGTTGAATTCCAGCAATGACATCGCCATCCCTGTATTGGTAATGATGATTCAAATAAAATCCTTGATGTAACATAATCTGGTGAGTCTTCTGTTGTATTTTTTAATATTTGTGGTAAATATGTTATTGGTGTAATCGTAAAAATTTGTTTAGAATTTTCTGTATTAAACAATGACGCATTTGTTGTGGTTTTATTTTGTTTTTCGGAATCAATAATTTTTCCATTAAACTCTGTTGATATAACTGCTAATTTATTTATTGACAACATTTCTGGCTTATTTGTGGTTGTCGTTGTTGTGGTGGTTGTTGTTGTCGAGCTCACTAATATCGCTTGTGTGGTATAATTAATTTTTATTATAAATAAAAAAATTAAAAAAAATTCAACATAAAAATTTAATTGAAATTGGGGTTTTATCGTTTTTATAATTCTTGCTTGTTCACCTGAAGACATCGCTTGTCTAATTTAAAAAACAATAAAAACTTTGGTTCTCTGTCACTTATAAATACTTATTATTATTTTTAAAAGAATCACTTTGTGTTTATAACGTTTTTATATGTTTTATATAAATAAATAATTCACAATACAACACGATTTTCTACATTGTTAAACTGTCTTTAAACATATAATTTAATTAATAAATAAAACCAAATAAAAACAATTAATTATTAATTATTTTCTAATTTATTGATTAATAAAAAGAAATGAGAAATAAAACACATTTAAATCTCAAGACGTTTCCTTATAAAATAGCAAAACAAATTTGAAATCCAAATCAAAATTGAACAAAGGCTAAAGAAATAGATTGACAGCTGATATTGCTGCTGTTGATTCTATTGTTGATATTGGCATTGCTACTGGTACACTAGTCTAATGTCTCAATATGCTATAACAAAACAAAAAAAAAAAAAGAAAAGAAAAATAGGAATGAAATATAAAAGCTACCCAATTTAAAGGCCATTCAATATTAAACATAAGGAAGCTAAAATAAAAATACAGATAAAAGAAAATAAATAAATAACTCAATTCGAGACATTTACTGAAAAACAAATTAATTGGTAAACAAATAAAATTTTATAAGACAAATAAAAGACCATTTTAATTATTTATTTTTCTTAAATGCTAAAAAAAAGAAAGGTTTTAAGGAAAAATATTAACAGAAATAGATTTTTTTTTTTTTATAAATATATTACTAAAAAAAAAAAAAAAAAAAACAGATATAATAAAGAAAAATTATCTCTTCCTTAGTATAAAGTATTTTTTAAATGTAATCTCAAGATTATTGCCACAAGCATATTTTGCTTTAAGATAATATTTTCCATTCATTATAAAACTTCTTTAGAAAATAATAATTAATGAATTGCCATTCATACTTTTATTTTCATAAATAACCACGGAAAATAATTATAAAATTAAATTACCTACTATATATTGATTTAAATATTTTATTTAACTTTCACCTTTATCTTTTATCGTTGCTAGCTGAAGAAGCTTCCATAACTTGCGACTTGTAAAAGTAACGAATGAAATGTACAAATTGTTTAAAAGGAATATGTAAACCAATATAAACAAAACAAAAAGGAGTATCCATTATTCAAAATTGAAAATAAATGCAAATTGAAAGAAAATACAATTTTTTTTTGTGACAACGAAAAAAATTAAAAGGATTTGAAATGAAGTTCACGATAAAAATATTGTAAGAAAAAAATTGCTGACGTCTTATTTTTGTAGACAAAGGTATTAAGTTGTTATTCATAATATATGATTTCATATTTTATTTGTAAATCTTTAATAAACAAAACACCACAATGGACATTAAATATTTAATCAAATTTTGAATCCATTTAAAATACATTAAAATTGAAGAAAAATTAACATTTAATATATGTCGCCAAAAATAATATTCTTAAATGAACTTTTAAATTAAAATTTAACCAAAAATGCTCCAGGAGGGGTCATTATAAATTACTTAATTTTAATGAATTTGCAATACACAAGTATTTATATTTATCTAGGCCACAAGAATGTAATATTGACCTTTCGAATATTTTATATATATGTATAAAGAGAACGCAGATGTCTAAATGACGCAGCATAAAAATTCTATTAATTTTTGATTACATATTCAGAAAACAAAGTAAAATTAATGATAAAAATTAAATCCAAATTTTTTTTTATTATTAAAATAGCATTTAATGACCGATGATAACGAATAACAATCATATGTATTAAATTTACACATTTCTTGTTTATTATAATATAATTTAGATTTTATTTGAAAGCTTTAATCGGGACAATAGTAAATAAAAATTATGGAAATTGTAAATATGATTGACATTCACATTTCTTATTTTGAAATAATAATTTAAATAAATCAACAGGTAAATAAAGATTATTTTCACACAACGTTAACACTAAGTAAAATAAAAGCAAAAAAACAAAAAAAAAATAAAAAATTTAAATGGAAATTTTAATGTCAGTGATATCAGTTGTAAATTTTAAAAGCTTTTTTGTTGTTTTCTTTAAGAAATACATAATAAAAAAAAAAGAAAAAAGGCGGAGAAAATAATGTTTTAAGAAAACTCGTTACATTTTTATATGGTATTAAGTTCTGATTGAATGGTTATTTAAAAAAAAAAAAAAAAAACGATAAAAAAAGATGAAAAGAGGAAATTAAAAATCATAATGTGTTAACAATTTTAATGAACTATTTGGCTTATTAAGCGTAATAATAGAATGTTCAGAAAGCTCTGTGGTTTGATTCCTTTTAATTTAACTTGTGGTAAATGAAAAGAGATTTCATTCGTCTCAAAAGAAAAGAAATTTTGTTTTAATTTTTTTTCTTAATGGATTTTGGTCACATTAAACAAGATTTGATTTATTGTTAATTTTAAATGGAAAATAAAAATGTGTAAACATATTAAATTGCTTTTATTTATTTAAAAAAAAATATGTGGGAGTTATAATACTTAGAAAATGTGTTATATTTTAATACATCAAAGCTTTCAAGCTTTCAAGTAATATTTCATTTGTTACAACAACAACAACAAAAACTGAAAAACACCTGAAAAGAGATTATATACTTATGTTTTTAGGGAAACAAAAGTAAAACTATGGATTTGTGAAGACTATTGGATTGTAGCTTCTACAATTAGTATGTTTCTTGATATAAATAAATTTTTCCAAACATAAAAACGGCTGATTCAAATATAACATATGCTTATTCAATTTAAAATTGTGAACACTAAGCTACTTATATAATATTTTGCACCTTAAACCACAAATTTCTATTTCTAATTGTAAATGTTTTATTTCAAATGTTTGATAATTATTTAAAGACATAATAAGCATCGGGTATTTATAATCAAAAAAAATCTAATAATAGCTTCATAAGATTTCTATAAATAAAATTATTAAATGTGGTTGCTAGCATTGCGAAATATTCCCTAATATGACAAATCTATTTTTATTGAATATAATTTTTTTTTTAATTATATCTCCCTAAATCTTCTTTAATTAAAAATAACATTTTTATATTTTGTTTTATATTAATATTATATTCGTTACACTGAGAACATTAAAATGTTGGTTCGTAATGATTAATTAAATGTATTTAGCACGTGTTTGTGCAACACAATGATTTTTTTTTTTTTTTTTAATCAACATAAAGAAAATTTTGAGATTTATTAAAAATGATTATGTTAATAGTATGAGTTATGTAAACTTACTTCAAATGTAAACTATAATTATTATGTGCTGTTGATGATATTAGCTACTTCTTCTATCTTTCATAATTTTGTTTTTAAATGAAAATTCTATTGTGCGCTCATATATAATATAAACAAAATTGTATATTTGTTTACGGCAAACAATAGCACAGATGATAGAAAATCCAAGTAAAACACCGCGATACAAACATACGCATAAATAACACAATGCTGTTCGGCAAATACATTTTAAGACTAAATAATTGAAATGTCAAAATATTGTTTCATTCTTTTTGGATTAAATTTTTTTAAAGGATATAATTTATTAAATTCACTTTTACAATACTAAAATGCTGTAAGCTTTGCTCTTGTACGAATTAAAAATATACATCAGCTTTAACATAATTCAACAAGTATAAATTAGAAACACACAAGAAATACAAATTTATGCAAAATGGGTGAAATGAGCGTGAAACGAATAAAGAGCAGGAACGAAGAGAAAAGGCAAAATTAAATCAAATTTAACGAAGGTTTCTTAGTAATTTTGTAACAAGTAAAGTAATTTCATTTTTTCTTTCTTTTTTTTATTTATTTTTTATTAGAAATATGTGTTTACATTTATGTTTTAATTTAAAATCATAATTGCTTCTAATTGTTTTAGTCTAAAACGAACAAATTTTAAAATAAAAACATTTCTCATTAAGATTTTTTTTGTTATTTGTTTAAGAATAATTAGTACGAATTTACCAAAAAAAAAAAAATTATTATTTGTATAAAGATTTTGAGTGTTTCACAAAAGGAATTTATTATAAAATCCTATTAATGCAATTTCGTTTATCAGTCATCTCGCTTATTATTGATGTAAGTAAGTAGTAATTAAGTTATAATAATCGTTAATTTTATCATTAGCAATACAAAGTAAAAACGTGATTCAAATTTGACAAATTTTCGATTATAAAAAGAAATTTTGAAACGATTTATCAGGAAAAATTAAAATTTTTTCGCCGACGTAACAGGAAACACTCAATTTTCTTCAATAACTTATCAGCATTTCAAGCTGGTCATAATAGGATGCAAACTGGTTTCTAAAATATCGATCCATTTGCAGTTTATAAAAAAACAAATCAAACCCGGATGTACTAAGGATGTTGATTTGATGAACAATTTATTTAAAGCAAAACCAATTGAAAGATCAATATTTATACATTTATTGTGAATATTTTAAAGAAACAATATAATTAGCTTACATAATTTTTAGTTATTATAAATAAGACAATACATATAATTAGGACAATCCATTAAAATTAGTATAAAACCTGTCCAATGATTATTATTAAAAAAAAAAAATAAAAAATATTTCGTGAATCTATTAAGAAATTACGATTCGTTTGCGTAATAAGAAGAAACAACCTCTATAATTATAATATTATAATGACAATTAACAAAAATTAACCAAATTTTAATTAATAAAAAGATTATATAACAGAATATTATAAGTAGATGACAATCAATGATCTTATAGATAGAACTTATACTTAATGATTATTGCAATTATATATCAAATTAATATAAAAAAATATATATATATTTTTTAATACGTAATAATAATTTGAATAAAAATATTAAAATCAAAAATTATTATGTGCTAATTGAGATAAACGTGCAATATAAATCCAAAAATAAATTATCTAATACAATATAATATATTATAATTTTCTATTAATAAAATGATAAAAAAAAAAAAAAAAAAAAATTAAATAATAATCAAGTTGATATCTGGTTCATTTAGAAATTATTTTTCATTGAAACTAGATTTATGTAAAATTATTATTATTATTATTTTTCTTTTCTTTTTTTTTTTTTTGTAGAAATTTATTCAGATCACAATAATGTTTAAGATTTTTGTGTTTTATATAAATTATTTACATGTTTGATGGCGATATTTTAACATTTTCTATTTACTTATATGATGAACAAAAAAAAAAATTCATTTATAAAACGATGATACCATTTTTCTACTAATGTAATCAAATTGCGAATTTTTTTTCTCTCATTTATTATTATTATTATTATTTTTATTATTATTACCAGTAATATTATTATTATTATTGTATTATTATTATTAAAAAAAAAAGAAAGAAGAAGAAGATGTATGTTTTGTAATTTTGTCGTCTGTTATTATTTAATTATTTAACTTATTCATTAAGAATATAACCTTCAAATATGATTTTGTTTTTTCTTTTTTCATTCTATATATTTTCTTTTTCATTATTGCTCTTGATGCTACTGTTGTTAATAATATTATTATTATTATTGTTGTTGGTGTTAATTCTCAATATCAATGTAAAGCAATTATCATCTTTATTTATTTATTTATAAATATATATATATATTCATATTATAATATTCATATATATGAATATTTGATAAACTCAGGTGTTCACAAATAAATACATTAACACATTATAAATAAATAAATTAAAAAATAATAACAAAATAAACGTGTGTGGTTTTTTTGCCTTTTTTTTCTATTTCAAAAATGAAAAATTAGTTCTCAAAACTTAATACATATATTTTTTATTATTATAATTTTCTACACACAATTTAATCTAAATATTTTTTTTACCTGGCTTAATTTAATTTAAATAAAATATATTCTTTTGTGCATTGGAAATAATTGGACGAAATTTTTTTTTTTATCTAATAAACTAAATAAGCAATGGAAATTTTTTGAAAAAAAATAAATATATATATTATAGAATTTAATTTTTTGTCAATATTGTTTAAGTCAAAAAAATTAATAAATAAATAAAATTAAAAAAAAAAAAATCAGTTTAAATTTTTTGTGAATAAATTTGGTTAGAAAAAAATATTAACATTGTCAAGGTTTTTGGTGTTTTCGTTAAAAATTAGGTATATTTAATTAAGTTAAGTGCTAAGTTCCGGAAGATAATTTATTTCACTGTAAAATTCTTTGATATGTTAACTAATGTAAAACTACTACTGTAATTTTTGTTAATCTTTTTAAATAGCTTATAATGTTTGAAGTATCAAATATGTATAATTCATTAAAATATTGAACAAAATCAATCAAACACGGCTTTACAATCCAAAGATAAAGCTAAAAAAGAAAATAAACTTAAAGTTATAGTCACTTCCGCGATATTATTTTAATCTATAGAGCTTTCGCACAATTCTCAAACTGTTCATCTTCATTTTGTCATTTATTTATACATAACTATATGAACCCATGGTGTGCTATTTCATTATGTCTCCATATATTTTAATAATAAAGTGATATCACCAGTATTTTGCCTGACATTCATTAGATTAATTGATTGATCTATATTTAAAGGTAGCTAAAATATCATTATAAATGTAATTACATACATTATAAAAATAAGAATCATAACTCATAATAAAAGTATTTCAAAGTCAAGTAAAAGGTAATTAGTTAAAGCAAATACCTGATCTATTAAAATTATTTATAAACGTACTAATAGAAAATAAATTCCAAATTGACATACAAAGGAATTATTAAATGAATTCCTCAATATTCAATTTATCTTTACTATACATTTTTCTTTTTTTTATTAAATTGTATGAGAATTTATCTGCATGAATTGTAATTAACAACGATAAAATTAATTAAATGGAATTTTTACTGTATAATTATTAAATAAAATTATTTTTATTATTAAATACCAAAAATTATGGTCAGGGAATTTAAACATTATTTGATATTATATTAAATAAATAATTTGCTGTTATTGATTTTTGAGGGAGAAATAAATTTTGTGTTTTTAATGTTTGATAATCAAAAAATTATTATCTGATCAATATTAGTTTTGAAAAGTTTACAGACTTCAATTAAAACTCCCACAATTTAACTTTTTATATGGGCTTACTGATAATATATAACCTTTTAATGTGGTATTAAGTAAATGACGAGAAGTCAAATAAATTCATGTCAAATGAAACCAAAATAAGTAAAGAACTCAGGTGATCAATTTTTGTATTACCACTAAACTTGGGCTTATTACTTGTATTATAAAAATAGACGTATATTCAAAGTTTTTTAAAATATATATATACAGATAAAATAATATTTTATTTTATTGAATACAATAACTTGAATTTGTTGGTCCTTTGTTATTCGTACCTGGTTTTAAGCTTTTTTTTATAATTATCGACAGAGTAAATCACTATCACAATAAACGGAGAAGAAATAGTACGGTTAGACACATAAAATACATTGAATGGAAGGAAACATCAAATATTTTTAAACGGAAAACCAATCAAATCAACCCTCACTATAAGTTTACCTATAGTTAAAACAATAATATAGTTAACAATTACCCTCAAGGATGAAACTTTAATTTCTTTTTAAATATTACATTTAAGCTCATATATCATATAAAATAAAAAAGGAATATTTTAATTAATACATTTTCTAAATCATTGAACTGTTAAGCTTTCTTCTTCATTTACTTATTTTTCCACTGTACATTAAGAATAAAAAAATAAATAAAAGCACACTATACACATCATTAAATAAATAAAAATAGATTTATACAAAAAAAAAAAATAATAAATAAATAAATAATAATAATAATAATAATAATAATTGGTAAAATTGCAGCAAAAATATAAATATTGCAACAAGAAATGCTTGACTTTATTTTTATTTGCTATAGTTAAATTTATACACAATAGTAGTATAGTAGTTTAATTTTATTCAAAAAAAAAAATATATATATATAATAATAATAACAAAAATAAATGATAATAATTAAATAAAACAATAAAAATATTTTATACAGGGTTGCTCATAATAAATTGTTTTATTAAAAATAGAAAAAGTTTACTGAATAATTTTAATAACTCTTTTATTATCTTAATGTTATATACAATAAGCTCATACTTTACTAAGTGTAAATATTTTAATATATTGGATTGGTTAATAGAAGTCTTTATATAAATACAAACATATTTTTATCAAATAAAAAAGTATTCTTAATGGCAATAAACTCTATATATTATGGCTTTTACCATAGTAAATTGTCACAGTTATCATATTAATATAAGTTAAACTTTATTTTAATAAATACATTGGTAATATTTTTTGAAATATTTTATCTTTTCAACAATTTGATTAAAGGGAAGTTTTTTAACTTACTTTCAATAAATAAGTACTCAATTTTTTAACTAGAAATAGTATAATTAATTAAAACAAACATTAATCTTTTTTTCATTTTAAAGAATTAAAATATTTTTAAGAATTCATTAAAGAAAATTTATATTTTATTTTTTTTAAAATTAAATTTAAATTAGAGCATATATGTGATAAAAAGAAATGAAATTATTATTACTATTATGATTATTATTTTTAAAATATAATTTAAAATATTTAAATGAAAAAAAAAACATAAAAAACTTCTCATTAATGTAGAAATAATTTTGCTGCTACTTTAAATTATTTTTTCTTTTTTTTGTCCATTTTAGATGAAAAATAAAATGAAATGAAACCAAATTCAAAATGTGTAAATTAGTGTTATAAATGTGATAAATATACATTTTTTTTTTTTTTTCTCAAAATAATTTGCTTTTTCTATTTTATTTATTTATTTTTTTGCATTAATAATTATAAAAATAAGCAAATTAATTTTTTTTTTTTTAATTTAAGTTGTTAACGCTGAATATCAATTTTTATAATATATTTTAATAGAATATAATTTTTAATAATAAAAAAAAAAAAAAACATTTTTCGTTAAGCAAATATAAAAATATATTTTTAGATATAAAAGAAAAATATGTCAGCTATGCAAATTGAGTTTATTGAAATCAAATCATATAAGAAAAAAGACGCTGCTAACGAGCGTTGTTCAAATAAACTGCGCATAATTAAAAAGTATCATTAGCGTATGTAACAACCAAGAGTTTTTAAACAACAGTTTAATTCAATAAGTTTAGCAAATAAATGTATTAAGATATTTACTGATAATAAATAAATTAAATGAGACTTAAGCCATAGCCAAAAAGTAAGTATAAATTCTTTGGAAAAAACTGATAAAAAATTTATCAACAAAAATAAAACATAATTTTATTTCAATACAACAAATAATAATTTTCCCTTAATTAATTCATTAAGATTTACTTTATTTAGACCTTGAAATATAGCAGACATGAATAATAATAATAATATTAAGAATAATCACAAGCAAAACAACATTTTTTTAATCAATTTTTTAAGTTTGTTTTTATTAAAAACTTAAGAAAAATGAAATATTATCAGAAGAATATTTTTTGCTTCCCCCAGCAATATAAAGACAATGACATTCTATTGTTTTCTGACATTTTTCTATTATTATTATTATTATTAAATATTAGTTTGATATTTAACTGTGCTTGTAAGTGTTTTTATTAGCTAAAATTTTATGATTATTCAGTTTAAGCAAGGTAGAAGATTTTTTTTTATGATTTTTATTGTTAAAACTATAAAGGGAAACTTAACGAACTAAGGCTAAGAAAACAAATTCAAAAAAGTTAGAATTCTTTACATTGCATAACAATTTATTAATTTTAACATTTTCTAAACTTTAATAATCGCATCAACATTATTCAGGAATCATCATAATTTTATTCATTTATTTATGGAGCAAGAAATGGAAATGTTTAACATTTACACCGACGTAACATACGCAAGGTATTTTATTATACCGCAAGCTTTCAATATTTAATTAGGTCTTTAAAAAATTAAAATAATATTATTCTTGTAACAGCCAAAAAAAATACAATTCATGCAACATTATAAATAAGAACAAATTTGATAAGACAAGGGTTGCACAGCTGTCGCAGTAGGCGACATGAAACATATCTCGGACTAGAACCATCCCCGGGATGCAACAAAACCGTTGAAGATAATACAGTATGTTGATAAAAAAATATATTTAAGAAATAACAAAATCCTTGGTTTGTATTCCTTATTCATTGTATTAGCTACTTCTTAATAAACTTATCACAAACACATTATTTAAACAATAAAAACGAAATTGAACGACAAAGAAATTTGACTAATCACCGCCCACATCATTACACTAAAAAATTACACAATTTTTTAATTTTTTTTTATTTATTTCTTAACAACAAAAATAACATAAAGGTTATCGAATAACAAAACAATTTTTTTTTTTTTTTTTTTTTTCAAAATACACATACATTTTTCCTAATTAAAAACCAAAAAAGAAAAAAAAATAATAATAATAAATATGGAAAAATTTACATAAAATAAAAATAAATAAACATCCCAAATTCATTATAAAAAATTTTTTTTTTTTTTTTCGCTTTTTCTGATACGGGCAAACATTTTATTACTAATAATTTTTATGATTTGAATGGAAAACCGAAATATTAAAACAAATAAACACCTGCTTTGTAATAAATTGTACCGTAAAAATAATAAAACAAAACAAACAAAGGGATGTAAAAAAAAAAAAAAAAAAGGTAAAATGAAAGTTTTAAAGCTCTTAAAAAGCTTTTGAATTAAATGTAAAATAGAATTATTTCATTAAAAACACAAAGAAATACATTATAAATCAATTTCTTAAACAAAAATAATAAAAGAATCCTTCAATAATACCCCCCAAAAAAAAAACAAACAAAACCGTACTTGAAACGTGTACATATTTTATTAAATTAACAAAAGAATTTAATTAATTAAACACAAAAAATAAAACACAGCAAATATGTGTATCCACTTCAAAATAGCTAGTAATTAACAAAAAAAAAGGAATCTATATTTAATTTTAAATAAGAAAATTAAAAAGAACAAAATAATTAATAAAACAGCAGACATGTTACTTGTGTTTGGCAGCAGTAGCAGCAACATCAGTGACTAGTATCTACTATTGAACAATAATTATTTATTTAATTTTTTTCTACGGTGATTAGTTTTATTTTAATATTTTAACTTTAAAAATTATTTTAAAACAATTTTCTATCACAAAAAATTATTAAATTAACAAAAATTAACCCACAAATACTTTTTTTTATTTCTCATTTTTTTTTTTTTTCTTTTAATTCTTTTTCCTTAATTTTGATTAGAAATATTTTAGATTTATTTTAATTAATTTATTCTTTTCATTCAATATATAGATATAGTTTAAAAAACCCAAAAAAAAACCAAAAAAAAAAACAAACAAACTTTAAACTTATTTTTAATCGTCGTAACTCAACGACAGACAAATCACAACTGAGAAATATTTATATGAAAATTGTTCATCAGTGTATTTCCTTAGTTAAAAAGAGATACAATACTGGCGCTAAAATCGTTTTTATACGAATATTACAGAAATATATATATAAAAAAAAAAATGATTTAATACTTTGAGGCTGCTGTTAAAATAATTTTTTTTTCTGCTTTTATGAAACTAAATTAACACTTTTTGTTTACCTATTCAGTGATACTATATTATCATTGTGTGTAATAAAAGGTATTCAAAATTATTAATGGAATTTTTTTTTTTTGTTTTGTCAAACACATATAGCAAGTTTTATTAAATTAGTTTCGTGTGGTATTGTCGTTGTTTTATTTATGTATCTATTTGCCATATATAAATATAGGAGAAATTTTCTAAGCACTTGCTAGCTTTCTTCATCGGAGTAATATATATACCAGATGCTTAATTAAAATACTTTTTTATATAAAAATTTTCAATATCAAATTAGTAAAAGATTAGAGAACAAAAATACCTAAAAAAAATTAATTTTGTTATGAAATCAACAAGTTTTTTGGTGATAAATTTAACAAAATAGGATGATTGTAATTTTTAGTTTTGCTTGTAGAGGAAAAGGCGGATGTGAATGAATTTGAATACTACGTGATACAGAAAGTGAAACAAATTCAAATTTAAGTCTAAGTGATTTAAAAAAAGTTTTTCTAGTAAGTTTAGGTCTAGGTGACCGTTAAGTGTTAAATTATTTCGTCTGCTTTTTCAATATTTAAATCAATAAAATATTATTAAAAAAAAGTCTTTTCACCCTGATGTTAACTTTATTATAGATAATATACTTATTTTGTTGAATTTTTTTCTTGTATTTTTCCTTTATCTCTGATATTGTAACAAAAAAAAAAAATTGCAAATTATTTATTTAGAGATGCATGTGGAAATATTTTATAAGCAACGCAATGGATTTGTTTAAAACGGTGGAGACGCCTGGTATATAATACATTTTTTATAAACGCTACTAATTAGTATTCAATCGTTGTTTTATATTTTCTATAGTACATATTTATCAATTAGCAAATTAAAGCTATGAAATGTAAAAGCTTTTTTATGTTTTTCGTTTGGTAAGCAAAGGAAATTACTCGAAAATAGATCAAAGTCTTTTTTTATTTTAAATATAATAGTAATAATGACACATTTCAAGGTTGCAATTTAAATTAGAATTTTAATGACCGTACAGTAAAAAAAAAAAAAAAATACCGCTGTCGTATGGTAATAAGAAATAAAAAAAAAAAAGTTTATCGAAATTTCCTTTTCCGTTAAATTCTGTCAAATCAATTATATAACGTTATGTTATTAATTTTGTAATTTTATTATATTTTCAAACGAAATTCATAATTTTTTTTATTACAATAAAAATCAATTAAAAATTTAATTTGAATTTGATTCGTTAATATTAATTTCATAATTTTACCACTGTGCTTACTATAAAACTTTTTTCTTCTATTTTTTAGTTCCGTTTATCTTTCTTTAGTAAAGTTTAATGCTTATTGCACTGTATGCTTATTAAAGCAATAATGTATTATATTATATTTATCGATGTGTAAATGTAAACTAATTATTTCATAAAGACAGAGAATAAAGATAAAGAATTACATCGAGGGTAAAATTAATCAATCTTATAATCATTTTGTTTTTCTGAATTCAAAGTACTTTAATTACTTTTTTATTCTAATCACTATATAACATAATAAGTCCATTATCAAAATATAATAATCATTGTTGAAAACCGGTACTTTACGTATTCGTGTACTTTAATTTCTAATTCTTTGACTTATAATACAGTTTGTATTACACCATTGGTATTGTTTATTCATTCATAACGAAAATTGGCAGATAATATGATTAAAAGCAACGATTAAGGTTTTTCTTTTCTTTTTTTTTTTTGTGTAAAGTAAATTAAAGCCTTGTAAATTTTTTTTATTTATTATCTTATACAATATCTTTATGAATACATAAAATAAATGTTCATCAAATATTAATAAATGTTTATTGTTGTTCTAAGAAATTATTATTTTTATTACATGACATTTTAATTGATAAACTGTGTTCTCTTCTTTTTAAATCAACTTTTATTTATATTTATTCAATATTTAATACATTTCTTTAATCGAATTGTATTTGGTCTTTTCAATTAATTTTGATAAAAGTTATAAATGAATTAAGCCAAGAGATAACAATCGTTATTAATTACTTAGTTTACTATAGAAAATAATATTATTGTGAATTTATTATAATTAAATTCTTCAAAATATATCTATAAAAGCATATTTTCAAAAGTTTCTTTCAGTATTCAATCAGATTTAATTTAATAATCAACTTGTGATTAAATCAAAAATATAAAATGTTGAATTTCGTGTGTTTATATATGTTTATAATATTTGCATTAAATTTTAGTCTTATTACTGGAAAAATTCAATTTGATTTTGCTATACACAAAGTTCAAGAATCTGGTGCAAATTGTGTGCTGGATATTGCTAGAAAATTCTTCGAAGAAGGTTCAATTGTTTGTGTCGCTACGTCTGGGTTGCAAAATATAACAAATTTTCGTATTGCAAAAACCACAGATGTTTTAATATTAGGTAAACTTATGGACGAAGGTAAATGGACAATAATGACAAAAAAGGGGAATATTCCATTTGTTAATGTAAAATGAATAAAATAAAATATTCTTATGCTAGCATTAAAGTTAAATTAATTTTGTTTTGCAATAATTTTATTTTAGCTTCGGATTATCGAACGTGTGCATAATTATATATTGTTTTTAAAATCAAAAGCCGAAACGGATATTATATTGAATTTAATAACCAATATATCATCATGGAATCCTCATGCTAAATTTTTAGTGTACATGGATCGAGCACAAAGTGGTTGGCGTGATTTGATCACAATGTACTTTGAGGAACTATGGAAACATAAAGTTATAAATATCAATATTATGGCACCCGATGAAGATTTATATATTCACAGAGTAACGACAAATAAAATACTAAATTAATTATTAATTCAAAGGAATTAAATTTCAGTTTTTTACATGGTTTCCGTTTGAGGAGGGTCATTGCGGTAAACAGCATAGTAATTACATTGAACTAGCAACGTGTAACAATAGTCAAATATTTGATAAGAATGTTAACATGTTCCCTCAAAAGGTACTTAATAATTTAAATTCAACAAAATGATTATTTTTTAAATTATTGCATTAAAAAAAACAAGGTTCCAATGAATTTAAATAGTTGCCCTGTGCGTATAGGGGCAATAGTTTGGCCACCATTTATATTACAGCCAAAAGAAGATATTAAAGACAGTACCGACGATCTTACATTTACAAAAGGTATAGAAATTGAAATAATACGTACAATTGCAGCGCAAGCTAACTTTACAGCAAAATTTCGGTAAGTTTTCTATTTATTTATTTATAAATGATTTTTTTTTTTGTACTGTTTTGCTTTCGGCGAAAATAATTCAAAAATAAATAATCAAACCAAGGAAAAAATGAAATTACATTTTTAAATATTTATAGATCATTCGAAATACCAGAAAATTGGGGAACTATTTTTCCGAATAAAAGTGGTACTGGCATGATGGGAGTTTTATTGCGGGAAGAAGTTGATTTTGCCGTTGGTACACTAACACCGAGTTCAGAACGTCATGAATATTTTGACTTTACAATTCAATATACACAAGATAAGACGACTTGGGTGGTACCCGAGGCAGCTGTAATACCCAAATGGCGTAGCTTGGTAGCGATATTCCGTCCAAATGTATGGCTTGTTAGTATGATTGTATATGGAATTGTTTCGATGACCACATGCTTACTGGGTAGATCGGTGAAAAGTACTCAAGAGTACTCTATGTTTCGTACTTTATATGGCACATCGTTATCAACATGGTGCACGCTAGTCGGCAGTGCACCCGCTATATTTCCTAAATCTACAAGACTACGAGTATTTGTATTTCTATGGGGTCTTTTCTCCCTTCATTGGTACACCGCATATACGACGTGTCTAATAAGCATGCTAACAACACCACAATACCAAAATCCTGTTAGTATCTCGATTTTCCCACATAAAACTGTAAATAATTAATAAAAAATACGTTTTCCAGATATCAAGCATTGAAGATATATTATCATCGGGAATGGAATTTGGTATGACACAACCGACAACACGTTATTTTTTAACAGCGAAATTTGCCAACGATAAAATTGGTATACAAATTTTGAAAAATTATAAATTATGTAAATCGGCGGCACCATGTCTAAAAAGGGTGGCAAAAGAAAGGTTTGAAATATCTCGTTATTTATAAATATATATATAAACAAAAATTATATATTAGATGTTATAAAATTATTAATGAAGCTTCTTATATACGTATGGTATTCAAACGTATAAGATAATTTAGCCATTTATAGAGCATAGCGTCATTGTAATTGTAGACATGATATTCTATGTTTACCATTCTAAATTTAAATTAATTATTTTATTTAATAGAGACTTTGCGGTAGCTGTAAGCCGCCAATACTTTGAATATGTGGAAAGTAATTATATTGATGCAACAGGTAAAAAACTTGTACGTGCAATATCTAAAAATATTGTCTCACCACCTGTTGAAATGTTATTAGTGAAGGTAGTGTAATTCTTGATTAAAAAAAAATGTAGGTTTTCTTACAAATCATAAATTTTCAGGGAAATCCACTGCTACCACGCATTGATTTAATGCTTCTACAAATAATCCAAGGAGGATTAATTGATTTCTGGTCAAAAAGAATAAAAGTGGATATATCACCAGAATCAATGGTAAGGCACTAAATATAAAAAAAAAAATATCATTATTAAATACTAATTAGTCTTTTATCAACAGGAAATCATGGAAAATTTAAAACAAAGTGATAATCAGGTTTTAACGTTATATCATCTACAAGGTGCATTTATGGCTCTTGGTATTGGCTTAACATCATCATTTGTCTGCTTTATAAGCGAAATTATTATGGAAAATTATCAGCATAGTAGCTTACTTAGCAAAAATAAATTGTTTTGAAGTAATATTTTTGCTTAATCACATTAATAACAGGTGTGATTTTAAGCACACTACACAAGAGTGTGTTTGCGTTTTGTTTTTAATAATATGATAGTCGGTCGTAAACAACTCAATTTTAATATCTATTCAAAATTTAAAATAAAATATTTATTTTAAAACAATGATTTCACCATAAAATGAACTTTGCACTAATTCAATGCACAGCGTTTATACTATTAGAAAATGGTAAATCACAATAAACAAAAAATAATAATTACGTTTAAATTTATTCATATTAATATTATAATTAGGAGAAAATTTATTACATTCCTGCAAACCAAAACAAAAAAATTTATATATTCATCAACTAGTCTAATAATCATAATCATAATAATAATAATAATAATAATGATGAAACAATTCCGGCAAACTGATAAATGAAAAAAATATTATTTTGATTTTTACATTAGAATTAATTTTTTAATAATTTGAAATTTTCTTCTTTATGCTTTTTTGTTTAATCATTATTTATAAAAAAAAAAAAAAAATAAAAGGCAAATTATTGATTTGCGTAACCTGAACACACCTTAATAGGAAGCAAAAATAAATCATAATTAATTTTAAAAATAAAAAAAAAAAAAAATTCAACTTTTTATAACGTAAGCTGTGTAATAAAACATAATTAAGTTCTGCTTACTTTCTGTTTCGTAATAAATGAAAGCGAACGTTTTATTTTATTATTAGCGAAAAATGTGCTTTTAAATATTATTTATTTTGCTACAACTAGAAAATGCAATATACAAAAAATAATTACATAAATAATGAAAATTTATCAAAAATACAAATTTATGTTGTTTGTGAAAATTAGCATTATTTCTATTTATTTGACGATATAAATAAATCCTCAAACTAAACAGAATTTTTTTTTCATTTTATTAATATTAATACGACACTTTTGACGTAATTGCATGAGGTATTCTATTCCATGGTAGTCTTCCATTTAGACAGATCAATAATTGGTATTGCGTTAGTTTTACATGAAATTGGCTCGTTTCTGTAAAAATAAAATGAGAAATTAATTTAGAAATAATGGAAATTTTGAAATTGATTTTACCCTGGATGATGAGGAATATAAAAAGCAGCTGGAGCTTGTTCTGTTAATGAAATGTGATCTGCATTGTCACAAATAATCCGTGACATGGTGACTCTACGAATCTCATCTAATTGTTGAGTTGTAAAGTGGCCGGGATTCACATCTGGGCCATGCTCATAAAAGTAACGATCACCTTTTCGAAAACGTGAGAATTGATCTGCAATTATATCACCAAATGTAGGGCCAATTAATGCATCACCCTCACCAGCCTCTAATAAGCCCCCAATCCATAAATCAATATCATCAGGAGATTTGTACACTGAAGCTAATTTATGCCCAATCTTAAAAAAATTAAGCAGAAAATTATTATAAATAAAATGAAATCATTAAACTAATTAAAATTCATACCAAGTCGCCAAACAATGAGAAATCTTCGATTCTTTTATGTCCACCAACTTCCAAGTAATCATTATACGAGGCTAATCCCTGATCACGTCCACGTTGTATATTTAATGCAGCTAAGTCTAAACCAAATGGATTTCCTCCACGGAATAAATATCTGCTCAACTGAATACAGCAAATTTGTATAACATTTAGTTTTGATTAATTTAGATGAACAGTTTATAGATTTTTACCCCTTTTGATATTGAAGCATCAACTTCTTGCATCGGTTGATGAGTTAATGTTTTCAATATTTCATCATAGAAATGCCTTTGACGCAATCTAGCTGGATTAAACATGACCTCTGGTATATCAATTACTTCATCGATTGTGTCCTCGCGTAAAACACTAAAAATAATTCCACTGTATAACCAATTTACAATAAAACCAACACAAAATATGAATTACTGTAATTTCCCATCAACTGCGGAGTGTCCAAACCTGAAAGCAGCACCTGAAAATTCATTTGTTATTGATGCTTTAATTTCGGGATCGTAATCAGTAGAGTAGCCATGCATATGTGTATTTAAACCAAATCTCTGCATGGTTTTGCTACCGACTATAATTGGAAGCCACTCATGGTAAGAAATATGTTGAAATTCTGCAATAACAATTCGTCTTGTTTCTTGGAAGACAATCTCATCCGTCCAATGAGGATTCAAGTGACCGAGCACTTCAGCAATTCTATTATGCTCCCTAGCGAATAACTGATGTAATGCAGTGAGTGTTATTATTTGATTACAGCGACCGTCTCCTGCGAAAAAGCATGCGGATCCTTTCTCCATAGTTAGACAAGCATCTTTTTCCCTTGATAATGGCAATAGATCTCTGCCAAAATCGTCAAACATTCTCAATTTACCACTTTTAAAACTTCGTACTTCCGTCAGTGTGTTGATGTCAGATCCATAAAACACTGAGCCATCTAGATAATGTGAGACTTTGCTCAATTGTTTTCCATATCCCATTTTACAATCTGTATTCGGTACAAGCGATGAACGAACGAAATTAATACATCCTTGCTTGAATGTTTGATAAAAATGATCATTCTTATCCACATGGATCGGAAAGCATCCATAATGACTTTCTTGAGGTGACAGCATTCTACTCCCATCTTTGGAACAGCAAGTGACACCTTTTCCATCTCCTATTTTTTTTTCGTTTGTTAAAATAAATATTCGCTTATAAACAAATGGAACAACAATTCAAAGATAACCAAATTACCTTTAGTGATGGATGCGGATTGAGTGACGTCATGAGATATTAATTGACCAAATTGCATGACAAGTAAATTGTACTTGGAATGAGGTCGATGAACATCATCCAGTAAAATACGTGACACTAATCTAGCACTGGGCAATTGTGATCCATCTGATGAAGTTAGACGTGGAGACCAAATTCCATCCTCGTATGCTGGGGGCAATAAACGCTCCATTGGTTGACCTGCAGCAGCCCACTTACTCTTTTTCGGATCAAAATGATTGCATGACCCATCTTCGGTTCGGTATCTCATGTGTGTCGATGGGCAATTCACAGTTGCTGATTCACATGATTTTTCCATCGGGGTTCCTTCAAAGATTTCCGATAAATGGTTCAATTGAAAATCCTCCACTGGTATTTGTTCACTATACAAACGACACTATGCTTTATAAAACTAATTTAAATAACGATATGATTTCTTACGTTTCTTTGAATATTCTTGTCGCCATGATTTCCTCTATAGCTTTGTGGGTCATTGATACGGTTTTCATAGTATCGATAAATGGAGATCCTCTAAAAATTATAAATGAAATATAAATTAATTATATCAATTACAAGAAAATATTTGTATTTGTACCTAAAAACCATGTTATGGACAAATTGGGGTTCTCCATGTTCCACCTCCTGCATTAAATTTTCTTTATTTATCAAATTGAGCATTTCATCTCGTGCTTTAAGCACTGAATTGCTCAATGATTTAGATATTTCTCCTTGCGTTTTAGTAGCTGTTCTTTTACTTGAATGATCTTTGTGCCCTGCTTATATTTTGTAATAAATATATTCTTAAAAGGGATAAATATTAATTTAATGTCAATTCAATAACCTGTGTGATTCTGTCCAGTAGTGCAGCAATATCCGTGTTCGTTGCCTGGTAAATCGCATACTTGTGGTCGTTGGAATTGCAACCGCACGTGCGCTGGACATTGAATAGGTGGCACACATTTAATTCCCGATGGACATGGATCACATTTCTTTATTAAACCACTTGTGGCTGGTACTAATTGATTTTTTACAACATATTATGAGTTTTGTTTTTCGCGGCAATATTTTTTATATTTTTTAATTACCAAAATTCGGTGCTGGGGTATACCCAGGCGCAATAAAATGTATTCCTGCTTCCGTAGTAGGATATTTTGTTGGTGTCGTTGTTTTAATATCTCGAACTAATCTTTGTACATTTAAAGCACATGTTTCACTTACCACAAAGAAAACAATTAACAACAAAGTTAATGAATTTCTCATTTTGTTGTTTTACACAATTAAAATTTTGTTACAGACTAAAAACAACTTACCAATACAAAAATAAAAGACACAATTAAATATTAAAATTTAAATTTCCTCTATTTATAGGCAAATTAGGATATATTTAATACAAAAATAATGAAGTTAATTACAATATTATTTAATTGAGTTATTTAATATAAATTCTAAGATAATATTTTTTTTCTAATATACTTAAACTGGTATACTATATTAAAGTGAATGCGCATTTATTTATATTCATTTTGATAATAAAATTGTAGTCAAGCTACATTTATCTAAGACATAACTACAATAAAACGAAGGCACAACAAAGTTTTGGTTCATGCGGTTTGAGGCTTTGAAAATAGTATTTAATAACCGTATTTTGGTATTTATAAAGTGTCCGAAGTAACACTCGACAAACGTTTCGATTTATAAACAAAGAAAATACAGGTAATTTATAACAGAAATATATTTGACGCTTTTAATTAGTGCATATCGATTAAATAAATATTTTATCAATTATTGTTTATTATTTTGTGATTTATTATAATATTATATAATGTAAAAAATAAAATTTTAATTAAATAAAACGTTAAATGCATATAATAATTATACCAGTTAAAGGCTAAAACGAGAAATATTAACCGATGAAATGGTTTTTAAGTATAGTTACGTTTGTTTAAGTTAAGTAACTTTCAACAGATATGAGCGCAATAGTGGACAAAGCGTCAGTTGAGTAAAGAATTTCAAGGTGGTGGTTTGTGGCAGTCAATCGTTTTGTGCTGTTGTGTTCCTTAACATTTTAATTTAAATATTCATGAAGAATCAAAGAAGTTTAATTGATTATTTTTATAACTAAATGTGTCTTATAAGTGCCTTTAAATGTTTTTACTACTTAAAATTGTACTAAACAAAACAAAATTGTAAATTTGTAGAAAAATTTGTGAATTATTGACAAAACATAATTTTTTTTATTAACATTGTTTGAAATAGGATTAAAAAAAAAAAGAAATATATTTATTGTGTCGACATAAAAGCGAATTATAAAGTGAATGCGAGTGAATGAAACAAAGTATTGTTGTGTTGTGTGATTTTTTTTTTTTTTTTGTTTTTTTTTTTTTTTTTGCTGTTTGAACAATTAAATTAAAGAGAATGTGTGTTAAAAAGAGACTTCTAGTGTTGTACACGTGAATTAAATAGTTTTTTTTTTTTTTTTTTTATTTGTGTATTTTTATTTATTTTTTTTTTTTTTTTTTTGTGTATAACTGGATTTACGTCTTTTTCTTGTTTTTTCAATTTTTTCAATTTTTTTTTTTTTTTTTTTTTTTATCACATTTCTTCCATAGAACAAGGTAACGTTATTATTAATTTTTCTTATTTTCTGTGTTTTTTAATTAAATTAAATTAAATTAAATTAAATGAAATATTGTCGCCTTATTTAATTTACAAATTTACCTTTACATTGGTTAATAATAAAAAAAAAAAAAAGAAGAAGCAAAACATTGATGTGTTTGTAGAGAGACCTATTGAATAATAATAATAATAATAAATAAAAAAAATTTCGCTATATTTTATAATTAAAAAAGAAAAAAAAAAAATTGTATGCAAAATAAAAAGCGAAAAAAAAATTGCTTCATCCGTTTGAATTATAAAATAAAAAAAAAATGTTGTTTTCTTGTTTTTTTTTCTAAATAAATTGTTGGTGTGCTTTAAAATTTGTTTCATTGTACTGCACATGCGTAAAGTGATTAAATATGATAATTAAAAAACGCAAAAAAAAAAAAAAATACTAATAGATATTAATTAATTATAATTTCACTTTTAATTAATTAATAAAACAAGTGTTGTGTTTGTTTTGAGAATTAGAATTTAATAATTCATACAAAAAAAAAAAAAAACTTTTAATTAAAATTAAAATTAATTTTAAAAAAATATCATATTTCTTGTATTATTTTTATTTTTTATTTATTTTTTTTTTGTAATTCCAATTAAATACATAAAAAAAAAATAAAAAAAACGTCATATTTGTGTGTTGGTTGGTTGGTTGGTTGGTTTTTTTTTTTTTATTATTATATTTTCTTCTTTCCTTTTTTTCGTTTCTTATTACAATTGTGCTCTTTTCAAAGAAGCTTATGTCGTTATGTGTAATTCGATTGTTAATACTTATAATAAATTAATTGAATTTTGTTATTTAAAAAAATTTCGTCATAATTTTAAAGCCATGATGAAGTAATTAAAACGAAACAAATTAGACTTGTTCGTGCTCTTCTGTTTTTTTTTATTTATTTATTTAAGTTTTATTTTATGTGATTTCTGTTTTTGTAAATTTTAATTCAATTTCGTGAATTTGTTATTGACGCATGTGTCAATCTTAAATTAAAAAATAAAGTGAATACAGTGAATAGTTTTAATACAGATCCTCGTTTTATGATAGGTGGTTTACCAATATTGAAAATTAATTTTCCTTTAATAGTATGTGACATACATCTATTCAATTAAATCAGTTTAAATAAATCCTTACCGAACAGGAAATGTTTTTTCATTCATTTTATTTAAAATTCATCCGAAAAAGCATTTTTTTTTAACAGTAATTTGCGAATTATATTTTTTTGTAAATGTTTAAGGCTTAACTGTACTATTTTTCTTGTTGGGTGACATAAACATGAAATAATTTATTTAATTAAAAAAAAAAATAAAATTTCTGTTTTTTTTTTTTGTTATAAACATGCGAAAATTATTAACATTTTAACGGTTATATCGGTGATCGTTCAAATGGAATTTCATCATACATGTAATTACTGTATTTTGATTAATAATCTTAAGTAAATTAAGTCACCAATATAGTTCTATTAAAATTAAAGCAAAGTAATAAAATTAATTTCTCTGTTTAAATACTTAAAAAAGTCTCGTAGTGAACTTAATTGAATAAGAACGTGATTTGAATTAATTTTTTTGATTTTAGTGAAAATTCTATCGAATCTATGGATTATTTCATCATTTTCAAAGTAGCAAACATCCTAACTAATCTGAAATACAAAAATTATAAAAGATTTCTCTATTTATTTCTATTAACTTGTATAAGAAAAAAGTTATTTGCTAATGCGCATGATTATTATGATTAAAAAAAAAAAATATTTTTCATTATTCTTCAAATTCATTAATTATTTAGTTTTAAAATTTTTGTTAAAGTTCACTGTATCATTGTTTAATGAATTTTCGTTTCGCACTTTATTATGCTAATAAAAATAATCATAGTAATAATGGTTGTTGATGTGTGTTGAGCTGTTGATATTCTCTTGTTCATCGTGTTAAAAATGATACAACAGCAACAGCAACAACAACCACAACAAATAGCGTGTAAAATATCCGGTTTTATTTATTTATTTTAAATCCCTCGTCTTTTAATTATAATTTGTTTTATCATCCTCAGTTTCTTTTTGCTGGTTCTTCCAAAGAACGAAATTTATATTTTCTTTACTTTCATATTTATTTCTGTTTGTACTCTTTTCATTCTACGAACAGATCACCCGCTTAATTTATTGTATAATTTTTGTTCGCTTCTTTTGAATTATGCAAATAATTAATAAAAACAGAAATGAAAACAAATTTTGATGACGTGTTTGTTTTAAAAATGCTTTGATTTTAAAAATGTTGAGGAATTTTGCAATAAAAATTTTTTTGAACAAAAAATAACTGTTATCAGTGGTAGAAGGAGAAATAATCGGAAATAATAATATTTAAGTAGTTTTCGGTTGTTATTTAAATTGTGGTCGTTTGATCGTTAGGAATTAATAATTATTAATAATCATACCAGAAGACTTTGTTGGATCAATAGTCGCATGTTAGTCATTTCTGCTCCAAAGCATTTCCTAGAAGAAACTTTTTTTTAATTTATCCTACTTTCCTTTAATAAGTTAAGTCGGTCTTCTCTTGGTGTATTGTTGTTCTTTTGTTAGCATAAAGTTTTGACATTAATTGAATAAATTATTATTTCATGATTATAACAATGATGAAGATTCACCAAATGTAATTTATTTATTATTATTATTATTAATAATAATAATAATAATTTTTTTTGCTCAGTTGCTTAATTTTTATTTTGTTATTATTTCTTCTTTTTTTCCTGTCTTCTTTGAAAATAATTTACTTTTTCCTGTTTGTCATGATTTTAATAAATCATAAAAGAAACTACATAGATTTATGTTTTTTTTTTTTTTTAATTTTGATTAAATCTGTGAATTTTAATGTCGTTTTTTTTTTTTTTTTTGATATTTTTTTCTTTTCATTTCAATCAAAAAATAAAAATAAAATTCCATTCTATGGCCCGACCTTTGTTGCTACAGTGAAAGTTTTTCTTTTTTTTAATTTTCCATACTTAAACGAATAAGATTACTATTATTAATGTTTTTCTTTTTTTGTTTTCATTTAAAACTTAGTTTTCTCACAATCAGTTGATGTGTTGGTTGTTTTACTCTTTGTAAAAATGTGTGAATTTGTTTTGATTAAAAGAAAACAATAATACAACCAACAATGATGCTCGTTGACATTATTACATGACAGTGACCTTAAAATTTAAATGGCTTAACCAATGACAAGAAAATAACTTGAGTAGAAAACCGCGCGCTGCTTGTTGCTGATTTTAAAATTTCTTAACTTAAAAATCAACGTTCTGTTTCTGTATTTGTTTGTATGTTGAACTGTGTCGTCGTTGTCGTCGACGTCGACGTATTTGCTTTATTTTTGTTGAATTTCTCTAAAATAAAAACATGAGAAATTTCTAAAAAAGAAAAATTTTATGTTTAAACGAAGTTAAGTCTGTCATTTATATTAGTTTATTTATTTAAAAATGCAGACAAAATGAGATGAGAGATGCTTTCAATGTTTATTTATATTTTGAGATAAACGTGTATTTTACTCATTGATAAATACTATAATTCAAAATACGATTTTTTACTATATTTATTTATTATAAGAAATGGTAATTATGCATCATGACTGCCTATCTTTTTTTTTTGCTAACATCAGCGATATTATTGTTGGTTTACCAGTTTGTTTTTATCGTCTGGCATCTTCTATGTTAGCTTAAGCTAAATATGTATTTTTTTTTTTTTTGTTAAAGTGATTTTGGAAAAGAAATTTGTTTTGTAACATAGATTATAAAAACTATATATTGAGTGGCAATTGGTAATAATCGCGATTAAAATAATAATAATACTTATCTATAAATAAAATAAAACTTTGATTGTAAAAAAAAAATAAAATAAAAAAATATTATTTCATTAAATTAATTTTTACAGATAAGGAAAATTACAACAAAAATTCATTATCTATATCATTTCCATTAACTTATTTTGCGGCTTTTAATATTACTTATGATTTAATTGAATAAGTGTTTTTAAGTTATATTAATATTAATTATAATTTAATTAATTATTCAGTAAGTTTAATCAAATTAAAAAAAGCGCGTCTTTGTAACGTTTATTTGCTGTTAAAATTGTTGCGGACAAAACACATATAAAGTGACATACAGCAGGTGAATATTTTAATTTAGTCGACGTTTTTTTTTTTTTTATATATAATTCAAATATTATAGTCGCCATGGTAATGGTTTCTTGGCTATTAGTATATTTTAGCCTACAAAATTCACCTTCTAATCGAAGCACAGGTAGAACATTTTGTAACGTTCTATTTGCACAGTGTGTGACGTTAACGTTTTCGAGTTTGTCGTCTCTTTCTCTTCGTTTTCACTTGACTCTGTCGACATTTTTATAAACGTTAAAAATATTATTTTATTTTTGAAGGCGTTTTTAAGGTTGTATCATGTTATGCATTACATATTTTTGTTTTTTTTTCTTCATTCTTTATTTGATATAACTTGTTGTTTAGCTTGTTATTTTGATCTAAAGTTTAAAAATAGTAAATAAAAGCATAGAAGATAAGAGAAAAAATAAATGATAAAAAAATGTTGGTGAGATTTTTTGTCTTTTATTAAAGCAGCGTAATGAATTTTTTGATTTCGTTTTTTCAGGAATTTAAGGAATTTTGTTGATATTAGTCATAGAATTTTAATGTTGAAACAGTGCAAATCGGAACAGTGCTAAAAGAAGAGTAGTGTTAAACGGTATATAACTATTTTGTAATTTATTAAGTTCTTTTATTTAATTAACCAACAAGTGCAATATCCAATTGATGTTTTGGTTCTGCATTGAAATTTTCATGGTGTAAAAAAAGTTTACAAACTGCATCATTGCGATACACAAATATAAATCAGATAAATGTTAAAATGCTTATACAATGACGTAACTTGTTCAATTTTAATTCATATTACAAACATTTCTAAGAAGCGAGTGATAAATAAGTGTATTGTTTTTCTGGAATGCAATATATTGGTGTTGTTGTTGCCAGCATTAATTTATATCCAGAACTTAGATTAGATAATATCATTTAAATTTACATTAAATTTAATATTGGTTTAACAAACATATAATAAAAATTAGTAACTTATGTAATTAAATTATTTTTAGATTGCTATTTTGAACATTTAATTTTTATTACATTTTTACAGTTGTGTTTTCATTTGTTTTTAAAAGTAAAAGCTTAATAACTAATCTATTAAATAAGTCCTTTATTGCATAATTTAAAAATAAAACAAAAAAGATGCACAGCGCTTGTGCATAATACTTTAAACGTGGAATGATAATGGAATTTAAATTATCTTCCAAGATATTCAGAATGCAGAATGTTTATATGGTGAAGTGGAAAGTAGTTTTCCTATCTATTATAACCTTCAGAGTTAATTTTTGTTTACCTGTCATTTCCGTTTCCTGATTTCAACATTTTATTTTGTTATTACAAATCCGTTTTATGGAGTTTTGTTTTACTTGATTAAAAAGTTCTAACAGCTCGTTAAGGTTACTATTGTTGACTGGTTAATATTTTATTAGTATTTGTGTATTTTGTTGTTACTGTTCTGTTTTACTGCACGTATATTTTATGTTTTTTTTTTTTTTGAATTGCGTAAATATTAATTTTTACAATGACTAATCATGCTGAGGTGAGTTTTTTTTTTTTTTTATAAAAAATAAATTACCAGACAATTTTTTTTTTGAAATTTTAAGTCGCCTTAATTCTTTGTAATAGCAAAAATATGTTTTGTTTAGCTTAACGTTACAACAATAACAAAAAATAGTATAATAAAATAAAATTATCAATAAAACATCGTTAAAGAATGTGATGAGCATTTAAAAACGGAAATATTAAGACATTTTTATTTTATTTTTTTTTTTTTTTTATAAATATTAGGCACGTTTGTTGTTTTGTATAAGTTATTATTGAATATTTTATGTATTTTATGCTGTCGTTACAAAATATTTTTTATTAATGGAACAATGGATAAGGAATTTATTTTTTGTGGTTATTTAATAACAAATATTAATTGTAAATTAAAAAAATAACAGCAATGCAATGTTGTTTTACTGCAAGAGTAGTTAAGATAGAAAAAGATACAATTAATATTCTTCTATTAATATTTAGGTTCAATACATAACACTATCAATCCAAAAATTAATTCAATTTCTGTTAAATACATAACACTATCAATCCAAAAATTAATTCAATTTCTGTCCCATATTCATTCATTTTTAATTAATTTATTTTTTTTTTGGTAAATTTTTTGATTAAACTCAATTACCGTAACGAAATGTCCCATGTTTTTTTTTTATATTTGTGCTTATTTATATAAAATTGTAAATTATAACGTTTTATAAATGAATAAAAACAAGGAAATGAAATTATATACTCACTAGATGGGTGTCTTTTGAGTATACATTAATACTATTCTGTATTGTGAATAATTATGTTTGTATGGCATTTAGATAAACTAAAGTAAACTAGAAAAAAGCACTGAGCAGCAACACAACTTGTCTGCAATCACCGGACGTAAACAAAGTACATTGTTTTTTTAATTTTTAATTTAATTTTATTTTTGTTGAAACAAAACAAAAAACAACGCCCAATGTTTTTGTTTTTTTTTTTTAATATTATTATTTTTATTTAATTTTTCTTTATTATTTTAAGTTTATTCTTAGAAGATTTAATGTTTTGTTAATCAAGGCATTAAAATGAACCGAAAGTAAACCGGTTGATTTTTTAAAATGCAAATGTGTAGATTAGTTTTTGGTTTAAAAATTGTATTGCTGTAAACACATCAAATTTTGCTTGTCCGTGACATCAATTCTATTTGGTTTAATAAATTGACGAATTTAAGAGTATCAGAGGATACGGATTTCTGTATTAATTAATTAATTAATTTGAATTGTAGGATTTTGTGACCCTGTAATTGCTACTAACTTTACCTTTTACTAGTGTTTGGATTTGGTTTTTTTTAATTAGCTTCATTGTTAATCATTCGATCAGGTATCATTGTAATAATAAAGACAGTATTAACACCCTGCCAGATTTAAAATCAAAAATAAATTTTATTTATCGGCTGAACACCATGATTTCTAAAGTGCATATGGCATTATCTTTATTAGTATTTGATTTAGTAGTTTTTCTTAATTATTTAAAAATTAATTTGAATCATTTTCTTCACACTGGCCATTTAATTATTTGTATTGCGTTACGATGTTTTTTTTTTTTTTTTAATTTGCTTATTATTCTTTGTAAGTAATTAAATAAATTAATGCTTGTTATTTGTACAACATATGTTTTAATTGGTAATTTTCATTAATAATTCGCTTTTTTCATTATCGGTTTTAATCTTAATCATTTTTCTTTTTTATTCAATTTTTTTTTATTATTATTGTCATTATTGTAATAAATATCTATATTGAGACACAATGTTTGCTTTTGACATTATTATACATAGGCAGATAAATTGAAAATAATAAATAATAATGATAGTTTTATATTTAGAATTTTTTTTTTTTTATGTTATTGCTGTCATTTATAGACAATGAGGCGGGTTCGTTGCATTTAAAATCATGATAATACTTACTTGATACATGAATGTAGTTAATTTTATGTTTATTCAATTAAATAAAGAAAGGCATGAAGAATAATTTAATCTAAATTGATTTAATTTATTATAAATTAACTGTTACTTTGATCTTTTAAATAACCTCTAATTGGTCATAATAAATTTGATGAAATTATGAAAAATTTAATTCACAACATTTTGTTGTATTAATTCGTTGGCTTTTCGTATGAATTAAAATTTATTAAGCATTTTTCTTAATTAGTTATAGCGACATTGATTGTTTTGGGTGATAATTTTATAGTTCTTGTACTTGTATAGAAAAATACATTAATTTTACTTAATATTAAAGTAATAAAATTTATATATTACATGTTTTAATTGTATCGTCGTTTATTAAATCTAAAGAGGAACTACTCATAAATTATAACAAATAAAACATATAAATGTTTATCATTAAATCATCTTCGTTGATAATTTTTTAAATAACATAAAACAAAAATACAAAGGTTAACAACATCAATAAAAGTATATATATATATGTGTCATTAATGATGTCACAAATTTTGTACAAAAAAAAAAAACTCACTTGCATTTTCATTGTTATGTCCTACATATTTTATACATTTTTCATTATTTTATCTATGTTTTTGTAGTAGTATTTCTATTTTAATCGACAAAACATGTTTACAATTTATAAACAAACGATGTTACAAATAACAATTCAAAAGTTCTAGCCTGCGATTTTATTGCATTATCAAGAATAATATGATTGTAGACGAATTTTAGTAATTAGTGTTTATTCTTTAACGGTAGTTGAACTAATTTAAATTTATTACTGGATATTAATTATCTGGACACCACTGTGTATATATGTATATTTTTTTAATTTACAGAAAATAAAATTATTGATCAAACAAATCCTTATTTGCTTGCAACCTAAATGATTTTTTTTTAGTAAACAATGGTTGTACTGTTTGTTGAGTTTATTTTACTATATACAAGGCACAAACTAAGTCTTATTGTTTTCTTTAAATATAATATAAAGTGTCGGTTTATTATTTTAACGTTTTGTTTTAATATTTCTATTGAATAATTGAAGAATTTTAATGATTTAATCTTTCCTGTTGTTAAATGAAAAATTAAAAATAAACTATCTTATAGTCGCTGTAATTATTCAAATGATTATATTTTTTTTTTTGTAATTGTTGAATTATAAGTGAATTACGTTATTGATCTAATTGACTTGCCAGTTTATGTTTTTCTTCTTTTTTTTTTTCATAAAAATCGTCTTAACACTTAACTTAGTGTGTTTCTTCGTCTTTAGTGGACTTATCTTAAAAAATGGTAAAATGGTTTTTTTTGTTTTTCGTTTTAAATTTCGAAAAAATTAACTTGACTAATTAACCAAACATTTTTTTTTTTCTTAATTATTTATGTTTAAGACATTTTGTTTTTGTTTAAGTTTTATTTTTGTTAATGTCAAATTACAAGTGGTAGTGTTTATTATTTTTTTTTTTTTTTATATTTTATTTGACTTTTGCCTTTTTCTGTCATGTTATGTCTTGTTATTTATGTTGTGAGTAGTTTTTACTTTTTATTTGGCATTATTGCTGAATAAACACATACGATAAAGATGTATTTTCTTGTTCATTTTTTTTTTTAATATATTTAAATATGCATAATTTTTCTCTTTTTGTTTTTAATTTAAAAGTCATGTGTTTTAATTTTTTAGTAGTAGTTAGAGAATTATTTCTCACAATATATAAACACAAAGCGATTAATTGTATCTCTAAAATTAGTTTTGTTATTAATTTTTTATCAACAACAAACAATTAACCAGCAAGACCAAAAGTGGTGTGTGGAGTAGTTTAATCCGCTTTATGCATTTTTATTTATTACTAAAAATTATTAAGTTGAATTTAATATTTGTTGCATTTTTATCACGAACTCATGAAAATTAGATCAATTTATGGGTTGGTGTATTTATTTTGTCAAATACCCAAAATTATTAATAAATAAATAATTTATAGATTAATAAAAGAGGCGTAATTAATTTGCTGATGATTATAATTATTTTTTTTTTTTAAATAAAAATTGAAAATTATTGCGATAAATTTTTGTATTTAAATAACAATTTCTGATTATTCATTATTTTCATTTAATTTTCTTGTTTAATTGACTAGATCGAAATATATTATTATTAAATTTAATATTAATAGTTTTTTTTGATTTGTTTTTTTTTTAGAAATAATATTTTAAAAACAGTTAACGACGTATAGTCATTACAGATGGTAATATTTATAAGATTTTTTTTTTTTTATTTTTAGGCCGACACTATGGCTTTAGTTTTATTTGTAGAATAACATTTGTTGTTTTCATAAATTTAAATTTTATTCTACAAATTTTATGAATAAAAAATAAAAACATTAATGTCAATCAACAAATTATAACTAATTAATATAAATAATTTATTAATATTATAAATAGTCTTGTTAATTATGGCATAGTTAACCTTTTTCTATTAAGCGTAAAAATAAAAATTGTGAAAATAATAATTAAGTTAATTTTAAGTCGTTAAGTAATGTTGTTTTTGTCGCTTAATTTACGCTGCCACAACTGCAGTTTATAGATTAAATTTATTTAAAAAAAAATAAATTTCATAGAATTAATTTTTATAAACAATTTTTTCCATACATCAAGCTGAATTTTTATTTTTTTTTTAAATAAATAAAAAACAAACAAAGCTTGGAATGTGTGTTTTCTCTTGAGACATTATTTTAGTTTAATTACTATAAACCAAAATAAAAAAGTTGTTATTAATTAATGAATGAAGAAAAAAAAACATTTGTTTATTTATTTGTTTTTATTTTGATAAATATAAGAAAGGATCATCTGTTTAGAAAGTCTTGGATTATTTATGTTTCGTTAATCTGATGTAAGATTCACATTGCTTTGTACAATTGTGTTGAAACAATCTTTAGACATTTTTTTTGAATTGTTTTATTACGCCTTTTTCAGCATAAATTCCATCATTTAATGATTATATTGTAATGATTTGTTATCATCTACCATATGAAATTGTATTATTATAATAGTATATCACCTATCTTTTTGAATCAGTCAAATAATTTATAATTCAAGTGAATAGAACTTTTTTTTTTAATTGTACTAACTGATGACCTTGTCACCTTAATTTAAATAAAAACAAATAATTACCAAATAATATTACTAAACGAAAAAAAAAACAATGTTTAAAGATATTTCTCATGAAAATTTACCTAAAAAATAAAATCATACTAATACCGGAAATGTTTTTGTTGTGTTTACCTTTAGGTTAATTAACTGTTTTTTTTTTTATATTGAATGCGAAATATAATTAAATAATCAAAATTAAAAAGAGCAAGAAAATTATTGTAAAATATAAATAATATTTTATTTATTAGAAAACATTATTAATTTGTTATGGGGTTAAAATATTATAAAGGGGAAAATGCCGTTTTTTTTAGTTAGCACCAATCAAGGAAATATAAAAAAAAAATTGAGTAATACTACGATAAGTTTCCCACCGAAAAAATGTTTTTATTATGTGAAGAAATTTATTTTTGGTAGGTTAATTAAAATTTTGTTAGTAATCCAAAATTCGTATTCGTATGAATTTTACTTAAAAACAAGAAAAAAAAGGAAAAAATTATTCTACACAGTTTATTCCCCCTTATATTATATTCAGTGAAGTATCTGCTTTTGTTTGTGTTTTTTTATATTTCGTTCCCTTTTTATTTTAGCCTTTGGTAAAGTACATCCAGTTTGTTGTTGTTTATTGCATTTCATAGCGTTGCAGTAGATTGCATACAATTTTGTATTGTATTGTATTGTATTACAACAATATAAGACTCTAGATTACATTCCATTGCACTTTTTTGTCTCTTTGTTGGTCGTTTATTGTCTTTTGTTCAAACAAACACATAGCGCTGTATTATTTTTATTATTGAATAATAATAATAATTGTTGTTGTACTGTGTTTTATGATAATTTCTAATCCAAGATGTTCTTAAAGGATTTTGAAAATAAAAAAATATAAACATAAATAAATTTGAAAATAACGTTTATTTTTGACATCTTTAAGCATTATCTGTCATTATAAATTCACCTATACTATTCACTGCTGTTATTATATTCTCAGATAAAGCTGTTTTTTTTTTTTTTTGTTTTGTTAATTTAATTTAATGTCGAAATTGTTAGATTTTTTTGTTGTAAAGAAGAAACTAGATGGATATTAGACAAGGGAGTCAAATTGTAATCATTGGTGCATAAACTTTTATTATTATTATCGTTATTATTAATTTTTGAAGTATGTTAAGGTTGAATAATAACAATACACTAAATAAATATGTATAAAGGTAACACAGTTCAATAATAATAATAATAAATTGGCGCAAAAAATATGTTACAAAATTACTTGTATATGTTATGTAATTTTTCTAAATTATTAAATTAAAATACTATTCGATTCTAATAATAATGTTAATTTATTAGAAAAAAAAGAAACTATAATATTATTAAAAAAAAAATATATCAAAATGTCTAATAATTATACCATTTTCCATTGAAAGAATGACTCACAAGTACATTTTTTATTTATATTATTTATATTGCTGTAATTAAAATGACGTAAAGTGTGTTTATATGTGTAAAAATTTAATAATAGTATCAGTTGAATAATTAATTTTTATTTAAAGCATGTAACACACATAATTCATTCATTTTTTTTTTTTTTTCATTATTTGAATAAATAAATAATTTAGTATTTTTCTTTTTAATTATAGAAAATAAATTTAATTAAATGACAATGTCAACACATGAAAAAAGAATGTTAGATCGTGAAGCATTACGTTCAGTTATCCAACAATGGAACGCTAATCGTCTTGACCTGTTTGAATTATCTGAGCCGGATGAAGTAAGTTTTGTTGAATTTTGTTGCTGCACCCAAAATGATCCTAGATTTTTAACAAAAACATTTATTTTTTTTCTAGAATTTACAATTTCATGGTGTTATGCGTTTTTATTTTCAAGATGAAGGACAAAAAGTAGCAACAAAATGTATTCGTGTTGCTTCGGATGCTACTGTAGCAGATGTTATTGGTAATTAGTTAATTAATTTATAATATTTTTAAATGTTTCAATATAATCTTTTTTTTATTTTTTTTTATTTTTATTTTTAGATACATTAATTGAAAAGTTTCGTCCAGATATGAGAATGCTTTCTGTGCCAAGTTATGCATTGTATGAAGTACATGCTAACCACGAGGAAAGAAAATTAAATCCAGACGAAAAACCATTATTAGTTCAACTAAACTGGCATATTGATGATAGAGAAGGACGTTTTCTATTAAAAAATACCGCTCTTAAAACAAATGTACATAAATATTCCATTTCTATTCTGAATAAAAAAAAATTTGAATACTAATAATATTTACAGAACATTAAAATAATTCCAATAATGTTTTTTAAATTTTTTCGTAGACGCTCGAGAGCACAGATACAAATTTTAAACGAAAATTATCGAAACGTGAAAAGAAAGAACAAAAGAAAAAGGAAAAATTAAAGATGCAAGCCAGTACAAATGATTCAGAAAACCATATTGCTGAAAAACTGTACACAGGTTAGTTTTATAATAAAATATTAAAATAAGTTTTTATAATATATTCAATTTTCTTATGCAGAACTTCCCGAAACATCATTTACACGTTCCATATCGAATCCAGAAGCGGTTATGAGACGACGTAGACAACAAAAATTAGAAAAAAAATTACAACAATTTCGTTCAAGGGATGGCGGTCCTGATACCGGTATAATTTTTTTTTTTATTCTATTTTGTTATTAAATATGAATTGCAAATTTATATCATTAATTATTTTTTTGTTAAAAAAAAAAAATCTTTTAGGTGGAACATTGAAAATCTATGGGGAAAGCTTGTGTAGGGATGTTCCATATAAAACATTATTATTATCTATACGTGATTGTGCACAAGCTGTTGTTAGAGAAATGCTAGCGAAATACGGTCTTGATAAAGCTGATCCATTACATTATTGTTTAGTTCAGGTAAAGAAAAAAAAATTAAATATACATAATAAAAAAAAAAGTCATGAAATTGAATTTAAATTTCAAGGTATTTATAAAATTCTTCTATTATTTTATTAAAATTTAATAATAACATTCGTTTGTTTAATTTCTTACCATTTTTAATAATAATAACAATAATTATCTTTTAGGTTAATAGTGATGGAACTGAGTATATTCTTGATGATGATGAATGTCCTTTGTCGATATTAATGAATCATCCAACATCAAGAGGTAACTTAAAGTTTTTATTTTTATTTTTATCATTAGTTTGATTGATTTGTATTTATTATTATTAAAAAAAAAAAAATATTCGAAGGAATAATTTTTTCATTATATTTTCCTTTTAAAAAGTTGTTTTTAGGTCAAACAATTCTTAATGTGTATATTATTTTGTTTAATGAGCATGTAATGTTATGAATATAAACAAAACTTATTTCCGCTTTACATTTGAAAAATCTTTAAGTAATTTAATTTTTAAATTTTTATTTATTGCTCCAATTTTAAAATTAAATTAAATAAATCAAATTTGATAGCCAGCCATCTCTTGACAAGTATATGTAACTTGTGCGCATAAGTTGAATTTCATTCTCTTTAAACATTTAAAATTCAATATTTTTGCTCTTTATTTCCATAGTATTATTGATCAACCCTGGCTTAAATGTCAAGGAATTGAACATTTCTATACTCAACTTTTGTACCGTAATGTACACTTTTTTTTTTTTTTTTGTTATTAAGTTTATGTTTCTATTTTGTTAGTAGATATTTTAGTATACAAATGAAGAGCGAACCGATAACGTTGTCAAGACAAGTGAAGTCATGTTAAAATAAAAAATTTAATATAAAAAAAAAATATTTAGATAATACATTTATTTATTTTTTAATTTAATTTTTTTTTTTTTTTTTTTTAAATAAATCAATTAGTGTTAAGCAATATGCTGATAATATTATTTATTGATAAAGAAATAAAATGAGAACAAAAAGTGTAAATTAAATTTTAAAAAAACAACAACTAAGAATTGTGCAATTTATCAATTCTATTTGTATTACTAGTGAAAATATTAAAAAAAAAAATAAAAAAACCTGCGATATTGTTATAGTTTGTGAATTATTAATACTTTTATAATGTATAATCAAAATATTTTATTTTATTTAATCTATTTAAATATTTATTCTAATTATTGTAATGTTTAAACATTAAATACATACAAAAAAAAAAAAAAAAACAAATTAAAAAAGAAAAACCTCTCTTAAAACGAACATGATGGATTGGGGGATACGTCGTAAGTACATTTTGGATAAAAATCATAAATAATTTTCGAAAAAAGTAATAAAGACATAAAAAACTATAAAGAAAAATATTAAGTTTAATTAAGTTCTGTAAATTAAGTCAATGTTTGTTGAAAAACGAAGAACAGACAAATGAAGAAGAAAATAAATTAAAGCAAAGTAAAATATAAGAATCGAAAAATCGTATTGATAAATGTTCAATGTTTTTTTATTCATAAATTTATTTATTTATTTTTTTTTTTTCATTAAATTGTTTATCTATTTCATAATTGTATAACAAACCACAAAACTTCAAAGTTTTTGTACGAATAAATTAAACGTTGCTCTCCTATTTTTACTTTTTTTTCTTATGTTATAATTATGATTTTTTTTTTTTTTTCTTTCAATTATTTATTTAAAAATGTTTATAAATTTTTCTGTTTTTTTTTTTTTTTTCAATTTCTTCGATTATTGATGAATTATTGAATATAATTTTTTTTTTTTGTTTTAAAAAATTTCTTCTATCTGTTTTGGTTTTATTTTATTAATTATTTATAATTCTATAAAAATATTATTATTGAATGTAAAAAAATGTAGATAAAAACATAAATGTTAGGAGATAATTTGAATTTAATTATTTTTCAATTTTTTATTATTATTATTATTATTATTAAAAAAGGGATATTCAGTGGGATGGTTTAAAAAATAATAATAATAATAAAATTGATTGTTTAGACTACACACATATAAATAATATGACATATAGTATTGTTATCATTGTTTTTATTATTATTAATATATGTATTTATATGCATTATTCTATGAACAGTACATACAGAAAAATTTATAAACAAAAATAATAATAATATTATATATAAATGTATATTAATATTGTTTCGTTGATACTTTTGTTATTCATTTAATATTAATCAATAAACTAGACATGACACACAATTGAAAATATATACTAGTGTATAACTAAATTAATGAAAAATAAAGAAAGGAAAACAAATTATATATTTTTATTTAATTTATTAATGAATTAAATAATTAAGTTAATGTACCTTTAGGCGTTACGTCATTTTTTATTTTTTATTAAAAACCTAAATAATAACAACAAAAATTAGTTATTTAGGTAAACCAGTAACAGCTTCAACAATAATAATTAAATAAAAATAATTTCGAGAAAAAAAAAACCACTCAATTGTTGTTTATTATTATTTTTATTGACACAACAATATGATGTTTGTGTTTTGTTTGATGTTTTAATTAATTTATTCGTTGTTTTTTTTTGTTTGAGTTGATTAGGTTGTTTTGTAAATGAACAAAAAAATTGACGATAAAAATGATTTGATTTTTTTTTTTTTTTTTATATATAGGATCAATTATGTTCCATGTGAGACGTCGTCCAGCAGATTCTCAGCCTAGACGTAGAAAAAAAAAACCACTCGGCGTGTCAAATGGTAGCAATAATGTTTCTGGGGAACGTGAGGGACCAATGCTTGTCGAAATAACACATAGTGGTGATGGAGGACGAAGAATAAAACTAAACAGCGAACCAGTGGAGGTAATTTTTATTGTTATATTATATTTTGCGAACCTTCTGTGTGTTATATTATTATTATGAGGAAAAGCTAAAAAAAAGGCATTTTACTTGCCTTGAATAATAATCAACATAACAATTTTACCTTCTTTGTTATCATTTTTATTATTATTATTTATTTGTAGGTTGGGTCAGCAAATACAAATGCTTTACAAATATTTGGTCCATCGATACAACCACGTCATTGTTTAATATCATTATTAGACGGGGTATGTACTGTAACACCTTTACATGCTGACGCTTTGACATTTGTAAATGGGCATCATATACAACAGCCAACCGTATTACATGTTAGTATAATATATGTATATATATATCGTATTTTAATATTTCGATTAATTATTTATTAAAAAAATAAATTAAATTTTAGAATGGATCTGTTGTAATGTTTGGACGAGGAGCATCATATCGTTTTATTGATTCGCCATCGGATGGTCGTTATAATTTGGCCTTGAGTCAATCACAATTAGATTCGGCCTGTCTGTACGAAAGGTATTTTATTGATTTTTATTTTCTTTGTTTTCTTACTTATTAAAGTGCGCTATTGACTGAGATCCTAAGTCTTTGTTTCGTTGTTTTAGTATTGATACTATTTTTATCTTTTTTTTAAATATAAATGTTTTATATATATCTAATTACTGAAATTAAATTGATATATATAATAAAAACCTGCTATTCAAATTATATGTTGTGTTTATTGCAATTGTCTAAGCTTTTGTTGTTAAAAATTCTAATAGCAATAATTAGCTTTAAATCATTAAATTATCGCTTCTTTTCTTTTTTTTTTTAAACTCACTTATTAACGCTGAATATACTTACTACACATTGCAATTTTATTTTAATTAATTTTAATTTTTTTTATTTGTATTTAATTTATTTTCACCCAAATAAAAATTATTATTATTTTTTTAATTATCATTAAAAATTAATAAAAAAAAAAGTCGATCCCCACAATCACCATCATGGAATGAAGAAGAACGTCCCTTAAGTCCGGTACATTTACAAAATCAAGTACCAAATCCAAAATTAGGTTTTTTAGATAGTGGAGACAATATAAGTAGAAAATTAGAACAAACGCATCACCAGCAGCAGTTACCACTACAGCAACAACAGCAGCAGCAACAACAACAACAACAACTGCAACAACAACAGCAATTACAAAATTCAATCAAAGCTAATTTTGATCATTTGCATTCGCATCCAATGAATAATAATAATAATAATATTGACACATCATCAAATGGTCAAATATTAGGTGATGAGAATACAAAAAATTTACCAACAACACAAGTATTGGGTGATGAGAAACGCAAAGAAAACTTCGAAATGCTAGCATCCACAACATATGATGTAGAAGGAAATATTGAAACAGAAACAAAATCAATATCAAGTGTTAAGTCAAGTGGATCAAATCAGGAAATAAGGTATTTCCCACTCGCCATATTTATTACTAATGATATTTACTATTTTTTAAATCAATTAACGTAAATTAATGAATACATTTTAGCTTAGAAGAAATATTATTTACTTTTGCACATTTTTTTAACTTTGTCCATTTATATACATATGTGTCAATGCTATTTGTTATTGTCGTTCTTTATTAATAATTTTTGTCCTTATTTTTAGAAAAAAAATTATAAATGTTTTATTACTTTAATTGTTGTTGTTTTTCATTAATTAAAAATTTAATTATAAATATTCCTTTATATCTATAACATAATGATTTAATATCTTAATATAAAATTATATTTTTATATCAATAGGAGTAATAAAATAGCATCAGGTGCTGGAAACGAACAAGGACAAGAACCAATTTTACCAGCTGTTTTAGAATTTCCTGAAACACATCAGGAAACATTTTTAAGACAAGTTATAACAGAGTTAGATGTAAATTCTCCAAATTTTAAATTAGCACCCGTTTATACATTATATTTATGCGCTAGGTAAATATTTAATAAAGTATTTTAGTAATTCTATAGTTAATATTCTAATTAAAATAGATACCGTGCATCAACACATTATCGCCCTGATTTACAACCAACTGAACGTGCCCATAAATTAACAGTATTTTTACACCATGTTGCAAATTTAATTTATAATGCTGTTCAGGAACAGTACACAGATCCAAAAATATTATCATTTTGGATGGCAAATAGTTCAGAGTTTTTACATTTTTTAAAGTCGGATCGACATATATCAGCATTTAGTGTACAATCTCAAGAAGTCTTAGCAGAAAGTGTTCAAACTGCTTTCAGGTAAATAAAATTAGATAATTTTATTCAAACATGTGTTAATAAATTATCTTTATTTTCTTTTTATTTTCATTAATAGAAATTTAGTATCATGTTTTCATGTTGAGTTATCACAAACATTAAACCAATTTTTATCGGAGAATATTGACAATGATTCTGCTGCGGGTCTTGTATTATCTGTGTTAGGTTCAGCTATGGCATTATTAAGAAGATGTCGTGTGAATGCAGCATTAACAATACAATTATTTTCGCAATTATTTCATTATATAAACGTCGTTTGTTTCAATAAAGTAAATTATTTATAAAAATCATAAAAACAAAATTTGTACATTATAAAAATAATTTGATTTGCTTTCATAGATTGTAACAACACCACAAATGTGTACCGGTGTCTGGGGAAAATTGATTAGTGACAGATTACAATTATTGGAATTATGGGCAGAAAGACAAGGACTGGAATTGGCCGCCGATTGTCATTTAGCTAAAATCAATCAATGTGCTCAATTTTTACAAGTAATTATTTTATATTTTTCCTGCTGTTATAAAATTTTTAATTATTTTCTTTTTAAGGCTCCTAAGACATCTGTGAGTGAAGTCCAACAACTTGTATGCTCATGCTTTCGTTTAAATTCCTTACAAATGTCTGCATTACTATCACAAGAGGCAATACCACGGAATCTAGTTGATACCGCTGTTCGTATGGCCGAATCAGTGGCTGACGAATTAACCCGTGCTGATGGACGAGAAGTACGCTTAGACGAATCAACTGAATTACCATTAGCATTATTGCTACCAGAAGATGGTTTTAGTTGCGATGTTGTTCGTGGTATTCCTGCAGGCTTAGTTGATTTCCTAAGTTCGCTACAATCAGCTGGAATGTGTAGATTAGCTGCACAACCAACAAGTATCGGCTTTTGGACAGTATACATGCATCAATATAATGTAATTATAAATAAATGCATGAACATTGTTTTTTAATATAAATATTAATAATTGATTGTTATAATATTTACTTATTAATATATTAGGGTCGTTCACCAAGCTCTATGTCAAGTAAATTACCTCAACCAGAGGTACAGGTTATAAAATTACATAAAAACTCAAATGGTATGGGTTTATCAATTGTGGCGGCAAAGGGAGCTGGACAAGAACGTTTGGGAATTTATATTAAATCGGTTGTGCCGGGAGGTGCAGCTGATGCAGATGGTCGCCTATCAGCTGGTGATCAATTATTACGAGTTGACGGCCAAAGTTTAATTGGAATAACACAAGAAAGGTTAGAACATATATAAACACATTCTATTAGTATCAACTAACTGTTATTATTTCATAGAGCTGCTGATTATCTCGTTCGAACTGGACCTGTTGTATCACTAGAAGTAGCAAAGCAAGGCGCCATTTATCATGGATTAGCAACTTTATTGCAACAACCAAGTCCTGTTATACAAAGAGGTTTGATCTATTTGTTTTATCTTTTTAAGTAAATATTTGTTATTAAAAAACTAAAATAATTAGAATAATTAAATTAAAAAAAAAAAATACAATTTTAAAACATGCTGCTAAATAACAAATAAAATAGAGGATGAAATGGTTAAACTTGATGATTTGTATACAACGGGTACAACTGGCAATGTATCAGGAAGTGATGAAAGCTTAAATCATTATATCTATAATGAAAATCTTATGACTAGAGACAAATTTACGTCATCCTATTTAAAATTTAATGAACCATTTATTCGGGGTGCAAATCCTGAGAGAAAACTTCTAGACGATTTTCGTCGACGAAGTTCATCAGCATCACATGAGGACATTTTATTAAATTCACAATTTCAACAAAAATTACATATTGATCCCCGGTATAGGGATAGTAGACAAATTGCAAGCAATAGTTCGTTGAACAGTGATACGCATGTGAAATGGGATGTAAATCCATCGATTTATGTTGAAGAATATGATGATGATAACAAGTCTAATAATTCTGTTAATAATATTATTGAAACAAATCAGCCATTGAATGAGGATGGGATTGCTTCTTGTGCCGATTCCGATGATATACCATTTATTGATGATGAATCATCGCCGCCGACGACAACACAAACATATTTTCCACCAGAATTAAAATTATTTGCACATAAAAGTGGAATAATACGTCGTAATAGTAATGGCTATCGAAAAACTGTTAGTTTTGATATGCTGAACGAATATTGTGATGATGATTTAGATAAAAAAATTTCAATTAATAAATCGCATACTTATGATCATATAATGAATGATAATATTGTAAATGTTCATGGGGCCAATAATGATTTTATTTTAAATAATAATAAAACCACAGAATGTACGAAGGGAACAAGAATATCATCTAATGTTAATTATAAAAGTAAAGATGCTGATTTATCTTCATCTTCATCATCTGCAACTAGTGATAAATTTTTAAATGATAATAATTTAAGTGTATATTTTACTAAAGGAATTAAAAATGACCAATTTAAATGTAATAGAGATGTAATTAATTTAAAAACTAATGAAATAGATTTAAATGAAGTAGCAATTGATTTATCCGGTGTAAATTCAGATACAACTACAACAACAAGTACATCAACAATCGATGGAAATTTAACACCACAAGTTAATAAATTAATTGTAAAACCTGATAATAAAAATAGTAGTAATAATAATATTAATAATAATAATAATAATAATACTATAAATACATTACATGGAAATTTACTTATGAATACATTTACACCTGTGGAACAAACATCGCCGATTAAGGTAGACACAAAAAACAATATACCATATAAAAAAAGACTGCATATGCCGGAAAAAAAAACGAAACAAGAATTATTAATAAATGATGACATAAAATTTGGTAATGGGCGCGTTAAAATTTTAACAAATTATTTTAATTTCATTAATAATAATTTTTATCAATCATCACCCGAATTGAATACTAATAAAAATAAATTAAATATAAATGAAGAAAGTTTAATAATGAAACAATTGAATGAATGGACTGTGTATGGGTCACAGGGCAAAGATATTCAATCCATAAAAATGGATACTAATAATAATAATTTATGTAATTTACATAAAAAAATTATTTACGAATCTTCGCCAATATTAAATGTTAATTATAACAACAAAAATATAATTTTGACGAAAAAAAAATTTCCCGATGCTTATATTATAAGAAAAAAATCAAAAAGTTGTCCAGCTTTGATAAAAAATAATATTGATAATAAAGTTATAAAGCATGACATATATTTATATCCACCCTATAGTCCACAGCATACAACAAATTATCAAACATTGAAACAAATAAAAAAGTTAAAATTAAGAAAAAATACTTTTAAAGAATCCTCCTCATCCCTTGTAGTAACTGGAGAGGATTTATATAATTTATGACAAAGTAATGAAAACTGTATAAAATAAAAGTACAAAAAAAAAAATTAAAAAATTTTAACCAAATTAATTAATTCACATTAAGAACATAATTATTTTTGCAAAAACGTAGAAGCAAACAGAAAAAAGGAAATATTTAAAAAAAAAGGATTTTATTTTGTTGTTATTGTTGTTGTTGTTGTTGTTTTTGCATGGATTATTTTTTAAATTTATAATTTCATGGTGATATATTGCACTCAAAAGTAAAAATCCATTATTGCATGATATTTATTTTATCGGTTCCATTATATTTCGTTTTGTTGTTCCCTTAAGAGAACAATTTTTTTTTTTTATATTTCAATTTTTATTGGATTGTTAATTTTGTAATAAGAGTTTAACATTTCTTATGGTTTTTTAAAATCATTCATTGACTTTTGTCACAAATATAAAATAAAACCAACGTACAAGGCAATGAAATCGCTTTTTATAAAGCCCAAACACACTTTTATTTTTATTTTCTAGGCTTTAAAAAGTTTCTTTTTTACATTTTATTTATTTATTTTTGTATCTTTAAAGTAGTAAAATGTTTGGTTTTTTTTTATTTTGTGTTTCTCATGTTTGATTTAATTTTTTTTTTTTTTTTGTTAAAGGTAATCGTCGAATGTCTGAAAGAGACATATCACGAATTGGAGTTGACACCAAGCCACCAGTACAACAAGCACCGCAACAACTATTAAATAGTAAATCTGTACCAGCATTACATCATGTTGGTAATATTGGTAAGATTTCTCAATTTCTTTTGCTTCTTATTATGTGTTATTAATTAAATAATTTCTTACAGCAATGTCAGGAAATAAATCACGTAGCATTCATAATTTAGCTGGTAATAATACTAACAATAATGATCAAGGTTTTTATCAAAATTTAAGTATTTATAGATCACAAAATCAAAGTCAGCCTAATCTAGGTGACAGGTAAATCAGATATATTTATTATTAAAATTAAATAAATGCTAAATAATTAATTTTTTTTTGTTTTTTAGATCACAAATGTCTATGCAATCGACAATAAATCCAATAGTTAACTCTACATCGACATCAAATCAACAAATTTCAAGCCGTCCAGCTTCAGCCTATTTTAATAATAATAATAATGTTAATTCTAATACTTTGCCTTCACAAAATTCAATGTCTTCATATATTATGCCACAACATAATACAAACAATCCAAATTTATTAACATCTGCAGCAGGAACAACGCCAGTAGCATCAACAGGTTTAACAGCAACTAATACACGCCCAAAGAATTTTGTACGTGATGCTCAAGGACAACAAAGTCTTCGTTTGAATCAAATGATGGCACCATCAATGCCAAATATTGCCCACTCAAGTGGTTATGCAGCAAATATATCTTCCAGCCAAAGTATGCAAAACGTAAACATGATCAATCCAAATAGCACAGCAACGTTAAACTATCATGGTAATTTTCCAAATAACAATAATCCCATGATGACAACATCTCATCAGCATTTATATCAACAAGATTTGCATCAACAACAATTACAACAAAATCAGGCAGCTGCATCATTATTACGTGGTCAGGCAAAACTAGCGGAAATGGGTGAGATATTAAAAAGGCGTCATCAACGGCACCAAGACATTATGCCGCCATTAAATAATTTACATTCAGACACAAGCAATATAAACAATCAACAAAATACTACTTCAGGAAATCTGATCAACGGTGGCATAAATATGAGTCCGATGTTACTATCACCTAGTGGTATTAATACCAATATACAGATGCATCCACAACAGCAGCAGCAACAACAACAACCACAGCAACAACAGTACGGACAGCATCAACAACCAATTATGAATGCAAATAAGCCTATGATGCCACCACCGAACCAATATCATCAGGGAGGGCCACCGTATAATATGCCACCAGGTTCTAATCCAGTGAAACAATTGCCACCAACTGCTCCCAAACCTCAGGTAATTATTAAACTAAGTCACTGTTTATAGGAATAATTGCTTACCTTAAATATATTATTATTTTTATAGATGCATCGTCAACATCAAGACGATCCGTCATCTCCACCATTACCTCCAACCAATACTCATCCATTGTTCAAAGGACAGCCTATAAGTAGTACTAATAATCCAAACTATAATCCAAATGCGGCAGATACACAAAAAGTTGGTCATTATCCATCGCCTAATATGCATCCGAAAACATATGGAACAAATCCTTGGGAACGCGAGGAACGTGAAAAGGAGCAAGAAATTAGAAGAGAACAAATAAGACAATGGCGTGACATGCAAATTAATGAATTATCATCTGTTCCGAATAGAACACAACAGCAAGACGAGCAATTAAAAAATTTGGCGCTTGAGCGAGATTTTGAAAGACGAGCACTGGAAACAGAGGAACAAGAAGATGATAATGATTTGAATTACGGTAAAGACAATGTTCAAGAAGTTATTCGTCTATCGCATCCACAGAATCAAATCTCCGCACCAGTGACCAACATGAAGCAGATTGAAGTTAAGACTCAACAGGAGAATACTGCTGAAAATAATTCTCATTTTACATTGCAACAAAATACAGCACCTGGATCCCAGCAATCACAAGTATCACAATCTTCATCAATCATTCAACCGAAGAGTATACTCAAGCATAATAATACTAGAATGGATACAATTAACACCAGTAATCCTTCATCACCATCTAAGCAAGCTAAATCAGCTAGTTTCGCCGATGATCGTCATATACATGAGAACACAAATAATAACACCGGAGTAAATCCTATGTTATCACAAATGACAAAAGAAATGGTTAATCTTAATCTCAGTGTTGATTTTGATGGAAACACAAATACAATCGGTGGATTAACTGATGAATTTATTCAAAATGAGTCAACCGCAACTCACCATCAACAACAGCAACAGCAACAACAAAACAATAATATTTTACAAACAGCGATGCCACCACCGCCACCAGAACGAAATAGTTCTTATGTTATAATGTCTCAACAACAACAAAAAATTCGGACAAGTGTTAGTGGTATACAACATACTGTAACAAAAGATACAATCAATGAACAACAAACAAATGCAAATTATTTAATTAATAAGCGTCATCAGACACTACCGCCACCACCACCTCCACTAGTTTCAAACAACCACAACAACAATAATAATAATAATAACAACATTTTAATAAATAATAATAATAATAATTTAATAATGAATCATAATAATCAATCGTCAATATCACCCACACAACCTCCAATGTCATTACACCAGCAACAGCAATTGCTAATAAATGCAAACAATGCTGCTTTATATGCAGCAGCAAATCGTGATAATAAACGCGTTTCATTTCACGACGAAGAAAATAATTTAATAAATAGTATGACTGGTGATTTAGCGGAATTGGAAATTATTCGCGAAGATCCTAATGTAATTATTTTCCTATATATTTAATTTAATTCTTTTTATTATTTTTAATTTATTGGTTTTCTGTTTATAGCGTTTTCTTCAAGATGCAACAGCCATATTAGATAGTCCAGGGCGTCCTGAGAGTGGTGTTGAGTCATGGAATTCTCCGGTACAATCAACCCCAGGTGTCATTGGTGCACAGGAAGTTTATAGGTTTGTTTCTTATACACATTTAACTTGAATAAAAAAATAAAATTTATAAAATTTATTTTTTTATTATTTCAGAGATCCACGTACAAAGCGTTTACGTGAGCAACAATTGAAACAAGAGCAACAAAAAGTTGGCGAAACAATACCGGAAAAATTATCATTTAAAGAAAAAATGAAAATGTTCGCATTAGAATCGGGTGAAAATCAAACGCCAAAAGATAAATTAAAAATATCACGGGCACAAAGAGACATTGACGCGGTTCATTAATTCTTTTAATCTGTTGTAACGAAATTCACAATATGGCAAAGTATTAGTTTTGTAATAAAGAAAAAAAAAAAGAAAAGAAAAACTAAAATTAATTTATTCCATGTAATTTGTGTGTGTTTAATTAAGATATTAAAAAAAATATATAATTCCTTAAAAATTCTTATCAAATAAAATGAATTAGAATAAAAATTTAAAGTAAACAAAAAAAATTTGAATAAATAAAAAATATTATTGATAATTAAATAAATAACGTTAGAATAATAGGACGGAGGATAAATATTATTGGACCAAATGTTAGAAGGGAATTGAAATGAGATCAAAATTACAAATTACAAATTAATTAAATTTTTTAAGTATTTTTTTTTTTTTTTCTAAATAAAATTTTAAATGTATGAAAATGGAAGAGGAAGTTTTTTTTTTTTAAAAATATATTTTTAATAATTATATTATTACTTATTATTATTATTTTTGTTATTTAAAATTAATTTCATTAGCAATTTATAGTTTTTTCGTTATTTTTTTTTGTTATAACTATTTTTCAATTATATATATATATATAATTTAATCAAATTAAAATTATTAAAGAAAATAAAAATAATAAATTCTGTTAACACATTATGTATTTTAGTGATTTTTATGAAAAATCATTATTTTTTATGAAATTTAGCTTAATTTTTATTTGTTTATTTTATTTTCTTTTTTATTTTTCTTATATTATGCACGCAACATATAATTTTCAATTATTAATTATTATTATTATTATAAATATACTTATGTATTAAAAATGATAAAAAAAAAAAAATGGAAAATATATGTAAAAGAAATTTATATTATTATTATTATTATATATATATACATGTTAAAACAAAATGAAATTATAAATATATACATAATATTGTGTTATTTAATTAATTTTAAATTAATCTTTAATTATTTATAAACAGTAATTTCCCTAACATAAATTGGTTTGAAAATATACTAAATCCAATTATTCCTATATGTGATGCTATAACAAAAATGAGCGTACGTAGTAAAGACGCTATATTCACAGATAACATGATGAGATTATTAGTATGTGTCTTGGGTACGTAAGTAAAATAAGTCGTGTGCTTGCATACTGACGTCGCTAGTAGTATAGAATTTTGAATCGCATATTGTTCTGAACTAAAACAGTTTAGCTATCAGATATTAAATATTTTCAAGAATTATTAATTAATAAACAATGTTCATCGCATATTTAATTCATGTTCATCATTTTTGTATTATTGTGTTATTGGAATTTGTATTTGAATGAAAATGATAACATCATGAAAAATGCATTATAAGCACATTATTAAAAATAAACCAAAATCTTAGGTGATACCTGGGATCTTAGGTCTAAATATCTAAGAATGAAATAATAACGTAATATTTGTATATTTTTTAAGTAACACTTTAAGCTCTGTCTGCAACTTCTTCAAACTTTAAACAAAATAAATCAATAGAGCTAATATTTTTAGTTTTTCTTTGTTAACGAGATAAATCCATCAGAATATTTCGTCTTAAAAAGTTTGGTTGTTTTATCTTGAAGCGATCATTAATTTTTAGGTAGAAAAGTCCTAATCACAAAACAAATTTCATCAATCGTACTATTAAAATTTAAAAATCTCTAAAAATCAATTAATTACTTTGGTTATACGCATGAAGGTTTCACCAATTATTTTAACATCGCAAACACTAAGCATAACAACTAAAACATAAAACAATAAAATTAGCTAAAGATATTAGCATTATTTTATTTATTTTTTTTTTCATAACACCATACTTATGATTTCGGTATATAAAATCCATTCGATTCACCATTATAAATAAATTAAAAGAAAGCATTGTGTTTGCATGATAAGTACATAAAAAAAAAAAGCGTAAACAATGTATATGAATTAAAAATAATAATAATAATAATTATAAAAAAAAAATTTCAAATACATTTAATAGTTAATTTCATTAATAAATTATTTAAAAATAATTATTACTATAAAAGAAAAAATCGTGCACAGGATATAGGTAGATTAATATGTGGTCACATGTTCATTTTATCTCTGTGGCTCTCTTCACAACTTTTGTCATGCAGGAACTACAATAATGGGAAAAAAAAAAAACTAATAATGTTAGTTACATTACTATCTGTACGTAGAGAATATAAACCATGGTAGCATTTTTGGTATAAACAAGACAAAACAAAACCAAGAATATAACAACAATAAAAATAATTACAATTGCACATGCTGTGTGCACGTAATTATTTTTGTTGCTTTCAAATATTTAAACGTATATTTCGTTACATATATTAAATATTTCACAGTGACTAACATTATCCTAGCATATGGGGTGGCCATTAATTTCAAAATACATAAAAAAGAAGGAATAAAACCCCACACACACACACACACACTGAAGTAATTATTAAAAAATTAATAATGTGAAAAAAAAAAAAAATTATATATGGAAAAACGTAGTAAAAAAAACAAGACAAACCAATCAAATTATTATAGGTTTGTGTACTAAGGTATTATTATTATTATTGAAAATTTGTTAATATATTTATTCCTTGAACAGCAAAACTCAACAAAACAACAATATTGTTTTAAAGGGAAAGCGATATAACTGTGTATTAAAGACAAAATATATTTTGGATTTTTTATTATAATACACCCCAATCGTTATTACATGTTTTCTATTCTTATAGCCAGTCATGCCAGTAAATAAATTAACGTTTTAATGCTACAATCATAACAATTAACCATAAAGACAGAGCTTTCACTGTTTTTCAATATATATATATATATATATAAACAAGTAAGTAGATAATATTTTATAACTAACTATTTGATATAACATTAAAGCATTTATTTATCTTTGTTAAAGAAGAAATATTATTATTATTATTATTATTATTATTATTATTATTATTATTATTATTATTATTACTATGTAAATACCGCGATATAAAATAGTTTTATTTACATTATATATTCCATATTTATTTTCAAATGAAAAAAAAAAAAAAAATAAAAATAAATAAAAAATAATAATAAGAATATAAAAATAAAATTGTATAAATATGTATTTAACATAATGTGCACACATGAATCAACAGAATTTTTTATTAGTTTTATTTATTTTACTTCTTTTTTTTCATTTTTTTTTTTTTTTGTTTCCTTCTTATTTCTGTATTAAATTAAGGTGTCTCCAGGAATTAAGTAAAGATATAAAAGCATATATACGTGCGTTTATTAATAAAAGAAAAAAATAAATAAACTTTTTATTGTCTCATAAATGTATCAATACCGTAGAAAAGCTACGTAATTCAATTTTTACGCTTGTTATTATTATTATTTTTATTTTTAATTGAATTTGTATTGAACATATGTTTTTATTTAAAACAGACATGTCCAAGTTGCGGTCCAAAGCTTCGGGAAAAAGTTTAAATGAGTTAGAAATATTCATTTGACATTACTTTCTGTTTATCAGTTGTCATGTGATGTCAGTTGTAGTCAATGTAATTAATTCAATTAAAAGCAATACATTGAAGCATTGCCAATTTCAAAAACTATCTTAGCGAACTTGAATCTGAATCTGAAAATTCGATGGCAAAGTTATGAAAACGGTTCTAGATTTATGTTTTCGAACAGACGTAACAATGAAATTAAATTAATTTTAATCAAAAGCTACTAGGAGAAAATAAACTGATTACAGATTGTTATCAAGATATAAAATCCTTTATAAAACATTAAATAATGTGATTCCATTTCCCATTAGAAAATGATTTAAAGAACATTCTAGAAGAAATTACGAAATTAATAAAAGAATACGGTACCAGATTTCTCATATATGCATTTAACGTGGTGTTAGAATAAGCGTCTCCAAATTTACAAACAACCATAGAGTAATTGCGTAAAATACTTATTCGAAAGGATCGTCGCCCACCTAAACTCTGTTAATTTTATTTTTTGGCACGTCATTGTAGGACATCATTGCTTTACCGATTTCGATCGAAGAGTGATAAAGCGCTAAGATAGCTAAACTTTTAATTATTAAATATTTTCAAATTTTGTAATAATTATTTCCCAGTTTTTTTTTTTTTTTATTATTATTATCGATCAGAAAAACTTTAAAGTTTAAACTATAAACGTGATATAATCATTCAACGTTCCTTTTTCTTTATTTAATACACGAAGATGATAGAACGATAATTGGTATACGGGTATTTTAACTATTCGTTTGTTAGGTAAATTTAAGATAAAATTTTGTTTGAACGTAGTTTATTTTGTTTTATTTGTATAATTTTTTATTTTGTTTATCTTTTAAATGTAAATGTAACCATTTTGCACTATTAAGAAATAAACTTAAAAGGAATTGATAGAAGTTTTTAGTAGATACATGGTACTTGGTATTTAGTTTGTTAGTTTCTTCGTTAGTTTGGTAATTAGCACAGAAAATGTATAAACTTTACCACTTTTGATAAATCTGTAGAAAGTAGTTTTGTTTTTTTTTAAGACTAATTTCTAAAGTTTTCATTCGTAAATTAATTATCGCTTTGTAGCTGAGTAAACATTATTATCATGTTATTTTGAATTATTGAAATAAAGTATTTATTGATTATTCCTTTTATATATTAATAATAGGGAACAACATACATAAAATGTATTTCAATTCGATGCCTTAAACTATTGAGTTTTTTTTTTTGTACAAAATTCTTAGTTAAATTCAAGTGTTAAGTCTATATGCGATAGAATTTTATTTTCCTATTAAAATTTTTTCTTTCACAAAAATTTCATTGTATCATCGACATGTGAGTGTACTTAGGAATCTTATTCAATTTTTTTTTTTTTTTTTTTTTTGAAGTTATTGAATAAACAACTGACCAGTGGTGTTCTTTTTATTTAAATTTTCTCTTCAATAGTTATCTATTTTTATGTCGTCTCAGTGTTTTTTAGGAATATTTTTTTTTATTATTCTAGAAAATATATAAAATCCATAAAAAACAAAAACATAGAATAAAATTTAACAGCATTGAGTTTTTTCATCTTATATATACATAGTTATGTTGAGTGAGAATATTAATGCTGCTCTGGTGGTATTTTATGTGTCTGCACAATATATTCCGAAGATATTCTTTAGACGTTTGTTTTCTATCAAAAGTATCGTACAATCATATTTTATTTCCGTATTTAGTTTAATTATAAAAAACTTGTCTATTACTATAGTTTTAAAATGATGCTTTTATTGATTAAGTTAAGTTAACTAAAAAATTTACTAAAATTTACTATAATAATCCAAAATTATCGATTTAATATTAAAATCGCTTTAAAAGGATTTCTATAAAATTTATTGACCTCACAATTGACAAGTATTTATAAAAAAAAAAAACTAACAAACAGATAGAGCATTAATAAATAAATACCTTTCAATGATTATTAGTTCAAGTCTGACAGACAATAAATACAATTACTACATAAAACTACAATAATAATCTTTATTAATGGGAAATAAAATACAAAAAAATAATTTCACAATCATATCTTTAATTATTTATTTGAATTGTGAAAATAAAAAAATTATATCAAAATCAACAAAAATTATTAAAAATTAAATAAATAAAAAGCAATCAGCATATGTCGTTGATTTTTATAAATTAATAATAACGAAGAATAAATTGATTTTTATTTTTTTTAATTTTTTTATTAAATAAAATTAAATAAATATTCTACCCTTAAACAATAAAAATAAATAAAAATAAATCGCACAACCAAATTGATTGTATTGACTGCACATTGATTTTATTACCAAACAATTTTACGTTTGCGTGTGTGTGTGTTTATGTAATAATGTTAATAAAAACAACGAATAAGCATAGTAACATGTGTGTCGTTTATTTGTTGTTATTTCATATTTTATAATAAAAATACATAAATCGTATTGAATTATTTTCCAATTTAATATTATTAGTGGTGTTGTTATTGCATTAAAAAATGTATGTGGGGAAAATGTTGAAATTCAATTAACCAATCAGAAATCATTTTATTTTCTGGTTCCGTAAAAATGGCGTTAACATAAATACTTTGTTAAAAAAAAAATAAAATAAAAATCGTGCACATTGATGCACTTTAATTACTAAAAATTATATGATGACAATTATGTCAATTATTCTCTACACAAATTTATAGTTTAAATATTATATTAAACATAAAAACGTGTCCTTTCCTTTATTATTTGGACAAGGACCATTTGTATTTTTCTTATTTTTAGATAATTTTCTATTTTTCTACCAACGGTTGCATGCATTACAATGAATATAATAATAAAAATCCTTCAATCGATAATTATCCAATTAAAACACTAGGACAGTCATAATTGCATGAAATTACAACAAAAACAGTAGATAAAAATTCCATTTCACAAAAAAATATCCATTTTAAATTATAAATTAAATCGTCCTTCACATTGATGAACAAAGGAAAAAAAAAAAAAAAAAACAAAAACGGTTCTTTTTCCTATTTCATGCATGCATTTATTTTTTGCTGCAAAGTTAATAAAACAAGAACAAATTGCAAGGGTAGCAAATATATATATATAGTTTTAAGGATGTAATTTTGGTCGAGGCAACACCCTCGTTGACGTAAACAATAGGCATAACTACACAGGTTACGATACCATACAATATTTATCCTGTTGCAATAGTATTGTTTTTTTTTTTTGTTTGAAGTATAAAAATGAAAATAAACAAAACAAAAAGGAGAAAATTCGACAAATTTATTTCAAAAAGTATAGTGAATAAAGGGAACAAGGAAAATTAAAACCAACCACCACCATCACCATCATCACATTGTTGTAATTTAATCACGCAACCGTAACCAATTTAACATTATGGCAGTTTTTCACAGATAAAAATCTACTGTCAACTTTATTATTGTTATTATTATTACTATTATTATGATTTTTTGTCATAGAATGTCATAGAACCAAAGAATCCTTACAGATAAAATATGTACGTTAGTTACTATTGTTTATATTTTTCAATGCTACAAACATTATCTGTTTAAAGGATATTTTTTTATAATAATAAGATGCAATCTTGTTCATTTTTGTAGTATTGGTTGGTTTTTTTTTTTATTTATTTATAAAAGCAAATGCAAAACCAAAAAGTATTTAACTAATTTATAAAAACAATAAATATCATAAATTATTAATAAAATTTATATAGCAATTTATTTTCGTTATTTATTTATTTATTTAATAATATTAAATTTTTTACCTTTGTTTTACTAATTGGTTTCCATTTAATCAACATATGTATGTTTATAATATTTTATTATATTTATACATTCTATACGTTTAATAATAGTAAATAAATTAAATAACAAATGTAAAAGGATGAAAATAAATTTATAATACCCTATTATGTAATCACGTTATGTTATGTTATGTAATGTTAGTACCTGTATAGTAAACCGCGTAATTTGTGTACATAGTACTTAAATTCATAGCTTAACTAACAACAATACTTAATAATTGGTTTAATATTTTAAAGAAAATTTTTTCAATAATTTTGCCTAGTTTTTAAAATAATTCGATATAAATTTTGCTAGCGTTAAGTTGTAAAAAAAAAATTAATCCTTAAATGTGCCCTAAATAGAAAACGAACTACTTTAATATCTCCTGAATATAAGTTATACATAAATGAGCATTAAAATTATGGTATCTAGACATAGGATATTATATTGTCTTTTGATTTCTGATTATTCATCTTTAAACGTGTAACGTCTCTAGATTAAATAAATCTCTCCTAAATACAGGTAAAAGAAATAAAAAAAAAACATTTTGTATATATTTTTATAACTAATGTACACACGCATACACATATAAATACATATATTTTTATTTAACTTAATTCGTTTTTTGCAAAAAAAAATATAAAAAATAAAGAAGAAAAATGAGGGTTGCGCAGTTAAGCAGGAAGAAATAAATAGCGAACAAAAGAAAAGAAAACGAAGATAAATCCAAACAAATGAAAAGAAAAGAAAAAAAAAAAATTGAAAGAAGAAAAATACGAAATCGTTAGCTCATTTATTCAATTTTTAATTTTTTTTTTTCCTTTCATTTGAAGAAGGAATGGAATATTACAATGTCTCGTGTACCAACCAGGTTATATGCAAGTAAGTAAGTAAATAAATAAATAAAAGAAGATGCATAAAGTAGGTAATCCACATGGCTGGGCGCTTACAATTACTACGTGTGCTTTGTATCGCATGACATAACATGGTATGGTATGGGCGATAGGAACTTTGTCATAAAACCATAAAAAAAAAAAAAGCATTGAATACGTTATGTAGCTGGCACTGACATTGGCACTCTCTTTCGCTGTAGCAATATACAATTTAGAAAACAACAGGCAGCAGGTGGTCTTATGTTTTGTATTTGGTATTTTATTTTATTTTTTTTTTTTCTTTCTTTTTTACAGGAAGACAACAAAAGTATTAAATTGTCATTTTATGAATTTTTATTTGTTTAAACCAGAAAAACAAAAAACAAAAAAAGGAAAATTATTTATATACAAAATTATTTTTTATACATAGAAATGCTTGTCCTACGTATTTACACTTTTCAGTATTTCGCATTGACATTTAAAAATAAAAATTCGATTCGCTTTACCATCGACAAAATATAATAAAAAAAAAAAATAAATAAATAAATAAATTGGTTGACTGACGTTTGTGCACATGTAGTGTTTGAAAATGTCATGAATAGAAATACATGAAGAATATTTATTACTCCTATATACCCACAGTGCGATTAATGTTAATCTCGTCACTTTGATTTCGTTTCAAAGATATTACATTTTCCATTCTCTCCTTTAAATTTCTTCTCTAAACAAATAAAATGGGCAATGGTGTCCCTAAACAACAAATGTCTTTAACATATAATAAAATCCCTTACAAAAGCTACAAAGGTTTCTTTTTATGTTTTAAGGATGACAATGACCGATATGAATATACCGGCTTACCGGTGATTTTATTATAGGATTTTTATTATTATTATTATTATTATTATTATTATTATTATTATTATATTTCACAGTTTATTTATTTAGTTTTTTTTGTTAAGTCCTAAGACTCAAATCCCAATTTTACAATAAAATCTATGAAATATAAAAACAGTGTAGATTTTAACTTAACAATTAAAGGGGAAGGTTGACCAAAGAGGCTTATGATCTTTTTTCTCTGGAACAAAAAAATAGAAGACGAAAAATGAAAAATGATAACAAGAACCATTGACGTAGTAAAAACTGTACACACTAAAATAATAATATAAATTAGTAGATACCAATTTAAAAATAATTTATTTTTCTCCTTTATTTCAGATTCTTTTACATCTGTATGCTTGTGATAAATAATCATGTTGTTTCTTAATCATAGCTATGCATAATAAAATATGTTTTTTTTTTTTTTTTTTTTTTTTTTAAATATTTTTTATCAATCAGCATCGGATATAACGACTCGGGCATATTCGTATGATATAAAACGATACATAACCTAACGACATTCAAACATAATACAAATCATCGATATGGAACTAATGATTTTTATTGTTATTTGTTGCTCTTAAACCATGAATATTATAAATTAAGAAAATAATAATAACAATAATAAAAAGAAACATTAAAATTTTATAAAAGGCATTATAAATGGAAAAAAAAAAATAAAAAATAAATTCAATACGTGCTGTCATTACCTCATAAAAAGTTATCATGACTAATGGAAAAATAAAGAAGAAAAATAAAGAATAAAGGAGGAATAAATTTGTTTTTTTTTTTTTTTTTTTGCTTTCCAAAAAAAAAACAAAATCATTCGCTATGAATAACGTTAACATTTATGGTAATGGTAATGTTAATGGTTTATTAATAATCACGATGATGGATCAAGTATAATGAATGAAAGAGTTGCTTGCTTCTCAACATAAATATATTCAAACACAATTTAATTATGTTTTCTTATTATTTTTTATCCTTTCGCAGAATTTTGTGTCTTCTTCTTATTCTTCTTTTCACAGTTTCCCAAGTGTTATTTAAAAGAACAATCAGTGAACTTCATAAATCCTGCAAATTAAAGGCGTCGTTTCAATCGAACTTGTCACAAACCAAAAAAAAAAAAAGTAGTTAAATACAGGTAGCTATGAAAAATGCTAAGTAAGCTTCACACCAACAAAGCAGAATATCAGGATAATCCCGTACTAATCAATCAATAGTAAACGAAATAATTTAAAAGTAAATTCACATACAGATTTAAATTAAAATAAAGCAAAATTATAATTAAAAGCTTTTTCTTATTTTTATACTTTTTACTTCACTGTACAATAAAAATAAATAAATATATCGAAATCCAAATAAAATAAAAGCATAGAAAGAATTTTATTGTAGCGATTAAATTCGGTAACAATTTATTAATTTAATAAAAACAAACAAATCTAAATAAATATAAAAATTTTATTACTACTTCCTTATTATTTAGATTGTCAAAGCGTTAGCTAGTATATTGTCGTCTGTATCGAGAAATTATTATAATGTTTTTAAACAAAGACAACGGCAGCAAAGGGATTTAACATTAACATTATCGTAACTATTAACGTTATCATTACCATTTTATACAATTTATATAACTCGGTTGTTTCGTCTTTTATTTAATTTAATTTAATTTAATTTAATTCATATATACACATAATTTATAAAACTAAACTAAACTAAACTAAACTAATATAAATTAAATAAAACCAAAAACCATTTTTTTTTTATACAAGATAACTCAAAGTCTAAAACTAAAACAGCATTTTTGAATTTCAATTCATTTATTTATTTTATAATTCCCTTTTAAATATTTAAATGTCACAAAAGTAGAAAGATTTATTTTATATCTTTCTATTTATTTAACTGAGAATGTAAGACAGTCTAATTTGAATGTCACAGCCAGAACTCTCATATTAACAAACAAACAAAAATTATTAACCAAAGTGAAATGGGATTGAAATAAATATAACAACAAATATAAAAGAAATAAAAAAACTTATAGGGGATTTAGAAAGAAAAAAAAAACTGATTAAAAATTGATTTAAAAAAAAAAAAAAAAATCAAACTAATGCGGACATTTATGTTTGAAATCATTCAAGCCTATAATCATACACAAATTAAACATTTTATGTTTAAAAAAAAAAAAATAATAAAATAATAAAATAAATATTAAAATACAAAGGAGATTAAAAACGAAGAAGTAAAAATAATAAATAAATTAAGTCACGTTGTTTCATTGAATGAAAAAATAAAAAAAGGAAAAAATATTAGTTTTCAATCAGTGAAGACACAGACTTTACAGCTTAAACAGCTTAAAAAAGGTAAAAAAAAAAATAATAATTAACTTACCGGAAAGTTTCGATTGAAAATTAAAAAAAAAAAAATAAATAAAACGATTTTCTATTCAGCAAAGTATATTGCCTGAAGCTGTGCTCTGTATGTGAAAAAATGCTTTTAAATAAATTATTAGCAAATCTGAACAGCCATTTTAATTATTTCCGAATTACTTATGAAAAATATATAAAAAAAAATAAATATTTATACAGGCTGAATAAACCGAAGGAATTTGTAATAAATTTTAATAATAAAAGTAAGGAAAAAAAAAAAAAAAAAGAAGTGGAATAACGAAAAGTATAAATACGTTGAAAGAAAACAGAAGACATTTCTATCGGTATTTAAGATCATCAACATTTAGCAAACAAGACGATTAATTCATTTATTAAAAATAATTAATAGATTATCAAATTGTGATTAAGAAAATAAAATATTTTTAATATTCAATGATGGAATAGATGGCAACTTAAACCTAAAACTACAAAATCAACATTTATACTTTCTTCTTTCTGAAAATTTACCACAGTTGTTGTTAATGTCATCTGGGTGACAAGGCAAACAAAAAAAAAAAAAAAAAAATTGAAATTCTTGTAATTTGGTGGTGGAAAAAGTTCTTACAAGAAAGGCAAATGGGGTAGATAAAAAAAGTTTGATTTATATTCACCATAGTTAGAGAATGTTTATCATCATTTTTACAAAAAAAAGAAAAAAAAAAAAAAAAAATTAATCTTTCAACCACCTTAAAAATGTCCGCCTTACTTTGCATTAAAATTTCTGAAATAAGCATAGCAAGCAAAACACATTTCAAACCTTTCTGCCTCATTCTTTGTTTCATTATTTTCATTCATTGGAGTAATCTTATGTAGCTGCTGTGTTTGCACGAGCACAACAAGAATATTTTCTATTGAGATGAAATCATTCATGTGCAAATTGTGCCAATAATAATAGTAATAAATGCAAAAAAAAAAAATAAAAAAATAAATAAATATATCTTACACAGTCACAAAATTTAATTTTATGTTGCTAAAAAGAGATGAAGAAAAATAAAAATATTAATAATAATAATAATAATAATAATAAATAAAATAAAATTGGCAGAAAATAGAAAAGAAAATATTATTTCAAGAAAGTTAAAGAAAAAAAATCGAATTTTTTCTACCAATCATCTAACTTTTCTTTATTTTTCTCCTTACTTTTTAGTACTTGTGGGGTTTTTTATTCCTTTAAAAAATATATATAATAATAAATCGATGACCCAATATCATCATCATCATCATCGCATCGTCATATCGTATCAAGTTGTGCAAAGAAATAAAAAGTAATCGAACGATTTACGGTTGAAGTGCCATCTTTTGAATTATATAAAAGTTTTGTGAATGCTCGTCGCTATATATATATATAGAAGAATAGAAAATGAAGACTTATTAAAGGGGATGATTTATTTTTAGAGGGTAGTAAGAAATGGAAAAAAAAAAACATCCCGAAGTGTAAAAATAGAAGAGATTTGTTGTGTTTATGGAAGAGAAATATTTCGCCCTTTTCTCCCATTATTATTATTATTATTATCATCATCAATTGAATTGGACGAAACCAAAATAGCAACCAGCAGTTATAATACCAAAAGAAACATGAACTTCAAAAGAATAAAAATCGTGAAGAAAAAAAATATATTCCATTGGGTAAAAAGTGAAGAGAAATAAATAAAATGGTTTGAGGATAGAAATGTTGTAGGAAAATTGAAGATTGAAATTTTGTGTGCGGTTGCACCAAAAAAAAAAGAAAAAAAGAAGTCTATAAGGGAAATTTTCTTAATTAAGATTTCTTTTATGATTCTCGAAAAGGAAACAAAAAAAGCAAAAATAAATTAAACACGAAATAAATATTTTAATCAAATGCCTACAATTTCCGCTAAAGAAATACAAAAATTGTTTTTTCTTGAGAAATTTTTTCTTCTTCCTTTTTATTTATTTTTTTTTTTTTCTTATTAGAATAAATCAGTCAAATGAAAGATTTCTTAATTTTTTTTTATTTTTTTTTCCTTATTTTCAACGGAATTATTTATCGTAGCATTAACAAAAAATAATAAAAAACGATTTAATTTAGAAACAAAAGGTAAAAAAAAATGCCAGCATTAGCATTTCGTAACTCTTTCAACGTTTTATTTCAAGTGAATTAATTTTTATTTAACAAAAAAAAACACAATGTTTTCTATTTATTTTACTTGAATGGAAATAATTTTTGTTTAACAAGAAAATAAAAGTAAAACTCGGTATACTCGGCAGTACCTAAAATGAAAAGAATTTAATAAAAAAATAAAGCTGCACAAAAGATGATTATGTAAAAAAATAAAATTTGACGACGTTTATTCACTTATGAAACGCTTTGCTGGTGGGTCGTTGATATTCTTAATATTTACTTTTATTTTTATTATTTTTTTTTTTATTTTTCAGTATATTTAATTGAAATATAAGACTCTTAAAGAAATAAAAAAAAATTACGATGAAAATATGAAATCAACCAGCCGGTTAGTGATTTAAAAAAAAAAATTATGGTTTGGACTAAGATGCAACATAACAAGTACATTGACTTTAAATTCTCAATTGAACAAATATAATAATAATAATAATATTATTATTATTATTATTATTATAATTACAATAGAATGTTGATGTCGTCGTCGTCGTTGTCGTCGTTTTATACCAAATATAATATATAATTTTTTGTATTATTATTATTATGTACTTAGTCATTACTTATTGTATTATCAGCAATTTATATATTACATAGAAATGTTTCTGCAGGAATAACAATAATAACAAAAGTAAGCAGTATAAGCAAGAACAAAAAAAAAGATAAAAAAAGAAACAACAACAACATGAAGCATCAAATTATTAACAAAACAGCGAACATACAGGCAGAATTCAAGTACATATATAACATATATAAAGCATAGTCATTATAATCCCCTTATTGTATATACAGAAAACATTCATTCAACTATATATAATTCCATATGCAAATATTTTATGTAATGTTATATAATGAATGTGACGAATTCTCCTTTACTATACTCAATATGTATTGTTTGTTTATACGCAAATTCAGGCAATTGTTATTTTCTTCAAAAAAATAATAAAAATAAGTTAAATATGTACGGGCATAATAAAATGTATGCTTAGTTACTTTCTTTAATCTTTCTTTGTTTCATTGTTGTTGGTGCTTAATTAATACTGCTGTTGTTGTATTTTTGTATTGAATTATTGGCCAACAATCATGCGAAAAATAAAAAATTTATAATAAAATATTCTTCCAACTAGAAAGTTCAGGATTTTTAATTTAAATCCTTGTATTGTGCTCTACTTGTTCTGTTTTATATTTTACATTGTATTTAAATTTATTTTTGTCTTTCAGAGTTATAGTTTAATTTTTTTTTTTTTACATATTTTATTTAATATTATTAAACATTTATTTAAAATAAAAAAGTAATTACGTAAACATAAAAGCATTCATAGAAAATCCTATATATGCTGCATCATTATAATTATAAAAAGTGTAGAATAAAATTAAATAATTATTATTTTCCATTGTTGTTGGTGTATATGATGTTGCAATAAATTTTATTCAATATTTATCGGCATTAAAGATTTTATATTTGATTAATTATTAGAATTCAGAAAATAATCAATTAGTTTAGCTAATGAAATTCGCTACTTTCTATTAAAATATACAATTTTGTTTTTTTTAGTTTCAAGTATTAATTTTTAAACAATAGTTTTGTGATAAATAAGATTATTATCTTATGAAAAAAAAACCCCCCCACAGGAATTTATAAGGCTAAATTTAAACTAACATATGTATGTAGTAATCAATCATATATTTTTATTAAAAGCATATCATATTTTTTATCGAAGATTATATATAATAAATAAGCAAAGCATCAAATACAAGAAAGGGAACAACAAAAATAATTCATTGATGTAATTTTTCATTTAATTTTCTTTGGATTCATTATTGTTAAAACAATATATAAATTATTATTATTATTATTATTATTATTATAATTATTTTTGTCACTTATTTTAAGTATGAGACAAAAATAAAATAATGAAAAGTGATGTAACGTAGCATTATGTAATTCATTTTAATTTTAAAATTTTCTATGTTTTTCTTCTTTTTCTTCTTTTTTTTTTTTAACTACGAAGAAGTAATTATACTTAGTTATGATTTATTATATTAGTTTTGTCTTCATTTTTCTAATTAAATGTAGGAAGAGAGAAAAAAATTAAAGCATAAAATACGTTGATAAGAATAAAATTATTAATTATATACTTTATTGCAATATTTTTGTTCCTTTTACTTTTACTTCTTTAAAAATTTACTTACCCAAGTAAAGTAATTAAAGTATACTATACTATATAGCATGAAAGTCGATTAAAAAGTCCCATGGGTATTTTGTCGCTACGCTTATTCAGCGAGACGTTGATAATTTTTTAAATATTAATAACAAAAAATAAAAACGATCAGCATACGGGTATATTAACAATTTTTTCACATAACGAACAAAAACTCATTTTTTATGCTTAAAGAATTAAAATATTACTAAATGCCTAAGGGACATAATTATAATGGAAAAAAAAATAAAAAACAATTTTATTTTTTCTTCTAATAACAAAAAAATTCATGTGATAATTTCTTATCGAAATTATATCATTTAACGGAATAAAAAACATTATGGCACCACTTGAGATTTCATTAGAAACTAAAATTACATTTAAGCTTGACTATAATGCATATGTAACAATATTTTCCACATAAATTAACCACAACGAAAAAAAAAAAAGAATACATAATGTTCAAAAGTTTGTTAGCAACGAAATAAATGAAAAATTATTTTTGTCATTTAGAAACTTAATTTTAACTGCCAAAAAAAAAAAAAGAAAAAATTCCGGTTATATCTGAGTTTGGTCGTCAACAAACCATAACATATATACCCACCCATTATTATTACCCAACCATGCCAGTAACTAAAATTATAGTAACAAAAAGACAACCAACTAACAACCACTTTGGCATAACAACCAAAACTATAAGCCATGCCAGGCCAGACATTGACTTTATTATTTTTATTTATATTGATCGACGACCGTAGATATTAATACAGGACATTTAAATTGTGGTTTTACGAGATTCATTAACCATATAATAAAATAAGTATATCATTATGATTGGTTTTTCAACTTATTCTATGTCATTATTTCATAAATAAACTGAAAATTTTGATTCCTCAAAATTATTTAAATTAAACACAAAGAATATCGTAGCATAAAAGTATAATCAATATTAAATGAATTTGTATTAAATAATCATAATTATAATAATAATATTATCTTAATTTATTATTCTAATTTTTCTATTAAATCAAATTTCATGTTTTTAGTCAATTTTTTCTTTGTTTTTCTTTTTAACATTATCATTTTACCTACATTCATTATTTAAATATAGCTCTGTTAGTATTCTTATTCTTATTATTATTATTGTACAAGAGTGTAGAAAATTAAATAAGAAAATATAACAAAAGGTAAATATTTAAATTAAGTTTCAATTTTCTTGCATCTTTGATACTTAGTAGAGAGATAATAAAAAGAAAAACGAAAAACGAAAAAAAAAAACACCGTCACTCTAATAAAGTTAATTTAACGAAAAATAAAAATGAAAACAAAATATAATCTTAAATAATGTTAAATAATTAAAAGTGACTTGGAATTTTATTTTAGTCAACGAACAAAATAAGAACTAAGAAGAATTCAAACTAAACTAAAAGCAAAGTTGAAAATACAAGAAATCATATTATTATATAAACACTACGTTGCCGTTAGTCCATGCAAAGTTAAATATATATAAAATATTATAATTATTATTATCATCAAACACGACAGCAAAAGTTTCTTTATTTTTTCTTATTTTTTTGTTTTTTTTTTGTTTGATTTAAATAAACAAGAGAAAAGTAGACTAAAAAAAGAAAAAAGTATACTTAACTTTGTCCTTAATAATTTCGTTTTAGTAACAAGAAAATACCCCAAGTATCGTATTGTACTGAAAAAATTCTATAAAAAATAAATGGTTAAAAGTTTCTTCTTTAAACTTTTCTGTTGTTTTTAACATTTTTGTTGTTGTTATTGTTGTTGTTATTTCCTATTAAGTAGTATGATGACAATGTCCACCTTTACGTATACGACAAACCATGTCTCATGAATAAAAACCGATGACCCTTATCTAATTTAGATTTTTTTTTTATTTTTTTTTGTTTTGTATTTCTAATCCCAACTAGATACAGCATACGTGATTCAGTTTATTACATTCATTTTATGTTATTTAACTTTTAAATTTTATACAATCATAAAAATAATAATAATAATAATAATAAAAAAAAGAAAACCAAGTGAAATAAGACAAAAAAAAAAAAAAAAAACCAACCAAAGATGCAGAGCTTTCTATATTAAAAGGAATAAGATAAAATTTTCATATTGACTCGAGTACTGGTAGTGCTGCTGTTTATAAAATTCATTTTATTTTTAAATAATTAATTAAGAAGTAAGCTCTTTACTGGATAAAGTTAATTTATAAAATATCTCTTGGCTAAAACCATTGTTTTTTGTTAAACTTAGAAAATGTCTGGGTGACAATTTCGATTTATTTTTTTTTTTTAATTCTGTTCTCAATGTTTCTTGATATTCACTAGAGATAGCTTGGTGAATAGAACTATAAAGAGATAAAACCAATCACCAATATTAAATAAGTTATCAAATTCAACTATATCAATTTTAAGAAATAAAAAAAAAAAAAACATTTTTTTTTTGTTTTTCTTCTAACAAATAACGAAAAGCAAAAACAAAGATAAATTTACTAAATAATGCAGAGATAACTCAAGAATACAATTATTAATTTTATGTAATTTTATTCCTTCCTAAGTAAACGCCTTTCTTTCTTTCTTTCAAAAAAAAAAAATTAAATATTAGTTTTCAAATTTTTTTTTTTTTATCATTATTTTAAATCCTTAGCACGATTTGACGTTAACTGTGTCTGTCTATTTACATGCTAATGTTAACGTTATTGTACTCACAGGCTTTGTTGTATTGACATGTGTGAACTGATGAATATTGTATGTCTTTTGTTACAGGCTTTACGTTTTGTTAACACTAAATAGACATTTTTTAACTACAGATATGGCAGGATGTAATTTTTTTTTCCGTTTTTTTTTTATTTTTTTATCTTATTATTAATTTTTTTTTTTTTTATTATTAGAAAAACGAGTTCTCATCAATATTATTATTTAAGTCAAGTCTTGAATATTATAATTCATGTTTCTTAATCTTAAATAAAATTTATGAAATATGAAACTTTGATATTTTTTCATTTAACTTTTTTTTCTTTTTTTTTTCTACATGACTTGACTCAATCAAAAATAAAAATTCAAAACTTCTCAGACATATTGCTATGTTGCTGTATGTAAATAAGTTAATGTAAGTTTTTATTAAGTTAATTCAAATAATTTTAAGTAATTTATTTTATTATAAAATTTAATAATTAAAAAACTTTTTATAATATTAAATTAAAACGTATGATAAATGCTTTTAGCATATTAGTTATTGAACGATTATTATAATTAATTAAGTAAAAATACTTTTAGAATATTATTACATACAAAATTATTATTATATTTCTATGCATATTCGTGTCATTCGTTTAAGCATGTGCTTAATTAACGTTACTATACCATACCGTTGTTTTGAACGCTAACAATAATATTGTATAATTTAAAATAAATTAATTATGAAGATTTCAATATAAAAATAGGTTATTATAATAAAATTATGAAATAATTGACTTCATTTATAAATCATTTTCAACCTCTTTTTTTTATTAATTAAATTTTACTTAAATGACTAAACTTATTATATCATAATAAGATAAAACTGAATCATTAATTTAAAAATTAGCAAAAATAAAAGATGTATCTATATAAAACCTTATCAGATTACCAACGAAATGGTAACTTATGTATTCAAAAACGAAAATATGTTCACAAACATAATATATATATATATATATTTTTTTTTTTTACCCAATATTTTATGCTTTGTTATAATCCCCAACATTGATTGTGCGGAGAATTTAAAGTAAATGCACGCAAGCATCCAATAAATTCTTCAATAAAGAATAGCATTTGAAACAGAAAAACATATTAAAAAAAAAAATGATTTTCATATAATAATAGGCTTAAAAATGTAATACTTTCTTCATCGAATTTTTATAATCTATTGAAAATAATCTTAAAAACATAACTTTAAAAAAAAAACAAAAATGTTTAAACAAAATTCATTCAATCTGTCTACATCTATAATTTGCATGACGCCAACAAGAGATACATAATAAAATATATTATATATTTTGCCATCTCATGTGCACTTTTTAAGCATTCAAAATTAAATAATAAAAAAAATTTTTTTTTTAAATACCTTAAAATATGAATAATTACTTTGAATTGTATTTATTTACATAATAAATTTATTTGTTTTCATTTTTAATAAAATGCACTTGATGTGTCGTAGCTCGGTTACTATGTATATATTTTTGTTTGTTTTTTTTTTTTTTAAACAATTTACCATAATTATCATTCAGAAAGAAATTTGATCAAAAATATAATAATAGAACATTATGGGTTTGGATGAGTTATTTTATGCTGATATTACTGCAACATAAAATGAATAAATAAACAACAAAAAATGTACGTTTTGAGTATTAAAAATTTATTTTTATTTTAGGGGGGAAATATTATTATTAAAAATATACAGACCTGGATGCTGTATTATCTTTAATCTCAATTGAGAGACAAGTAAATACCATTTTTTTTAACCAGATGTTGAAAACAATTTTTAATTTATTACCAAGTATGCACAATTTTCTTTTAATTAATTTTTTTTGTTTTTATATTAAAATATTTTTTTATAAAATTAAAAGATAGCGAATAGAACTAAAAACATTATTTCAATTATAATCATTATTTGAATAAAACACCCCTAATATTAAAGTTTTAGAAACCTGGTACAGCACAAATATAATCGTTTACAACAATTCATCATAACCATTCTAATTCATTCTAAATAATCACCATTTTCCGTCGTTATACAATTTGTTACATTGTCAGAGTTAATAAAGCCAACAACAATAACATACTATATAAACCTATGGGTACACTAAACATTCATTTGAAAACTTATTACAATGTTAGCAGACAATTAGAAGATTAAAAATATTTCAAAAAAAAAAAAAAAAAAAAATAGTAAATAAATAGGGACTTTGGTAATCCATATTATCTTTTTTTGTTTACGTATTTACTTGGTAACTAATGAGTCTTAATAAAAAAGGAAAAAGAAATGTACAAATATAATTTGGATTATTGATGATTTGATGTAGAGAAGGGTAAAATAAGGAATAACAAAAAATATATATATATATAAATATTAACGCCTTACACATGTTATACATTTTGTTTATTTACTTCATGCATTTATTTATGCTGATAAAATATTTTATTTTAATAAATAATTAAACATTAAGTTGATTAAAAATTTTGTTTTTTTTTTTTGTTTTATTTAATAAGGACGAACATGATAAACAAAAAGTTAAATAAAAAGCGAGAAATGTTGGCCGAAAAAAAAAATAGCCAACCAACAGCATAATCTGCAAAACGTATATAAAAAAAGGCCTAAACCATGAAAAGATTATAATTTGATAAAAGTCAAATGTACATAAATTCTTTTCAAGTTAAGTATTAAAAAAAAAAAAAAAATTACAGAAATACAGAAAAGAATTTACGTCGTAATCAAAATTATTATTATAAATTTTTTTTTTGCTGCTGCTGCTGCTGCTGCTTATCATAAATATAACAAAAAAAAACTTTTTTTTCTGATATTTGTCGCTTTTTTATAATCAATAAACAATTAAGTAAATTACATGTCTTTTACATTGATATTTTCCACTTTATATTTGTTATGAAATCTAATGAAATTCATATGAAATGGCACAAAGTACATAAATTTACAAAAACTAAATTTTATTTTTCTGTACAGAAATTTGTCTGATACTGACTTTCTTGTATATATAGCAAAAAAAAAAAGCATTTAAAAATTCTTAAACGTTGAAATAACATTTTTTCAATGTTTTCTTGATTCTTTTTTATTTGTATTATGTGGAAATAATAATAAAAATAACAACAACAACAACAACAACAAAATTCATAGAAATTGTGAATTTAAGATCATCACCATCGGCACTGCGGGAACACTTTTGTTATTTTCCATTCTATAGAGATTTTTGTTGTTTTACAAAACGAAAAACTTATGATGACGAATGAAACTGACGTCAAGTAACAAATAAAACAAAAATCTCTGTATATAAAAAGAAGAAGATACTTAAAGATAGAATATTATCATTAAAATACATCATCAAATTGTTAGATTGTTGTTTTTATTTTGTAGGTCGTCATTATCCTCGTCGACATAATTGTTGTTATTCGCTTTTCATCATTTTGTAAGCAGCAATAGTTGTTATTCAAGTCATTTAAAAAATACAAATTTTTAAAGATCTTTAAAGATACTTCAGCGATTCAACATTTTCCCTTTTTTTTTTTTTTATTTGTTCTCTCATTTACACTCAAAACTGCTGCCTATATAAACAATCAACATTAAACAACACATTTTTATCCACTTTACCCATTTCTCATTAAACAATTTAATACTTATCTTACTTCTTTTTTGCTTATTTTATAAAATTGCTGGTGATACTTTATATTCTTTGTCCCCAATTTCAATTTTAGCATGAATATAATTCTTTTTTTTTTTTCTGAAAAGAAAATCGCCTATTTATCTATCCATTGTAAAAAAAAAATAAATAAAATTGTCATAAATATAGCGGATACTCAATTTTCAGTTAAAATAACAACAAAAATAGAAATAAATTTGAATGGAACGTCTGCATGTCAGAAGCACTGACATAAAACACAGTTGAAACACATTAATAAGACAATTCTCTGGCTATTTATAATGCCTTTATACAAAGCATAATAAAAGGGTGAATTTTAATAAAATAATTATAATAAAAATTAAAAAATATATATATAAATACATTTTTGACATATAATAAATATACGATTCTTTGAACGGATTATATTATTCACAAAAAAATAAAAAAAAAGGATTCGAGAAATGGACGATCATTAAAAACAACAAAAGTCAGTCGGTGTCAGCGCTACTTGTTTTAATTTTTTTCTCTTTTGGTACCATTAAACGTTTATGTTAACGTCAATGACATTAACGTTAACGTTAACGTTATTAACGTTATTGTGACGGTAACGCTACGATTTACCGTACTTGCGCTATAGATAAAAGAGAAAATCACCCTTAATATATATGATATAAAAACTGTGCGGATTCCCGATTATATAAAAAAAACAAATGAAATTTAGTAAAGATAAAAACAAGGGTAAAAAAAAAAAAAAAAGATATTCTTTAGTAAGAACATAATTTCCATAAATGATGTCATTTTTTAAATCGAAATTAATGATAGAATCCGAAATAACAATAAAATCGAGGGAATGAAAAATACCATAAAAATCGTTTTTATTTATTTATTTTTTTTTTTTTGTTTGTAGAATTAGGCAAAAAAAAAAAAAAAAAATTTTTTTTAAATCCTTTTTCTACCCTTTTTTTTCCCCATTCAATATTTTTATTTTTTGTTTATTTATTTTACTTTTTTTTTTTATTTGTATTTTAAATCCCAATGTCGTCGTATTTACATTTTGTTTTTTTTTAATAAAGAAAACAAAATAACAATTTATAAAAAAAAATACTTTAAAGAAGAATTTCTACACTAAACACGATTTATGTAGTAAAATTGCTTCGTTTTTTTTTGCATTAATTCTATTGCTATTCAAGACAATGAGGATTGTTATTATATTTATTTTTATTGTCGATATGATGATTATTATAAACAATACGCGAATTGTCTTGCATGTTTTAAATGAACAAAAAACAAACAAAAAATAAATAAATAAATTATGTTTATGTGTATATAGCAATTGTAATTTTTTGATTTTTATCATTTTTATTACAAAAAAGTATAAAATAAAATAAAATATTAACTTATTTTTGTTTAAAACCTCCTAGAGAGCGAATAAAAATCCTTGTATTTTGCTTTATTTATTTATTTATTTATTTATATTTCAATGTACACGAGACCTAAGTGTATAAACAGCCATCGTATTCATTCTTAGGCTTTTTATATAAAAAAATTTCACTCGATACAGTCAGATTAGATTCGTGGACCGTGTAGGTATTGTTAAGTATCCTTGCTACTTAGGTAACCGCTATTAATTTCGTATTATTAGAAGCAAAAATATTATAATGAATTAATTTTGTATAAATTAATTTTGTTATTGATACACAATGTTATCTTCCACAATTTTTGGATAATTAAGATATTAATTAAACTAGTTTTATAAATTTTGTTACTGTAAATAATATATTTTTACGGTTTTCAATCATTTATCATTATTGATTGAATTTTTTTTGTTGTATTTATTGCGTAATTCAAATAATAAAATATAAAATTTGTATTCTTGTTTGGTGATTTTTTTTGAATTTTCTATTTTAATTTCTACATATAAATGTAAACAAAAATCGAACAAAAAAGCATAATTTTTTACTAATATAAATAATAAAAATTAAAAGCACAACAAGAAATTTTCATTCTATTTCATATAAAATATATATCCCAAAAATAGAGTATTATTATACTATGCGGTAGAACACATACAAAGATTATATAATATTTCTTTTCTAATAACAAAAAAAAAAAAATTCTAAAACGTGAATATGATTGATAGACTCTAGCAAATGTCAAAAAACTGAAATATTTTAATTTTTGTTACAATAAAACCAAAAAGATAGTAAAGTAAAGTAAATAATTTGTTTAAAATAAATTTAAGCAGTCATGCGAGTTAAAACAATAACAACAATAACAACAAAAAAAGAAGAAATTTTGTGACTTATTTTTGTTAAACTAAGAATATTCAGCAGTAAAGTTTATCAGTCTGTGTAATTTAAGACTTTTTTAATTAAATTATAAAACAAAACTTTAAACTGTTAAAATTGTTACTTCGCTTTTTTTTTTTTTTTTCTTAATTTCAAAGTTAATTAAGCAAATCTCCCATTTTCCTGTTTACTTATTTGTTCATCGCCGTCCACATGACACTTTTCTTGTTTCTTTTTTTTTTTTTTTTGTTTGTTTGTTTGTAAATTTTCTTTATAATTATTTGTCTGCCTGCCAGCAGCTCAACTGTTTAGCATGTGACGCATCGTTTCATTTTATTATTTTTGTTTTTCTTTTTAAATCAGTTTACAATTTTAAAACAACCTTAACTTTTTCTTAATACTAAATTACTCTTTAAATAATAAAATATAAACATTGTTTGTGTTCGCTCATTTTTAACAGGAATTGTCCAGTAATAATATTGTCACAACAACAACAACAAAAAATAGTTTTTTCTTTTTATTTTTATTATTATTTACTTAATTTTATTGTCATGTCGTATTAGACTGCAACAAAATAATATTTATATAACAAATAATAAAAAGTAATTAAAAAATTGCCTTCCTTTAAACATTTAAACAAACAAATAATAAAAAAAAATTAAAAAAAAAAAGATGTAAATTGTCAATTAAAAATTGGCAGCTGTTTTGCTCATACTTTATATTAATCTTATCTTATGTTAAATAAACAACAAAAAAAAAAAATAAAAACATTAATTATTTGTACCCGCTTATTCTTGCCAAAATATAAGAACACACACAAATACCGTATTTATTTTTTTGAAGGTAAAAAACTTAATTTTTTTTTTTTTTTTTTTCACATAATAATGTTAACAAAGCAACGACAACAATAATTAAACATGTTAATTATAATAAATAATATATTAAAATATTATTTTAATTACTTAAATGTTTCATTAGATAGTAATGCGGTTGTTTTGGTTAATGAGTTTTAATTTATTTGTAACCAAATATTTGTTAATTATAATTATTATTGATTGAAGTAATTAAATTATTTTTTGTTTGTTTTTTTTTTTTGATTTTATTATATTTTGTTTATTATCCAATTTTCATAAAATGACTTTGCATTTTTTTATGGAAAATTTCGCATTTTTAACATTTACTTGTTGTTGTTGTGTTGTGTTGTGTTTTTTTTAATAATTAGTATCGCTATGGTTTAATTTATAACAGCCGGTGTACTTTGGGTACCGGGAAAATAAAAAAATAAAATAAAATCTTTAATTAAAAAAAAAAGAAGAAGAAAAATCCAATAAATTTAATATTAATTTCAATTTCTATTCAACGAGAAACAAATAAATTAAAATTAATACATAGAAACAAAAAATAATAAAAACTAAGCATTCAATATTCTACAATTAAAAATAATTATTGGTTATTTTAACAGAAGTTCTAAAAAAAAAAAAGGGTCAATATATTGCAAGCAAGTTAAAAAAAAAATAGAAAATAAAAAAAAACAAGCAATTTATTATAAGAATTAAATAACATATATATATATATAAACATATAAAATTGCAAAGAAAATAAAGTTTAAAAGGTTGCAATGGTAAAGTAGAATGAATCCCTTTTCGAAATAAACATGTTCAAAGAATTCGAGCCTTACAGCGGTTGATGTTATATAATGTGAAACGATTAGTCCGGAATAATAATAAAAAAAAAAAAAAAATTTGCAATGGACGTTTTAGATTCGCTGTCCGCTATTTAAAGCCCCTCAACACATAGAAGTTTTGCTTATTGAAAATCTAAAATGAAAGAAGTCAAACAACAAAACTCGAAACACACAAAATGCTTTGTAAAAAAAGAAAAACTGAAAACACATTATAAAAATGCATTACAATGATTATTCATATAATAATTTATTTTTAAAAAACAATAGCGAATTAATTATAAATCTCTGCATTTTAATCTTGTTTTTCAAAAACAAATCTATTAATTTTATTATTATTATTATTATTATTATTATTATACATTTTTTGTTTTCATTATTTTATTTATTTATAACCAAAAAATGATAAATTATTTGTAATAAAATTTGTAACGTTAATAATAAATAATTAATTTTCATTTCAAAATGTTGAAAAAAAAAAAAAATAAATAAATATTTTTTTTTTGTGTAATTCGTTTAGTTTTAATAATTTATATAAATTAATTTATTATTTTTTTTTTTTATATAGCTGATCATTGGCACAAATAAATTTGTATAATCGAACGTAGATATAAGCAAAAAGTATAATAATAAAATTAAAATAATATAAAATAATAATTATTAAATGAAAAAAAAAAACAGTTATAATCTAATAATTTATTATATAGTATATGAATACATAATATATATATATAAGAGTATAAACATTATTATAAACAGGATGTCCGGGGAATACAAAACAATAACAAAAAAAAAAAAAATGGAACAATTTTATAACTTTATCAAATAATAATATTCTCGTATGCAATGTATACGTTTGTGTACGTTGATGAAGTTTTCTTCTTTTATTTGGTTAATCAAGAAACATTTATATTCACAACATGGTCTCGATTATATCAAATTTGTTTTTTTTTTCTTTTTTCTACTAAATAATATTTTATGGCATTTGTAAATCTAGGTGGTAGAGAATCTAGTTAAATACTTGTTCTTGGTTAAATATTTTCATACTTTTGATTAGTTTTTTATTATTATTATTGTGAATCAAAAAATCTTCGTCGCTATTTTATTCCCTTAAATTTTGTCGGACGTTAGACTCATTAAAAAATGTTATAAGGGACTTTAATACAATATTATACAGTCCACAACTGCCATTTAAAAAGGGTAGAGGAGTATCATTTTTCATAATTTTACTTGATTAATTTTTTTTTGTTTTTTCGAATTAAATTATTCAAGAATACAAAACTTTTTAGAGACTACCACATGCTTTATAATTTGTTTTTTTTTTTTTTTTAATAACCAAGAGAAATATTACGTTTATTCTTGGAAAACATAATTTTATCCGTTACTGGCTGGAAGAAACAACATTAAATGTTTTATAAATATTGTCTACTAATTATAAGATACGAACTGCAATAATCAAATAGAACATGTGATAGAATATTTACTACATTCGATGGGTCAATCCTAACAAACTCATTAATACGCAGTATATATTTATTATTTACTTTATAAAAACAATGTATTTGATTTGTTATTATTTTAAACGAAAAGATAAAAGATATTTCAATTAATAATTCAAACAAAAAATAACTGAATGAATACAATTATACAAGTCGAGTTTTTTTTTTTTTATCTCAGTTTGACATTAAGTTCTTCTAATATGTTTAAAGGTTCTGTATTTATTTTTCCTTATATTTTGTTTAAAATAGCATGTGTGTGGTCGTTTAAATAAAACCAAAAATATATATTGAAAAATCGATTGTAAATCGCTGAACCAGTGTTTAAGATTAGGGCAATATTTCTTCTCGTATGAGTGTTTTTTCTTCTTCTTTTCGTTTAGTTTTATTTTCTGTCTAACAAATCCACATAGTCAAAAATTCAATATAATACAACCTGACAGTGGCCTTTCTTTAATTCTCCTACAGTTGACATCTTAAAAAATCAAACAAAATCATTTTACCGTGTTTAACTTGAATATATTTATAAAAACGAAAAGTTTTATTTATTTTTTCCCTCTGCTCCTTTTTTTTGTGCTATTATTATTTATTCTTTTTTTTTTTTTTTCCTTCTATAGTAAATGGTCATGGTATGGTATTTTCGGTCGTTTGACATTTCCACTTGAAAGACGTTTTGAATTCGCTCAAAATCAACAGAAAATCATTTCTATTTATTTAATTTTATTTCGTTTTTTTTTTCTTTTTTTTCTGGTTTTTCTAAATAAATATGCGTTTGACTTGTTTTTCTAGTTATATGATGTATATAGAGAGAGAGACCTTAAATTTTCAATTTAATTTTTTCTTTTCTGTCTTAATGTTTAAAGTTAAATGTTTTATTTAATTTTGAATGATACTTGACGCAACTAGCATTGATTAAATGACAAATTTGATTAAATTATATGTAATGTTTTGTACATTTTCATCACTGTTTTAGAATGAAAATTTAATTACGTCGCATAGATGATAAATCTGTAAAAAAAAAATATATATATATACAGTTTATTGAAATGTTATCATTGCAACATTAAAAAAATTAATACTACTATAATAAAATACCTTTTAATAAAACATTAAATATTTTATATAAAAATAATCTGTTCACATATAGTCAAAAAAAAAAAAAAAAAAAAAAAACAAAACAATATTACTATATACAAAATTCATTAATCCAGAACTTCCTCTATAAATAATAGCTTATAATTTTAATATAATATCAAATTTCATGATGAAAAATGTTGTTCTGTTTTTTTTTTTTTTTATTATAGGTATAATTTTAATATAATCATTAAAAAGTAACAAATAATTGAATTGTGAGTTGAATGTTCCCTATTAACTGATTAAATTTGTTTTTAAAGAAAAAATACCTTTAATTATCCATTATCATTTTGATTCTGTTTTATTTATTTGTTTTTTTTTTTGTGTATATTGCTAATTAATTTTCTTTTTTATTAATTCAATAATATTTCATAATAAAGATTTATTTTGTATTTTCTTTAAAACTTCTCTCGTACTTTCACGTTAGTTAGGTTCATTATAGTCAAATCGTTTAAACAATTTTCAACATTATTTTTCGTTTTTCAATTCATTTATTCCGCTAATCATAATGCGATTAAAACCAAAAATAAACAGTCCTTATAATATTTGAGAAATAATAAGATGGTCAATTAAATACAGAAATGCTTATTATTATTATTATTTTCAATTTTTTTATTATTATTTTTTTTTCTAGTAATAATCAGTCAACTAAAAAACATAATTATTATTTAAAAGCTTTCAAAAAGCATTAATATAATTTTAATGTTTTGTTAAGTTTATTTTTTTTATTTCTATAACTGTTTAAAACTATAATTACACCACAAATAATACCACTTGTGCTTTTTCGATTGATGTTGCTGATATTTTGTTATATATTTAAATTTTAAATTCAACCATTAGAAATAAATAAAGCAAATGAAATATCATAGAATTTTAAAATTTTTTTAATTAATCCTTGACTTGACTGTTTTCATTAAAAATTCAAAACAGAAAAGTTTCATTATCTATTTAATTTTTATTACTTTTTTTTTTTTTAACTTAATGCGACAAGCTGGAATTTCTGTATCTTTAATCATAGATTAAACCAGAAAGGAAGCAGACAGAAGTACTAAACAAAAAATTCCATGTGTTTGATAATTATCAGTTGTTTAAATATTAATGTGCGTGTTTTGTTATCATACATAAGGCTTTTTTTTCCTTTAATTCTAAAAATACTAAAGAAACCCGCATAGGTCTCAAAAAGCTTATTTTTATACCTATTTTTAAAGTAACTCTAGACATTAATCTTATTTCTAGAATTTTTATTAATTAAATACGAAAAACAAAAGAACAGAAAGTTTATCTTTATACGTATTTTTATTTTTAATTTAATTTATTTTGGTCGAGGCCATAATAGAGCATGCCACAAACATAAATGTGTTAATATGATTTTATAAAAAACAAAAAAAAAAAAAAAAAAATATTTCTAAAGTGATTAACTTGTGACTTTAAAGCAAGAGATCAACTATGTTGATTTGAAATAAGCTCACCATAATAAAATGTAATTAGTGTGTGCACACATAAAATACAGTTATTATGCGCATTATAGGCATACCGATTAGAAAATGACGGAAAAACGGCCAACATAAATTTTCTGTTTTATTGAATTCCATTTTTTTTTTTTTTACAAAAGTAAACATATGTCAGCAGAATTGACAAACGTTGCATTGTCTAAGTTTTTACAAATATTTACGGATAAATTGAGTCTAAAATAACGAAATGCGTTAGAAGAATAGTTTATTATTATTATTATTATTATTATTATTACTATTACTCAGGTTAAACGATCAAATATAATTTTTTATTTTAAACAATTTAAATGAATTATTATTTTTCTATTTTATGTCATCGTTAAATATGGGAAATGTATTCTTTAAATAATTTTTCATTTATTTCGTTTTAAATAAAAAAAAAATAAATCCGGTAGGAAATGAAAAATTCCTTTTTGTTATGTCCCATATTTTTTTATTTTTTCTTTTTTTTTGGTTCAATAACATCAGTACAATAACAACCATCCACAAGCACAACAGAAATTAATTTTAATAGAATAAGGATGAAATTTAAACCCCACGATTAAATAAAATATGTGTATACACAATGTAATATAAGTATTTTTATATTTTGTATTTTTTGAAATGTAAACACTTGTAGGATTTCATAAGTAAAAACAACATACACCGAATAAAGGGGACAGCAGTTGTTATGCATATGCAAGGTTTTTCCTTCTTTTTAATAATTGTGTATACATATAACGCTGTAGTTTTATTTTTCTTTGCTTTATTATTATTATTATTATTATAATTATAATGAAATATTCAATAATGTAATATAAAACCTTTATTTAATTAATATTATATTATAAAAGCATTATTATTCGTTAAATGTATTCATATATAAATAGGTTTGTCCATTTAATGTAGTCATAAATTATTTTCGCATATTTATTATTAAAATTACATTTAAATCATTAATTAATTTATTTATTATAATTTGTTTTTTTTTTTTTTTTATTTTTTATTATAAACTATTCAAGCAATTAATATTCACAAGTATATTAGTTTGTCTCATCATTGTCATCAAAATTAAAATTAAAATTAAAACAATAAAAACATAAGCTGATTTAACTTAAGCTGAGTAATAAAAAAAACGAAACGTAACATCTCATATATCTTGCGTGTGCATCAATGCATCACAAAACAGCAAACTACAATAACAAAATAACTCAAAAAAAAACTTTAAAATAAATAAAATAAAATAATTATAAAAGAAATCCTATAACATAATCATGTGGTGTAATCTAAAATTATTATTTTAAATCGACATATTGTTAATTTATTATTAATATTAATATTATTATTATTATTCTTGTTTTCCCTTTTTAAATAACAAGAAACATGCATGCATTGCATTATAATATGATTATTATTTTTATTTATTTAGTTTTCTTTTTGTTACTTATTTATTTCAATTTATCATTTTCTTCTTCTTATTTATTATTATTATTATTATTATTATTATTATTATAATTTTATATTTTCTTATTAAGAAAAAAAATAAAAAAATAAAAAACAAAAGTTATGATTTGTTGAATTCGTTGTTAAATAATTAAGAAATAAAAGAAAAAAAAAAAAGTGGTTGTTGTTAGCTTGTATTTTTTTTTTTTTTTCATTAATTATATTTATTGTTTCTAACAGTGATTCCTCAATTATATGGTTATGGTGGTATGAACAATTGTTTTTTATTACATTAACTTCTTTCTTTGATGATGATTTCAATGACTTTATAATTTATTTTTGCTTTTCGATTATTTCTTAGTTTGAATGAGAATTTTATTATAATAAAAAAAAAAAAAATGCTTTTTTTTTTTACTTATTGTTATTTGCTTCGTTGATTGATTGCTTTTATGAGATTTTATTATTTTTTTTTTTTTTTTTTATATTAATATAAAATTATTCATTGAATCATTAAGGGTTCTTTTGTGAATTTAATTTTACACTTGGTTTGCTTGAGTTTTATTTTTTGTGTCATATGTTCTCGTGTTTTTATTTTATTGTTTAAAATTATTTTATTTATAATGAATGCAATTCAAACCGTACATAATGCGATAAATACATCAGTTATGTCTTGTGAGAAAATTTACTGATTTAATGACCGCTTTAACTGATGTTTATCAAATATTTCTTTGAATCTACAAAAGTCGTAAAAATTTATTTTAAAGAGAATTAAATACGTAAAAAAAAACTAATAATAAAATTCATTGATTTTTGTCACATTTTGTCAGATATAAAAATTTTCGGAGAGTTTTTTTATTTTTTTTTTTTTTTTTTGGGATTTTTAATCAAGCAAAGAATGTAAATATTAATTTCATTAAAAAAAAAAAAAAAAAAAAAAACATTTTCATTTATTTATAAAAATCATGCAAAACTGTAATCAATTTAAATAAAACAAAAAAACAAAAAGGCATTAGTAGTTAAATAATAAAACAAAAACACAAAAAATAAAAATAAAATAATAATCATAAAAGTCAGAATATTATTGGCAAAACGTTAATAAATTTATTGCGTTAACAACCTACATAGAGTTGAGCAAAAGTAAAAAAATATATAAATAAGCATAAATCAAAAGAAATATTATATTATATTGTCGCTATTTATGAAATTATACATTATTATATATTTTGATATGAATAATATAATGAAATAAATGAAATATTGTTAAACATTAAATTTGAGAAGACATTGACTTTTCATTCTACTAGATCTAAACAACAAATAGACTATTTCAATAATCTTTATTCACTGAATATATTCTCATTATTATGAATTATAGTAGATTAAATATCAACAATACCAAATTGATTACTAAATTAATTCAAATAAAATATTGTTAAAACAAAATAACAACACTGTAACTAATTTAATCGCTCTTCAACAGCAAATATATTTATTTTTTCAATTCTCCACACGCTAAAATAATAGTAACACTGAAAAAATTATTTTAATGCAATTTTGTTTCGCTATTATGCTTATTTTTTCTTTAACCAGAAAATAAATAAATAATAATAAACCTATAATCAGTCGCGGTTATTCTGTTCAGCAAATTAACCATAAATTATATTTATTTTATTTTTCTTTTTTTTTTGTGCCTTTATGAAGCTAAAATAATCTTTTATTTAATTTAACAAATGAATTAAAGAGAAAAGAAAGAAAGAAAAAAAAAAATAAATAAATTTTCGTGTAAAAATAAAAAATTCGTTGAAAACGCGATTTTTTTTTCTTTTCTTTTTAAAATAATACATGCTGTATCTGTGATGTGTATTGTAGAGAGAAAAATACTTTAAGATGTGAAATGAATTTGTATTCTTTAATTTTTTTTTTTTTACATGTTATGCGAATAAAATAAGAATAAATAAATATTTATTTAAATGGAACCGAATAATAATAAAACGAGGAAAGAAATACATTCGATTTGATCCTGTATAGGATGCAAAATAAAAAAAAATATGTACAATAAAAAACAATTTTTATATTAAAAAAAATAAAATAAAAAGGAGAGAAAACAAAAGGACGTATATTGTATTGTATTGTCTGCCAGCTAGCAAGCAATATAACATTAAAATGAATTTAGTTATGTTAAAAAATGCCTCAGGTGATACAAATTCAAAATAATCATCCCTAAATTTGTATGTCGCACGTACAATACACATTTCTACATACATATATTGGGAATAAAAGTTACGTAAGCACGCAATTTAATATATTTTTTTTATTTTTTATGTTTAATTTATATGGATGAATGGATGGATTTTGTATTTTCTTTATATTCTCCTTTTTCTTTTTCAAATATCACATAACACATAACACATTTTTACTAATAAAATATTTTTGACACGCATTTTAGCTTAACCAATCTTAGGATACAGGAATAAATTTACTAACTTTATTCTTTTATCTCACTTAATATTATGTTATTCAACATTACTTTACGTTAGACATGCATTATAATACGTTACGTAACCAAGTAATATTTTCAATACAATAACGAGTAACGTTCAATCATTCGTGTATCAAAAAAAAAAAAAAAAAAAAAACGCATACATTAGTTTCGTATGTGGTAAATATGTTTTATGATTCCCCTTTATGTTTAACCAAAAGAAAAACAAATCCCTTTAGTTATAAATTTTCGTATTTTAGACGTTGGGTTTTCGCCCATAGACATATATCTATAAAAACATATATCGTCAACGACTGTCTAAACAAAGAAAAGTCTTCGACTCAACTTAATACAATTCTGAAAAATAAAGAGGAGGAAAACTCAATAAGGGGATTAAATCATGCGATACAGAAGGACAAGCCAAACCTACTACACACAATAAACATATATATATATACATATATACGATATGAAACAAAGTATTGTAATAAAAAATATTTAGTTTCTCAAATTTATAATTTAGTTAGGGTGGTGTAAAAGGACAAGCAGTTAAACTTTTTGAAATAGCCCAATTATATTTGAATTTAATTTATTTTCCACATTCAAGATAATTGTAGTTGTACAATAAACGCTTTAAAAAAAAATCAATTTATAATGAGGCATGTGAATAAATAATAATGCGGGGTTAAATTATATTGCATTGTCAAAAAATAGAATAATAAAAAAATAATAACTTAAACCCTCTAGAAATAATTTTTGTAACAAAATATAATATTACAACAACAACAAATAAAAATAAAATAAAAAAATATCACAAATCACAAATAGGTGTGTGAGTAAACTTCTGTGATTTAATACAAAGTTTTAATAATAAAAAAGATATATAAATCTCAACAATTCAATCTGACTTTTAGAAAAATGTATCCTTGCTACCCATAATTTATGTACACGACGGCAAAATATTGGATACAAATATTTTTACTTTTATTTTTATTTATTTTATTTCTTTAAAATAAATTTCAACTCGATTATTTGCCGCATTTTTATATATATATAAAGTATAAACAAAAAAAATAGAAAAAAAAAATCAAATCAAAACTTATGAAGATTCTTCTTATTGTATTATTAACAGCACCAGCAGCAAGAACAGCACCAACAACAACAGCCACATCAGTTTCCACTTAAACAATTTATTTGATTTTTTTTTTTTTTCCTTTATCTTTATTTTATGTTTAGAAAGTACTTTGAAAATGTTTGCCAAATGCGGAATATGAAAAAAAAAAAAAAAAAAAAACGAAACAAAATTTGATTCTTGTTTACTAAAAGATCTTCAAGTAGAATTTCGTGGATAATGGGAACGATAATGGGGTCGAAACTTCTTCAACATAAACTCTAAGCACAAGAAATTGTTTCTGTTTTTTTTTTTTATTATTTTATTTATTTATTCTCTCAAATATAAAAAAAAAAAACTTGAAACAAACAACAAGTAATTTTAGTTTGGCTTCGTATTTTCTAACATAAAAAAAATAAAAAAAATGAAAATACTCATCGAAAATTCTTAATGTTTGTTTTGTTTTGGTTTTAAATTTGCAAATATTTCAATTATTCTCGATTTAATGTTTAGTTATCATTAAAATATTTCTTTTTTTTTTGTTTAAATTTACATAAAATCTAATTTGCCCAAAAAAGAAAAAAATAAATAAGAAAAGAAAAGAATCCTCCTTAATTCAGAAATTTGTTTTTTTTTTTTCAATTTGTAAAGAGCACGACATGCGTGTACATAAATTAAAAGATAATTATTTTTGATTAAACTATAATTTATAAAAAGAAATAAATTCTAGTTAAAGCAAAAAAAAAGGTAAAATTGATGGGCTTGGTTAGTATTAAAAAAAAAAAAAAAGGACGAAACATGGAATAAAAATAAAGGAAAAAAAGATTCGAATCTGGTAATAAATATATAAATCAATCTTTTTATATACTTACTTCATTAGTCCCGTCTGTCCTTGTGTTGTTAAGGATTTTTCGTTTTTTTTTTTTACGTATTCTCTATTAATGGTTAATAAATTATCTTTATCTTATAATTTTTAGGGATTTATTTTTATTTTCAATCTTTCATTCGTACATTCTTTTCCTTATTTTTTTTTTGTTTTTTTTTTGGAATGAATTTTTAAATTTGGAAATCTCATCTGCGCATTTCATGATAATAATTATTATTATTCTTTTTATTAAATGTACTATTATTGCTTTTTCAGTAGAGAACCAAAAATGAGGCATACAAAAGATTAATACACGCTGTGAGGCTTTAACTAATTTAAGTTCCCATTATTTTTCTCTTTTCTTTAAATAATAATAATAATGAGTGTTATGCATCAATGTAAAAAATAATGAAAATTACAACAAAAGAATGTAAAAAATACTAAGAGATGATTGATAAGGGATTAGGTTAAGTTAACTTAAGTAAAGTAAAGTTAAATTAGGTTTCGTTAAGTAAGTCTAAAGAAATGTAATGAAATGTTAAAAAAAAAAAACGAAAGCTAATGGTCTGAACACGATTCGTCTGATGATAAAAATTTAAAGAACAAAAAATAAAATTACTTTAAAGCAACTTAAGAGGGAAGTAACGATTTAACAATTGAAACATAAAAAAAGAAGAAAATAAAACTTTAAAATCCATTCATTTAGAATTTTTTTGTTTTTTTTTTTTCTATTTTATGGATTTATTATTAATATTTAAATATTTTATTATTTCTCCACATTTTTTTGTTGATTTTCATAATAAAATTAAATAATAATTTTTTATTTATTTAATAAAAACGTCACGCTCTGTTTCTGTTTTATATACATATTTATTTTATTATTCGTAATATTTCAAAATATGTATTTTACTTTTTTTTCTTTTTTATATTTTTTAACCTAATATTATTGTGTGCAACATATTTGTGTGTGTGTTTTTTTTTTATCTACCGTCGTCACGTTTATATAAAAAAAAAAAATAAAAACGTAAAAGTGAATTATGGTATTATGAATGAAAATCTATATCAATAGCTTTAAAAAAAAAATAAAAAATAATAAATCCTCTTTATAAATGAAATGCTTAGGTTATTTTGAAACAAAATATTATTTCCCCTATACAACTGTATAACAAAGTAAATTTTGTTAAATGCATTTTGTAACAAAATCATGTATTCGTTGGTTATTCATGCATCATTAGTTGCAATGCTTAAATAAAATGTTTTTTACCGTTTTAACTTTTAATCAGTTTTCCACTGCACAACAATATTATATGTTATTTATATAGAAAATAATAAACTTATAACCAACAACCCTATATCCTGCTTTAACATTTACCACTTACCACTTAAAATTTAATATAAACAAATGTAAAAACAAAAAAAAAAAAACAACCTTCGCCACTTACTTAGTCAATTTATTCACATGTGTACACGTGCACATGTTATTGAATATTATTATATTATTAAAATTAAGCATAATGTGGTAGTGCGACGATAGGAAATAATGATTCAAAATTAAAAAAAAAAAAAAACACCCTAATTACAGTGCGCATAGAACTTAGTATATGATTTTTAACGCATAGAACTAGTTACTTTTTTTTTTTTTTATAAATTTATCAAAATTTTAATTATCACTTCTATAAAAATTATTTTGAGAGTCATTTAATATTTATTGAAATATGATTGAATAATATTTTTTCCACATATCCACATATTAAATAAAATATTAACTTACTAAGATTTGCGTTAAATTTATAATTTATTTTTTTTATTATATAGGAAATTTTCTTTAGCAACAAAACTATATTATAGAATTAATTCTTATTTAATTATATGTAAATGCATTCAATCTACAATAGTACATAAAAGTGTACACTAAACCAAAATAATAATGAAACTAAAAGATCAAAAAGTTCAGTATGCCGCAATAATATCATATTTATTTCTGTGTTTTTTTTTTTTTTTTTTTTTTGATTAAATAAAACATAAATTAACTAAGAAGAAACAAATAATATTATTAACTCATATAAAAATGTATTATTTTTTTTGTTTTACATAATATGATTTAGAAAAATAATTATAGAAAACGTGCTAACGTCGCCTATCTTAATCAACAACCGAATACGCATGCTATAAAAAAAAAAAAAAAAATTAAATATGCTTGATATATGATTGAGTATATTACGAAACATTTGTATTTTTCTATTTGAAAACAGAAACATAGCACAGGATATAAAGCATTATAATAATTTTTAAAGCATGGTAATATTCCCAACAGACAAAATAAATGAGATGAGATATGATGTGATGTGTTGCGATGCGATGTGAGTAAATTTAAATATTATTATACTGAGGGTTTTTTTTTTGTATCACAAACAAATTAAATAAAATACAAATGCTTATCACATTAGCGTAAAATGTTTGGCAGTCGTGCTACATTTAGCTAGCAACTACGGATTTCACATTAAAATTAATGATTAGTCTGAAACATTAAAAACAATGTAAATAATATTCGTTAGCTGAAAGAAATTTGATACTTTTTTTCGCATAGAAATGAAAATAATGTAAATAAAATGGAAAAGAAAATATAAATATATTTTTTTTTTTTCACAAAATAAGGGACGAAAATTAAAGATATAAACCACCATAGATATAAAGTATTTAGTTTTCTTTGTATGCCCGCGTCAGTATTTAATTTTTCGTTTTTTTTTTTTTTTTTTTTTTGTTGCCACATCACACACCATATATTTCTGAGTTACGATAATTAATGGATTTTTATATATAAATAATAATCTTTCGTTACTTATTTTTAGTTGATGTGTTGTGTTTTTGTTGTTGCTGTATTTATTTCTTTATTTTTTGATGATTTCAATGAATTTTCCCCTTTAATTTAATTTTTTTTTTTATATAATATACAATGTACGTGTAATTTACTGCAGGCTGTTTAATATCGCATGAAAGGCGAAACACCAACCAACCCATATATAAACTGTTTATATTATATGTTTACATTGTGCAAACCTCTCGTGTATATATATATATATATATATAAAGTAATACATTTTAAAACAATAGCAAAAAAACGCACAAAAGTGTTTCTTCTGCTGTTACTGCTTTTGAGCTGTTATTAAAATACATTTTGGTGATGCTGAACCATTAAAACCATAAACATTATTTTTATATCCATCACAAATGTATACCAATTGTAATTGTTGTTGTATGAAAATAATAAAATCAATTTTTTGCATAGAGAGACTTTTTATCATTAGTAAAAGCCCACTGATGTTGATTTTTAAATAAAGATTTTTGTTGTTTTTACTTTTAAGAATTACCCTTTTTTTTGGTTTGTTTACGTTTTAATAATTTTGTAAGGCTTTAACTCTACGATGTGTAATTATAGAACTTTAATGTTTTCATGAATTAAATAAAACGTTTTGTCTACATTCAAAAATATACAGAACAAATATTTCATTCAAAGAAATGTATCATAAAGGAAAAACTAAAATTATAATATTAGAAAATGCATACAAGTGTATATTCTATATATACTGTTGGAAATTATATTATTCTCTTCATATTTAATCGTCTCGATAATAAACTTAAATAAATAAAGCAGTGAAAAAATAGAAATAAATAGGTATATTGAATGCGGATGATAAACTTCTAATACAAGAAATTAAAAACAAATTTTCATACTAATTTACAAAAGTGATCAGCGACATTTCTGATTCTATATGGAAAAAATATTAAAATGCAAAAAATTATAGTAATAATAATAATAATAAAGAAAAAAAAGTTTTAGTGTCTACTTGAACTAAACTAAAATTAATTATATTATAAAAACAAAGTAATTTCAACTAACTTCAAAGCTTGATAATTTTTTTAAGGAAAAACTTCTTATACATTTCCATGACTTGACATTTAGAATTTTCAAGTAGAGATAACAAAAATATAAAAAGAAATATAATAACAAGAAAACTATAACTTATGACAGAGTGATCACGTATTTTATAATTTTCTTATTTTGTTCTTGATAATATTATTGTCATTGTATTTTGTTGACAGAATTATTTATTAGATCATCATGTTATTTGAGATATGAAGAATAAAAATGTTTAATATATTAACTTTAGTTTATTTACAAGAACAGGAAAGACATTGTGCCTTAAAAAAAAATGTTTGTTTTTAATTAAATTAAATTTGATACTTTAAAAATTTATTAATAATAATTTTAACACTGAAAATTTAATCAATCATTTTTAATTCATGTTAAGTTTTAGTAATTAATTGTTAATTTTTAATTAAATACTGACGTCAGGTGTTTTTGTTCTTAGTTTTAATTTGCTTAATTTAATTTTTAAACATAATTGTGACCATTTAAAGTACTAATAGATCGAATAACGTTATTTCGTTAGATTTAAAAAATTAACAATAATTGATGACTAAATTTAAAAGATATATCTTGTTTTTTTTCACATTAAATTCGTAAACAACAACTTGGAAGAAAACACCTTGAAATGCTATTTAAATTAAAAACTATTAAAGCTTATACAAACTTGTTAATGTTAAACATCTGCTTACTTGCTTGAAAAAGTACATACATGCAATTTTCTGTTTTCTTGTTATTCCATTGCAACATTTATGCAGGTATTTATATTCCATGTAATGTAATTATTTTTAATTTATATATAAAAAAAAAAAAAACCTAATTATTCTATTATTTATAAATAAATGCAGCAAATTGGAGAAATATAATAAAAAGAGTATTTATATTAAAATTGAATTATAATCGTTATTTGATGAGAAATTATTAATGAAATTATTTATAATAAAATTGTGATTAAGGTAAAAAAAAAAAAAAATTTGTTACAAACTATCTTTGGCCAAACTAAGAATATTGGGAAACACTTTTTATGCAAATTGTTTTTTCAATTATTATTCATTTTTTTTAACTTATATTAGAAACGTTATAATTATATTGTGAAAAAATAAATAAATTTTATAAAATTACAGCTGAATAATTTCGCACATTTAATATTAATAATATGTATTAATATTTATTTATTAAAAAAAAAAGTAATAATAATAATAAAATTATTGATAAACATTGTATATATGTATAATATTTATTATTTATAGTAATAATGAAAAAAAAAAATATTGCAAAATCCGTAGTCAGTCGATGTTAATCTATAAGTAAATATTCCATATATAATGTGCAATATGTTTATTTATTTATATTAATAATACTTTTATTATTTCTATTTTTTTTTTTTTTTTTTTTCATTTTTTGTTTGTTTATTTTAGATTTAAATTACACAGTCATACGCACACAGAATGCAAATAAGTTTTAAAAAAATATATAAATTATCTAATACATTTATTATTGTTATGTACATATAATAAATGGGTGTGATATGGATGTTTTAAAGCACTGTACTGTAGTGTAATGTAATCTGTTTTTATATATTTATTATATTTTCATAGTGTTATGTTTGTTTATTTGTTTCTATATAAGAAATTTAATATTCATCGTATGGCTCTATATAATATTATCATTTAGCACAATAATATCTTGATATGCCTTAAATAGTGCGTGTATGCGGCAAAAGCAAAAGCAATAATAAGCTAAAATTCAAAAAATTCCATGGCGATTATAGATTTTGATTATAAAATATATAAAAATGATTGCGAAAATTTTTCACCATATGCCTTTTTTTTTTATAATCTGCAACCACAATTCGAAAAAAAAAAAAAAAAATACAAGTCTGCGAGCGAAAAAAAAAATATTAATAACAAAAAATGCAAATTATACAGAAAAAAAAAGCACCAACAACAAAACTATAATGTATTATTAAAAAATGCTAACAGTTACCCAACGCCATTATTTCTGTCTATGGCGTTGATAGTTACCTAAAAAAAAAACCGAGATCATTGCCATATACAGAAAATACTTCACTTTTTTTTTTTTTAATGAAAAAAAAAAAATTTACCAGCGAAATATAAAATAGAAATAATAGGACTGTTGTATATTTTTATATAAAAATTTTTAATAAATGTTAAAATAAAATAAATAAATGCTCATGGTGATGTTACGTTTATTCATAAAATGGTTCATTTCTATACAAAATAAAAAATTATTTCAAAACGTGCCCGTATTTTGGTCATGCATATGAAAAAAGAATGAAAAAAAAAACTCTAGGGAAAATAACATTTAAAAAAAAAAAAAACGCGATGAAACAAAGTTAGTAATAAAAATAACAACTATAGCAATAGCCGGAGCAGCAGGATATCTGTAAATTTTTGTAAATAAATTCGATAAGAAATTAATCGATGATAAGAAAATTATACAAGGGAAATAAAATTATTGTTATAAAAAAAATGTCAATATTAAATTATCGTTTTTATTATAGGGAAAAGAGATGATAAATTTCTAAATACATTTAGTCAATGGATTAAAAAATTTATTATTTCGGTCAAATTATTTTAAAGTTCACCCTTATGTGCCGTATGACGTATTAAACCAATTAAATATTATAATAAATAAAGGGTCGTAAAGCATGCTTATATCAATTTTATTTTTAATTTTTCTCCATTGTTAATTTTCTCCAGATATACAATACTAAAAATAATTATAATAAAAATATAATATTGAAAAACATTGCTAAAAAAATATGATCAAATCAACATAAATTGTGTAGACAGTGAATTGTAATAATTATTTTTTTTTTTTGCTTAAAGCTATTAATTCTGAGAACCTTGCTATCGCAGACAAGGAAGAAGGGAAAATTTAAACAATCAGTACCAAAACCGCACAGAAAAAAAAAAACCTTAATAATTTATAATGAATATATTCAATATATTCATTTATGATTAAAAGAGAAAAAGAAAGAACAAAGCAAAACAAGAGAAACGTTCTGATTACGATATTACAAACGTGTAGCATGCAATAAATAGTTTTAAAAATGTTGTTTTAAAGCAATAGGAAATACAATTAAAAATCAAACAAATTTCCGGCTAATAATCAAATTAAAACAGAATTATTGATTGGCTTTATAATCATAATATGAATAATAAAAAAATGGTAAATAATTTTAAAAATAGGAGAATACATTTAATTTATTATTTTGTTTTGTCTATGCTTCTACAATCTAAAATTAACTAAACTGAAAATGTTTGCTCGTTTCGAAAATCGCTAATCAAAAAATTAAATTTATATTTAAAAATGTGCAAAATACTTCTTTATTAAAAATAATTGTATACACACAACTGAGTTATTCATGTCACTTATGATTCCGATTATTCTCGGTTTTCACAATACACAATCAAAAACTTTTAGGGAAAAAAAAAATCAAAATCAAAATCGAACATTAATAATATAAAAAAATGGAATTATTAATTGAATGAACACAATTTTTTTTTTATTTATTATTTCAATTCGTTTTATTTTGTTCCCTACATGTATGTTTTTTTAATACAATATATATGCGAAATGGCAAACTATTAATTTTTATTATTATTATTATTATTGATTTAGTCAATTACTTGGTTTGTTCTTTCTTTGTTGTTATTTCATCTCGATACCATGACTTCTTCTTGTTCTTGTTATTAGTTTTATGAAAAAATTAACGGCTAATATATAATTTTTATTTGTATGAACTGCTGCATTGGTAAAACTTTTCATTTTTAAGTTAATTATAAATTGTTTACTTTAACTAAAACGTGAAATATAAAAAGGTCGTGTATTTTATTTTTTTTCTCTTGTTATTTTATATGTTTAAATAATATTGATCAGAAAATACTGTCAACGACATCACAATATAATTGTATAAAATCGTACTCCCCTTTTACTGTATTTTTTCAATTTTTACCATCAAAAGAAAAGCGAAAATAGTGGAAGACTAATAAAGGAAGCAAAAATAGCTGCCAGCCGTACATGATCAAATATATATGGGTGACATGTTTTTACTCAAATATTAAAAATAAATAAACCTTTCTGAATATTGCAGAGAGTCGGTTGTTTGATAACATCGAATACAACAACAACGTTTGATATACAAAAAAAAACTATAGGCAATGTCTGACTGACTGTAATGTGGGTGATTTATAATAAAATGCTGGGATAAACAGATATAATAAAAAGTGAAAAAATTGGCAGATTTGCTTCATGTTTTATCGTAGTTGGAACTTTAACATTATTTTCATTTTGTGTCTTGCGTTACCGAAAATAATTTTTTAACCAATTTAAGTGTTATATACGTTTTGTATATTACAGAAAAATATCTAAAGCGGCAGACAATGTTTGGATAATGGTATAAATAATATACAGAGGGTAATAAGTAGAATAACATAGGATAAATTCAATAGAGCGAACGCTATAGAAGAATTTTACTACTTATATTGAATTCGATTGTCATTTGAATGGATTCTTTTGTATAATTGTACTTGAAAAAAAATAGAAATTCAAGTATTTCATAATAATAATAATAATAATCATTTATTTTTCAAATTATAATAATACAAATGCCACATGCTATGACGTTTGTACAATAATCTCATGAAAACTACAAACCAAATTCAAATTCTAAAAAACATAATTAATGCAGCAATTTTTCTGAATCAAAAAAAAAATAAATAAATAAAAATCTTTTGTAAATAAATGAATTAAAGAAATAAAGTAATAAAAAGACCATCATATTTTCACCTCTTTTCAATTTCCTTTTAAGTAATAAGAGTTTTTTTTTTTTTATAATTCACTACGAATTTTTCATTCTTTCTTCTAAGTTCTTTTTTCTATCGAAAACGTGTCCAATAGCTTGTTATTTTCCCATTATCATGTTACATGTTTTGAAAGTTTTTATGTCTTCCCTTATTTAATGATCCTATACATATAGAACGTCAATTATAAAATGCGGATGCAGTGTCATAAAAGAAAAATGTTAATATTACGTCTGAGAAAGTCAATAATTAATGGAAACAGAGAAAGAGAGAAAGACACACATAAACGTATAACAAGACGAATAACTCTTAAAAGAAAAAGATTAATTTCAACCCACTTAAATAATGAATTTTTAATCAAATAAAAATATAAAAATCCAACTGAATTTTTTTATTTTTATTTTCTACCATCCAAAGTGTCGAAAAAGTCAACCCTTCTTGTTTCTGCCTATATTATATTTAAAGAAATAAAAACTTAAAACCGTTCTTACTTCAACTCCATTTCAATTTCTAATTATAAAATTTTTATGACCCTTTTGTTTTTATGTTTTCAGAATTATGTATTTACAGAGAAAATATAGGAAATTATTCTTCTAAAAAAATATTTTTACTTTTCTTCATCTTAATAATAAAAAAAACTGTAAAATTCAAAATAAATTTTTTTTTAATAAATCCCGAAACGCCTCTTCATTTATTACTACGTTTTTTTTTTTTTTTTTTTTTGTTTTTTTCTACCCGAAAAAACGATAAAAACATAATAATTCTTAAGTGTTTAAAGTTGTATAACAATAAAAAAAAAAAAATCGAGTAATAGTTTTATTGTGTTTTATAATTTTAAGAAAACTTCCTAACCGGTATTTATGGAATATAGAAAATATATTTTAGTTCGTATTTCCAAAAATTCTCCTTTTTTTAACTTTGTCGTATTATGGTACAATAAAATTTTGATATTAATAAAAAATTATAACACGTAATATAAATAAATAAAATACAAAATAGAGAAAAAAGAAAATGCTACCAGAAACGTCTGTCCTTTCAAAAAAAAAAAAAAACTATCCTAATCCTAAAATATATTTTTCTATTGATTTAGAGGTGTTAAATAAAAATGTATATTCTTAAAATTATCTACTAATAAAATTCCATCAACTGGAAGGAAATGTATTTAATAAAAAAAAAAAAATATATAGAAAAACCTTAACAAATAATAGACAATACTGAAGCTTTATAAATAACGACAAATGAGCTGATATTGTTATTCGTAACCTATACTAAGCCTGATAAAATTATAAAAGAAAATCCCTTCAAATTTTATGTAATTCAAACAAATAATAATAATAAGTTTTAATAATTTGTTCAGCAAACAAAATAAATATGAAGGTTTTGGAAAATTACCTGAGCGACAAAAACTTTAAAAACCTTTTATTTTTAAGAATTATAATAAATTATAATTATTATTAATATTTGATATAAAAAAAATAATAACAAGAGCTTATTTAATACATATAACCATATATGTTATCATATATACAAATAAAATGTTTTGATTTTTAGAGCGAAAAACCATAATTACATCAAGCATTTATGTATTCTATTACATTTATGTTTAATTCGTTTAAAAACTTTACGTTAAGTTAGCGAAAAATGTTAACATTAACACATTCCTTATAATTTATTCATTTTTTTTTGTTTTTTGTTTTTTCCAAGCTTAACTTCATCAAAATAAATTTCAATTAATTTTCTTCTCTTTTTTAATCTTTCCATCTGTACACCTTATAATTGGATTATTTTGTTAAAGAAATATTAAATAAAAAACTGTTTAAAAAGTATAAATTTTCTGTTTAACAATTGAGTCAAATTTGCATAAATTTTTATAAAACTTACACAATACTATTTTTGAGGATCAACATAATTCATTAAAAAAAAAAAAAAACTTGCGACAATAGCAAAAAAAAAAAAAATAAATAAAAGAAAACCAATTTCAGCTTAAACCAACAATAAGAAATCAAGAAAAGTTTTGAAACATTTTTCTAAAGGAAAAATAAAATTATTTATTACGAAAGTTTTTTTTTTTTTTTATTCAAAGCTGGTTTTGTTTTTTTTTAGTTAGATAGGAAATGCTAAATGCTGTTTGATTGCTTTAAACACAAAATTTAATTTATTTTTAATTTATTATATAATTTGAATACTTTACTTAAATAATTAACAAATTAAAAAAAAAAACAAATTAATTAATAAAAAATTCGATAAATTAAAAAAAAAAAAATATTTTTTTTAAAGATAATAAATGAACTCATTATTTAATGAAAAAAAAAAAAAAAACCACAAAAATTACCATCATAAAATAGTATAAGAAAAAAAATTTGTTGTAAATCAATTAACAATATTTCTTCTTATTATTATTCTTCTTTTTTTTTTAGTGTTTAAATTGTTTTAACACATTCTCTTTAGTAGACGCCTCTTTTTAAATTTTTTTAAACAATTTTTTATTAATTAATAAAAACTCCAGACGGAATTATTAAAAAAAATAAAAAAAAAAAAATTATATTTCTTGTAAAAAATTTTTTAATATTTAAGTAAAACTTTTCTTAAATTTAGTTTCTAAAACGTAAAAAATAATTGATTAAACTTTTACGACATTTTGATGAAAATATTTAAATAAAAAAAAAAAAATGTGTGAAATTATTTAGGTCGTCATACAAACAGCAGAAATTTTAACAAAATATTTTATCTAAAATGGCATTCCTTAAAGCTTTTTATTGTTTGGGGTTTTTTTTTTTTTTTTACTTCTCCTTTTTAGAAAGTGGGAATTGCAAAGATCTGCACATCATCATCATCGAAATATGAAGAAAAAGAAATAATAAAAAATGGTAAAAGTTTACGAATACCAGTAGCGAGTGTGTATATTTTTTTTAAATTTTTTTTTATATATATAAGAAACAACATGACTCGGCATACAAGATGATCATAATTCATAATATTTGAAAATATAAATCATCTTTTCATGTATATTAATGTGCGTGCGTTATACAAACAAAATTTATATATATATATACATGTTTTTCTGCTATCTTGTGTTTAAAACTTAAGAAATAATATAAAGAGGTTTTTTGCTTGGTTGTTTGGTTGGGTTAGGCCAGAAAACAAACTTAACTTTATATCATGAAAATGGAGCAAAAAAAAAAAGAAGAAGAAAATATGAAAATAAAGTAGCTAAAATCTAAACCCAGTTATGCGTATTTTCTCGGTTTACTTTGAACAAAGAAAAAGCAAAAAAAAAAAAGAGGGAAAAAAAATAAAAGATTCAGATAACAATTTTATAAAAACATATTTTTTTATCCAACATAGTCCTACATAAACATAGAAGTGAAAAAAAATTAATAAAAATATATATATTTTTTTTATTTTTGCTTTGCGATAAAAATACTTTTGGGAAGTTGGGTGTTTGATATAACAAATAAAATAAAGCAAAACAACATAAATAAAATGAAAAAACAAAAAAAAAAAACGCACAGTATCGTATTTATCCTCAACAAATGTATAAAGTATTATTATTTCATAAATGTGAATTGTGGTTGACCACAGCTTGCATATTATACCCCTACGTAGTTTTATTTTCATTAAAACAAAAATTCCACAGTTATTGTTTTGCCGTTTGTAACAACTTTTTATTATTATTTTTATTTTATTTTATTTCTTTTTATTAACCAGAAACCTCAATAGAATATAAAAGTAATAAACCAAAAATGGAAATATAACAAAAATTACACTAAAACAATTACTTTGAACAAAATAAAAAAATATATATATATATATTAAAAAAAAGAGCACAAATGTTGCATTGTTAATAATAAAATTAAATTGAAAATGTAACATAATTATTGCATTTTTTTGCGAAACAGAACTGTTTAATAAAGAAAACAAAATAAATAAAACATATAGAAAAGCGCAATAACTCTTTTTCACTAATTAATTTTTTTTTACACCGTCATATTTTTAATAACGTTAATATTTTTCAACAATTGTATTTAAAATGTTATTTCCGATTATATATTTTTTAATTACGATTTAATCAAATCATGCCAATTTACTTTGTTTAAAACAATTTTATTTATATGGTGGCATTTGTTAAATAACATTTATACTCACTTCTCTCTTCCTTAATTTTGTATTTTTAAATTAATTTCATAATATGCTGATGCGAGCGAAAAGCTTTTGTTATTCTCATATGTGTTATTTTGTGCATTTCACATTACACATTTATTTTTTTTTTTTTATTTATTAATAATTTTCAAAATGAAGACGACAAAATATAAATCATTTTACTTTGTGTGGATGCACAATATTATTTGTAGAAAAATTATATAAAACACTGTGTGACGAAGCATTATAAAGTTATTTTGTTTTTATTTACATTTTTCTTTTATGTATATGATTTTTCCATTAAATAAAAAGAAAATGTTGTTAAACTTCATACAAATATATGGTTGGTGGTAAAGCGCAATAAAAACAAAATAAAATAATAAAAATAAACTGAAAAGCAAATTCGTCTCATTTTTCTGCTTATTATTATTATTAATATTATGAAAATTGTGGTGTAGTTTGTTTTTTTTTTTGTTTGCCTTTAGCACATAGAAGAGACATTTTTTTTTTTTTTATTATTCTTAAATTAATGTCTAAAGAAAAAAATGAAAAAAAAAAAAAAAAACCGCCGCTGCTTCTACTATTAAGCCCAAGTATATGTACTGAATGCCTCGTGCGGTTTCATAATAAACAACAACAACAATAATAATAATAACAAGAAAAAGTCGTTTCAACTTTACCCCATGTAATGAAAAACAAAGTAGAGAAAAATATAAAAAATAAATTCATCACACACCAACAATTTTATGTTTTTTTTTTCTTTTTTTTATTATTATTTTTTTGTTTTGTATATAAAGTTTATGTATGGATCATATGTTAATGTTTTATTATATATATATATATTTTTTTTTGTTAACTTTTCTTACGTTTCTCATATCATTTCAATAAAATATTGCTGTGCTAGCAACAACACCAACATATTATGAAAGCATTTTACAAAATATATGTATATAAGAAATAATGTAAACAAACATATGGATAAATATTATTATAATAAAAATATTAAATACGAAATATTGAGTGACACATTGTATATTTAGATAAATTGTTTCTAAATATTAATGAATAAAAATATGAAAAAAAAAAATATATATATATATTTATAATTACTTTACCAAAGCAAAGAAACAACTAAAGAAATTCCATTAAAATCATAAAATGAAATTAAATACAAGAACACATAAAAACGCGTTGGTTAATTTAATTATTTATTGTTATTATTATTTTAAGCGTATTTTGAAGTGGTTTAGACATAAACTATCTAACTATAGAGAAATAAATCAAAGCAAAAATTAAATTATATATTTTTAGCTATAACACCTGCTGTTTTTTTTTTTTTATTTTAATTTTTGTTTTTGTTATTCTTTTCGCTCCAAGTTTTGTTAACAAACGTTTTTACAAATTTTTAACATAATTATAATTATTACTACAGTACTGTACTGTAATGTAGTTATCCTTAATTGAATGTTTCCATTATTTTATAAAAGGTGTAATATGAACTGTTAAACATTTTTATTCTGTGACCCAATAAGTAGTAAACCAAAAAAATAAATTTAAATACTAGAAGCACATAAAACGAACATGGTTATATGATACCAATATTTAAACTATTATTACAAAAAATTATTAATAATGTATAAAATTACCAAAAAAAAAAAAATAAATAAATAAAATTTAGATTAACTGGCGCCAAAATCATAAAAAAAAAAAAATTAATTAAGTATATAATAAATGTAAATATTATTTTAAATACAATTTTAATACAAAGTACAAGCAAATCCAATATTGCTTATATATAAATAAAAGTAAATGAATTAAAATTGCTTTGCAAACTAAACCACAATTAAAAACATTTACAAATTTCTCATTCATTTTTAAAATATTGATTATTGATATTTTATTAATTTTTTATTTTATTTTTGTATGTACATAGCAACATTTTTGTATATAAATTATAATTAAAAAATCGATGAAATTTAATGCATACTTAGTAAATAAATAACATAACATAAAGCAACGCAACGGAAACATAATATTTTACATAAAAACAAACAATATTTAATGCTTGATTAATTTTGTATTTTTTTCAACATCAAATAAAAAAAAAAAAAAATGGTTTATTATTTAATGCTTTTTTAAATAATTAAATTAATTACACCAGAGTAGTTAGTTTTGTAGATGGCATTTGATATATTTGTTGTTGCTTGGTGCTTGTTTGTTTTATATTTTTAATCAATTTTGCGGTCTGAATGATTTGTTAATGTATTTTTTATTTTTATTATTATAATGCATGAAAAAATAATAATATTTTATTTTATTTTTTTTTTTAACAAATAACTTGAATTATCTTCAAGTTGATTATTAAATTTAAAAATAAAATTATACCATAAATAAATAAATATGCAAATTTCTGCTCAAATTACAATATTTTATTTATTATTTTTGTCGTCTACGAGGAAAATGATTGTAATATTATTTTTTATTTATTTTTTTTTCTTTATATATAAGAGACACAAGATCTTTTGTTTAAAGAATATTATTTATGATTGCCTTTTTTACGTACCTGACAGGTTTTCACGACAACAGAATGTCTGCAATAAATTATTTCATTTATTGTTAGAATTTTATCATTCAAACAAATGCCCATTTAATTATATAATAAATAGACAAAAAAAAAATTATCCTTCTACCAAAAAAAACTTAATTAAAATATTTTTATAATTGTTATAAATATACCGTTAGAGATAAAAATAAATTATATTACTTTTAAAAACCTAAGAACTAGTAGGAAGATTTTAATTTACCTACAATCTGTGCTTTCAACCTGTTGTCAAATAGTCTTACTCACCGCATATAAATAAATAAATTCATAGTGTCGTCATGAATTATGACGAATTCATGTAAAAACAAGATTATTATAATGTAGTCAAAATATGTGGTTGAAAGGTCAAACCGTACAAAAATAAATTATGAACATGGACTTAATATACTTCTATAATTAAAACAATACATAATATTCCCAGAATGCTTTCATTTATAATATCTGTATTAAATAACTAATGAAATATTAATTCTAAATTTGTTAAATTTTTTGAAACCAAACAACTACTGCTCAAATTAGCAAATGATAAAATTTTAAATGATTCATACAAACAAAATAATTTGTTTTTTTTTTTTCTGAAATGAAAGTAAATGCTTCGCAAAATTAGTCATTTCATATTATTTAGTAAAATAATAATAAAAAAATTAATTTCTAACTAATGGAATATTAATAATGATTACCATTCAGCAATGATTCATTTATAAAATGAAAAAAAAAAAAAAAAGTTTTATTTTTACTCTTTGTTTCATTTTATAATTTATTTGATTTCATTAAAAACTAAAATTAAATGTGGCACACCGTTTATAATAGATAATTTATAAAATTAAAAGGTAATTATCTATTAAGAACATTTTTAAAGAAAAATTAACAAAGAGAAAACCTTATCACTTTAAAAAATAATTAATTATAAGGAAGAGAAAATTAAAACAAAAATCCGAATTAATCGATAAATAATCTACAAATACATTAGTAGAAGCAGCTGGTTATATATTGCAGCCCTTTAAAAGCTATCAAAATCATGAATTATATTTTCCATTCCAATGGAACCATAAAAATATCACACATTGTTATAATTTACTATGAAGTAATCAAATGGAGAATTTAACAACAAAAAAAAAAAAAAAAGGTAAAAATTAATCAGGGTTTTTAATATCAGTAATAATACATAAAATTAAGGCAAGAAATAAGAAACGAATTGCACCATTGTTGTATTGCACACGCTATATCAGATATATAGATTTAAATCGTATCTTGCAGAGCCAGTCTGTCGGACGTTCAAATGCTTTAAAGCATTCAATGTATTAAAAAAACAGATTTACGTTTTTGAAATATAATAATGAATTTACTAAACAATGAATGCAACAACTCATTTACATTTAACTGTCGTAGAGTTTTAAAAAACAGCACGTAACATGGGGATATAATACGCAGTGAATACAGGATAAACAGGTATTGTTTTTTTCTATACATCCCGTAGTGTAGTTTTGTTTATTATTTCTCTTTCTCTGATTTTAAAGGGACAAGAAAATGTTTTTGAAATAAAAATTTAAATAATAAACTAGCTAAATAGTTCGGTTTTATGTACTTAGTTGTGCTGCATAAAGTTCCCACTAAAAATAAAAGGCAATAATAATAAAGGGAAATAGGTTTTAAAGAAAATTCGAAATTCGGAAAGATTTGTAAAGAAAATAGTTCAGTTTCTTAATATATTTTTGAAACGGCAAAACTGAATACTTTGAAAAGTATTTTCCAATCGTTTTCAACTATGACGTTGATTTTTTTAACAAAAGATCGCTTTTTTATTATTACGGATTTAAACCAACCACATAAATAATTCGTGTTTATATATAAAGACGTACATTTAGCAGTTAATACAACAGTGCCTCAAGTATTCTTTAGAAAATCCCTTTTACACTTTTATTATCTTAAGCACGACTATATAATGTCCCGTGCACACAGTAGACAGAGCTGAACGGTGCAGTATGCTTCATAATAATAAAATTTTGTTTTTATTTTTACATTTTTTTATTCTTTATCTGGACTGCTGCACAATAGCAATCTGTAAAATTTAAACAGACAGATAAAAGAAAACCTTGCCCAGCCTGAAAAACAGCCCATACCATTTATATTTTATTTTTTCACATTTCAATTCAATATTCACAACGACAGAAATGCCCTTTCCAAGTAATTCACTGCCCATTCTAACATTTTTAGCCTATTGTTGGAAATATTTTACGATTCAAATTAAAATCGTCTTGCATAAAAGGTAGGTAGTTAGGTAGGTAGGTTGGATGGTTGGTTGGTTGGTAGGCATGTTATATGTGTATATGTGTCTGTGTTTATATTTAAGTGTGTTCAGAATAATAAAACGCATTCTTAGTCTTCATCTTCATCTATCGTATATTCGACTCCTATATATACATCTTTATAGAATTTTCCCGCATTTCTATTCGATGTTTTATTCCTTCATCAAAAGTTTAATGTCTTATTTCTTTGCTTTATCATCATCATTGTCGTTGTCGTTGTCGTTGTCATCATCGCAGCCTTAGCAAAAGAAAAACTTTTTACATTTTTCTTAACTTTGTTGTTATTTTATTTTATACTTTTTTATTTAATCCCAATGGAATGAAATCCTTTTCGGAATGTTTTTCTTATATGTTTTAATCGTTGAATACTTTAGAAGACGTTTTATCTTCTTTTTTTTCTTCTTCTTCTTCCTCTTCTTCTTTTTTATTTGTTTGTTCGTTTCGTTTAATTTCTTCAGCATTTATTCCTTGCATAACTTTGTAACGGTGCTATATTTTTAACATCTATTACTATTCTGCATAACATCACCATCAAATGGGGTCGAAATTTGTTTTCATATTCAAACATTGTCATCGGAAAATATCTTAAAAGTATTTTTAGTTGTTTTTTTTTTCATTTCTTTTCTATAGAATTATATTCATTGTAAAAACTTTGTTATTGTAATTTGATTTGAATTAAAAATTAAAAATTTTTTTTGGTTTTATTTATTTATTTAAAACGACCAGTCAGTAAATCCGTAAAATTCTACTAAAGTAGTGCATTCTACAATGTAACTCAACTCTATAACTAAAAAAAAAAAATCAATAAAATTATTAATGAATTTAAAATATTTATAAAATTTCGCCTATTTTTTTTTTAACAATAAAAATTAATAAATGTTTTTCTCTATGTTTCTAATGAGTAATTTTTGTTGCTTCCGTAAAAATTTTTCCCTGTTTCAAAATGTGGAATTTATGCTACAGTGAAATGAAAATGCTATAAAAAAAAAAAAAAAGGTAAGAGGGTTGTTTTTATCATGAAGTGAAAAGCTTAAGATAAATATAAAACGAGACACACATGCCAATTAAATTATCATAGGAAAAATATCTTTCGAACTGTTTGCTTATATATTTATTATAATTATTATTATTATTATAAATTTTGTTACACAAACTTAAATGAAAGAAAGAAAGAAAAAAAAAACTATAAAAAATTAATCTTATGTGCACATGTTGGATATATTACTATTAAAGTATTAAATTATGTGTTATTTTACTTTGTTACTTCCGTGAATTTTAAAGTAAAGTAGATATATAAAACACATATCGTAAGGCAAAAAATAAAATAAAATAAATAAATATATATATTAAAATGGGATCAACAGCCAAAATAATTCATTCATTCATTTTTAAATTGTATTTCTTAGTTTTTTTTTTTTCTTTTTATTTTCTCTTTTGTGTTAAAATTGTATAAATAATTCAACAAATAAAACAGTATAAGAAAAATAAGATGATTCTACGCCATCATTAAACATCAAGATAAATAAAGTTGAAAAAAAAAACATAAAAAAAAAAAAATTATATAACTAAAAGAATCGCATAATATAATGTAGAGTCTGCATTTTATTTAAAATGTTCTACGTCTTGTAATTTTTTTTATATATTTATTTTTTATTTAATTTAATTTAATTTCTTTTTATTTTGTTTTATGTAAATTATGTATGATGTGTGAAAATAAATTAAAAACAAAAGAAAGATAAATAAACCAAAAAAAAAAAAAAAAAAAGTTACAGGCATATTAATCAATTATTATTCTCACATGTATAGAGAACATGCAGAACTTTGTATACATTTCACATGTTACAATTTTTTATTTATTTATTTATTTATTATTTACAAAAAAAAAAAATTCGTTTTTTATATTTATTAATTTATAATTAATTTTTCTTAAGAGACGTCGTCATCGTAGTTATATACAACATATTTTCTATTGTTATTTTATATATGTTTTTTTTTTTTTTCCTTCAACCGTAAATAATTTTTAATATCGATTTTTTGTTGTTGTTTTTTATTTTTTTTTACTATACTATATTATTGTAACTAATGTGTAAGCAATTTTTCTAGAAAACAATTTTTTTCTTTCTTTCTTTCTAAAACAAAAGTATAAATAATGCTACTGCGTAAAATGTGCTTAAACGAAAAACGAAAAAAGGAAAATAAAACTTTATCAAAACCCTGACCTCCCAAATCATCTATTTAATATATACGCCCGTTATTTTGTGTTAACTTTTTTTTTATTTTCAACAAAGTTTCCACTGATGTCAGGACAAAAAGAAGACAAGAACCACATAATACTTAATAGCATGAAAAAAAAAATAAATAAAAAAAAAAAAACGAAACGAAATAAAATTTAGTCTTGCCTTGCCTGCCAGAAACATTAACCATATTGTGTGATTAATGTCTTCTTGTATGTACACTTATAATACTGCCATTCGTTTCGTATATTTCGTAAATACACATCCACGTTACGACCACATAACAGCCACACATTTGTTAGAGTAATGACTTTACAAAAATTAAAAAAAACACAATTTTTCATTTAATTTCAAGTAGTTTTTTTTTTTTTTTTAAATGCTAAACATTTTATCTTGTTTCAAAATTAAGCGGAAAATGAATTTAAAACTTTATCTCTTTTTTTATTTCTGCGGTCCTACAGCCAAGATGTAAGAAGCTAGTTTATAGTTTGTATTAAGTAAAATAAAGTTTCTAAAACGTTTGTCGCATTATTGGTTTTTTTTTTTTTTTATCTTTAAAGTATTTAAAAAATACTACACTACCATGCTTGTTGCAATGCTTTTTAGCTTAAACTCCTTATAAGACTTAACGACAAAAGTGCTTAAAAAAAATTATCGTTGGCTTAACATGTTATTTTATATGTGTGTAAACACAGCTTGCATCTAACTTCTCACACCTTTTTATGAAATAATAAAATAATCAAAAAATTCACGTATTATCTTTTAATAAATAACATAAAATAAATTTAATAATTTTATAACATCGGCTTTTAAATACATAAAATAAAAATAAATATTAACTATGGGCATAGATATTTTTAATTATATTTTAGGTTAATTTTGTTTTCTTTTTTTTTTTTTTTAAGATTTTAACGCCTTACCACGAGATAGTAAAAGATAAAATAATCCAACCAGTTTGAGATTTATAAAATTTTTGAAGAATTTATTTTCAAATAACCCGCAATTTTTTATATTATTTTTATGTATACAATATTCATAAAACTTTAAGATTGAGGTTCTCTTCTAGTTTATAAAAATAAACAAAAACAAAAACATAGTAATAACGTAAACCAGGTAAATTTATATTTTCATAATAATATTAAAAAAAAAAAAAAAAACTTTATATTTTTATTGAATTTTAGATAATAGAATAGAAAACACATTACTCTAAAGTTTAGAAATGTTTAAAAACCTTAAGATGGTAATTTTGTTTTATAAAGCCAAAAAGTCAAAATCACAGGTAACAAATAGGTGCAATAAAAACCCATAGAAAATTATTATTTAAACTGTAAATATATAAATCTTTTTCCCAATAAAATTTATGTACAATGACGAAATATGACAAAATCTTTGGCATTAAATCCATTCAATTCATGTTTTGTTTACTTACCAGTATTCATATGAATCAAAATTTTCTGCAATTGAAATCATATCAACAGCAAATAATTGCGATATTTACAAATAAATAATCAATAAATGTAATAACATGCCGCACCACAAAAAAAATTAAAAAATTAATATAATAAAATTAAATAAAATAAATATGACATTACGGAAAGCTTAAAAGTAAGTTTTATAAAAATATTTGCTATGATAAAAAAAAAAAAAAAAATTAAAATAGTAATAATAATACAATGTATGCTAGATTTTATTTATATGTAATAATAATAAAAAAAAAAAAAAACGAAAATAATTGTATAAATTCCCTTCCTCTAGAGACAATAACAAATTTAATGGATTCCATAGAGTTTTATCAAATATCTAAATGAAAAAAAATATATATATATAATAATAATAATACCTAAATAAATTTAATAAACACGACGGGAGTTAGCAAACATATAGAAGATTTTAAATAATTTATTTGTACAAAATGTATGCGGTTTCCGTTTATTATATATATATATATATTTATGTTTAATCATATTTTTGTTGTATTAATAATATTCCATTTATGGTCGACGTTTTTAAGATTTGAGATTGTTTTATAAACACATTTGCCATATAAATAACATAATTTTCATTTCCTTTTCATTCTGCACTCCTTTATATATACAAAAACTTTTATACATTATTTATCTACATTATCAAACATTATTATATGTTTTTTTTTTAATTCTATTTAATTTATAAATGAAAAAAAAAAAAATGAAAAAAATGAAAAAACAAAACAAAAAAAGTCTGTTGTCTATCAAAACCATTTGTTTCATATCCCATCAACATCATTATATACTGACAAAACAATAGCTTAAGCTTTACCAGCCATAAATTGAAGTTTTCCTTTCTTTGGTTTTTATACAAAAAAAAAATATATATATATATATATATATATATTTACTATATGTTGTGTATATTCTTGTATACGCCCACAAAACCCTCATATAACCAATTTGACACAGCAAAAATGTTTTATTATAAAATAAATACTATCTACAAATATATTATTAAATTTATTGTATTCACATGATTTTATTAACATGCTTTTATAACAGAAAACGTTGAAAAAAAAAAAAAAAAAAAAAAAAAAATTGTTTATAAAGGAAAAATAAAAGGAAAACGCAATGTAATTATTATTATTTATTTATTTTTTTTTTTTGCTTCTTTTTATTTTTGTTGTAATTTAATAATATGTCACATTTTTCTTTACACATTACATTTATTTATTTGATTTCTTTTTTTTTTTTTTTTAATTTAAAATATTTTTAATACAATAGAAAATTATAATTATAAGACTCTGTTATTGTTTAAAAAAAACAAAAAAAAAAAAAAAAAAAACAATATTTACAACATTTGGTGTGGCTAAATGTATTTTAATTTATTTATTATATTTATTCATATAAAAACAAAAAAGTGCATAAAACTATTTAATTTACTTAATTTAATTTTTATTTTAATTTTAAATAACAAAAAATAAAAATAATAATAATAAAAAGAAAACGAGCACACAAAACACCGGTTATATATTTAAATTTTAAGCCTATTAAAAGCAGCAATGAAGCCACACAATAACAGCAAACAATTTTTCTTCTTTTATTCATTTTTTATTTATTTTAATATAAAAATAATAACAAAGTATAATAAAGAGTTGATCAAACAATGAAATAAGCGGGTAAAGTAAAAAAAAAAAAAAAAATAAATAAAAATAAAGAAGAAAAATAAATAAATATAAATTGATGATAAAATTGGTTGTTTGTATCTATTATATAAATGTTCGTATAAATGTGTGTTTTATGTACATAAATAACAATGGTTTCGTTTTAGTAGTCAGAGGATTTATGCCGAATAGAGACAAAGTTACAAGCAAAGTTTGTAATCCAACATAAAGGTATTTTACTCATCCTCATAAAACAGTCCAATGGTTAACGTATTAAACTATCGTGTCTTGTAACAAAAAATAAAGAAAACAATTATTTAGTTCTGCTATAGTAATAGAAATTCATATCAGCAATAATTACATATTTCTAAAAACATAAATTAGCACTACTTAATTCATACAGTATTATATAGAATATATAGGCGACGAAATCATACATAAATATTATACATTTTAACGTTATCAACATAAATAATCAAATAAATACAAATAGCAGAAATATTTATAAAAAAAAAAAAAAACACCACTAAATTAAATAAACAACTAACAAAATATACATTTTTCATGTGTTTGAAAATTAATGCTAAAAATGTTTAAATTTGCATTTACCATAAAAGTGCGCTTTATTGTTGAATAAAAAAAAAATAAAACACACACACAAAGCTAAACAAAAATTATAATTTAAATTAGTTCATGGGTTTTGTGCTTATTATTAAATTAATTTTATGCTGGTTTTTTTTTTTTTTTTTTTATTTAAATTATTTCTGTATAAAATTGTGATTATTTTATTATGCTCCACAATAGTTTAGTTCATTATTTTTTGGTTAAACAGAAAAATAAAAATAAACCAAATGTAAACTTTTTGAAATTAAATAATTATTTATATATATAATATTTTTTTTTAAATATAGAATGTGATTATATTTACATTTTATAATTAATAGTTTAAAACATATATGTAAAAGTATTTATATTTTTAATAGTTAATTAACCAGTAATTAATAAAGGTTTCTCACCTTTATTACTCTTATTACCAACTGTATTCTGTTATGAAACATTACTTTAATTAATTATCTTTTTTTTTTATGTTATAATTCAACAAATCTAATACTTTTATTTAAAAAAAATAATTAAAGAATACTCAATATTTAATGGAGCAAAAAAAAAAAAAAAAAAAAATTAATGCCCTCATATAAATTTTACCAGCACAAAACATACATATTTTAAAAACAAGAAACGTGTACATTGAAAATTACAAATAAATGACAATAACACGTTACATGTGCGCTTATTTAATTGAACCAGCAACAACTGCTCAACAATAACGTCAATTAAAAATCAAACAACAAAACCGCTATTTTATCGATGAAAAAAGAAATTAAAAACTAAAGAAAAAAATGTAAAAACGGCGATCAATCCAACATCTGTAACATCATCACTTAAATTAATACTGACTACAACAATACATACAGACACACGTACTTGATGGTAATAAATAAAAGTAAAAAATAAAGCGAATTACCAATAAATGAATAATAAACCGGTCGTCCCTTTTAAAGCTTAAATGACACAAGAGAAAAATTATCGTTTACTTTAAGTCATATTATCATGAATCATTAAATCATATTTTTTTAATATAAATAAAAATTAATAAAAAAAAAAAAAAATTAAATGCTGTTTACTGTAATATTATTTTACCAAGAAGCATTTGATTTTGCATAATTCAAATTAAAAAAAAAAAAAAGTTAATAAATAAAAAATCATTAAAAACGTTTAAAAAATCATCTTATGTTTATCAACTAGCAAATATATAATTAATAATTTTATTGTTATTAGGTTTAAAGCTTATCTTTAAAAAAAAAAAAAAATGAAATATTTAAGGGCAACTTTAATTTAATTTAATTTAATATAAATTATACCTGTAGGATTTAAGAGAATTTCCGAGATAAAATAGATTTTATTGGATTTAAACTGGTTTCTCATAGCTTGATAAGCGCAAAAGGTTTTACATAAACATAAATTATATTAAATTTATAAAAAAAAAAAAGAAAAGGACTGAATATAAATATAAATAAAAAGGAATACATTTTCGTTTCTATTCATTATTTAATTTTTAATAAAAAGTTATTTAACTTAGTTTTCGTGAATTTAATTTAATGTTCATATATTACATACATTTCTTTTTGGTTTATGCTTATTCTAAAGTCATATACATTTATTAATAATAAAAATAAAAAAAAAAATATATAAATACAAATTTAACATAGTAATACTTAAGTACATATAACATTAACATTAATGTTAACGTTAACGTTATATCTCTTTATGTATGGCTACATACCATATATTTTTGCTTCTTTTTATTTTTATTTGAAACTTTATTCAAGCGTAGATAAAACTTGGCAAAAGTTTCTTTTCCGTTTTTTAATTCTTTTTCTTTTTTTTATCTTTTTGTATTGTATATCGTATCGTTATACATTTAAATACGTATATATTTATGTACATTAAAAAAAAAAAAATAATAAAACAACCAAACATAAGATAAACTGAATATATGTATATGTTATGAAAAAAAAAAAAAAACATTAACTTAAATAAACTTAACTTAGAAAGAAGATTTTATTTAACGACAAGATATTATATAGGGTTTATTCTACTCTACTGTTTACTTGTGCGTTCAATATTAACATTTTTTATTCGTATTTTAATTTAATTTAAATACATAAATGTTAGAAGATTATTATTTGAGTGCCCAATATTACAAATTAAAAACATTTCTACCTAATTGTAAATAATAAAAATAATGTTAACATTAAAATTATTTGCTTAATTGAAATAAAAAAGAATTCAAAAAGCTTCATCTGTCATATATCATAAGCAAAGTACTACATTTACAGACATTGTATATCAATCTTACTTAGTTAAACTTCAATGATGAATTCTTGCAATAATTTTCTTTTTTATTACGTTAATACTAATGATATACTGAAACACTCTTTTTCTTCTTTTCCATATTGTGTAAACATAACAAAAATATACAAAAAAAAAAAAAAAAAAAAAAAAGCGAAAATTTCATCATCTATATTTTATTTCAATTAAAAAGTTTAGACAGTTGAAAAATGAAACTTAAATTTCATAAAAATTTTAATTAAAATAAAAAAATGTCTGTTTTAATTATATATTAATAAAAACAAAAAGTAAATTAAATTAACTTAACAAGAAACAGGAAAACGAAAACATAATAACCGAAACAATAATTATTATTATTATTATTATTTTAATAAAATTTGCGTTATTTTATATTTAATTAAATAAAAAAAAAAAACAATTATATAGAAAGAAGACAACACAACATTTACATATTTTTTACATTTATTTTTATATGTTTGTCAAAAAATAACAAAAAAAAAAAAAGAATCACATTTTATCTACGTTAATAACATTGAAAAATAATTAAAATAATTATTAAAAAAAAAAAACAATAACAACAGACAAAACAATTTGCAATTAATTATGTCGCCATTGTTATTTGATTAACAAAAAATAACTAGAACAACTACATAATAATAATTATAATTGTAATGATTTTAATTTTTTTTTTTTTTTTATAAATAAATTATAATCCACAAATAATAATTTTATAAAATGCCAATATAGTAGAAATTTTTTTAATAATTAACTTCGAAAAGATAATAATCAGTTAAATCCTACATTAAAAATATATAATCTGATTAAATTTTACTGTCAGTAACGACTAATACTAGCAAATAGGCAACTAAACGTAACCAACCAATAAAATTGAAAGAAAAACTTTATAAGGCTTTTAAAGTCACCTTGATTGGTTGACCTATATTTTATTTTTTTTACAGTAAGGAAAAAAAAAAGCACAAATAAAAAGCTTAGATTAAAATAGTTAAATTTAAGCAGACAAATAGTAATCAAATTTTAAAAAGTTTTTTTATATTTTATATACAATGAAAATTTGTTTTAATAGTAAACAGCATTTTTTTTTTTTTTTTTTTTGGGATTTTTATAAGCAATAATTTAAAAAGTAAAAACAAATAGTAATTAAAATTAACAATAAAATCATTAATCGTGCCTTTTGTTAATAAATCTATTTATAAGCTAAAATAGTACAAACAATTCAAAGCATACAAAAATAATACACCTACATTGTCTATTATGATTAATAATTTTATTATGATTTATGTTATTAAAAGAAATGTTAAAAGGGAATTAAAATAGGGTGGTGTATTTTTTTTTTTTTGTTTTCATAAGAAAAGACTTAGAAACAAAACAGAAAAAGGAAAAGAAAAAGAAAAAAGAAAAAAGAGAAAAGTTTTTTCCTAAAATTTTTCAACATTTCTTTTCCTGAACAAAGGAGAATACATAAGTAATAGCATACTGTTATTGCATTAACGACTTAAAAATAATAAACAGTCGTGTCTAAAATATTAATGTCATATATAATGAGAAGAATTAATAAAAAGAAATATAATAAAAATATAAGTATATAAAGAATTCTGCTTCTACAATATAAATAATGTATATCGTTAACGCTAACGTAAAAGTTAACGTAAACGGTTAACTTATAAAACATGCAATCAACATTGTATGATATTTATTTTTTCTACGAGTCTATATATATATATAGTATGGGTTAAAGCGTATAAACCGAAGTAAAATAAAATACCCAAAAGTTTTCTGTTTTATGCGATTATTTTATTTTATTTTTTCTTTTATATAATAAAAACCTACATATCTATCCATATATACAGATGATAACATTGTTGGATATAAAAAAAAAAAATATGCAATAGGGAAAACTTATATATCTATCTACTTATATATAGATTAAATTTAGGATATATATATTTTAAACACAACGGACTAACCTTAGTAGCATCTAACAAAACAGTATACTAAAATCACCCAACCCTTGCAAAAAATATTAGTACTACTGCTATTATTCCTTCTGCTTCTATACCACCATATTAACAATGCAACCCATTCTAGGTTCGTATCTGGTATTCATAGTTTAAAAAAGAAGAATTTTCGTCTATAGAAAAAAATAAAAAATAAAACCACAACGATGCAGCACTAGAAGCAAAAGTAGCACTAACGCTGGTTCGTTAATATATAAAATATATCTATATGGTGAGAAAACTTATTTCATTTCGGAAACATACTAAGGGAATATAATGTTGAGTAGACGTTATATGCAAACATTATAATAAGTCTTTATGTTTATACATATATACGTATATAGTTTACTTATATAACCCATATTTATATTCATATTATTATTATTATTATTATTATAAAATTCACTATAAATAGCATTTTCTACGTATAGACTAACATTTTAATAAATGAAGATAGACTTTCTTGCTTTTGCATGCATGCATTTATTTACAGTATGTCTAGAACAGCAGTTTTATCAACAAATTTTTTATTTTAGATTTAATTTTAATTTTTTTTTTTCTTTTGCCTTCAAAATCAAAAACTTTTACATTTTAACTGGCAAAAAAAGGAGAGGAAGATTTTTTTTTTTTTCTTATTTTCATATAAGAAATTGAATACAAGTGAATAGCTTTAAGAAGTAATATAAGAAAAATTGAATAGCAGTTTTATGGGTGGTTGTTATATGACGTAACAAATAATAAATGAACATATTTAATATGTTTATGCAATAACACTACTGATGAATAGATGAAAAATGTATGCTTCCCACTAAAATAAAAGTAAAACTAGGCTATGCTTTGTTCAAACTTTATATATGGGGAAAGAATACAAATACCACTTGAAAATTATTGAATAAAATAGAGGATGGGCTAAATAACAAAAAATTTAATAAGTAAATAATTTAACTTTTTAACAAAAATTTGTCACCAAACTTTGTTATAAAATTATAAACAAAATATTATAATCAAAGATAAAAATTGTAAAAGCATGACTAGAAGGCAGTATATGCTACCTACCTTGTGACCAATTTCTATAACGAAAATATTAATAAAAGTTTAATAAAACGAAAACAAAAAAAAAAAGTATAATTATATATGTATGAACAACTTATGTTTAAAATTAAGAGCTTTTACAACACGTTAAACAGTTCAATGTATAAATAAGAACATGTTATCAAAATCCATAAAAAAAAAAAAAATCATCAGTTTTTTACTCAGCACTTTGCATAAACAAACAAATAAAAATTCCTTTATAAAAAAAAATATATATTAAAAACTATACTAAAGTATGTCAGATAGATATTTTATGAAAAATTTATGTAAAAAAAAAAAACAAAAGCATTAATTAAACATTGTGTAAAGTAAACTTAGTTGTTCTCGTTGGAAAATAATTACAAAGCATTCATTTGTCTTTTTGTTGATTTAAATAAAATAAAAGTGAAAAACAAAAATTGCAAAGAAACTTTTATCTTGAAGTAAAAAAAAAAATCTGCATAAATATACCGCCGTTATTAAAGTGAATTGATGAACAAAGTACTAGTGGAAAAAAAAAAATAAAATAAAATATCCATAATGAAAATTTTTGATTTTTTTTTTTAATATATATCTCCAGATACTCTGGCTGTACCTATCTACCGTTTCTATCTAACTTTTACTGAGGGGAGTGTACTCAGTATAAATTAATTCAACAAAGCATTCATCTCATCATCAAATGATGTTTGGCATTTACATTTATTATTTGTTTTTATTTTATGGTATTTTTACTTGTGCAAACTAAAGACATCGCATTATTCGACCAACGTTGTGTTAAATGCACTTTTAATTAAAGAAATAAAAAAAAAAAAAAAAAATAAATCTTTTTCCATCTTAAATATAAAATACGAAAAGAAAAGAAATAAACATTGTATGTTCGGTTGAATATATTTATTTTTAATAATTTTTAATTAACTTTTAAACAGGTATTAATATGTGTTAGTAAAAGGAAATGATTTTTATTTTTGTACATAAAGTAAACGACTTGTATATAATGCTTAATAAAATTTAAAAACCGAAATACACTATAGAAAAATTAGAGATGCGGAAATTTAATTTTAATACCTAAGCACAGTTGTTTCTGGTTATATTTTTGTTACTTTTTTTTTTTTTTTAAATACTTTAATTAAATAATTACCTAATTTATTATTTCTACTTTTAAGTTTTCAGTTTTATTTATATTAAATTTTAATAATTAGATCGTTATTATAATACATTTGTTTTTAATCTTTTCAATCATAGAAATTTCAAATCAATTATATTATTAACGTTTTAAAGAAATAATTTTGAGTGGTGTAAATTTCAAATTAATAAAATTTCTTTCCAATAAATTGTTTTAAAAATAAAATTATACGGTTATTATTATCCTTCTTTCAATTTTCACTATTTTACTTTTGTATGCATTCAAATGCTTTTAGTACCAACTTGTTTTTTGATGAAGCATTTTTAGTAGCATTGCACCCAAGTATTGACAGCAGATAAGACTAAACATCTTGAGATACTTATGGTTACTTAGACTATCTGAACATTTTATAACAGCAAGAGTCTGGAATTTTGGTATCATTTAAAAGGTAGAAAAGATTTACACATCAAAAGAAATAAATTTCGTTACTCTTGAGATGACAGAATTTTCTCTATTGTTTGATGTCACCAAATTCCAAATACTGTATCTCTTATGTACCGTCCAGAGACTCTAAGTTGGGTTAGCCGTAAATTATTAAAAAAAAACCTTTAAACGGGTTTTCTTTTAAAAGTTATTAATATACCAAAATTATAATATTTGTGTAAATTATGGTTTTTATGACAAAATTCCTTTTTTTTTGTTTTTTGTTTAAAACCTTTAATTTTGTAATAAACACATATTTAAAACAATTACTTTGTTTAATTAAAAATAATTAGTGAAATTCTTTTAATTAATACAATAAATTATCCTAATATTTAATTAGAAACAAGCTGAAATGTTTCGCATAAAAATCTCTTTTGAAAAAAGGTTAATGCATTCAATTATCATTCAGCATAAGCAACATTTATAAGCAAATGAAAACAATTATGTTTTTTCTTATTTAAATTATATAATTAAAAAGAAAATATATTTTTAATGATTTGTTTTTAATTATAATTATTATTTACATGAAAAGAAATTATACATACATATGTATTTGTATAATTTTTTTGTTTTTATTTTATTTATTTTTTTTTTTTTTCTTATTGTCTATTTAATTTTTAACTTGTCTACAATTATCTTAATTTATATAAACATTATTGTTAAATAGAAATGTAAATTTTTGTTGTTATTATTTTTAGCATATTTAAATATTTGTAATACAAAAATAAATTACAAATAATACAAGAATCAGATATATTTATAACAACAACAACAGCAAAAATCCTTTTTAATTATATTTTAAATTTTTTTTTTGTATTTTATAATAAATATTGTTGCTGTGGCTTTTAAATTCTATTTAATTACAATTTACAAAAGAAAAAAAAAAAATTAACTTACAATAAATAAAAAGTGTATAAAAATATGAAGTAAATAAATAAAAATTAAAAAAAAAAAAAAAACCAAACGATCAAATAATAATACTATTTATGTTGGGTTTTCTTATTCCTTTACGATTCACATCAATTATATGTTCCGTAGTAATATTAATTTAATTATTATCATTTGTTTTTATTTCATTTTTTTTTTTTTTTGTTCCTTTCTTATTATTGTTTAAACAATCTAAATTATGTCAAAGAATTTAAATTCCAATTAAAAACTTACGAAGAATAAGAAAAAGTAAAAAAAAAAATGTATTTTTACAATGAAATATTTAATAAAAGCAAAAACAATAAAAAAAACACACACACAGACACAAAATTAACCAGATGTGTTCAATGATAATTATGTGACATTGTTTGGTCTTTAAAACAAAATTTTTATATTTATATAGAAATAATAATTTTATTTGTTAAAAGCATAACACCAACACACATTTGAAAGAACAATTAACAAAAAAAAAAAACCTTTAAATTTTTGTGACTTTTATGAAATTATAAATTAATAGCATAAAAAAGCACAATGACGTCATCTAAACAAAACATAAATTACTGTGCGCATTACACATAATTTCTTTTGATTAATCAAATTCAACGAGTATTACGTTAAACGAGTTTTTGCCGACGTCTAAAGTAATGTTAACTTTTCACTTAACATTACTTTAGCCAATTTATGTTAACGTTAGAGTAAGTAAAGTTAGTAAGGTAGTGAGTAAATGAATGGAGCTTTTAAATAAAACCCAAACATAATTTACTGAGCAATTGTGGGCTGGCCTTTAAATAATATAGAAAAATTAAAATTAAAAACGAAAAGATAAAAAAAAAAAACATTTTCATTATTCTCATTAAATATTATCAGCAAAAAAACGGAAAACAACAACAACAACAACAAAAAAATACTAAAAACAAAAAAAAATGTGTATATAAATAACTGAGTAATGAGTATTTTGTTATATATTATTTTCATTGCTCAGCAGTGTTGTTGTTGTTGTTGCTGCTGCTTTTTTTTATACACAGCTTTGCTATTACTTTTTCTTTTTATTCTTTTGTTATTTAATTCGCTCTTGTATTATTTAATGACGATGAGGAATTCCCTGAATTTTTATCGTCAAACGTCAGAATCACACAATCCAATCCAAATCAAATAACTTTGGTAGTCGTCGACTCAGCTGTTTTTTTTTTTTTTTTTTTTTTTTATTGAGAGCGAATGAGAGCAAGTGAGAGCAAAAAATAGTTATATATATGTATATGATTGTCTGTCTGAATATTTCATTTGCGTCTGGACGAAAAATGTTTGCTTCTTTATACAATGTTTTCTTCTTCATTTTAATACATACATATGCATTGGTCTGGTTTGAGGCCCAGACTCTTATTTAATTTTTTCCGTTGAATTACATTATGAATGTGTTTATAATTCTCCTTACCCGATTAATTAAACGATGAGAAATATTTTCTGTGCGTTAGTGTTAGTTTATGGCAAAAAAAAAAAAAAAAAACAAATTAAAATTTTCTCATGGAAATGGAAAATTTAATGTGATTTGAGTACTTAAAAACTCAATAGTAGCCCCTCTTAATTGAATGAGATTACCAGAAATATTTCTGAGAGTTCGAAAACAATTTTATTCTCTCATGCATGCGCATTGTAAATAATACAAACAAAATATTGCAGACATAATCTCCGAGTAATATTTTTGTAGGGGAAAGTCATATTCAATTTCCACCAGAAACATTTATTTTATTTCATCGTCCATTCACCATTCAGTTACAAACAGTTCAGGTTCACATTCAGCAACAGAAAAAAAATTGAAAAAAAAAAAAAAAAAAAAATTGAACCTAACTTTACAACTAGTTAAAGAAAGAAAGAAAGAAACTTTAAGCATATTCGAAAAATTGAGAGAAACATTAACTCAGTCGAGGCGTAGAGCCCGAGCAGTGAGGACAATTTAACTTTAAACTGCTCAGCTGTTTTATATTAAACTAAATTGATATAAAAGAAAATTTTATTTTTTATTGTTAATTATATCAAATTGAATTTATACAGTTAATGTGTTTGTTTAAACAAAAAAAAAAAAAGGTTGATAGACTTGTATTAATTAAAACAGTTCTACAGAGTTATTGTTTCATTCAAATTGGACTATTTATCATTGTGTGTTTTTTTTTTTCTTTGTGTGAAGACTGAGCTGTAGAACAATAAAAAAGAAATTACAAAAACCGATGAGGAAATATAATATTTTAACAAAATAATAAAAATTAAAGACTGACGTTCTAACAGCCAATGCCCTTTTCTACTACAATTGTACATACTTCTATTGGATAAATGTTCCTGTCAAATATAATATTTTAAGTTAATTTCGTAGCAAAAGAGAATAAAAAAAATAAGTTTATAATAAATAAATAAAATTAATAAAAATTGTGTTCTATTCTAAATAAAATAAAGTGAAAAACATAAAAAAAAAAAATTAAAATATTAATTTTTTTCTTCTTTGAAATACAAATTTCATTATTCAAAGCATATCTGGGATTATCTTACATTAATTATCTTTTTTTGGATTATCAGTGCCAATTTTTATATAAGATAAAGATTAAACTAAACGTGATTTGTGTTTAATTAAAATATATTACAGTGTGAACAGTAAAAGTTATTGTTTTTTCTGTGCTTTTTGAAAATTAATTTGGATTTAAAAAAAAAAATACAAACAAGGAGCAATTGAATAAGAAAAAAGGAAAAAAATACTTGAAAATTTTATAAAACGGAAAATAAAAATGGCGATGGCAGCTTGTTATTCTAACTACGACCTTTCGGGGTCACAGGGTGTGTCGCAACATCAACAGCAGCAACATCAGCAGCAGCAGCAACAACAACAACAGCAGCAGCATCAATCACAGCATGTATCGGTAACAGGAGTGCACCAATCTTCGCGATTAACGACAGCTGTTCCACAAAAGGATTACAGTATACCATTGCATGTTGATTGTAGCGTCGAATATGAATTACCGAATCAATCGATGCCACCAGCTGGTACACGATTAGAGCCACTTTTAATGATTCACCCGTGTTACTTCAGAAAAATGGAAAGCCAACGACGCAGTCCATTCATTAACAATATGCCAAATTCTACACGTAGTAGCTCGACGTCAGCATCGATTTCTGGGTCAACATCCTCGTCGTCATCTACGTCACGACGCAGCTCAAGAACCTCTCAGGCGGTGCCATCACATCAACATCATAGACAACAACAGCAGCAGCAACAACAACAGCAGCAACAACAGCAACAACAACAGCAACAACAACAACAGCAACAACAACAGCAACAACAACAACAGCAACAACAACAACAGCAGCAGCAACAACAACAGCATCACCAAATACATCAGCAGTTAGCACAACATATTCAACAACAGCAAATGTCCCAAATGTCACAACAGGCTCAGTATCCTGTAGTTAGTAATAATCAACAACAGCATCAACCGACATTAGCAACATCCACGGCTCAATATATGGAACCGACAAGACACGCAGTCATTCATAGTCATAATCAAAGTCAACATCAAAACCAGCAGGTTCAAAGTACCGCAACTGCTTCCTCGTGGGATCAAATCGCTGCTGCAGCCGCTGTTGCAACTTCGATGCCAGGACTTGTTGGAATCCCTGGATCAGTTAACATCGGCCAATCAATGTACAGTAAACCAGTAGGCAAAAGAGACGCAATGTTGTCGGGTGGTTGCGGTTTATACAGTAACGCAACAGACTTAAACACATTAGCAACATCTGGCCGATGGGAGGCTGAAAGAAGTCCGATGGCTGCAGTACCACGGGACTATCAAGCTGGTCCAGATGCAACTCCCTCAATAAGTCGTGAAGACAAACATATATTAAGTGGAAAATATCGACAATATTTAAGGGCACATCGATTGCATCCATATATGATGACGGGAACGGTTAGCACCGCCTTTCCCCAATTAACGGCATCAGCATTCCCCCAAATGCAGCAAGTATCCTGCTACAACGTGTGATCATAACAATAGTAACATTGTTTCATTTTGACACAACAAACAAAAATAACCACTCATAACATAAATAACAATTTTTCAAATGTTCTATGTTGAAAAAAAAAAAAAAAAACAAAACAAAACAAAAAATGATAAAGATACATTTCTCCTTCCTAATATTGTGTTGATCATGATTGGATGAGATATTATATAATTGATTATTTATTTATTATTGCGATATTAATTAATTGAAAGAAAAAAGAAAAGAAAAGAAAAAAAAAAACTAATAAATATATAACCTTAAAAAAAAAAAAATAATTAATTTAAATAAGAATAATAATAATAAATAAAAAATATTTGTTTGTGTCTTATTGGAGCAACATTTCCGTTGCATTTAAATGTGATAGTAGATTTATTCCAATCAAATAATTAAAAAAAAAAATAATAATAATAATAGTGACTTAAAATTAATAAAAGGAAAAGTTTTGTGTGTTCGTGAAATGCAAAAAAAAAAAAAAAAAAAAGTAAAAAAAATGATAGAAATGAAGAAAATAAATAATGAAATATTCCAAAGATGATTTAATTAATTAATTAATTAATTAATTAATTTTTATAAAAGAAATAAAAATTATAATAAAATTGTGAGCTGTAATTTATTTAATTTAATTTAAAAATTTGTTTTATTTTTTATTTTTTTTTTTTTTTTTATTATATATATTTTCCACCTGTGTGTAATTTAAGCGACGGTAAATTAATGAAAAAAAAAAAAAGAATATTGATTTTCTTATTTTAATTGCCGTTCTTATATTATGTATCCTCCACCCCAATATTGTGCAGTGATGATTTTGCTTTTGGTTTTTTTTTGTTTATTTATTTATTTATTGTTTTTTTCATATAAAAATTTTGGTTTTATGTCAAAAATTGAAAAAAAAAAGAAGAAAAAACAATGAAATCTAAAGGAAAATGTGAAATTAGTGTGAAATGATAACAATTAAAGAAAAAACAAAAGTAAATCCAATTATGCCAACCACCGAAATTTTATTTAATTGTTTTTATTTTATTGTTTTGAATGTGTTTAAAAATTAAAAAAAAAAAAAAAACACAGGAAAAAATAAGCCAACTCAAGGATTATATCTATCTAATTGTGAATTTATTTTTGTTTGCTGGTTTGTTTGGTTTTTAATTAATTAATTTGGTGAAGAGAATATTTCGACGTTTATTTTTTATTATTATTATTTTTTTTTTTGCTTCATTTTGAATTAATTAAATTATGACGAGGAAAAAACGTATACAATCTGACAGCTGGATTTCAGAGTGACTTTCAAGAAATTCATAACAAAAAAAAAAAAAAAATAATATTAATAAATAAAATGGAACAACACAGCTTAACCATTTATTACTACCAACAAAGTACTGGATCATAACTGGATAAATTGTTCCAATTTTTTTTTTTTTTTTTTTTGACTCTCTTTCTCTCTAATCATCTTTAAAACTTTGAACAAATGGAAAATCATAATAATACTAATAATAATATAAATAATAATAATAATAATAATAATAATAGTAATAATAATAATAATTATGTATATATTTTTTATTATTATCTTATCTTATTATTATTTTTTTAATTTCTGTTAATAATTAAATGTATATATTCATAGTAATTAGTTTTCTATTCAGAAATTTCATGAAAAGCTTATATCTAAGAATAATGAAAAATGAAAACAGCAAAGATTGTAAAAAAAAGAAGAAGAAAAAAAAAAACAAAAAAAAAAAAAAACAAAAAATTTGCTTGTAGTGATTTCGTATTAATTAATTAAGTAATACTTTGTATAATCTATAATTAATTAATTAATAAAAATAAGGTATAAAAATATATTAAGTGACGTGAAAATATGTAAATTAATTACATGGAATAGTATCAGATATTTAATTAAATTAAAAGAAGTGGAGAAAAATAAGTAAAAAAAAGAAAAAAAGAAAAGAAAACGTTTAATTAATTAATCAAAGAAATAGAAATTAAATTAAAAAAAAAAATTACAAAATGGATGTTGAGGGTTAGTTATTTTTTTATATAAATCTCTAGATGTGAGTGTGTGTTTAATTAAAATTAATAAATAAATATTAAAAGTAAAATTATTATTAAAAATAATTAATTATACCAATTTATATATGTGCGTTGTTTATAGGGGATTTTATAACATTTATTTAACGGTATAAACATTGGTTTGTCAACCTGCTGTCAGCGAATTAAATTAAAATATCAAGAGAACTAAAATTTTACAATAATTATTTAAACAAACGGAAGACTAAGTAAAAATTTAGTGAAATTTATCTCTATGGGAAAAAAAAAAATAAAAAATAAAATATAAATACTGGCGAAAATGTCTAAACAAAGAACCCAAAAATACTATGCATTAAAACTGCATCTGCGTATTACAACAATCCCTTAAATTATGTGTAAAACTTTTATTAGTATATTCTTTATTGCGGATAGTACGCTACCAAGTGCTACAAAAAAAAAAAAAAAAGAAGAGAAATCGAATATAAAAATGAAATTCATAGAAAACAGCTGTAATGGTAACTGATTTTGCGCACTTGTCCGGGCGTGGTAAATGAACCAACAAAATACAAGAAAACGAAAAAATTCTCACTGACAGTTAAGCATACATTGCTTTATTATTTTTACATGTTCAATAATTAATAAAATTTAATTAAATTATTACAAATTAATTAATAATTTTCTCTTTTATTAATTAAATTTAATATATGTTTTCCAGACTGACGCAATAGCTATATAATTCGATTAAAATTTGGTTTTTTATTTGACAAAAAAAAAAAAAAAATAAATAAAAAAAACGTAACTGGTTATATCAAGATAAAAACTATTTAAATAATTAAAATTAATTCAAATTAAGTAAAATAAATAGCAGATATACAAGAGTCCCCTATTTGAGCCTAATTCCATAATTAAACTAAAACTAAACTTTAATAAAATAAAAATATATAATTATAAATAAAAAAATTACATAAATATCGTAATTAGCGCTCCAATAATTAATAAAAAAAACAAACAAAGAAAAATAAGTAAAGTAATTTAATATTTAAAATCTAACTTTATATACGATAGCTCATTATTTATTTAAATTTAATTAAATTAATAATAAAGGATAATAATAATAATAATAATAATAATAATAATAATAATAATAATAATAATAATAATAATAATAATTTATAAAAATTAAATTAATTAAAGACAAAATAGATCTGATAATATAATATTTAGATACTTAAATTAATTAAATAAGTTAAATTAAAATTAAAAGAAATTACATATAAATTCTTGTGGCTTGGTTTAATTTATAATATATAATATAATATATATACATAATTTAATAAAAAAACTAATTAATTTAAAACAAAAACAAAAAAAAAAAATACTTCACGTAGAGCTAGACCAAAGAATAAATACAAAAAAAAAATAATAATAATAATAAAGAAACAAACAAATTATTTAATTAATTTATATAAATAAATACAAATAAATAAATTATTATTATAAAAAAAAAAAGTATCTCACGGTATGTATATATAAAAATTAAGTTTTATATATAACACAACAAACAAAAATTAATAATTAAAAATTCCCTTTCTTTTATTATTATTTTTTTTTTTTCATTATTAATTAAAATCATTCAATAAAAATAAAACACAAATTAAACAAAATAATAATCGTAATAAATAAATAAACTAAGAAGCATAGTAATAAATAGTAAACTAGTAAGTAAACTATTATAATGGAAATACTTTACTAAAACCAAACACGTTTCCGCGTTACATTAAAGTAATTTTTCTTCTGTTTAATATTATAATTTTATTAAAATATTTTTAATTATTATTCATATATAAACATAATTTGTGTTTAACGTGCAAAAAACATAACATCATTAAAGAATTATGCCACCAAAATAGTATCAATTTTGACGAATGCTTATTACAGACGACCTAATAACCGCTACACAACAAAACAACACCACCCACTTTATTATAATTTTTGTTTTTTTTTTTTTTTGTTTTTTGTTTTTGTTAATTAAACGTTTGTTTGTATTTAACGACACACCGATGCCAGAAACGTGCTCTTTCTAAAATGTAACAAGAATTTCTACGTATTCTTTTTATTTTTCAAACAATTTGCAAAGTTTCTCATACTTGTAATGTTTTTTTTTTTTTTATGTTTTATTAATTAGATTAAAAAATAAATATGTGTGAGACACGGAAAAATTTTTGTTATTCAGAAAAAAAAAAAATAAAAAAAATAAATAAACTAATCATCCTTGAGCAACTAATTGCTTTGGGTTTTTTTAAATTTTAATTATTTTATATTTTCATTTAACTTGAATCGTTAAAACACAAAAATTTAAAACAACTAAATCACAGATAAATGCCAAGTTATGCTTTCTAAGAATTTCCTAAAGTCGGTTCGACTTAATAAGATTTTTTTTTTCTCTCTCGTCTTAACTTCTTAAATACATTCATATGGTATTCTGCGATTTTTTTTTGTTTACTCTGCTGTTTCTATTTATTTCTGTTGAAAGAAAAGAAAATAAAATTTTTAAATAAGACGATGATGTTTAATTTTTTTTTTTGTTCATTTGTTGATAATTATAATGATGATGATTATGATGAAATAACTAAAGTAATAATAATAATAAAAGACAAAGTAGTTTTTAATTGACTTACTCATCAATTACGTTTGTTTATTTATTCGTTTTATTTTTCTTTCTTTCATTCTATTTTTATATTACAATCTACACTCGCTCATTTAAAAATGTAATTAATTTTAAAATTAAGGAAAAAAAAAAGAAGCAATTTTTTTGTTAAAAACCAAATTATTTAATTATTTTACTTTTGTAATTAGCGCACACAACAAGCAGACGTGTAACTTTATTTGTAATCAATTTTTATTCCATGTTTTTTTTTTTTTTTTGCTCTATGAAAAATTTATTTAATTATTTTGTTGTAAAAAATCAATCATTTTGTTTTGTTCTTTTTTTTTTTTTTTTTAATATTATTGATTCATGGGAAATTAGCGATAATTTTCTAATTAATAATATTTTCTCATTTATTTTATTCTTGGAAATGTATTACTTAGAAATCTTATATTAATAATTTCAATCAAAAAACAAGTTGAGTCACATAGTTTGTGTATAAACATAATAGTTTAAATGTCATCTCCTAATTTTTGACGGTTTTTTTTTTTTTTACATTCTCTCTCTTTTCGCAAGATTATATCGTGTGTTCAATAAAAAAAAAATTAAATTAAATTAATTCAAGTATTATGTAATCGGATATATTCGCTTATAATTTTTCGAAAACTAAAAAAATCCAAACTACTAACATCAGTAAAACATAAAAATAGAAAAAAGCAACAATACATTCCTTAAATAATTTTTTTTTTTTTTCTAATGTAATATTTTGTTTTTTTTTTTTGATGTAATTTAATTAAATTGTTAAATGATTATTGTTTTTTATAATTTTTATTTCGTTTAATTTTCTTCTTTTTGTTTTTTTATTTTTCGTGATTAAAATTGTTTTCGTTTCGTTTATTATTTATTTTTATGACATAAAATAAAAAAAATATCAAAAAATAGAAAAAGTTTAACAATAAAACACGATGTCGAGCATGTTACTAGTTTTAAAAAATAATTTACTTTTCATTGTTTTTTATTATTATTATTATTTTATTTTTGAAATAAGTAAATTAACCGATTAATATCAGGTGAAGTAAAAAAAAAAAAAAAGAAAAAACAAACAAACAAACAATAACCATATGACAAAGTTTTATGGGGATAAAACACACAGAAATATTTTTTGGGTGTAATTCATGTTGATTAAATTGATTTAAATAATAAGTGACACCGTTTTTGCGTTTATTATTATTATTATTATTATTATTATTTATATTTATTTTTATCATTAATTTATCAAAAAAAAAAAGTAATAATATTTTCAACCAATTATTGAGTCATGATTAGGTGAACGTTTCAATGTTTACTTATTTTATGTAATTTAAGTTTATTATGAGTTACAACAAAGTAGAGTATTGAAAAGCCACTTATAGTAGAGTAGTACAAAATCGAAAAGAATTTCATTTACGTGTTACATAACTTGATTACATTAAACTACGTAACGTTAAACAAAATAAACCATTTGGCACCGTTTGGTGAAGCTTAGATATAATAAAAAAAAAAAATTAACATTAAACCATATGAATAAAAAAAATCTTAATTAAAAGCTTAGTTGATTTCATTAAGCATAAATTTTAGTTAAAAAAAAAAAAAAAACAAAAACAAGAAAATCCTTTATTATTTCTTTTCTTTTTCTTTTTTTTTTTTTATTCTGCGAATTATAAACACACAAAAATTCATATAATAAAACCAAAACCCCCCCCCCCCCCGCGCCCATTCAATTTAATTAAATAAAAATAATAATAAAAACGCAAAAAGAAAAAAAAACTATGATAAAAAAAAAAAATAAAAATAATAATACATTTTTGTTTGATTTTCTTTTTTGTTTTAATTATTTAATTATTTATTTATTTATTTATTAAAAATAATAAAATTAAGTAATTAATGAATAAATATAAAAAAAAAAATAATAAAGATTACTTCCATTGCTTAATTAAGCATGTAGGTAATTTATGTAATTAAATTAATTATAAAACAATTATTATTTAATTAAAAAGAACCAAATAATTAAACAAAAAATTAATTAAAAGAAATTAAGTGAATATATTGTAAACAAGGAAGTTAAAAATTTATAGATTCATATTAATTATTTAATTAATCAAAACAAAACAAAATGAAATTAATGTAAAAAAAAAAAAAAAAACCTAAATTTAAATAAAATAAAAAAAATGAAATGAAATGAAATGATAATAATAATAAGGAGGAGAAAAAACATTCAGTTGGTTTAATTATATTTTTTTTTAATTATTCCTGGTTAAAATTTAGATTCGATAAACGTTGCGTATTTAATTAACGTAGTCTCGCTACAACAATATATCTAATGAAAATTATATAATATCAGCTGAATTCTCTTAACTGATGCAAATAATGCAACAAAATGATACGTTTAATTAAGCTAAAAAACCCTAAAAAAAAAAATCATTTGTTTTGTGAATATTGTAAAAAAAAAAAAAAAAAATATAAAAAACAAAAAAAAAAAAACAAAAAACTAAAAAAATGAAAAAAAAAAAAATAATAAATAATAATTAAAAATTATAATAAATTAAAATTAATTAATTAAATAAGCAACGCTATATATGTACAGACTAGTCATAGAAAACATACGCTTAATGATATATATTAAAATAAAATAAAATAAAAAATAAAACATGAAATAAAAATAAAAAAGATAAAAATAATAAATTAAAAAAAATTAATGAAATAAAATAAACACGTTATTGTTTTTATAGAAAATTAAAAAAAAAAAAAATGAAAAAAATGAAAAAAAAAAAAAAATATTAAATTGACTTTTTAATTATTATTCTTATTAAATGTAATTCAAGAAAAACAAAAAAAAAAAAAGAAAAAAAAAAAAAAAAAAAAACACAAAAAAATCTAATTTGTCTCATTTTGTGATTGTCTCACCTGTATATCTCACCTCTAGCTATATTTGTTTGTCAATTTTTTTTTTTTATATAAATGTTTTTCTTTTTTTCTACATTCAACAGTTGAACCTGTTAATTCTATGAATGTTTTTTTTTTTTTTTTTGTATTATTTTTGATGTAAAAAGTTTATTCCTTTCAAGGAAAGTTTACTTTGGTTGCTGATCACTTATTGTTGCTTTCTCCGTTGGTTTTTTCGTCTTCATCATTTTTTCTTTAATCTTAAATTATTTTACTAAAAAAAAAAAAACTACGTTTGTCATTTAATTATAGATGATAAAATAGGATTAAATTATGTTTTGTGTTTTTATCATGTGTTATTTTACGTGTTTTAACAGTTTTATACCGTAGCGCATGTATTTTAAATAGTTTTTGTTTAAAAAAATAATTGTGTGTACAGTGATTTAAATTAAGTGAATATTATTTAATTAAAAAATATATAATTAAATATAAAGAAAAGTAAAAAAGAAAAATAAATTAAAATTAAATTCACTTTGTTATTGTTTTCAAAATGTGAAGTATTCTGTGAAAAGTGTTGCCGATTGTTGAAAAAATGAATGCAAAAATTGTAAGTAATTTATTAAAAAACCAAAAAAAATTTATTTATTTATTTTAATTTATTTATTTTTATTTCTCTTTATGTTATTTTTCATTACATTTATTTTTTTTGTTATTCAAATAACACAAAAATAAACATTAATTAAACAATCAATGAACTTTTAGCATCTAGGCGAGCTAGTAAATGCCTTGGTCTTTCTGCCTTGATAGTTGATAAATACGCACCGAACAACATAAATTTTATTTTATTATTTTAATTAAATAAATGCAAATTTTTATATTATTATTATTATTATTTTATTATTTTAACTATTATTTTTGTATATTTACGTTAACGTCAATGTTACGTTAATATTTGCGTCAATGTTACGATTAAATACAAAAACTATATTTATATATAAATTAATGTTAATTTTATGATTTATTATGAAAGTTGTAATAAATAACAATGAATAAATAATTAACTAGTTTATAATTTCGTATATCAAGACTTAACAAAAAATGATTGGTGGATTAGCTGGTTGGTGGTGCTGAAACAGCTGCTGCTACGACACTTTTATATCGCGTCAGAGAACGCAGTAAGCTTAAAAATTAGTCTCTGTTTAAGATAAATTTATGACAAACATTATAACATTTTTATTTGTCGTTATATTCCTTTTTTTTATTACCACAAGGCCTAATAAAGCTGGTGAGTAAATTCTGTTCGTGTAAATTTTTTGGCAAATGACACACAACAGCTGACCGACCAAACGGAAAAACAAATTTTCACTGTTTTCCATTAAAGAAAATAAATACAGAAATGTCTACTTCGCTTTTTACATAACAAAAAAAACTTTAGTAATTATATCAGTGAGTATTTATGTATTTTCAAAATAATTAAAATTAAAAAAAAAAATTAATGAATGACATTTGAACAGGAAGTTTACTTTATTTATTTATTTATGTATTTTTTTTATTTTTCTGTAATGTTTATGATAATATTTAATAAGAACTTTCTTTCCTTTTATGTTTTAATATTTTTTTTATTCACATTTCAGTTTGTTTGGCTTTCGTTTTTTCTTCATTAAATTACATTTTTACCGCAGTCGTGTGTTTTCTGTGTTTTTGTTATATTATCCATCCACTACATTCAAAATTAAACGTTATAGATGTTAAATTACATTGTCGCTTATTATTAGTCGCAACAGAATACTATAATGAATTATTAATAGGATAATAACAGAAGCAATAATAACAATAATAATAACTAGAAATAAACTTAAAAAAAAAAAAAAAATACACAGCAAGAGCTAATGACGTTAGCGCAAACGTAACGTCAACAACGAACGAAATAATAAAACATCAAATGTGAAGGTTTTATTATTCATTTCTATAAAACCCAGTCAGGTCTTCCTACTTAAAATTTTATAATTAAATAAATGACTTAAGTATTTTTTTTTTTTTTTATATGTTTTGTAATAATATTTTTGTAACGTAGGGGTGCTTTTTATCCGGTATATTTAAAAAAAAAAACTACTTAAACATTTTTTTAATTATTAAATCGTGAAAATTCATTCCCATAATAATAAAAAAATAAATAAATAAATAACCCACAGAAACTGATAAACGAAATAGTTACAATCTTAACAAATGATTTACTATTCAAATATATATAAAAAAAAAAAAAATACAGCTTTCATAATGATTACAGAGAACTTTATATTCAAATGAAACTTAACCAATAATAACTTATCTTTTGTATTTAAAATAAAACATTCGTTATACAAAAAACCACATTTTAATTTCTCAACATATAGTAGCATGTAAAACACTAATAAAAAATAAAATGATTATAAAAACTAGCAACAAATTTTTTATTAATAAAACTTAAAAAAAAAAAAATTTATAACAATAATTCCATTAATTTACTTCGTTTCTTATTAAAGCTTTTTCATTATTATTTTATTTTCTGCTATTCTCTCTTTATTTAGTTTTTTTTCTTAATTATTTTTTATTCAGTAATTATCTTAATTATATTCATTTGCCTGTTAAAAAGTCGCTGCTATTTTTCCTTTTTTTTTTTTACTTCTAAAATATTAATTGCATACAATTATGCTTATATTATTTATATTTTATCGTTTTACGTTTCGTTTTTTTAATTTTATTATTAAAAAAAATTACAAAAATGTATTTTGAGGAGCGTACACACACACACACACAGTATGACGTTCTGAATGTTGGAAAATAAAAAAAAAAAATTAACGTTAATTTTTAGTGTAAACTTTAAAGCTATATAATTTATTTTTATTACATTAAAAAATAATAAAAAAAAAAAAAATACGGAAATTTTTTAAGTAAATAATTTTTTTTTTTTTTTTTTAAGTATTTAAAACCTCATCATTCAAAAATGTTTATCGTTTCTTCTAGTTTTTTCCTTTTTTTTATGAAATAAACATTTTTTTCTTGATATGTAATTAGTTGACATATGACTTGAGTTAAGTTAAAAAAAAAATAAAAATAAATAAAGAAGAAAAACCGAAATAAATAAATAAATAAATAATTTTTTATTTTGCTATCACACAAAACATGTCCGCAAAACATGTCTGTAACCCAAACATTTTTCTTTTTTTTTTTTTTTTTTAAATTATATTTCGTTTTTATATTTTTTTATAATGTCACGCATTTTTGTCGTCTAAAACATTGAGTAAACTTTGAAAAACATTTTCCCATTTAATTTAATTTTTTTTTTTTTTTTTTTTAGTGTTTTGAGTGCGCAATAAAGATACGCGACTACGTAGAATACAAACAAATTTATAATAAATATAAATAAAAATTAACAGAAAAAAAGAAAAAAAAAAATGGAACGATGACATTAGGCTATCGCGTTGTATAAAAAATATAAATTGTTTGCCTATCTATCAATGTGTATGTTAATGTACATGTACATGTACATGTTTTCATTATTATTATAATTTTTTCATATAAAATAAAATTGTCGCATTGCTAATGATAAAATGACAAAGCTTAAAATTTATTGTTATACTTGAGTTTTTTTTTTAGTTATATTTTATTTCTCCTTTAGCTTTTTTTTTTTATTTATTCCAATAATAAAAACCAACAACAACAACACAACAATAATATCATTGACGACAGCATTATCGTTGACTATAATGAAAGCTTTAATTGAAACAGTTAATGTTTTTATTTATAAATTAAAAAAAAAAAAAAAACAAATTATAATCATGAAAATGGCGTCGTTTTATGGTAAACAATGTTAGGCCTTTAGCGCATACTCACTTACTGTTTTCCACATCTTTATACAAAAAAAAAAAAAAAATTCCTCCTATAGTTTAAATAAAAAAAAAACTTTTGGCTCATTTCCTCTTTTTTTTTTTTTTTTTTTTTATGTACCTACTTAAATCTTTTCTTCATATAATAATAACATAAACATTTTTTTTTTTTTTTTTTTTTTTGACATCAAAAGTTTCCGGTATTTAATAGACTTTTAATTTCTTTACTTTGTTAATTTGTTGTTGTTTCTAATTCTATCTTTCACATGGATTTTATTTTATTTATTTTTTTTTTTCATCTTCATGTATGAGTTTTAAGTGTTTTTGTATTTTTTTTTTTTTTTTTTATTTATCTCATACCAAACAACAAATTTTTTACCTCGTCGACGAAAACGAATTAAGAAAAAAGGAAAAGAAGAATACGGTAATAAAAAAAAAAATACACAAAACAGCTAATTAGCACATGAAGCGAATTTTTAAATTCCGTAAATGCTTTTTTTCTTTTTTTTTTTTTGCTTTTGATTCGTGAATCGTTTGTCTGATTACGCATTTAAAGAAATTTACAATGATTACGTATATATATATATATTTTTTTTTTTTTATGATGTGTTTCTTTGTGGCTTTCTTCTATTTTTTATATAATTTTTTTTTTTTTTTTTTAACTTAATTTTACTTTAACTTGTATTTTCATCATTAATATTAGCGCTTTAGCATTTTTATATATAATAATAATAATAATAATAATAATAATTTCATTCGGCATATTATAGTTATGATAACAGTGAAAGCATTATATACGCATTCAGTATGGTACATCAAAATATTATAAAGCATTTATAGAAAATTATTTAAATTACTTCAATGAATTTGTTTACATTTAAATTTACTGATCAAATTTCAATTGAACAAGCTGCTATTCCGTGAAACTACTTAAAATTACCCAAAATAATATATATATACAAATGTCTAGCTTTCACTGTATTTACAATATCTTATAAATATTGCTTACATTTTATATCGCCTCGTTGTTGAACATAAAAAAAAAAAAAAACAACAAATTAATATATTTCTATTTAAAAAAAAAACAACAACAAATAGAATGGGTGGGATATGGCGTCTAATAAAATTTAAGACAGCAGCCGCGTCTTTATGTCTGTTAAGATAAATTTTATTTTACCATTTGCTGTATATTCTATATTTTTATAATATTTATTTTTTCAATCTCGAAAACTTTATTACTGGTTTAATAGTACAGAATGTGTAAAAAAAAAAAAAAATTTTATATATTTTGTAAAAAAATTTAACGCAATGATTTATATTTCGCTTATGGTTTCTGTTTTTGTTTTGTTTTCTATTTAATCGATAACCACCCACATTATTCTGTATGGCGACTATTGCCTGTATATTGATTCTCAAAAATAATTAATTGAAAAATTGATTTAATGAATTTATTGCATTTTCTTTTTCATAAAAGAAATACAGAAAGACAATATATGAACTGCAATTAACATGAATGAATGAATCAGTGTTGGTTCACAAAATTAAGTTTAACAATTATGTTTTCTTTTCCAGTTTTCTATTCGTATAAACAATTTTTGCGAGACTAGAATGTAAAATTACAAAACCGTTTTTACAATAACTAAACACATATTGTCCATTTAATAGCAGGAAATAACAAAAATTAATTCATACAACAAAATATCAATTAGAAAAAAAAAAAATAAAAAGTTTGGGCAAAGTAATCGTAAAAACAATTAAATTATTACTTTATGAACAGTGAAGAAGAAGAAGGAGAATAAAGAAAGAAAAAGCCCTAAAGGAACGACAAAATAACTTCACTTTGTCTACCTTTATTACTTATAATAAAATCATGTTAAAAGAAAATTAATTGAAATGAATTTCGCGTTTTATATATATTAAACCAAAAATTCTCAGAATTTTTTTTTTTTTTAGTTTTCTTTTTCATTTGTTTTCGTTTAATTTCGATGGAAATGGAAAAATGGAAAATTAAAACTAAAAACACTTTGTGTACACATATATTTTTCACAGCTTGAGGTAAAATAAAAATAAAAATGAAAAAAAAGAAAAAAATAAATAAATAAATAAACAAAATGTTTAAAAGAAATTTTAAACTATTTTTATTATTTAATACTCGACTGTTACTTTATTAGTGAGTTTTAGTGCTTTATTTTGTTATAAATATGCATAAAAGAAAAAAACAATAATTTGAAAAGTTTTTTTTTTTTTTTTTTTTTGGTTACTGACGAGGCCGCCTGGTTGTATATGTTGATATTTTATTATTTTTATTACAATTTTATATATTTTCATAGCAAACATTTACACCACCGAGGGCAACATAAGCAACAACAATACGCGTACACACATTTATATGCTCTTTTTATTAAATATTTTATTATTAATAAATGTTAATAAAATGAAAATGAATACTGAATTCTCATAATTTTTTTTTTTTTTTTTTTTGATATAATCATAGTTGCATAAGTAATGAAAACAAAACATATACCAATCTTCAATGTATGAATCGGTAACAAACAAAAAAAAAAAATAAATATATAGAGACCCCATACTGTTGACGCCAATGATTTTATTATTATTTTTCTTCATATTCCTTTTCTTAACATTATATTTATCTCATATTTGGTGTATGCTGTTAATACTTGTTTACAATTTTATTACATAAAAAAAAAGAAAGAAAGAAAAAAAAAAACAATGTAAAGTGTAGAAGAATTTTTATTTTATTATTTTTTTTTATATACGTTCAAAAAAACGAAAAAAAAAACAACATAACACAACATTGTTGATCGTAGCTGCTTGTACTATAAAATTATAAATAAAAACTAATAAAATCTAAAGGCCATTACAATCAATTCATTCATCCAAGAAGAAAGTTAAAAAAAAAAACAAACAAAACACTAAAGTATCAGTAGGCAAAGTAGAAATATTAATATGTTTAATGTTAAATTAATTTGAGAAAGAAATTATTATTATTATTATTATTCGGGATTGGTATGTTTAAAAACTTTTATTTGTGAATCAAAATCAAAATTTAAGGAATAATTCTGTATAGTGCCGATGTCGTAGCCATAGTGGAAATTAAAACTAAAATAAGAATATTTATGTAAATTATGATTTAATGACAAAATCTTATACGTTCATAACTATTTCACAAGTTTCATGCATTACAGTGGATCATAATATTTATTTTTAATTTTTAATAATAAAATTTTTAAGCACCTCTATTTAAAACATGTTAAAAAATCACGTTTAAAAGATAATAAAATATTTTAAACCCTCTTATTATTGGAATTGAAATTTTTAAATGATAAAGAAATGAATTATAATTATAACCACGAAATTATCTCGTCTATCAAGTATTATGATATTGTCCCTTAAATCAAATTATTTTATTTGAATTAATTAATTATTATTTAGTATAAAATAGTAATTCGAATGCTTATCAGAATATCGTTAGTTTTGAATAAATAATAATATTCGTTCGATTTTTACAATTGGTCAAACAATAAACTAATTTATGTTGATAAAGATTACACACTTATTTTTGTTAATCATTATTTTATTAAAAAAAAAAAAAAATTTTAAGTAACACCTAACACAATTTTTATACAACTTTACGCTTAACCATGCCATCAAATTTTATTGATAACTTTTTGATTATTATTAAATTATTTTTTTTTTTTTTTTGTTGTATTCTTGACATAAGTTGTGTTTGATTTTTTTTTTTTTAAATGTTTTTACCGCCTTCATTTCTTTATTTTTTTTTTTTGTTGTTTTGCTTAACAATTTTTTTTTTATATTCGCTGTATGTATAAATGATGAAAATAAGCAGGGCGTGAAAATAGCACAGCTGTTATATATTCACATTGCATTAATTTATTACTATAGTGCTCATATTGCGCTTTATATTATTATTTATTATTATTATTATTATTGTTGTTCATTTTAATAACGCTTATGTATTTTCATTATTAGAAAATAATAATAATAATAATAATAATAATAATAATTGTTCCATACGTTACAGTTTGTATCATTATTAATTATACTAAAAAAAAAATTTATTATTATCCGGAAAGGGTGTGTGACATGACAAATACAAATTTACTTTTTTTTTTAAATAATATTTCAAAACGTAAAATAATAAAATCAAATTATATGGAAACATAAAATAATTAATTAATTATCTTAAAATGTCATGAGTTTGCGCTACCGTACATAATATAACATAAAGCCTAGATTTTTAATTTTCTTTATTGATTAAATAGTTTTTAATTAAAAATGAAAAATGAAAAAAAAAAAAAACAGAAAATATTAATCTAAAACTAATTGCTTTTATTTTATTATTCGATTTGTCACGAATCACAATTGGTAATGATGTCAAGCAATTGAAAAATTATAGAGACATCAGGGCTGGTAATAAATATATTTTACTTAAAATTAAAAAAAAAAAGTTTCCACTGTTTTTAAATAAAGTTTGCAAAATGTTTAAAACTTGTCAACCCTGAGTGATGATATTTAGTAAAATAATAATATTAAAAAACCCTAAAATTATGTACATAATTATTATTTTTATTAATTCAAAAATGAATTACTATACTTAGCACATACTGAGCTTTATTAATTTATTTCATTTAATTTTCTATTGCACCTGTTACAGGTTTTACTATTATTTCCATTTAAATTCTACAAAAAGTTTTTATTAAAATTAATTATTTTAATTTTTGCAAATTGATAAATAAACATAATGTAACTATAAAAAATGATCGGTTTAAATGAAAGAAACGCAAATGTACTTGCTGCTTATTTATAACTTAAGTAATGTTAGGCAAACTATACGAAGAAGTTATGTTAAAATACTGACAAAGTCAAAAAAAAAGAAACAAGTCGTTGTTTGTCATTCTATTTGACATTGCATATTTTCATTTTTTTTTTTTGTTGACTTTTGCTTTTCTCAGAAATAACCATTTTCTCTATTTGTAGGATTTTTTATTATTTATTTTACTTTATATATATATTTTTTTTTTATTCTTCCCCCTGTGTAGAGTGTTCTTTGACAATCTTCCATCTACCGACTCTCTATAGAATATTTTGGAAAATCATGAATGTATATAATTCAAATTGTCACAAACAAACAATCCGAAACAAAAAACAAAAAAAATTCAAACATAAGGCTATACAGGAAACAAAAGCATAAATAAAAGAAATGAAAAAAGCATCAAAAGGAAGATAAAACGAATAACAAAAACAGAAAAAGAAAAATGAAACGAGAAATATTTTGAATAGCAATTTAATCATTTTCTTGTTATTCTTTATTTTCTTTTCTTAATAAAATTGTCGATTGTTTAAGAATCATTATCAATTCTTATTTATTCTTATGCTTAACTTTGAGTCAAGTCAATCAGTTAGTTATTGTTATTGTTTGTTGTTTTTATTTTTCAAAAAATTCCGTTGAATTTTTAAAGACTTTCAGACATTTCAACCAAAAAAAAAAAAAAAATAAATAAAAGAAAAAAAAAACGTAATAGACAATTGATTTGTATATATTTAATTTTAAATTCTGTTGAAAAAATAAATAACAACATTAAAAAACATAAATTAACAATAAAATGCTAGACAATTTCATTAAAATATATAAAAAAAAAAACATTTAATGATATAAACTTTTAAAAAATTATGAAAATTCCAAAATAATATTAATAAAATACTAACCATATGTGATACTTAAAATTAAACAGAATTTAATTTAAAGGCAAACATATAAAATACTATTTTGAAAATTATATTTTAACGCATCCGAATAAATTTAAAACAGAAATCAAATTTAATTTTTTATAACTTGCTGTTGTAGTAAAAAAAAAAAAAAAATGAAAAAAAAAAAACGTTTTTATTTTGATGATATAATTGCATACGATTTAGATATATTTCCGTTTAACGTTATGGGTGGTAGATAGATGTTTTGAATTTGTTTTATGATTTTCCAAGTATATGAGTACAATGGTTATGCTTTGCTTAATATATACAATACTAATAATTCATTTATACTCGTACAAATTTAATACAGTAAAGACTCGACAGTTGCATTCAATTAAAACCGATGTTATAAAAATAATGCAATTTCGTATAACGTATATATCAATGTTTTATGCGTTTGAAATAAAAAATCATTTCATAAGATTGAAATACAATTTAAATATAAATGAGTTCTTAGTGAATCTTAGTTAAATATTTATTTCAACTAACACTTTTCAGTAGGTAAGAATTATTATTAATATTATAAAAAAAAAGCGATTAACTTTTCATGTTTTGAATTAAATAAAAAAAATTAAAGAAGCAACTGGCGACCAAAGATGACAAAAGTTTAACGTGAAAAATCTTTTTAAAATTTTTCATTATCAACTTTATCAAATAAATAAATCAAAAAAAAAAAAAAGTCACCCGAAAAAATAGTTTTGATTTTTAACCATATTCTGAAAGTAGATAAATGAAAAATACAATCATTGAGAGAAAATATAAAATGTGATGCAACAATTATCGAGACTTCAGTGTAATTATTTTTGGTGGTGCAACACTCGATATAATGCAACTGCAATTATGAGAGTAGTGCAATTAACAAGACAATACTTTATTGGATTTTCAACTGAGAATAACAACAGTTAATTGATTTCATGTAACAAATAAATAAAATAAATATATACTAATTAAATGTTATAAAAGATGAATTATTTTAAAGTCATGTGGATTTTTTTTATTATTTTACCAATAAAAACTGAAGAAATAAAATGTAAATATTTAGTTTAAATAAACTACATAAGAAAAAATTGTGTCTCTCAACAGCGACTACCACGGAAGTGATCACCTAAACGGAAACCACATGATCCAAGATCGCCACGATATTCATCACCGATTGTACCTCCTTTGTCTCCATCACCTTGAATGATGTCCAATCTAAATTGGTTTTCCTCATGAACATTTTTAGACTGTAAATATATAATAAAGAAAAGTTAAAAAATTATTCGCTATTGCATTATTTCACTAAATTGTAAATTATTTTTTGTATTTATTGTGTAGAAATATTATTAGCACATATATGTTAAATTTTGTTTTCTCTTCTATATTAATAAACGCTTAGAGATAATATGGCTCTAAGTGTATGGTTCAAACGAAACATCTTTAACAATACTATCAATATTGCCTTCTTCCTCACTAAACCGTCGGTATGATGTTGTTTGGTGTTTGATAAGAATTATTCATATATACGCTTAATGTTACCATTAATAAATTGTTTATTGAAAATAATTATAATCATAAAACAGAAATCATTTGTTATATGGGCATTAGTTATATACAGATATGCTAAAAAAAAATCATAAATAAAAAACTATACGCAGTCTTTTTTTAGTGGAATTTTACTTAAATCATCAGTTTTTTTTTTTTGTAACCTATTGTCGCTGCCTTTTATTCTTCGAACTGTCTTTAAATACTAGATTCGGCCTTTTTTATAGCAGCAGTAAATGTTTTTTAACTATAGGAATTACAATCGATTTCTACTCATCAATTGATGATAATACTAACTTGATATGTTCATTGGTTCTTTTCGAGTAGATACAGACATTGTTTTTTTGTTTTGTATTTTTCGTCTGAGCGATCTCCTTCGCTGAATGTAAGTTTTTTAATATTAACAAAAAGTTAATAATTAAATTGAATATGAAATTGCTCCAAAACATGCTATACAAATATTATCACTGGTTCTGAGCATGTGTCACTCGGTAACCAATTCAAATAAAGGTTTTCCATGATATATTTTGTTACAATGCCGTTTAAAAATAAATAAGCTTTAGAAAATAATTAAATTGCAATAATAAAGAAATGACTCTTTGCCTATTTACTTTTAAACAGTCGGTAAAAGATATAGAGAGACAATCGAAAAAATGTAATACAAAAAAGTAACTAGAAATCAATAGTTGAAAATTCAATAATAATTTAAAAAAAAGTGCTTGATGCTACATTTAGACGTGTTTAGACACCATTGTAGACGAAAAATTGGTTGTTGAATTCATAAATTATTAACAAATAATGATATTTTATAAAAATGTTCATTTAATTAATAATTAATTCAGTTTTACTTATTCAGCAGTCGATAACGAAGTTTATGAGCCAAGATTCCATTCCTACTTATGCCATTAGGGTTTATAATTGATATTAGAGTGTTACACATTAATCTCACTCCAATCCAAATTTATTTATTTTTTATTATTATTTAATTATAGTTTGGAATAATATATTGTAGCCTCTACACAAGTATCATAAGAACAAGACGAATTGACGGAAAGATTAGCTAGATTGAGACAAGCCGATTAAATCAGATTAAATATAATGCTTAAAAATTTATGAATTTTCACTTATTTTTTTTTTTTTCATTATTTAATTTATTTTTTTAAAAACGCGTAATATAGAGGTTATAGTTTTATAATAAATATTTTATTATTTTTTGATTTAATGTATTTCATAAATGTGTAGAAAATCAAATTAAATAAATATATTTACAATGAGACTAATTTTTAATTACTTTAATTACTTTTCTTTAAATTTTTATTTAAGTTCATTAAATTAAAACACTAGTCTATAGTATTTGTACATTGTTATGAGTTTGTTGTTTATAGGAAGCTGATTTCATGCATCTACTTTTCTGCACCACTAATAATTGGTAAACATATTTTTGGTTGACATTTCCATCATCTTTATAGATTGTAAATAGATATAAAATTAAAACAGTTTTAAATTGTGCTAAAATTGCAAATAATATTTGATAAATCCCTGATTCGTTTTATGTGCTGTTTATGGTTTGTCGTAACTGATTTTGACATCCTGTACTTAAAAGCGTGTCATTTAAAAATTGAATTTAACTCAAAGAAAATAAACATAAATGAAATAACTAAAAGCATCCACCTTTTTTGTTCAATCATCTTTTTGTTGGACATTTCTAAGCTATACATCAGCAAAAGTATTGGTGTAGGAACAACCACATAAAACTTTAACTACTGGACTTATATGAAACATAATTTTCTTCTCTTTTTTTATCCTTTTTATCTGTATTTTAACCGTACACGTTACGTGTTTTTTCTTTTTCGTTGTTGCGTTGTTATTTGAGACACACAGACAGCATTCTCTTAGTACGTCATAAATTCATTTGCCAGCTGTTAGACATAACGAGATATATATGCGAACGTCGCTCTTACCAGTTACCACAAAAAATTCTTTATAAATGATCAAAAAATTATAATCTTTACTTTTGGTTCTGAAATACATGGAAGGATAAATGTCGGTTTAAATATATGTATATAGAAATAAAAATTGTTTAAAGGGAGATCTAATCTATGATATAAAAAATCAAATGAACAAAGAAAATACGAAATACAATTTCTATTAATTAGTAATTTTTTTTGTGCGCATGAAATGCATTTTTTTTCTTGTTATTTAAATATGGCTTCGGGTGTTTTTATTTGCTGAAATTATCAAGAAAGGTTATTAAATTATATTTGGGAAGGAAATTACAAATAGCAATTATGGAAATGTAATTAATTTAATAAAATAATATATAGTTATTTAAAATGTTTTCCCAACATATATTTTTTATAATTTTACAATTTCATACACAAAACAATTCAATAAAATAATTAATTTTTTAATGTCATTCTATACGAAGCCACGCTATATACGTTGGTTGACGAATATGATTTCTGATCATTTTATTTATTTATTATTTTTAACAATATAATGTGATTGAAAGCAATTCAAGTTTTATATATATATATATGTATATAATATGCGTGAATGTTTTTGATCTTGATTGGAAGTGTGGGGTGCTCTCAACTCTCTGATTTTAACTGAAAGTCTAATATGAAAACATAAATGAATAAATAAAAAGGAAAAAAAAAAAAGTTAAGGATAATAAAATTTGAACCCAGTTTTCGGTATTTTGAATTGGTAATTGATGATGACGACGACGACGGCGAATACCTCATAAAACAAAGTAAAACCCATCGAAAATTTATTTTTTACAGAAAGAACAAACAAGACAAAAAGCAACCCCTTTTCAACAAGCTACAGGATATTTGTTAGTAAATAAAACGATGTATAAAAGGGAGAATTTAATTTTAGTTTTTCAGTATTTTTTGTTTTGTTTGTTTTTCAATATACAAAACATGAGTGCCTGGTGTCTAGTGTAATTTAAAGTTAATTAGGGCAAAAGGGTTGCTCAAATTAGGACAGTCCTGCTTCAGTATTTTTTTTTTTTTTTTTTTTTTTTTGTTAAAATATGTTTTAAGATTATATATACTCCATGCAAAAATAAAAAAAATATTTTATGTTGATTTATTCACAGAAAGTATAGGTAAAATATAGTCTGTGATTTTATTTCGCCTTCTGAATAATCAACATTAAAAAAGGTGGAAGAATTGTATTCATGGATAATAAATCTTTATTTTCTTACATCCTTTTAATAATCATCATTGAGATATAAATAAAATTAAAACAACAAAAAAAAAACATTAATTTATTGCTTTTTATCAATTGCAGGCAGATAGAAGGTTTATTCTTTTGATATTTATTTGTTAGTTAAAAAAAAAAAAAAAAAACTCCACAGGATATTAATACAAAATAAATACAGAATATTGTTAATGACGAATAAAGATTTTTTTTTTTTGCAACTGTCTCAGCATATATATTTTTCAATTAAAATTAATTAAGTTTTATGCTATATTTGCAACAAAATCCATTATTATTATTTTTTTTTTTTTTGGGAAAATTATTTAATGCTTTGTTTATGAATGGAGCAATGGAGTATTCACCTATTTTACTATTAATAATGAAATAATAAATGAAAAAGTTTCAAGGAAACGTGTTTAAAATTTAAAAAAAAAAAAAAAAAAAAAACTAATTATTCCATGTGATGACATCAATTCTACTATATTCGATGTCTGTATACGATATTTCGTTAAATATTTTATTAAATTAATATTTTTAAGCAAACATCTGTATTTTATCATCATCCGCGTTAAAATGTAATGTAATAAATTTTTTTTTATTCATTTTTTTTTTTGTTAATGTAAAGAAATATACGAAAGAATGCGAAAGCACAAAAAGAAAAAAATTATAAAAATCATGAACATAAAACAGAAGAGAATAAAAAATAATTAAATTATAGAAAGGAAAAAAAAAAAAAAAAAAAACGACAAACAAGAAATAATGGCGGATAAAGAAAATAAAAAAAAGAAATTAGACTTAATTATAAGATTGTAAATTATCATCTATCCAGGTAAGAATATTATAATAAAAAGATGTAAATAAAGAAAAGAATCATAAATATCAAAGTTCCAAGTTCTTAATTTGAAGATATATAACCAAAAAAAATCATGGCATAATTACAATTAAAATTTTTCTCACCACTTCCATTGGCCAAATCACCCAACGTAGCACTTAGAATATAAATGTTTTGAAATAAAAAAATTGGGACATTAAAGAGATTTTTATCCGTGTGTACACCATCAATGCGTTAATATGAGAATCAAAACAACAACAAAAAAAAGAAGGAAAAACACCCCAAAGCTAACTTTATTTCATTTAATACCGGAATTGTAGCAAGCAGAAACAGCAGGAAAAAAGGGATTCTTTTTGTTGTTGACGTTACTGCTGCTTTGAAAAAAAAAGAAGAAATTTAGCTGCTGCTGCTGCTGCTTGTATAATTGGAATGGTTAAATATGGTGTATGCAGTTCTAAAGTTATACGATATTATTTTACCCTTGGGGTGTGAACCAAAGACGACTAGCACAACGTCGACGATCTATTATATGAATTACTCCCATTTGACGTTGTTACTATGTCCTTAAGAATTTATAACTCGAAATATACATCTATATATGTATATATAGAAAATTTATAGCCCAATACGCTCATAGTGCTCCTACTACTAACTAATAGCAACGAAAACCATAAACCCGAGAAAGATAGATGAAAGTATTTTAAAATTTGTATAGAAATGAATGAACAAATAAAATAAAAAAAACACAGCATGGGGTGGTGTTTGTTAAAAGGATGTTGTTAAGATAGCGCACAGTCTCATTTCGATGCGGTCGTGTTACATTAAAGTACTTTCTCTCTATATATAAAGCCGATAAAAATACGAACATGCCATATCATGAATAGTTATGACCATACAATCTACCCTCTTTTGAATCGTACAGCGTACATAACATAACATAACGAAGTTAATGCGAATGCTAATGTAAATGTGAATATTAATACTAGCCTCAATTTTATTTTTATACTTTTCCTATTCTAATACAAAACACATTTTTATAAAATCGTAATGATTTCTTTGGCAACAGACTTTGCAAATGCAATTAGTCATTTTTTTTATACTTTATAAAATAAACAAAGCAAAAAAAAACCATATCGATGTATAATTAGCGAAAAATATAATAACAAACGTTATGGAAATTGGCTTAAAAAAAATAAAATAATAAGAAATGTTTTTTAGCCAAAAAACAAAATAATAATAAAAAACTGGAAAAAGAAAAAAAATCAAGCAAACAACAACAGCTTAAATATCGCATAACAAATTAAAATAAATTATTATAATTCCAAAAACAAATTATGAAAAACAAATAATGAAAAAAATTAAGTAACAGACGGCGTCTGTCTGCATAGATAATGCTTAAATGCTTCTTTTTTTTTATATCATTAAATAAAATATTATTAAATTGAGTTAAGTCAAGTTAAGCAGAGCCCTAAGTAACATTTTTTTTTTTTTTTTTAATAAAATACTAGACGTCATTTAAAACAACAAAATAACATTTATAATGAAAATAAATCACTATGCATATAATTTTATGATTTTCGTTGTTGTAACACAAGATTTTTAAGGTCTGTTTTTTTTTCACAGATGTAAAGCGACACTTTAATTTTGCTTAAAAATAGAAGCAATATATAAATTTTGCAAACAACTTATTTAGCTGTTTAGTTACAAAAAAAAAAAATATAATTTTTTAAATTTTTAAATAGGTAATCGATAATCAATATTCGAAAATATTTCCAGTTTTCAATTTTCTACTTGAATGCCTTGAATTACAAATTTAATTTACAATAATAAAGAAAATTGTTTTTTTTTTTTTTTTTAAGTTAACAAAAAACGGAAAGAAACTTAAATAAATCAGAACAAAGCAGACCAGACAAGAACAAAATAATTATTATATAAAACCATACATAGCAAACATAAATAAATTATAATAAAATTAATAGAAAGCCGGATATTACATGCTGTTGGTAATTAAATAGAATTAATTTTAATAGTTAATTTTTTTTTTTTTTTTATTAATATTAATTTATGGTTTAGTAATTAGGAATTTGTAACGGCTATAAACTGAAAAAAAATAAATAAATATTATTGCAATATACTCTCGCTTAATAGTTCTACAGATACTAAATACAGATAGTTTAAAAAATCAAAATTAAAATAAATAATTTCGCAAAATCAATAACAACAAATCAATAAAACTAGTTTCTATGATTGATTACATAATTTTCAATCAAAAAAACTGTTTTAAATAATTTTTTTTTTTTGTAACTAATCTTAACCAATGAGCAACAGAATTGTCACCGTATATTATTTACTATTAACTGACTTTGGTAAATTTAACATTAGATTTATTTAATTATTTATTATAAAATAAAACATTTTTTTTAAATGAATAAACAATTAAAAAATATTTTCTACATATTATTGATTATTTACTATAACATATTTTTCAAAATAAAATATTGATAAAGAAATAACATCAGGAATAAAACAAAACAAAAAAAAAAAAAACGTTACGAAATGTAGAATATCGACTTAACATACATGATGATTAATTATAAAAATTATTTATTTATTAATTATTACAAAAAAAAAAAAAAAATTGCTTTCAAAATAGATTTCTTATTTTTTATATATATGTAAAAAAAAAAAAAACTAACATTTCCCATCATATATGATTTTATAATTAATAAATAATTAAATAATAAGAAAAAAAAATAAAAACAATTTTGTTGTGAAAGAAAATAAAAAAAAAAAAAAATTCATTATTATTAAAAATTGATTAAAATGCGTCACAATAACAGCATAAAAGCATTAATAATTAACATTAGCGCATAAATAAATATTTTATTATTCAAAAAAAAAAAAACTAAATAAAAATAATTAATTGATGAAATTTTTGTTTTCTATTTCGATTATTTGTCACTGGTGTGTTTTTTTTTTTTTTTTTTTTTTGAAAATCAAAATAAATTAATCAAAAATACAATTTTTTATTATTATTATTATTATTATTTTTTAATATAATTAATATTTATTAATTCAGCTAAATGTAATAAATTAATTGACAATGTCACCATTTATTATTTATATTTATATTTCAACATAATCAATTATAAGTTAAAACAATTAATAATAAATAAAATAATTTTTAATTTTAATATAAGTAATGAATTACCAAAAATTATAAATATAATGGAGAACCGTAAAATATTAGTTTCTTTACACGTTTTCAACAAGTAAATTCTACAATAGAAATAATTGTTACAATCAAATATAAGTAAAACGGGTATAGAAACATAAATTAAAAATTTAATGAAATCAATTCAAAGACCTTATTATATATTAATTTAAAAAGAAGGTAATACGAATTAAAATATATATTATTATTATTTTTTGTAATTGAAATATAATTTCGGTTAATTCAATTAAAATATCGTTTATTAATACAAAGCATAATAATTTCTCCTCTTCACTTGTAGTTATTAGAATTTTTTTATGTTTTTAATATTCTAAACTACCGTTTAGTTAATTTATGTATGACTCATAAACGTTTATTTAAAATTGTATAATCAGCACTAATATGTCTTCATATCAAACCTTTCGTATAATTTTTTATTTTCTTATGTTTAGGGCTTTTTAATTGCTTTTTTTTTATTTAATTATTAAATAAAAACTGTTTAAACTTTAATGACTTAAAAAAAAAAAAAAGTATATATACATATATTAAAAAAAATAAAGAACAATTAAAGAAACAACATTAAGGTGGAGTTGTTTAATTATTAAGTAATAAGAAAAGCAGAAAAACAAAAAAAACTGTTTAAAATTATATATTTGCTGCTGTTAAACAATGTATATTTCTTTATTTTTCAACAAGAATATTATTATTATTAATACAAATAACTATTATTTAAATATTTTTTTTTTTGTTTCTTTGCTTGTTGTTTTTTTCTTATGAGAATTGTACACAGAACTTTACTTTCATTTCCTCTTGTTTATTTATTTATTTCGGTTTTGTTTTTTTTATTAAATTACATGTTGACATGCAGTCCTTCTTTTTCCACAATTTTATATTTAATAATAAAAAAAAAACAATTTATACAATATTATATAAACATTGGACATAAAGTGTTTAATTTTCTATGTTTTTAATTGATTTAAAAAATAAAAATTCAATAAAAATATAGGACACAATAATATGTGTACGCAGATTACTATTCAAAGACATTTATGCAACAAGTGAAATAAAATATTTTTTAATTTTATCTGACAAGGTACACAAAATTGTTTTAAAAAATGGTTTTTAATATAAATATAATTAATACATATCTAAACATAATTTATTCATTTAGGAAACATAAACACCTTTAGATTTTTTCAATTAATTTACATAATATTAAATTTATATATAAAAAATTAAAGTACAAGGACATCGTATGATATATGACGTATAAACTTACATTACTTCATATAAAACTTTACACAGCGTTCCCTAGTTAAAGGTCATAAAATGAATCAAAATTATAATAAATAATAATACACAAAGTACAAGGACGCAATTAGTATTATTCAATTCAATATATAAATAAATATTATTGCCATTTAAAAAATAATTTACATTTATCTTTGGCTTAAAATTATCTCTCTCGAGTAGCAGCAGCAGCAGCAACAGCATTTATTGTTATTATGCATTAATAATAGTAACATGATTTTAATAAATATTACATTTTTCTAGTTAATTTCTACGCTATTATAAAATTGTGAATTTAAAATAAAGCTTTTAAAATAGTTTTATTCAATAGTGTTATTAATTAATTAATATCGACGATGTTTTTGTTGCGTTTTCATTTCCATAATAATAAAGACGTTTGTTGTAAATATTTTCGCCATTCATAAATTAAATCAATGTATGTAATTGTAATAAATTTTTGTTTAATTTTTTTTTATAATATCAAAATGTATATGGATGTATTGAGTTATATTCTGATTTTTATCAATAGAAATTCTAAACTTGTATTGTCACTGTTTTTTTTTTTTTTTTTAATAATTAAATAATTAATTTTATTTTTGGTTTTTGCTGATTTTTATTTATTTTTTTTTTGTTATGTACGCGCAATGTAACGTGACGAGGATTTTTATTTTTTGCTGTTTCGTGTTATTTTAATTATTTTTATTATTGTTATTTGACGAGGCAACATTTTAATGGGTGTGTTATCCATACATATGCGTTCTTGTTTAATAAAATTCAGTGAATTTTTATTTTTTACATTTTTTGTTTCAATAAAAATTTAAATTCAATAATTAATTAATAATTTAATGGTTTTTTTTTTTTTTTTTTACTTATTGTTGTTCAATGAAATTGTATATAATTTTTTTTTTTTTTTTATTATTGTTAACTAAATATTATTACGCAACGTTTTTAATGTTTTGTTAATTTGTTTCAATATGTTATTGTTATTGACATTTAATTAATTTTTGTTTTCGAGTTTTTTAATTAAAAATAATTTTTAAATTAATATTAATTTGTTCTTTTTTTTCTTTTTTAATAAAGCATAACTAAGCCAAATTATGCTTTATACGGTGAATTAATTTTTAGATATTTGTTTACGTTTCAGCTATATTAAATGATTGTACGAAACACAACAAATTGCCTTTAAAGGAAACATAAAAGAAACTTTATAACTTTAAAAACTTTTAAAACTTTTTTTTAAGCTGTGCATATTTAAAAATAAAATCACTATTTCATTACATTGCTTTATTTATTATCTGGTTCCTGCTTTGATTTTTTATCTTTTTTTTTTAAATATTTTTTTACCGTAACATATATTTAAATTTTATTTTTTTTATTACTTTAGTTTTATTTTTATTCAACAAATATCATCTTATGCATATTTATAATTTAAATTTTTAATCAATTATTGCACGGAAGTCCTTATGTAGTTATAAGCATAGTGTCTTCATTTTTTTTATTGTTATTCAAGGAGTGTTGTCTGCTTTCGAGTTTCTCGACACAACAATATTAAGTAGAGATGGGTTTATTTTTTTATTATTTCCCACATCAGAATATATTATTTTGTACATTGTGTGTATTCATGTTTGTAACGCATTATACTGTGCTACAATTGAGCTAATTTTTTTTAAGTATTTACCTAGATATTTTATTTTTTGTTTTTGTTTCCACTTGGTAGTTGTAATTAACGTCTACCATATGTAATTGAAGGCAATCAAATTAATTATTTTTATTCTTTACTAATACAATACTATACTGCACATTAATTACTTATCTATAAAATATTTATATTTATTTTGTTTAGACAAACAAAAACTAAAAACAAAAGAGATATTTATTTCAAGTGAAAGAAATAATAATAAATGGTTTCGATTATAAGTTTGCATTCTTTCTAAATAGGCCATTGCTTGTTGATGTGTGGACAGTATGCTTTATTTATTTATATTCATTACATGTTTCACAATAATATATCAAATATCCAACTTTGTGATATCGATTGTTACCGCATTGTTATAATTTTATTTTTGGTAAATTTCAAGTAAAAAACACAATCAAATAATTTGGTAATACTGGTGTACAATCATAGAAAAATACATTTTTTACTTTTAACTCAAATGATTTTCGAAAACGTTTATTTTTTTTTTTTATATATTAAAATAATTTTGATGTAGGTTGTACTAAAGTTTTTGCTGCTCTTCACTTAATTACACTCGAGAGTCATGAAAATTCACATTGAACAGTCTCATTAAGCTAACACTTTATATAAAGTCCCTTTACGTGGCTTTGTTACTTTGTACCAACTGTTACGTTACGACACGTATTGTAAGCTTATTTAACTTTATATAAAGTATTGTTTCAATTTTGTTAATACAACAGGTTACTAATGAATTTTGTCTCATTCTTAATTACAACTACTCTTCATCATCTATATTTTTACATTTTTTTTTTTTGCATGTCCATAGCGGATGTTATTTGCCTTTTATCTCTATTATAAATTATTCAACTTTTTTTTTTTTTTTCTGTGGAAATAAATTTATACGACATACAAGGTGTGTTTGGTTTTTAGTATTGGATTGAAAAATGTTTTTTTCTTTTTTTTTTTTTAATGTCAAGTAAGTGACTTTATAGTGGCAAAATATTTAGCTGCATGTTTTTAAAATGTATTTTTTTTTTTTTTATAAATTTAATACGTCAAAGAAATTAAAAGGAAAACTATTTGTAAAATATTTTAATTATTATTTTTATGCGTATAAAAAATGTATATTTTCGGAGATAAGATGCATTGAGCAAAGTTATTATTTTCAATAAAACAATTACAAAAATTCTTTCATGTTAATTGTAAAAATTCTTATAAAATATTTTTATATTTCAATTTAACGACTTTTTAAACATAGTTTGGGTTGGCTGGGTTATAAACATTTTAAGAAAACAACTTTTAAATTTTATTTTTACGTTTTAAAATCACTTGACTATAAAACATAAAATATACCCTACATAACATACGGTTATTATCTTATCAATAAATTTATTATTATTATTATTATTATTAATATTATTTAAAAATAAAAAATTAAATTAAATTAAATAGTTTAAACAACAAAATTCCTTATATAAAAAAAATAAAAACGCATTAATAAAAATATAATAATAAAAAACTGATTATAATCAATAAAAACTTTATACGAGTTTCATTTCTTTTTTGATTTTCGATTTATTACGTGATGCCTATAATACCATATGTCGTGTTATTACTTTTATTATTATTTTGATTATTATGATTAAAACAAAATAAAAATATACAAATACATATAACAAAAAAAAAGCACACCCGATTCGCTATTGGCAACATACTTTAAAAAAGAAACAAAGCTTATTTAACAGAATACAAATCTTGTTACTAAATTAAGAAACATTTTCATTTTGTATTCCATTCAATTGTTGTTAATCTATAACCGGTCGTCATTGTATGTTTACCTTTTTAATAATTATTTAATTACATTTTAATCGATTAAGCATTTTCTTTATATATGTATACATATATTTTCTTAAATAACCGTAATTTTTTTTTCGTTTTATTATCGGTTAATGCAGTTAAAATCAATTTTTAATAATTTTGTATTGAAAAAAATATATAAAAACAATGAAATTTTAGTTTTTAAGCAAATAATATGAATAAATAAATACAGGGTGAAATTTATTAATTTTATAATTTACTTAAGGCTACTCTTTTGTTTAAATTAATAATAATTAAGCAAATGTATAGGACTTAGTATGATTTAATTAAATTAAGCCGAAATAAAATCAGTTTAATAAAAAGGATAAAAAGAAAGCAAAATAATAGAAACAAAAATAAAATAAAAACAAAGTCTGCATGATCTGATCTCAATGACCAAGCGTGAACTGCATATAATTTGCGTGTCTCATTTGCATTAATATGCTTATAAATACCAAAAATGAAACGAACAGACATAAACAAGAAATTCGTTAAAAAAATAAAAATAAAATAAATTAAAATTTATTCCGCTGTTTTTTATGATAAGCAATTTTGCTGATTTATAACCAAAATGAATAACAACATCAAAACCGTGAAATGTATTATGTATAAAAGTATATAAAAATTAAGTTAAGTTAAGTAAAAATTGCGGTCGAAATGATATACAGAAGAAAATAAAAAAAAAAAAAAACGAAGAACGAGTATAGCAATGAATTTGTACGTGTTCTGTATATATTTTTACAATTTTGTTGTTTTTTTTTATAAATGTACATTTTGCTTATATAGATTATTATTTAGTTTTATTTTATATTTAATAATAAAAGGCAACAACTAGCCAAGCTATAAAACTATACAAACGAAAGATAAAATCAAAAACTTTTAAACATTTTTGTTTTAACTTTACTATGTAATAGTGTAATACTTTATAAATAGTTGTTATAATTTTTATTTATTAACAATAAATAATATGTGGTAGGTGGTTATGAAGGTGAATTGCATAGAAATAAAATTAAAAATAATAAAATAAATTCATTAGTGCAATCGTATTTTATTTATTTATATTAGGCAAATAAACTATTTTAATACTGAAAGCTTTTCTTACTTCTATTACTTCAAGCATTGATTGATAACACCATTACACAGTACTAAAATCCAAATCATACAAATATTTGACATAAATATAATTCAACGGTAGCTGTTTTTTAATTATTATTTTTTCAAAATAAATTATATTTATAAATTTTCTATAATTAATTTATGATATTCATACTACATATTTTGTACATTTTTTTTTTTCAAAATATATACAAATATGAATTATTAAATATATAAAATACTAAAGCATTGTGGGTGGCGTTCTCATAAATGACGGTTGATTTTTAATATTAATTTCTATTTATTATTTATTATGTATACGTGGTAATTATTTTTGAATATTGACGAGATGATTGGGTTAAAAATGAAATTTTCAATTTTTTTCCCATTTAATTGAAAATATAAATAAAAAAATGCAAAAATGTTTTTAATGTAATTATTTAATTTTTTTTTTTTTTATTTTTATTACCGATCAATAATGATCAATATTCATATTATAAATTCAATAATAATAATATATTGACATTGTTTGGAAAAAATTTTTTATTATTATTTTTATTTTTTTTAATTAAATTTTAATGCATTCAATTTTGTTTAATTTAAATTTCTTCCTGTTTACTCGTTTTCAGTTTTTTTTTCTTTTTTTTTTTTTTTTTTTTTAAATCGTATTTTTCACCCCATTTATTTGATTATTATTCAACATTGAATTGCATTTGGTTTAATTGTGCGCTTATTATTATATTTAAATAATTTTTTGTTCTGTTTACTTAGTGCAAAGTCATTTACGCTTTGCGAGGGTCTGTTTTACATCATTTTGTACATACTACATTTTCAATTACTTTACTTTGAGTGCAGTAGTTTAATATTGTGCATGATTTTTAAGTTGAAAACTAACTATTCTACTTTTTTATGCCATATGCATGTTCACTCACACTAGTCTTATTGTTAATTCAATTGATTATATCGGTAATATTAGCTCACAAGTTACATCAAAGAATCCTGATTATTGAAACAAAAATATCTTTGATACATTTCTGAATTTGTATATTTTTATAATAATATTCAGTAAATAATAAAATTGGATTTGAAACGAATTTCTTCTTCCAATTATAAGATAATGTTTTCAAAAAAAAAAAAAAAAAATTAATTATGATTATAGATCGTTTCTATAATGGTTCCAGTTTTAAAAAAAACCCCGATCGATATGTATTTATGTACAGATGAAACGTTTCAGTACAGGGACTTCTACAAACATTTTGTGACTCGACAGTACTTTAATTTAAATAACATACTGTGATTTACCATTTTATTATTTTAATTACTTTTTATTATCTTAATTAATATAGTATAGAATACAATACAAAAGTTTATATTATGATGTATGGTAACTTTAATAAAGAAAAACCAACAAAAATATTAAAGAAAGAATAATTAAAAAAATTAAAGTGAAAAATGAAAATAAAAAATTATTTTTAATCATTTCATTACGTTTTTTGAGGTTTTTATGTCAATAATAAAATTATTTTTATTTTTTTAAATTTATTAATCAGATATTTTTTATTATAATTAAAACAATAAATAAGATTAAACTGTTGTTGGAAATAAAAAACGATTGCAGATGATACAGTATCCACCAATTTAATTATAAATTTAATAATAAATTAAACGATCACGTTCGATTGTAATTTTTTTTTTTTCTTGGGATATAATACGATAATTTATGATTATTATTTCTGTTGTCGTGACTAATTTATTTTTGTATTTTTTAATTTAAAAAAAAAAAAAATATTTTAAGCGCGAAATATATTTATTGTAATCATTTTATCGCTTCTGACAGTTTATGTTATTTTTGTATTATAATTATAATTTATTAGATAGTGTGGTGTCATGTTAGCGTTATTTTTCTTAAGAAAAACGTAATAAATAAAACCTTAAAACGGAAGTAAATTATTTTCCAGTCCGTTTTTTTTTTAAAGTTATTGAGAAAGTTTTTTCTTTTATGTGACTTTTTATTGTTTTAACGTATATCAATTATCATTAGGTTTAAAATTTTAATAAAACACGAATAATTTTAAAATTTGCTTTTAAAAAATAAAAAAACGTAAACCACTTTTGTGTAATTAGACTGAAAACATTAAAAACTCATTAAACATTTTATTGGCTGAAAAAATACATTTTCTTGGTTTTTTACTGTTTAGTTTGACAGTTAATGTTGATAATTTTAGTTGTAATTGTGACTAAAATTAAAGTCTTCTAAATTTTATGTTTGTTTTATAAAAAAAATAATAAAGCATATTCTTAAAATGATCTAAGGATTGTTATATAAATAATAATTATTAAAACTAATTAACGACATTGTTTTAAGAAACATTTTCTATATTTTAACATAGATTATGGTTGTCTAACCTGATAAAATATATAAAAAAAAAATCTTTTATACGTTTATATGAGCAAGGAAACAAGTAACAACAAATAATACACTAATCAATCGAATCCAATAAGACATCAATAACTATAATGCTTAACCATAACTATTAATTATTTTTAATGAAACATTTTTTTTTTCTTCTTTCAAATCCAATCAAAATTTATGAAGGTAGGAAATATTTTTTCATTTCAATAAATATTCGACGTTTATTATTATTATTATTATTTAAAAAAATGGTTAATTTTATATCTTATGATTAATTACAATAACAAAAATTGTTTTGTTTAGGAAACATCACGTCTGACCTCGGTTATATGCTAAAATAATATACGAGATTTATAATTTTACTAAAACGAATAATTTTTAATTTTTTTTTTTTTTTGCTTGTTCTTTGATGCTGCTGCTGGTGCCAGTGATGCTGTTGTTATTATTATTTAAAATATGCGTGAGACTTTATATTATTTATATTTTCTTTATTTATGTAATCAGCCTTTTATTATATTTATTAATATATTATTAAGTAAAACTAATTTCATTGTTTTTGTTTAAATAATAAAACGTTTAGCCGCATATGTTGTGCTTATTCCGTTGTTTGTTTGTTCTATTTATCCGTTCAATTTTTTTATTTAAAACATATTTTTCTATGTGACTTAATTTAATTCAATGTTTCCTTTCACAAGATAATCATTCTATAGATTTTTATCGTTTTTGATACGACAAAATACATCAAATAGATTTGTTTGCTTGTTTTCTTTATTTAATAAATAATTTTGTCGTTTCATTTTGTTGGTATCCAATATAACTTACTTTATACATTAAATACTTTTTCCTTGTAATTCGTTCATAAAATTACTTGATAATTATTAATAAAAAAAAAAATAAATTGACATGGGTTAACTTAATGCTGTCTTAACAACCATATTTTTACAACAAAACGAAAATCTTTTTATAAAAAAAAAATTAATAAAAAAAAAGAACATAACTGTAGAAAATGCAGGTACTCACAGCATGTTAAAAAACCACTCAACGGATGAACAAACTTAGATAACAAATATAAATAATAATAAAAATTGTTTGACATCTGCTGCTGGTTTATACACTAATTTCCTTTCAAAAATATAAAAAAAAAATTATTATTTTCATTATAATTAATTAATTCTATTAGCAAATAATCGGCTTTCAAATGTGTACAGTGTTTTATTTTAATTAATAGTGCGGTAAAAATTTTTAAAATTTGCTTTACATAATTTTTTATTACAAAAACTTTTTAAACTAATTTCTTTGTAAAACTTGTAACGTAAAAGTTGACAATCAATAATAATTCGTGAGAAATTCTATTTGTTTTGTAGTATAAAACCAAACATTTTTTGGACAATCGGATAAAAAATGAATAAATAAATAAACTGATGAAAATTAAAAAAAAAAAAAAAAAATCTTACGAAACCTGTATCATAAAGATTTGATTTTTTTTTTTGTTTTATTTATGAAAAATAAATTATTACAAATTAATTCTATTAGTTTGTTCAAAACATTTTTCGAATACCAATAGTTTTCTGAAATAAGTTGTAAAAACATCAGCAAAAGTTATAGAAACAGAGAGAGAACAACAAATATAACAAAATCACAATAAAGGCGACAAAGCGTAACGATTTTCATTTTTATTATTATTACTTTTTTTTTCTTAATAAATTAAGTTTAATTTAATATTTTTTTTTATTATTATTATTATTATTTTATTTTGGTTGACTGGTTAGTTTTTTAAATTAGTATTAATAATAATAAAAAATGTATTAATAAAAAGTCAAACAACCAAATCCATATAAATTGTTTATCTAAATAACTATAATTCACATTACTTATATAGATTTAAATTTTATAATAAAATATAGTTAAGAAAAAAATAAATAATTAAATGACTATTATGACTTTTATATATGCTTAGTCAGACATACATAGTTATTCCCGTAAAAGAGAAGAGATGTTAAATTTTTGCTATTAAAAAAATATACATTTTTTTGGTAAATAATAATAATAAAAAAAAAAAATTATTAATACTCATTCGATTGATTTGTGTAATGAAGTAAAAATATAAAAATGCTTGTGAAACTAAAGGATGAAAAAAAAAAACAACCAGTTGTTAAGTGAAATGCTGTAAAAGTATGAACAATTTTGAATTACCCAATTACAGCGGTCTGTTTGTTGAAGTTTAATTTTATTTTGTTTATTTTAAATAAATTTTCATCTACTTTGATTCTATAGGCCCCCTTTTTGCATTAATATATGCGTATAAATATAATAATATCTGGTTGTAATACTTTTACTTTTGTATTTTGCTTAATAATTCTGATTGAACATATTTAATAATATGCTTAAAATTCATTTTAATTAAAAGAGTGGTTGCTTTATGTCTAAAGCTTGCATGCTGTAAAATTAAAATGCTTGACGACTACAAAAATATGCACCAGTCACATTAATGTGTCACAGTGGTATTAAACAATGATTAAAGTTGAATAATAAAAATATATAATATTGTCTGTGTAATTTACAGGGTTGGTAAGAAATATACTTGATTTTAAATTAAACAAGACAACTGTTTTCAATGTTTAAAAATATTTGTTTGTATTTTAAATGTGTTTTTTTTTAGATATGTTTAAAATAGAAAAAAAATATTCAAAACCGATTAAAATATTTTTATAAAAAGGTATAAAATAGTTTAAATTTATTCAACTTCGATAACACCAATCTCATAAAACCATAATTTACACAAATATTATAATTTTGATGATTTCCAATTTTAATAGAAGCAATTCATAAATAAAATATATTTATTCTTCCGGGAAACGCATTTTTAATTGATATTTAACGACATCAGGATTTAAAGTGTTATTCTTAAAAATTTTGGTTCTGAGAAAAACTATTACGCGTTAACACACAAACACTTTTAATAAACCTCATTTCATAAAGGATACGAGGATTTAATGTGTTTTGTTATAAAATATTTTGTAAAATCACACAAACATTTGAAAATTATGTGTAAACAAGCCAGTGTTTGTTCGCTTTATATGTACATTATCTTTATATATTTATAATATTGTAAACGTAAATAAGCAAAAATATTTATATATACAAAATACTGATTTGTTATATTTCAAACATTTTTAAATAAATATTTAAATTATGTTTTTTAAAAAAATTTCTTTTCTTTTATCGGTTTATTAACGTTTGAAATTCTATCGTTTTTATTTAAATAAAGTGTCTAATTTATATTTATCGTCTTTAAAGCAGATGATGATGATGATCGCTTTTTTAGAAAAATTATTTATTTAATTTCTTATTTTTTTTTTATTTATTGTTGTGCAATTTATGTATTCATAATCATGCAGGCGAATGAGTTGTAATTTTTTTTTTTTCGTTATATTCATGAAAAAAAAAAAAATTCTTTTCATCTTTTTAACTTCATTGTTAAGTCTTTTTCTTCTTCTTCTTCTTATACATTAAAAATTATAAAAGATTTTTATTTATATACTAATATACATATGAATTTTGAAATATTTATCTGATTTATGCCATCATAATAAAGAAAAGCTTTTCAACTCGCATATTGTATAGAAAAAAAAATAAATTATAACTTTTGTACGCTATATTGCTCTAGTATTACAATGTCTTGCATATTAATATTTTTTTAATATTAATATTAATGTTTTTTTTTTTTTTTGTATAATAATTTAAGTACGATAATGTGAACGAAAGTGCTCTTTTTATATTAAAACTTAATCTTTATCTAAAATTACTAAAACCACTAATAAAAAATATATATAAGAAAAATTTCAACAAAAATTATGTAATAAAATATTTTATTTACTTTGTTCATATTTTTATATTAAATGTAGGTTCGAAAATTATGTAAATACAAATAAAACGTTTATATTATCACGACGATACTGTTTATTAAATTTTAGATATTGAATCAGTCATATGTCAGATAATTTTTCAATTTATTTATATTATATGATAATTTTTTATTCATTTATTTGATAATTTTATCAATTTTATTTTTTCTTACTATGAAATGTGTGTTTTTTTTTTTTTTTTACATTTTATTTGTTTTCGTCTCTATTTATTTATTTATTATTTTTTTGTTTAATGAAATTTATTCATATGAATTTTATATACAATAATTTTTAATAATAATAATACTTTGCATAATTAAAATTTCTACAACATAACAAATAAAATAATTTAATTATGGTTTAATTAAGTTATTCTATTGAAACTTCTACATATAATTAGTATTAAGAACTCCTTTTGTAAAAGGAATTTTTAGTTATTGTTTGGTATTTTGTAACTAAAAAGAATTTTAAATATTAATTTTGCTATGTGTATCCGTATAGAAAAAAAAAAAATAAAAAAATAGAGAAATTCAAAGTATTTTAGGTAACATTTCAGTGTTTCTATGTTCTTTTGAACAAAAATAGTAAAAATTCAATAAAAAATAAAAATGATTTACCACAAAAACCTCTATATAAAAATGTATAAAATACTTTTGTAATATTTATGCTGTTCGTTGTTCATAAATAAACGCTTTAAAACAAAATAACAAATATTAATACCACAATAACCTTTCTGTAGCCTGAAGATTAACTACATTTGATTTGGAAAAAAAAAAAAAAAACAATCTATAATTTATCAAACAAAAATTAATTATAAATAAATAAGCGAAAATTATAATGTGAAATATAACTCAGGTTAATTTAATAAGAAATAAATTTAATCACTTCATTGCATCAATATTTTATTATAATATATTTCATTTAAGTAATGAAAACACAAAAAGAAGTTTTAAAGCATGTGTGAACCGACACAACCAGTATATATAGTTGATATACAAAAAAATTTCATAGATTTTTTTTTTATCATAATATATTTCTTTTTCTATTGATGTAATAAATTTGAATACATGTTTATTGTTTAATTCAAAAATATTCATTCGTATTAAATATTCATTTATTTATTTCTTAAATTATAGCTGAGTATAATTTGAAAGACCTTATTCACATGTTAATTAAAGTTAAAAAAATTATTTTATCATAATTCCCTTGAAAATGGACAAAACAAATCACTCAGTATACACTCGAGTTGACATCGATTGATAAAAAAAGAATTTGGAAATTCGTACTTAAACGTTAATAAAACAATAGCATTAACAATATAAGTAAATTAAAGCATTTCTTTGAGAGCTGTTTAATCATTAAAAAAAAAAAAAAAGATAATTTATTTACTGGCCTATTCTAGAAAAAATAAATTATTTAAAAACCATGAATGAAATAAATTTATTTTTCTCTATATAATAAAATGAACATTAAAATTTTATATCGTTTAGTTTTTCTTTGTAAATAATCTTTAATTAAAATCACTGAATCGTGATGGAAAAGTATATATATATATTTTAAATTTTTAATGATTATGGTTTTTAGTGTAGTAGAGAATAATTTGGTAAATTTCCAACTTTTATTATAAAAATAATATATTGAAAATACTGGGCGCCTAATTAAATATAATCACGACCGAACTAACAGTGCTGGTGCAGCTCTTTGTTCATTATATTTCTCGAAATGTTTTTCTGCCTTGTAATTAACAAATTATTATTCCCCTTACGGATATCACATGCGCAGAGGCGTAACTAACGCTGATCCTGTAATTTCTAAATTAAAAAAAGAAAGAAACTAAAAATCATTTCAAAAAATTAATGAAATAAAAGCCTTGTGATGCTGTGTCAGATCCTTAAAGCCTAGCGAATGAAAACACAATAAACACGACTAGACAAACGCCAGAGACTTGATTAACGCGTTTTGTTTATATTGAGAAAAAAATATTCAATTTTACAGTAAAATTCTTAAATTATGTGTGAGAAAATTAATGGCTGTAACGATTTTGTTATGCTCGGTCGTATTTTTGTTTAATTTTTTTAATGTTTATGCTTGTTTGTCTGTTTATTTCTCTTTCGTTATACCATAACATTGCGTTTTTATTTCTATTTTCTTCAAAATGCAACGAATTGTGTATTTTCGCATGCTATAGGTTTACATTTTTGTTTTTCAGTCATTTAATGTAAATCCGATTGCGTGCTACAAAGATATATTATCTATTTTACTTATAACATGTTCAAATAGCAAACAAGAAAAAAGCTCGGCTAAATTCTATTTTTTAAGGTTAATTCTTTATCAATAAAAATGAAACATTAACAAATGGAAGGAAATTAATATCAAAAAAAGTTAAAATTATTAATTCAAAAAAAAAAAGCTTCTGGAAATATCTATGCATATTTTGTTTATTTTGCTTTATTAAAAAAAAAAAAAGACGAAAATAACATTTGACGACATTTTCAAAGTGAGCTTACATACATATGTATTTCATCTTTTATCACCGGAATAACTGGAATAAATTAGACGTGGTGTAGTCAAACCGACAACACTGAAAGGTCATGGGTATTATTAAAAATATATATATTAGATACTAACTACCATTTCCTTTCCGGTTAAAGCTAGAATTATCTTTTAAAAACAGCAAATAAATATACGTATTTTTTATAATTACGTATAATTATAATTATAAACATTATGCGATAATAATATTATAATATATCATACATAATACAATGCAACGATCATAAAGATAAAGAAAACTTATTTAAACACATCGAAATGTGTTAATTTTATTTAATCAAATTTTTCTAGAATTAAACAAAATTATTTAATAAAATATTTCATTCTTTATTTAAAAATTTTTTTTTCAAATAAAGAGATCAAACATCACAAATTCACACATCTAGAATTAAATAAATGTTTTAAAAATAATAAAGCATTAACAAAACAAAAAAAATTCATTTCGATATTTTTTCTGTATGAACAAAACACAAAAAAAAAGAAAGAAATCAACGTCTGGATATAAATCGATATTGAAAATTGAACAAATGGACGAGACGGAAGTGGTTTGAGGCTATTAAAAAATATCAATAAAAACAAAAACTAAATTTATAAATTAAATTTCATTGTTTTTTTTTTGTTTTCTTGTTATAACAAAAAAATAAAAATAGACTTGAAAGAAACGAATATCGGTTAAACATCGTATTTTTAAAGCACACAAATTTACCCACGTTAAAGTTGAAAACTAAATGCTACCATTAACATTATCGGCTTTGTTTTTTGTTCATTTTCTTTTTTTTTAATACATATTTTACTTAATTTATTTTGGTTTTCTTAAATTATAGAGTTTAATTGTTGAAAAAAAAAAGGCAGTGAAAAGAAAGAAAACAAAAAAAAAAACTCGCAATAAACCGTAAAATGAAAAAAAAAAAAAAAAAAACATTTTCTTCGGATTTCTTAATGTTACATAATTTTATTTTTACATCTGCTTATAAATTATTTTAATGTTTTATTATTATAGCGTATCCTTGTGAAATCAGGCACGATCAACCTAAAATGATATGGTAATTAATATTAAAGTACGATAGATAACCAAAGAAAATTTATTTATAAATAGAAAAAAAATATATTTTAAAAGTATATATATAAAATCAAGGACTATGTGGATGAAAGATGATAGAATTATTACATAATAAAAAGGTTAATTTGATTAACACTAAATTTTAAATTTTCTAAGAACACCCATAATTTAGCAAACAATTACTTATAAAAAACTCATATATAGAAATTTTGTTTTAACAAGATTTTATTAAGATAAGAAATACAAATTCAGTTTTTAGTTTAGAGAGTATTTTTTTATCTATTTACTTTATAATTGTACATATAATAAATACATTTAAATGTTGCTCACGCCTGCATTAAGTAAATTTGTTTAGTTATAATAAAATTTAATAAAAGACCATTGAGTCTATAGAAAAAATTACATTCTTTTCTGCTGGTGCAATGGAAAATATAAATTATAATAGAAAATAAATGCAATTCAAATTCAATGCATAATGTAAATTGTTCGTTATTAGTTTCTTTTTTCTTATTATGTTTCAATTTGTCGTACTTTATCGTAATTTTCAACGCATTAGTACTTTACAAACATCCTATTTGTATTTTTTGTTCATTTTCTTTGATAAAAGATTTATTTTTTTCATTCATATTCTATCAAAGTTTTATGTTTAATTATTAAAAAAAAGAACTGACTGTGATATGGATGTTGAAAGTATAATGAATTTTTCTTTGGAATATTTCTTATGATGAAAGAAAAATGTAATAAAAAAAAAAATTACTGAATAAATTGCTGTATAGAATGAGAAATTAATTAAATCAAAAGATATGGAAATGAGTGAAGACATAAAAATAAAATCGATAGCCTTAATCTCAACTTCTTTCATCTATTTTTAATTCATTTTCATTTTATTGTTTGAAGCCTATAAAGTTTTTTTTTTTTTTTCTTTTATTTTATATACCGACTAATATGTTATTTTTTATATAGCATAACATTAATTATTACATAGACTTTATTGAATTCAATTAATATATAATTAACTTATTAAAATATTTAAAGAATTTCAATGAAAAATATAATCATAATAAAAATATCAATTAAAACGGTATAAAGGCGTCTCCACTGTTGTAATTAATGCATTAGACGCCATTCTTATATTATAATGCAAATAAAACCGCTGTAATATAGCAAAGTATATACATATTTTGTTATATATTGAGTAAAATATATATATATATGTAATAATTAACCTTCAGGCATTAAAGCAACAAACATGATATTGAATTTTTCTATCATCTGTACGAATCACAGCATAGCTTCTCCATCTTATTTTAAATGCATTTTCGAATAATCTTTATAAAATGTTACATCGTTGTTATACAAGGTACATAATATATAAATTACACAGTGTAATGTAGCGTATATTTAATATATATCGCAATGTTTATTAGGTCAATCTGGCAGCAGCTGGTTAATACAAGACAATTGATTAATAATTTTCTTTATAAAAATTGTTTTGATAATAATCATTTTGTTTTATTGTTTAGAAATATTAAAAAAGAAAAACCGAAAAATTATTATTAAAAGGAAATAATAAAACGTGTTAATAGAATAAAAAAAAGAAAAAAAAAATTATTAAAAATTCCCAACACAAAGGAAACATGATTGCATTAAATCTTCAAGTGAATTGAATGAAAAATACAAAGCTCCGGTTGTATTTATAAAATAAAATAAAACAAAAATCTATAATACATACTAAAAACAGATATAAAATAAAATTAAATAAAGGGAAACACTAAACAAAAAAAAAAAAAGAAAAAATAAAATAAAAGGGCAAAAAATTAAAGGTGGAAGAATTTGTAGCTAAAACGATTATTTTTTTTCTAACCGCCCTTTTCCTAACCCACTGATTCTTTGTTGCCATAAATTCTTCTCATTTAATTTATTAACGAAAAAATAAATTTTCTAAATTTAACATATTACCTACCTGATGATGGGCTTTACGAGCATTCATGGTGTGTTGTATGACGGTTTTTTATTTTTTTTTTGTACTATTCACAACTAAGTAATGTTACTGCTTTATGTTGTTAACAAAAATAATAATAAAAACGAGAAAAAAATATCCTGATACGAATTTTAAAGTCAATGGTGCGTAATTTTTTAAACGCACCAGGGAAGCATGGATACACATTTTACTCTAGTTTCAAATTGAAAAAAAAAAAAAAATAAAATAAAACAAACAATATATATATACAAAAATATTCATTCTTCTTGTTTTAACAAATAATATTTCCTGATAAAGATCAATAATTTTTTTTATATATTTTCTATGAAATAAAATTTTATAAAAATTATTTATATTACTGAACTAAAGTTTATCGTAAAAAAATTGGTAAAGATTGAACAACTTGAATTACTTCGGGTAATAAGAATGACAAGCACAAAATATAACATTTGAAACCTTAACGTAGTCGATAACAACAAAAAAAAAAAAAAGAAAAAAGGGAGAATAAAAATAAAAAACGCAAAAAATATGTTAGAAGAACATAATCTGCCTGGGTGTGGTTTGTGTCGTTGCTACAGTGATTGATTTTTGTTATAAATAATTTTTCTTTTTTTTTTCTCTTCTACGAAACCAAGCGAACTTAACAGAAAAGGGTATCATGTGGCGCACAGCAGATTAGTTTAAAAAAAAAAATATTACATCTTTTTACTAAATTATTATTATTATTATAATAATAATAATATTTTTGAATACAATAATGAATGCCTCAAAAATGTTTATTAGATAAAATAACTAGAGATAGAAAATGACCTTACGCCTCCTGTTTCGTTATCTGCAAAAATCAATCATCATAAATTTGTTTTACTCATCCATTAAACCAGATTATTTCACAATTTTTTTTTTTTATCTTTTAACAAATAAGTAGCCGTGGTAATATTAATATCATTATTAAAAGTAATTTAAATATTGCTATTGATAGTATGCTCTTGTTGATGTTGTTGTTGCTGTTTTTGCTTCTTTTTAATTTTTTTTTTATAGCTATTTGTAGTATTATATAAATATGCATGGCGGTTATTCTTCGAAGAGTAAAAATGCCTTCAAGCATTAAAATAATTGTAATTAATTAAAAAAAAAATAGTTTTTGTATACCTTTTTTGGCACTGGTTTAGTTTGGTTTTTATTATAAAATCTTTTCTTGTTTAATGTATTTTAATAAAGAATTAAAACTTTTTGTTTTTCATTTTTATATTTGAGTCTACAGTTATCTAGTTTTTTCTTCTTTTTTTTAATGCTGCGTCGTTTAATCATTGCAAAATATTTGCTTAAATTTTGTTAAATTTGTTTGTATTATTGCTTTAGTTGCCCCATTTTATATTAGTTTGTTCATTTTAAGCTTTACTTGCATAATTTGAATATTAGGGCATTTTATTTTATATCAATATTGTTTCTATTATTTGAATTTTCTGTGCAATTTTTTTTTTATTCGAATTTTCTGTTATATAATTTTTATTTTTGTAAATTTTTTAACAAAACAACGTAACAACGCATGCATATAAAATGTCACATGGTGAATACATATGGGAATTTTATTTAATTTTTGTTTTGTTTTGTGCTTTTTAACATATTAAATATTCGTATCATGTTATGTGATGTTATGTTTAGTTTTATTATTATTATTTTATTTTTTTTTTTAAAGGATATATAGCTGGTATATACAATTTACATTATGTTACATTATGGAAAATTCAACATTTATTTTTTCTACTTCAACAAATTTACCAGTCTGCCTGCTTGCCCCCTCTAAAAAAAAAAAAAAAAAAAAAAGCAGCACAATAACATTGAAAATGTTACAAACAACTTCGTACTCGGTTTTAGTATATAAATATTTCTGTATACAATTTTTTTTTTTTTTTTATATAAAATATACAGCGAAAATTTTATTTATTTCTCTTTTCCTATTTTATTTTTTAACTTTTTTAACATTTTTGCACATTTTAAATTGATTGAGAACGAAGAGTTGGGAAACTCGATTTATATATATGATGATACAGCATCTGGTTGTTATTTTATATATTATGGATTGATATGAGATGTTTCATTATATTTTTGTTATTATTTTATTTTTTTTTTTGTATTAATAAAGGTCGATATGGCCTTTCTTGTATTGAGAAATAAATCAATATTGATATAAATATAAATAATATCCTTAGGAATATAATAATCGATCAATTTTTATTTGTTATTAAGGATATTACATATTGTGAAATATTATGTTATTTTTGTTTTAAGTTAAAATAGCTTAATAAAATGTGTAATTTGTATATTTGTTTATTGTCATTATTTGATTACAATATAAAGTATTTGAGAGCATTTTAAGTTATGATAAGTCTGAAGAAGAGAAAGAAATCTGATCACCTAACACACATTTTCGTAAAACATTATAAACTAGTTAAATTGAAGATATTCCCAACTGTATTTTATCTAATGAAAAGCATTTTTTTTGATACTTAATAAATGAATAAATATGATTTATTATTTAAAATAGAATAAAGTTAATAGAAAAAGACATTTCTTTAAAACTTATCATGTTGTAAGAAAAGGCTGCCATTAACACATCTGGCAGCTTTAACTCTGATTTACATTATAGCACCCTTAACATTAAAATATAAGAAATATGTATTATATACAAGTGTAGTAAGCACCTGCCTGTACTATAAGTTGACAAAATAAAAATTTTATGTTGATTTAATATTTTTTAACAAAAAATACATTAGTATATGTTTTGAATTACTAGAAAAAAAAATTGTATGTTAAAATTGGTTTTATGTTTGTTTTGTGTATTGTTGAAAAATATTTTTGCATAAAAATCATGATTATTTATTAACATGCTCTAATGGACATTTGAAAATATAATAAAAATATGAACATGCAATCGTGCTCATTGTTGTTTTGAATTGTTTGTCGCGTCAATGTCGAACATGATTTTTATATCACTGACTTTCGTTTTATGTTATTATGATTTTTTTTTTTTATTTTATTTTATTCTTTATATTATTGCATTCAATATTTTTTTTAATAAATCGTATCATATTTGTGGGTTTTTTTTTTAATATATGCACTAAATGTTTGTATTTGTTTCATATTTAATTATTTGTCATTTGATAATACATTTTTTTTTTTAATAAAGTCACAGTAGTAATATCATGAAAAAAAAAATAATTTTTTTTTATATGCATTTCTATAGAAAGAAAACGATTTTATGTTTTCACGAAGCTACATAATGTGTGGTTTTTGATATAAATTTAATTGAATACAACCCAAAATACATAGAAGAATGTGAAACATAATATATACAAAAAGAAAAGAAAATAAGCTTAAATAACAAAAAAAAAATAATAATAAATAAGCGGTGATGCTGAGTGCAATTTAGATTATTTTTTTTTTGTTCAACAAATGATATCATTGTAAATTGTTTTTTATATTGTTGTTTTTTTGATTACGTACAGAAATATTCAACAACAATTGTATTTTTCTTCGCCGATCACAATCAGTTTTTATTTATTTCACAAAATATATTACCTCAGAGCGTCATACCGAATGTTTGAGATGATTTTATTAAATATAACAACAAAGCAATTTACATGATTTGCACTTTTTAATTTTATTAAGATCATGCGTATAATTAATCGTACTAAAAGCTTTTAATGGATTATTGAAAAAAGAAAAATAAAAAGCTTTATGATAAAAACGAAAAACTCCAAAAAGAAAAATTGATTTTTTTGCTTTATAATAAAAATTTCAATTGATTAAAGAAGAAAAAAACTTTATAAAGGACTGACCACGTTTTATTGTGATTTTCGTTTTATATTTTAAATTCAAATGTGGGAGTTTTAGGTTTCGTGCAGAAAAGCATACTATCTAATACTTTTCTCAGCAGCAACAGCAACAGCAGCAGGAGTAGCAGTACCATCAACTTCAGCATTTCATAAGATTATTCAATTTTTTTTATTATTTTTTTTTTTTTGACATAATTTTATTATTTATTTTATTTCTTGATGGAAATATAGTTTGTCGGTTTTATTATATTATTTCTTCTACTTGATATAAGAAAAACATAAAATAAAAGTCGCATATACCATCGTCATCGTAGTCTATGCCGTATTTCGTTTTCTATTGAAACGTGTTACATTATTAGAATATAAATACAAAACGTATATTTCAAGTCAATGAGTTTTATAAATACTGAAGGGGATTTTATTTATTTTCCTGCATCGTTCTTTCTCTCACATTGTAGATTTTATTATGGATATCTTTCTTTTTTTCTTTCTTTGCTTTATATTATTTTACTTAAGTTTATTTTACTTACCAAACAGAACTGTGGGATGAGCTTTTATGTTATTTTATTTAAACAAAACAACACAAACAACATGAGTAAGAAAATAGTTATTGAAACGTGCTTTTGAGATAAAGTTTTTAAATTGTAAATTGCAAATATTAAGTAAAACAACAACATGAAATGTCTAAAGAGAAATTCACACAAATGAGTAACAACTATGTACATAGTAATGTAATGGATAAATGTTAAAATACTTTAAATATAAAATGTAACATATGGAAAGGATATAAGAGAAAAATATAATAAAAATGAATAGAGGATTTCAACTTTACTCGCCTTACTTAACTTAACTTAACTTCAATAATTTCCTAGTTTTGTGCAAAAAGAATAAAAAATCTGCTAAATTCTTGATTCTCTAAGCTTAAATTGTTGCAGTTATTTGTTGTTGTTTCTTTTTCTTTTCTTTTTTTACATAGTCAAACGACAGGACAGTTAAATAACAAACAAGGCAAAGTAAAGAATAGAAAAAATTTAAAGCACCGACACTAAGCGACACCAGTTGTTGTCATAAAAGAAAAATAAAAAAAATATGTAAAAGGTTACATAAAAATCATGTAATAACGAAGAAAATTTCAGAACAATAAAAACTACAACAACAATATTATATTAGCAACACCATCAAAAGTAGTAGCAGAGCAACAACATTAACAGCAGCAACAAGAAATCTTTAGCAGAATCATCTACAAACCACGGTTTGTATTATAATACTACAAAAAAAAAATTGAAGAATACAATTTTCCAACAATTCTTTAAGATAGGAAAAAAGATTGTAGAATGTTGTACAGCAACAGCAACAATAAAGACGAAAACGAAGAAGACGACGACGACGATGATGATGATGATGGTGTCAAAGAACATGTACATACTGTTTTTGATTATTTTATTTTTACCAAATAAATTCTTATATAGAATTGGTGATAGACAGAACAGATATAGAATAATATATAACCCCAAAATGCCCCCGTGTTTTCTAAAGCAAAAATAAACCAACTTTTTGCAGCTGTGTTTGCAATATTTAATTCCATTTTCTACAGAAATCGTTCATTTTGAAAATTGTTAAGATAAAAATCTTTTCTTATATTTTTATTATTATACGCCATCCTACATACGTTGCAGTGTATATTTTTACTGAATTTATATTTATATTATTATTTCTTGTTTAATTCAGTTATATAGTTTCATTGGTTTCACTAAACTAAACTGAACGCAGCTTTCCTCAAGTTAATGCTACTTAACGCTTGTTAACTGAAATAATTTATTTTTCAATAACATTGCTATTTATATGTTTTGTGTGATTAAAATAATCATTTTTTTTTCTAATCATAATAATAATATGTAACATGCAATATAACAAAACGGCAATACTATGCAATTATGTTTAGAGCAATATACATAATTATATGAGTATACATAATATTTTTCTTGTAAGCATATTGTTGCGTTTCTTGTTAAACATTTTATACTTTGTTTTATTTTTCATATTTTTATTTCGTTATAGTGTTAATTTTAATTATTTTTTATTTCTTAGTTTCCATGTAAAATATTACTACATTATATATATTTTATTTGTTTATTAAATATCTTAAAACTTTGTTTATTTTAGAAATTTAATTATCGTAAGAAAATCAATAATATTTTAATAAATAAATTTGAAGAATTTAGGTAAACAATAAGCATTTACAATTAGAAATTTTATAAAATGTAAAAACTAATATTTAGTTTCATCTATTTGAAGTCAAGTGATCTTAAAACTAATAGGAACTTTGTATAAAAATAAAAACTTCATTAACATAAACACTGCTTTGAATACTTTGATTAAAATTTGCGCTATGCTAAAAGAAACAGCTGACAAGTATAAGCATTTTTTTTTTCATAAAAAAAAAGTAAAATTCTGTTTTGTAATTGCTTGAACTCATCAGAACCACTTTAATAAATTCGAAGGCAAACATTAACTCTTATTGTACAAGCACGTAATTTATACATACTGAGTTTAAGCTAACCATATATATATTTAATATAGTTAAATTAAATTTATATTATTAAAAAATATTATATATGTGGTCATATCTTTAACATGATTTAATAAAAATTAAATCCAGAACATCTTATGTAAAAAAATCAATAAGAAAATTTTCGAAATCTTAACAGATGCGACTAAGAGTAATATAATGAAAATTATACCGTAAAATCTAAGGGATAACACCCATATCACTCCAACTATAAAAATTTAAGTTAAAGAAAAACAAACCTTTGACCTTCGTTATTTTTGCTCTTGTTTTTTGTTGTTGTTATCTTGATCGCATAAACATTGTTGACTTATCCTTAGTTTATGAGACGGAGGAGATAAGAAAAAAAAAACTACTCAGTTCGTTTTTTTGACATTTTTGATGAATTTTAGATTTATACAAAGAAGATGTTAAAACTTCTATCATTTATATAAAAATAAAACCATAATATATTATTTTCGGTAAATTCGATTCGGTGAATTATAATAATAAGAACCACATAAATTGTACATGAATCTCTTTAAACAAACGAATATACATATTATGTGATGGGCTGCTGTTGCTGCTGCTGGGTGCGCCGTCAGCTGACGTGGGTTATTGCGAACAAAGCTTGTTATATATATATATATATTTCTCTTTATGTATTTATAAATAAATATAGAAAGATGGATAGTAGATACAGTGATCCGTATTAAAACTGCTTGTCCTCGGATTTCATAAATAATAGGATTTACTTTTCTCAACATAGAATAATGGTCACCGAGCGGTGATAGGACAGGACACATTAAACAACCGACCAACCATGTTTTCTTTTTTTTCTCCATAAAACAAACAGACAAAACGATTAAATTATTTTATTTATATACATTTTTTATCTTATTGGGTTGTCAAAAAATAAGTCGTTATTATTTTTTGGCCTCCATTCTTAGTTCATTTAATCAATTCTTGTTTTGAAAATAAATTTTTGGTCAGCGCATAACAACATTTTATTTAATTTTTATTATTATGGTAAAATAATAAAGAAAAAAACCAACTTGAATAGAATGAAAAAGTATAGATGTAATAAATTTTATGTATTATTATTATTATTATTACTATAAGAAAGAAAAAAAAAAAAAAAAGATAATACAAGATGAAACATAAGTGGGCTGCAAAAATTTCTATAACAAATTTATCTTCTATAGTTGATGATACTGCTGTTGCTGTTGTTGTTATTGATGATGATGACGGAGTTTTAAACAGTGCTGTAAGAACGTTATTCTAACTAAATACAATTTGTATTTGGAACTAAATAAATAATGTTTCGCAATGATAAAAGTGAAAAATTATATTGCATAACCCATATTATTAACAGTCTTATCTTCAACTCTGGTTTTAAGATTATTTATTTATGTATTGCCTCTGCTTAAGATAAATAAAAAAGTGAAAAAATAAAATCAGCATTGGTATACACGCATTGAATTGTACTCGAAACAGTACAGTTATGAGGTGATAATAATTAATTCATTAAGCATGAGCACATTTTTTATTGTAGTAAATAATGTATTATTCCAACAACTTTACTCTACCTTTTTTTTTATTTTTTAGAAATGATTTAATTATTTGTTTAGTAATATTGAAATATATTTCAAAATAAATAAAGAAGTTTAACTTTGAAAAACAATTATTAATGTTAATTTTAATGTCTATGCTAATTTTTATATTTAGCTATGACATGCACGTAATTACCTAAAATTTACTTACTTTATACATGTATTACGTTAAGTCAATGTAATTTTTATTATTATTATTATTATTATTATTATTATTTTTCTCAACATAAATTAAAGTAAATAATGAATAATAAACTATATGAATTTAATAATAATGTAGCTAAATTTTCGCTAAACTAATTTAATAAATTAAAAAATATAAAACATGGTAATTAGAAATTACATCAATTGGTAAAATAGTTTTTTCATCAATAAGTATGTTAAACATATTTAATCATCGTTGGATATTATTGTTTGGATACCGCATTATTGAAATATGTAAAATACTTAAAACAAGTAATATTATAATCATTATTGATTACCATATCAGTATCGAATATCCTAACTATGCTAATTATTACTATTTCCGTTCATTGAAGAAAACAAAAAATGATTATAAATGTGTTCTAATAGCCTTCTGACACTATTAGTATAATTAGTATACTAAATACATTATTTTACCTTTTTTTTTATTTAAACTATGTTTATAAAAGTCGTATTTTCTTTTATTGACGCATAAATGATTAATTGTACTTTGTATTTGATAAAATCTTAAGTCCTTTATATAACAAGTTTTATATATTTTATTTTGTTACCCTTGAGGTATTGTTTAAGTAATACTGACAAAAAAATGTAATTATAATTTCTATAAATAAAAATCAATAAACTTTTATTATATATTTCTGTTATATTCGTTTTACTTTTTTTTTTTTTTTTTTTTAATATTTCACAGCCGAATTAATTTAATATATAATTGGTTATTTTGTAATTCATATATATATATATATGTATTATTTGTTTTATTCTTGCTTCAAAAATCAATTTTATTTAATCGTTTTTTTTTATTTTTTTTTTATTATAAATGTTCGTCCGGAATTAATCATTTTTTATTAGAAACGATTGTTGTTGTTTGCTAGATTTATTTTATTTTATTTGTTAGAATCATACAAGGAAACTGGCGACGAATTGCAACGATATTAATTCAAATATATATAAAAAAAGCGAACGAAACGCAGATGACTTGAATATATAACGTTACGGAATACAACAATAAAAATATATAAAATATATATAAAAAAAAAGCGAACAACAATAAAAAAGGAAATAAAAATGACTGTTGCATATTCACCATAAATAAATGTAATAAACATGACGAATGCATTTAATATTAAATAAATGAAAGCAAAAGGCAAAAAAAAAAGCTGAAGATAAAAGTAAAAAACTATGTTGTCGTGGTTTTAGCAGCTACTGTAAACCGCGCATCACATTTTTAACATCTTTTAATGGTTTTTATTATTATTAAAAAGAAAAAAAATAAAGGGAAAAAAAAAGTCTTTTTTATTTTATGTTGTCATGGAATAGCGGATAATAAATTTTCGTTAAGGAACATTTTTTTTTATGCTGCATCATTATTTACTTTGCTTGCACTGGCATATTTTTTTATGCATTAATTATGCATTTCGGGACATATTTATATATTTTTTTTTTACTTTGTAACATTTTTATGCAATTTTTATTGCCATTATTATTAATTTTTCTATAAAAAATAAAAATTATTAAATGCTGACAATAATTACTCAAAAATTATAAGTAGCGAACATTGTATGCAATACATTATCAACAGTAGTAGCAGAGGCCATAACTGGTTTCCTGATGTAATTCCTTACAAGAACATTAAGTTTATTTTGGTATTAAAAATAAATACTTAATAAATATATAAGGCTAAGCATCAAGTAAATAAAAGAACATAATAAGGAAAAAAGAAAAAGACATGAACTAGAACAACATATGTATGTATATAATTTTTTTTTTATTTTGAATTACTTCAACAATGAACATTATTCTCAAGTTTTTTTTTTTCATATATATTTTTTTTTTGTTCCTCTTCTTTTTATTCTTTTAACGAGTTGATATGAGGAAAAAAATAAATACAACAACCGCATTGTGTATGGTTGTTTGTGATTTTTTGTTTGTATGAAATGAAATAAAATTGGTATTAACCATCATAAATGATGAATAAAAATAAAAAAAAAACAATTTTTTTTTTTCATTAAATATAAACAAAAAACCTTACGACCTTTGCTTGCGTTTTTTTCAAAAATTTTAATAACAATAAAAATTTTAACTACGTGCCAGAGATGTGGAATGCAAATGAAAAATTATTATTTTCTTTTTTCCATATAATTACCTAAACGATGTACTATGTGCATTTTATTTACGTTTCAACTTATTTATTATTGATTATATTAAAAATAAATAAGTTATAAATGACCAAAACAGCAGGTACATAAATGAAAGTATAATTTATATTGTTTTATTTTTTTCATTAAAATATAAAATAAATGCATAAATAAAAGTAATCTTAAGAGGACAATAGAAATTACCAACGTTTTACAAAAAAATGTAAAATAATAATTAGCTTCAAAACATAAAAAAAAAAAACATAAAAAATATATAATAAATTAACGTTAAATTCGTTTCAGTGATTTAGTGATATAATGGCATTACGTTAATGTTACGCTACATTATGCTATGAATGCAATTTTAATACATTAGGGAATAACAAAACAAACCAAACCAAATTTATCATTATTATTATAATAATATGAATTATAATTTAATAATTATTTCTATACATACAACAACGTTTAAAAAAAAACAGGGATGTGATTGCATAAAACGCCTTAGGACGCTGTGATAAATTCTGAATAAAACAAAAAAAAAATAAATTTTAGTTTACTTTGTTTACCTTGTTCCAATCGGTTTTTTTTTTTGAGAACAATTATTATTTTATTATTTCGCACATAAATTAATGATCCTTTTTCAACCGGACTACTTTAAAATAAATTACTTAAAATGCGTCAAACTGACATATTTAATTATAATATAATCAACGTCACTATTATATATAATACAGACAAGGTTAATTATACAATTTAATTAATTATTTACTAAAAGTATGAAAACTATAAAATAATTTATTTTTAATAAAAGAGAGAAAAAAAAAAAATAAATTATAATAACGAGTCATTGCAAATTATACCTTTCCGGTCTTTCATCTAAAATTATACAGATTAACACTATTATTACTATACTTTTATTTTTTATAAATTATTATTTCATTACAACTTCCCAGATATAATAATATTATTTTTTATTATTATTTTAATAATTATTATCTAATTACAATTAAAAATAAAAAGAGAAAACTATATCAATGTATATTGCTTTACAAAAAAAAAAACAATTAATAATAATTTATCATCAATAATGTACAATAAAATCAAATTATGCAATTTTAAATTTTTAAACAAATTGTTTTTAATGAACAAATGTAATTAAAAAAAAAAAAAAAATAAACAGGAAGTTAATAAAAACGTTAATAACAAATCATCGTCATCTATTTTTATTTTGCAATATTCTGATATTGTTTTAATGTAAACGAAAAAAAAAATTTAATTAAATTTTGTTTTTTATAATTAGTTTAATATAAATCCACTTTAGTTAATAAAAAATACAAAATAAATAGAAAGCAAGGTGTAAAAAACACGTTTTCATTTCTGTTGTTATATACTGTTAGTTTCATTACGTTCATTTGACCGGACGTTAAAATAGTTTTCATATTATATTAATTATTTGATTAAGGCTTTGATTATGAAAATCAAAATTTAAAATGATTAGATATTGATTTAAATTTAAAAAAAGTAATAAAATAAAAATTATTTTAAATCAGTGGCTTTTAACCATTTTTAGATACTGACATCGGTAAAATTGTTTATAGAAAATCCTTAAACTACTTAAAAATATATTCTTAATGACTTTTGTATTCTTGCTGCACGGAAAGAATTATTTTCTTAATCCACAGATAAATTATTAATTTTTATTTATATTATATTGAATCAAGAAAATTTTCCATGATTTTACTAGAGAAATATTTCTTATTTTATTCAAAATTTCTTAAACTAAGAAATTAAAACTAAATACCAACAAAATAAATTTAAATCGTGAAATTATTTCTGTTTTTTTTTTCTCAAACTGAAACTAAATGGATTGGCATAGAAACCAAAATTATCTCCGTGTAGTTATTAATTATGCTTGGGAATCTGTTAATCTTTTTGAATATACCATATCATCACTTGCATTTATGGGAATCATTAGCTTATGGGAAAACAAACTTGAAGTACTGTTTTCGCTAAACGTAGGTATCTAATAAATTGATCAAATATAAAAATTCAATAGCCGCTGTCATTTCAATAAAATCCAGTTGAATTTTTGTTTAAGATAAATTTATTATAATTGAATAGTGATTTTGAATAACTCACAGATAAGTGGGGCTTATACCCCTAAGGGGTTCGTGCACTGCCGATTAAAAACCACTGCATTAAATGAACAGTCCCCACGCTGAGCTCAATTTGATTTAGCGACAGAAAGCGCTTAATACAGCCACAATAAAAAAAAAAAAATCAAATTTATAATAAATTTCTCTATTGCCAAAATATTAAATCGATAAAACATGACAACAAAAAAAAAATTAATTTTAGTAGCGTTTTTATTAAGTTTTAACATGATTAGCTAGAAAAAGTAGTGTTAGGTGTGCTTAAAAAAAAAAAAAAGAAAAAAATTAACGAAATGAAAATTTCTATTGTTTATTTTTTTTTTTTCATTTTTAAATAGGAAATAAAAGTCATTTATCGTTATTATCGATGGAATAATAAATTATTATTATGAAGTATAGAAGAAAAAAAATTATAAAATCAGGGCGTGTTGTTATTTTATTTTGGACCGCCATAGTTGTTAATACTTTGTCAATATTCTTATGGCCAACAAATAAATAAAATAAAGAAGAAAATTAATAAATAAATGAAGAAAAAAAAACACAATAAATAAATAAATAAATAAAATTATGCACGACATAAGAACCAAAAACCATTAAATAATGTTTTTTATTTTATTTGTTTTATTTTGTATTAAAATTTATGTGACTTTGCTGCCTTACTAGAAACAACAACAGACAAAAAAAAAAATTTACAAGAGAAAACGCTTTTTTATTTTGGTTTAAAAAATAAATAAATATTAATATTAACAATCCTTTACATTTTATTTTGTTTTGTTTTATTTATTTATTATATGGTTATTATTTGTTTCTTTATTATATTGTTGATCGCATAGAAATGATGAATAAATAATAATTTTATATTTTTGTTGTTGAATACCAGAAAGTCAATATTGCTGCATTGTTTTATTCTTTTTATCGCTTCGTAATATGACAGAAGAGATTTCATTGATTTATTTTATTTCGAATGTTATTAAAAAACACAAAATGAAATTGTGAATTGGAAATATAATTATTTTTGCCAATTTAATAAAAAAAATTATTATTATTATTTTTTTTATTAATTTTTAAATGAGATGTAATATAACGGTCAAGATGCTGAGTCACGTCTAGTAATATAACAACTATCGGGATAAAGCAATTATTATTTTTTAATTTGTTTATCGTTAAAATTGCTTTTAAAATGCTGCACAATTCACAAGTATATTCTTTATATAATTAAATTTTTAATAAAAACCACAAGCCAATCAATTGACGTGTACTAATTTCAAATACTCTGATTGGTTAATTTGTAATTTAGTATTTTATTACTTGTTTCAAAAATAATTAAAATCATCTACACTCAATCATCTATAGATGTTAGATATTTACATACGTTATTATACTTTAATAAAATAAAAAAATTTTTTATAACTTTTATTTATTCAAGATTCTTTAAATTTTACCAATATTACATAATGTAGACTATTAAAGAATCACTAGGCATTTAGACATTTAATAAATAAAAAAAAAATTATATAAACAAAGGATTATTAAGATATAATAAATTATTGTTATTAAATATTATTTATTTTCAATATTAAATATTTTTAAAATTAAGCATAAACGGTCAGAAATTATTTACTAAAGTTCTATATGTCACACGCGAAAGAAATGAACAATAGAAAGAAAATGAATTATTTACAATTCCCATAAAAGCTTGAACGAAATGAAAACATTCATTCATTGTAAATACTCAAAAGCAATGTGCTTTTTATTGTTTGTAACAATTTTCTACTTAGAAATAAATATTATATTACAAAGTCATAATTTAATATTTATGTGTATTTTTTTTTTTTTTTTACTTCTGTGTATTTTAAAATAATAAATTAAATTTATTTTTCAGTAGAGTTTGTAGCCCGTAAAGTAAACAGTTCGCACAGTTATTTATACAATAGGTGACTTCTGATATAAACATGCGTAATATAGATAGACTCATAATATAATTTTATTAATATTGATAAATGCGGTTGCGAAGTACAGCTGTTCAGTTTCTTTTTTTTTTTTTTTTATATTTAAACGAATACGAAGCTATGTAGCTTTTTCTAAATATATTATTAATTTCCAACTAAATAATTAATATATATTAATAACTAATATTATAGATTTTTATCAACGTTTATTTAAAATGTAGGGCGTCACTATTTTTATTATTTGTTTTTTTTTTTTTTTATTATTATTAATTTGCATACACGAGCGTGTTTTTATTATTTATTAATTTATTTTTATTTCTAATTTTTATGATAAACAAAATAATAATAATAATAATAAATAAATAAATAAATAAATTGGCGATTGGTTTGATGATTATAAAATTTTAAAATCGTAAATATTTTTTACAACATTTAGTGTGTGATAAATTATAAATTTTTGGTGAAATCTTAGTACTTAATATGATGCATAATAGAGAAAAATTGATTAATTTATAGTATAATTAAAACTGAATGCAATAATAATTATTTAATTTATCTGTTCATACTTCATGCATCTTCTTCTACCTCTTCGTCTTTCTATTCTTTAATATTTAAGTATTTTTCCGTGTCTTATAAAAAGCTTTTAATTAATAATTACAAATTCTGTTCAAAATATTCATTAATTATTCTAATAAGGTAAACATAATAAATTAATGCCACATTTCCGCAAAACATACAAATATACATTCTAATCGATGACAACCAGATGAGCATAACAACATAAGCAGAAGGATGCATGAGTATGGTAACAAATTAATAAACAGAGAAATTAATAAATATCCAAATAAAGAAGACATGATGATTAGTATAGTTCCTGGAAAACCATAACAATAGAGTATTCGCATAAAAGACACAAAAGGCAAATAAATGACTGAAGAGAATAGAAAAATGTTACTTTGTTACATAATAAATTTTCCTTCTTAATAAAGTAAATTGAAAACGTAACGAGAAAAGAAAAACAACAAAGTACTACGTTGTAACTGAAACAAATTTATGTTTTGTAATTAACGTCAGTCAATTAATAAAAAAAAAATTAAACCAAAAATTTAAACTTATTTCTCTTCTACTTCTTTTACTTCTTCATCATATCTTTCGCATACCAGTTTTATAAATGCTTAATGAAGGTTTTCAATTATTGTTGCTGTTGATTAATAATGTTTTGTTGCTTTTTATATATGCACATATGTAACTATCTATGTTTGTATGTCATATGTCGTTTATTAAGCCAGTTAATATTATAATTGATTTTATTTTTGGTTAGTAAGTTTATATATCAAACACATATGCTCTACTATTTATATTATTACATAAAACAATAAAAGTTACGTTACATAATGTTGCTTTAATAATTTTATTGTTATTGTTATTTTTATCGTAGCTAAACGTTAAACGATAGTTGTACACTATCCGTTTACCAAAAAAACTAAAACGAAATAACAATACATATTCTATCTAACCAAACCTAAATGTTTGTATAAAATTTTCAAAATTCAAAACACACATTTATTTGTGTTTAATAAAAAAATAAAATCCCTTAAGGGTTTTTTGTTTTGGATTTTATTGTTATGTTGCTTCGATATTTTTGTATAATGTAATAAATTTTATAGAGAAACAATAATTTTAAAATAACTTTTTAAACGATTTATATATAAATATAATTTTCTGAATTTCTTCTGTATAAAATGTATTTATTTCTTGCCTTTCTTAATCATATAAATTATTTCATTTGAAAACTTTTTATTATTATGCTACCATTGTACGGTTCAGGTATCTAAACAAATAATCAAGATTTTTTTTCAAGAATTCATACCTTTTTTTTTTTTTTTGCGGATCTTTGTATAAAAAGTTACTATATTGCCAATAGTACTGTAAAATATGAAAAAAAAAAATTATATTTATGACCGATGTACTATTTTTATCATTTCGGTTATTTTTACCTTTTAATTAATTTATTAGCCCTAAAGAACTAGTCAATTTATATATATAAATTTTATCATAGACATGTCGGATCTATTTTAATCAGTATCAAGCTGTTTCCTCAATAAAAATAGGTTACATTAAAATATTAAATGTTAAATTGTGTATTTAAATGTAATTATTATTATAAAGAGTTGCAAACTTTATTCCTATTCAATTTTTCTTATTAAAATGCTTCAGTTTAAACAAAAACAAAAAGAAAATGATTGTCTTGCTTTAACTATTTTAAAATATTAATAAATTTACATAAGAAAATAAATTTATCTGATTAAAACGAAGTCAAATTTATAGCATTGTGCCAAACATGAAAAGAATAATTATAATTATTATTAAAAACGTAATAAATTACCAAAATGAATAAATGGCCAAAAGATACAAATTACCATATTTCTATAATAGAAAACAAAATTAGTAAATTTATTAATAAAAATTGTGACTAATAAATCTTGTTTAAACAAAACTATAAATTCTTTTTGAAAAATAATTCTGTATTCTGTTTGTTAATAAATAAATAAAGAAGAAGAAGAAGAAGAAATTATGTAAATTAGTCAACGAAATCGACACCTAAACAGTGAACTTGATTACACATATTAATATGTACAAGCAAATAGAATTGAGGAAAGGAAAGGTAAAACAAAGAATAAAACTGTTAATCACGTTCAATTAATGATAAAATCATAATAATAAAAAATTATTTGTATATTATTTTCGTTGTTATTGTTTATGTTTTTATATTGTAATCATTAAATTTTCATGACAGGTTTTCATTTTGTTGTTGCATATTTTTATTTTTTATTATTACACGATGTGAAATTTAAAAGTTCTCAACGTAGTAATTATACTTTATTATGTTTCTCTTTAGTTTTTGCTTTAATTAAAGCGAAACAAATATTGTCAAACCGACACTTTGTTGACTGTAGTTTTATATTTAAGAAATAAAAAAAAAATAAAAAAAAACGTTTTACTTATTTTTATTAATAAAACAATTAGACAAAATAATATTTTATTTGTTCTATTTTATATTTATTTTATATCAGTTTACACATTTTACACAATTTTAATCAATATTTTAACAAATTTTATGAATCATAAATAACAATTTTTAATAACGATGTTTTAAATACGTCATGCGATTCAAAGATACTCCTACTGTATTTATCAAACGTTTATTTAATTAAATTAAATATAAGTCATATTTAAAATAACAAAAATAATTAAAAGACGTAGTTATTAATTAAATAAATATTTAATGCAGAAAAAAAAAAAAAACAAGCAGTTTAACATAAATATTATAGCAACGACCCGACAACAGCAACTTGTTTTTTTTTTTTGTTCGAGTAAAAATATATTTATACAACCGAAGATACAGAAAAACCTATTAAAAAATTAAAACTGCTTTCCCAAATCATTAAACTAGCAAAAAAAAAAAAAAAAAAAATTAATGATAATAATAAAAAAAGCAATAAAAAATAATTTAAATTTCGTTAAAAAAAAAAAAAAAATAAAACGATGACAAATTCTTGATTATTCACGATTTTGAACCGTAATAATAAAATATATAAATTGACTTTCTGTGAAAAGAAATGAATAAACAAAATTTATGCAATTTAAAAGCCAAACAAAATTCAATCAAATCATCATGATAATATCAATTATAATTAAAAAGTTATTAAATATATTATTGCCGAACATAACAAACTTTGAATAGTAAATAGATAAATAGATAAATTTTAAAATAATATAAATAAATCATGTCAAGTGTTTTTTTGCCTTCTATTTATTTTATGTTAAATAATGGACGATGTGGCGAAATTAAAGTTTTTAATTTATTTCTTTTTTTTTTATTTGACACATTCAAGTTTGACTGTCGATTTATTATTAATTTAACTCGAAAAACAAAAAAAAAAAATTTTTTTTTTCTTAAGAAAAGAAACAATAATAACGTTGGATAAAAAATAAATAAATAAAGCTTCCCTGTCATATCTGAAATATTAGTATTGAAAAATGTTTCAAAAAATAAAATAATTAATTTAAAAAAAAAAAAAAAAAAACGAAGCCATATGTCTGAGGTGATTAGGATTGATGACTTGTTGTAAACGGTGACATGTTAAAAATAAAAATATTTTTGAAGACACATTTTATTTTTACCATGTTATTTTGAAAATAAAAAAAAGGTTATTTTGCTCTTTTTTAAGTTAAATTTTCTAATAAAAACCACGGTGTTATAAGTGATCATGTTAAAATGTGCAATCTAGTTTATTAACAGCAGCAAAGTCATTTTAAAATTTGAAAAACACTTTACTTTTAATAAAACAATTTGTAGCGAATAATATACGACAATGAATTATTCCTTTAGATGACAAGATAAAAAGTAAAACAATTAAAATATATTAATTAACAAAGTAATAATATCTAGGTGTAATACCTTAATACCACACATTCTGGTTTTGTTTACAAATTACAATTAGGTAATAATATATTTGCTTTAATTAAGATAAGGATGCTTTTAGTCAGTACGCATAATGTTATTTTATTAAAAGTAAACATATCAAGGTGGAACTCAAGTATCGATTTCGTTGAACAGAAATAATTGAATTCACAAAATTAACATTAAAAAACCTCAATTAGAATTTATTTATTAGTGTAATTATAATATGAAATATATTTATTTTTTATATAATTAAATTTAAAAGCATTTTTTATGGGTCTAAAACGACAAAATCATTAAATTTTACTAAAAAAAAAATATAATTTTCACTAAAAATTTAATAAAGGAAAAAAAAAATATTATTACCGAGTAAACAAGCAATAATCGACGATACTTGAAAGTCAATGTTTGAACGAATCTTAAAACAAATTTATTATTTTTTTTTTTTCTATTTAATACAAAATAATAAATAAGCAAGTAAAAATAATCAAACATTTGTTCAATTATTATTATTTTTAATAATTACATTTCAACATTTCAACATTTTTATTTATTTTTTATATTTAATAACAATAATAATAACGTCTGAGTTGTTCTTGTATTTTTTTTTTTTTTTTTATTTATTTATTTATTGAGAAAACAATTTGAATGACACAGCAGCATCTTGAGTATTATTTTTAGTAATTTTTTTTCTTTTTTTTTTTTTCTTTTATAATTTAATTTAATTTGTTTTAAATGAAAAATAATTATCATAATGGCGTTAAATAAATATTTCGACGATTCTGTTAAAAAAAAAAAATGTGAGACTCATTCACCTATTCAACAAAATTTTATTAACAAAGTTCATTTTAATAAAAACAAAAAAAAAATTAATTATATAATTGGTATGAGAAAATAGAGAATCAGAAAAAAAAACAAGTCAAATAAATGTCATTAATTTAGTTAGAGACGTGATATTTTAATTAATCGTAAAAACGTCTTTATATAAATTAATTCCTATATATTTGTCATCACATTCATACGTTTGATTATTTTTAGGTCAAATCAATAATAATAGTTATAATAATAATGAAAAAAATTAATTAATGCTCATTTCTTTTAAAGTTTTAGTAACAAAACTATTTTTTCATTTAAAATCATCATTCACCAAGTATTTTGCACTAACATAGAACTGTCTTGTTTATTTATTTTCTTTATTTTCTTTAATATTCCTGTTGAGTGAATTTTTCAAATAGTTCATTCGACATAGTTAAATTGGAAATAAATCAAAAAATTTAAAAATTATCATTTAAAAAAAATTAGAACTTTGTTCAATTTATCTAGGTTACAGATAAACTCCGAATTTTTGTAGGAAGAAATCTCTGTAAATAGAAAATTCTAAAATTAATAAAATGTTCTATTTGTATTACAAATAAAATTTGAACGAATTTGTTGAAAGTTCTAAAATTTTTAGAAAACATTAGGAATTCTACTGATTATTTTAATTTTTTTTTCTTCTACAAAGAATCTCCATCGTACTTTATTTATTACTGTTGATTTTATTTATTGATTATTGTTGCGAATTCCATTTCAATGGCATTCTCGTAATACTTTCCGAGTGATTTGTAATAGAATGCTCAATCCATTTCTATCGTTACCTCGAAAAAGTTTTCAATGCATTTAGTGTGTAAAGTATGTCACCTGCCGGTCTTTAATTTTAAATTACAGGAAATTAAGAGTATAATAAAAAAATTTGCCATGTTCCTGTAACGAGTAAAACAATTTTTAATGCAATACTGAATAGCTGAATACTTGGATAGCAGAATTTCTAAGAAAATTAAAAATATCCCAATTACCGTAAAATTACTATATTTCAAGAAGTTTTCTTCAAATCTTGTCTAAATAATTCGAAAGAAAACTAGTACAGAAACTGAAACTAGATCGGGAAAAATCTTTTGGTTTTCAATAAAACACTCAACCTTAAACTATTCAATAAAAACTATTCAATAAAGTATTGCTGTAGGTTCTACCTACAAAATGCCATACCACAATCAGCCACTACATGCTAAATAGAATGTTTAAAGTTAAACAGAGTCATATATAACAGTATTTTCAGATATTAAACCATAAAAGGAAATATGCTATGACTATTACTGTACAATCTTTTTACATCGGTATGATACTGACATATTGTCGTCACATAATAATAAGAATACATGGGATTTGCTGGAACATTTCTTCAAAATTCAAGATGGACTTATTATGTGGAGAAGAAAATTGAACGAGACAAAGACATTACGAGTTTGTCTGACAAAAAAAAAAATAATAAAACCGAACACAAATAAATACAATTGAACAATATGAAAGAAATTAATATTAATCGTCTAATCAATAGAAAATAAAAAGTTGGCATTAGAGAACACATTTTAAAAACCTATAAGGACATTTTGTAATGATTAGATCCTATTTTATTCAAAAAATATCAATTTCAAAAATTAATTTATTATAAAAACTGTGGCTTTTTAAAATTGAGGTAAACTCAGAGTTCTCAGAGTAAAAAAATGAATCAATATGCCCAAAAAGATAAAATTATTATGAGTATTTGGCTTGAAATGGTTAAGTATGGATTTTTGTTTCTTATCAAAAGCAGGTAATCAAGAAAAGCATTCTATAAAATAATTTAAGGCGCCCAAACCATAAATCCTTAAATAACTTGTATTTCTTAAACTATTAGTTTTAAGCACATTAATTAAAAAATAATAATAAATGATTCAATAAGTTTAAATTTAAGTAATTTGGCGTCGAGTCGATTAATTTTTCGAAAAACTATGTAAATAAAAATTAAATAAGAAATTAAGTACATAAATAAGGTAAACAATGCTGTATATTATTTGTTTTTTTTTTTTTTTCATTACATGACATTGTTTTGTAGGATTTTCTCGCAGTGGTTGTTGTTGTTTATTTTACTTATAATTTTTTAATGTACATTTATTTAAAATATAATAAATAATTGAAAGAAAAAAAAATAAATAAATAAAGATAAATAAAATGTAGACATTTGTTTAACGATAAATCAGCGTTGAATAAATAAAATGTAAAGAAATGTATACAAGAAAAAAGAAAAAGCAAAAAAATAATAATGGAAAATTGTGCCATAGCCAAGCATAGAGTTAACAAATTTTTTAATTCAATTATAACCAATCGGCTTATTAATAAAATTAACAATAACTACGAAAAATAATAATAATAATAATAATAATAATAATAAAATTATCATTGCAGTTTTGTTATATTTAATTTTCCTACTGCCAAACCGTTGCTATTTATGTTAGTTAGTAATTTTCTCTTGCTTAGAAATAAATATAAAAAAAAAAAAAATTAACGTAAATATTTATATATATAATATTTTTAATATTTAATAATACATAAAATAAACATATCAATAATTATAATGTCCAGAAATAAAATATAAAATAATAAATGAGAAAAAAGAAAGAAAAAAAAAAAAAAATAAAAACATAACATCCTAGTGTTATTTTTAAATACTTTGTGTACTTTTTTTATAAATGTTGTTTGCATTTATAACAAATTTGTTTGTTTATTTTAAAATAAAATATAATTTTTAATACGTTAACACTAATCATAAATGCTAAGAAATTAATTTAAAAATATGTTTTTCGCTTTGCTATTTGCATTGTTTTCTATTTTTTTTTTACTTTGTTCAGTAATGTTAAGTATTTATAACTTTGTTCTAGTATGGTTTTGATGTTAGTAAACAATTTTTTAAGTAAAGGTTTATCTTTTTCTTTTTAATTTCAAAACAATAACTACACATAGGCACATAAACAATTAAACCAAAACACATTTTAAAGATAAATAAATTTTTTTTCTATGTTTAAAATGTGCTTGAAGTATTGTTTATCTTCAACCTACTATGAAAACGAATGCATCAACAACAAATATCGTATTACATCATTGTGTAATAGTAGCCAACAAAGATTCAAAGTGATTCTCCATGAAGAAACATTATGTAAGTTGAAATCCTATTATAAATTGATTGCATCTTGATATAAAATTTTATGTTAAAAGTTACTTTAGCGTACAAAGTTTTTCATTTGCATTGTGGAACAAAAAAAGAAATTGAAAAGAAAAAAAAACTTTTGTCATAAAAGCTGCATGTCGTGAATTTGTTGTTTTAATTTAATTTTGGTTGAAGAACAAAAAAAAAAAAATGTTAACGTCCTTTTCAGATTGTATTTCTTATACTTTTTCTCTTATCGTTAGCAAATGTTAAGTTTTATCGAAAAATTGTTTTTTTTATTTTAATTGAAAAATTGTGTGAAATGGATGTAGAAAGATAAGTGAAGTAGACTTGATTCTTTTGTTATTATTAAAGCATTTAAAAAAGAAATGTTTCTCTTTTATGGGTTTGCTCCATTCCACGCAGCAATAATATTTAATTATTTCCTAATTAGTAAAATTTCTATAATAAATACACCCTTATTGTCTCAGTTAGTATTTATAAAAATTAATTTAAATTATATTAAGCGTGTAGCTTGTAGCATAGTTTTTTTTTTTATCATTATTTTGATCTCTTTTTATAGACATAGTAAACAGGATATTGAAAAGTATGAAATAAAAAAAATATATATTTGTGGACTAAGTTGAGCTTTTGACAACGTCAATAATGATAAAAGAAAACAACAATCAGCAATTCGAGCCGTTAGCCTTATTTTACTGCAGAGAGATTGTCGTTGGTTTTTTATGTTGTAAAAAACAAAACGACCGACAAAGTGGATTTTGTTTCTAAATGTTATTAAAGGAGATTTACGGTGTTTCGAAGGTTTTTTAAAAGAGTGAATTGTTCATGTTTTCTTTTTATTTTTTATGCACATAACATCACACCCTCATCCTGTGATACCAAGTTTATTATATTTGATGTTGTTGCTTTATTTCACTCAGTAAGGTAAAGTAAATTCGTTTATTTGTATATCGCACCGAGTAATTTTATGAGCTAAAATCTAGACCTTTGAATATTCTTTTACTAGAATAGGGGAGAATATATTATATATATTGGATATAATTTGGATATATATACAAAAAATACTTTAAAATTTTTATTCAACTTAACTTTGCGTTACTTTACGGTACATTACAACAACCATGAAAATTCAAGTGGTGTGTCTTCTTTAATTTTGCCTCGTTTACTATTTACTAGGTATTTACACTTTTTTTGCCTACTCAAATATTAATATTATTTGGACGCCAACAAGCGTGTTTTTTATTTTTTACATTTTAAATGCATACTTATGTCCAATTTTATTTAATTTGAAAAAATAATCTTCATAATTTCAACATTAAATAAATAAAAAAATGTAAGAATATTGATTTATATTGTATTTCGTTTTTCATCGCAATGAATGACAAATCTTGTAAAATCTTGCTTTGCTCAAATACTAAGAATACTTAAATACAATAAGAATTTAACCACGATAAAGGCAAAAATTAAACAAATAGTATTAATGATCATTAACTTAAAACAGCACAAAGGACAGGCGGTGCTTAAAGAAAAATAATAATTGTAATGAGAATAAAAAAAAAAAAAAAAAAACGAGAAAAAGAGAAAAAACAAAACAAAGCTTATAGTTACTTAACTAAATACAAACCACTTTAAGCAAAAAAAAAAAAATATATATATAAAGAAAAATAAACGTAGATTTCTGTTCAAAGAAATAAATGCTTTTTTTTTTTTTTAAATTAACATACAGGCAGACAAACAAAACTAAGAAAAAAAAAATCGTTTTAAGTTTCACCTAATAGATGCGCGGTAAGTGGTATGTTTTGTTTATTTTCTCTTCTAACAAACGAAGAGTATATTGTATATTTAAACTTTTAAAATCTTTTCAAGCAGAATGGTGTCCTGTTCATTGAAAAAACAAAAACAAAAAAAACGAAATTTTTATTGCAAAATGAAAAAAAAAAAGGTTACCAAAACATCCCGATTTGAAGTCAAAAATCACTTCGAAATGCAAAGAGAGAAAAAGAAAAAAAGATTTAAATAAAAATCATGACGCTGGAAAACGTGAAGCCAAGTAAAGAGATGTTTTATTATTCCATTTTGTTACTTGTAACAGTAATTTACATATATGTTAAAATTAAATAAAGAAATAAACATTTTTTGTATTAACACAAGTTTCTTAAAAGCATCCCTTTATTCTCCTTGGCACGAATAATAAATATAAAAATTAAAAAATAAAACTTGTTTCGTTTAATTGATGAAAAAAGAAAAAAAAAAACAAAAAAAATTCCTTTAACTCGTTGAAAACTACTTATGTAGGTTTAATTTTAACATTTTATGCTTTTCTGATGTTTTGCACATTGTACAGCTGTTTTATTTATCTTTTGTCGCTAGTTCTTTCATTACATTTATTTTCTTTTTTTTTGTACATTTACTTTCAGTTCAGCTGAATTCAAACAAACTCTTTCAATTGAATCAAGATGAATGTCTTGTAATTTGTTTTTTCTTTTACTTTAAAAATGTAAGAAGAAAAAAATGCCACCACGTAATGTTTTTTGTCTTTTCTGTACTTATGGTATCCCAAGGTGTCTAATTAACTTTACACGAATTACTATTAACTAATATGTGAGAAAATTTTTATAAAAATTTTTAATTATAACACGATATTTTATTTAATAAAACTACGGTCAATTTAAATGATAAACAAAAGTTGACTTTAAATGCGTAGTTTTAAACATTTACCCATATGAAAACAGAGTGAATTAAATGAGTACATTGGAATTATTAAGACCTAATAATTATTTTTTTTATAATTTAAATTAAAAAAAAAACCTTAACATATCTACCATAATAATATATTCGTAAACATAGCTATTTATATAAATTTACATTTAAACCATCAATGGTTAACACGCTAACGATAAATATAAAATTTAATCAATTATTGTTAAGTCACGTAACATTGGATTTAGCATAAAAGAAAAATTAACTTAATTTAAGTAAATTAAAGTAAAGTAAAGTAAAGTAAAGTAAAGCAATTATCATAATTTACGCTAGATTTTATTATTATATATTTTACTAATAAACCACATGAAATAGTATTATTAATACAATATAAAAATGTGAAAAACATCAAAGTAATAATAATTACTCAGATGATTAACATAAAAAAAAAATAATAATAATAAAATAACGAGAATTAAAACGTAATGTGTACACATTTGGTACACAAATACAAAACATGTAAACACAATTAGAGCATTTTCGGTTTAAAAATATGATTTTTCCTAATAAATTTCAATTTGTGTTGATTGTTTATTTTTAAAAAAAATAAATCGTTTTTTATTTTTGTAAATGTCAAGCATAGACATCAAGTTTTCAGTATTTTCAATACTAAATTTACTGAATTTGACAAAAAATAAGTAAAAAATTTCTTATATAATAAATAAAGAAAACAACAACGAAACTAAAAAATAATAAAATTAGAAAAATGAAGAAAAAATGTGTCACGGGTTTTTTTTTTTTTTGTAATAAAAATATTATTTATCATGTCATGATGTATTTAGCGTGATCTTAATTCATAGAAATAATTATTTATTTATATTTCATGTAAAAAGAATTAAAATTAATATTCAAGTTCGTTTGTTTGGAGGCGTTTACGGATCAATTTTATCAACAATATAAAAAATATTCTTTGTTAATTATTTTATCGATTTCATATGAATTTCGAATCACAATTCTATAATCGTGAATTTAAATAATTTTTTCAAAAAAATATATATATATATAAAATATATATATATAAAATTTTAATCAATTATTTATTATACCAACTTATATTGATTCGCTTTCTATTAAAATATAAATTTTTGTTATTCAGTTATGCGATTTTTTTTTATCGTTAAAATTGATTCAATTGAATTTCATGAAAATTAATTATTGATAACAAATTATTGAAATCTAATTGATTTTATTTGTTTATTATAAAAATTGTTCAATTGAATTTATATTTTTATTTTATTTATTATTATTATTATTTTTTTTTTTTTCATGCTCATTAATTTTATAAAAACATATTTGTAGATGTGAATAGAAATATGTAAAAAAAAAAATAAAATATATCTAATGTGATTTATAAAAATTATCTAATGACATTTTTCTAATTATGTTACAAATAACCATCGCATAAAAAAGACAAAAAGAAACAAATTTATTCAGTATGATGGAAATAAAAAAAAAAAAAATCACATTTCATTAAAATTGTAATAAGAAAACAGATTTCTTTGAAGAATTTTCTTTTCCTTTTTCTTGTTTTGCTTTACTTAAAAGTAATAGTATTTCTTTTTATATGACATTAAATCTGTTTAAAACACATAAAAAATTGTTTGTGTTGTCATTTTAAAATTAATAAAACAAAAAAAAAAAAAAAATTATATAAGCTCTTTGACGAAAAATTAAAAACAACTAGCAGCAGCAGCAGCAGCAACATAAATATAAAATACAAACGTGCATACATCAACAACAGTGATTATATCAAAATAAAAGATGAAATAATATAAACGTGAAGAAGTTTTTTTTTTTATAATAAAAAAAAAAAAAACAAATTATTAAATATATAATAATTATTATTATAAAAAAAAGACTGACTTTCTGTTCCTTGTTGTCCACTAAGTTAACGAATAAACAAGTTAAAAGAATTATTTGGCGATTTGTTTTTTTTTTTACTTCTCTTTCTTTATTTCATTGACATCGTGCCAAATTGAACATTGCAATATATTAAATTAATTAAAATAAAATAAAATACATTTAAATGATGTCAGCTGTTTTGGTTTCGGATGTTTTTTCTATACATACATACATACATTCATAATGCTAATAAAATCGTATATTTAAATTTTATTTTTATTGATCTGTTGTTTTAATTTTTTTTTTTTGTTATTGTATTTAGTTTCATTAAATTGTTTATTCAACGAGGTTTTAAACTTGTTTTTTTTTTAAAGCTTTTAATCGGTTATTATAAGACATTCACCGTTTTCGTTTATTACTAATGCAATTCGCAAACAGTTTTAATTTTTCTAAAAAAAACAAAAAAAAAAAAAAATTTAACTGATGTTATCAATTTTTGTTTGTTTTTTTATTTTCGGTTTTTAAATTAAAACAAAAAATTTGCATTTTTAATTTTTGAAAAAAAAAAAAAAAAAAAGAAGAAATACCAAGCTTAGCTTTCATGTGAAAATAAATAAAAAAAAATACCAAAATAAAAACATTACGTCTATTCTCATCAATTTTATTGATTAATTAACAAATTGAAAAAGTTTTATTTTAATCTATATTTCGATTGTACGATGATAATTTTTTATTTAATTTTAATTAAAACACTAAAGTCACTAACAGTGATTGTATTTTAATTTCATAGAAAATAAATAATTAATATTAAGTTTTTTATTTATAAAACATAAAAATGAATAATGTGTTTCGGTTATCCTTACGTATTTATAGTTGCACCTTGATTTGCTTTCATTTCTTTACCAACATTTCTATTCTTTTACATTTTGTCATCTTATAACTAATCATTTATAGTTGATTGCGTTATACATTTTCTTAAAAACATATTAATGAATTCATATATTTAATAGTCGTATATACAAATGATTATAAAAAATAAACAAAAAAATATTTAAATGTTTATTCAAAAAAAATAATAATAAAATGAAAATAAGCAACGTGTTTCTTTTAAATTTATTTAATGAATTAAAATTAGCATAAATCGAAATCGATTAAAAAAAAAAAAATTATAAAAAATAAATTAACTTGTTGACACGAGTTTTTTTTTTTTTATATAATTATAGCCTGGTTGGCTGATGAATAATGCACCGCTTGGTTGCTTAACCGTGACAGGTAGAAACTTTATAATATTTTCTTTGCAACAACAATGACAAGAAAAATTAAATTAAATTAAAACGGCTCATCAAATTAATATTAATTTTCCATAAATAAGCTTTTATGAATTTATCAAACGAAAAAAAAAAATTGAATTTATAAAGCTTTTGTAAAAAGAAAAAAAATACTTGATTATAGACTTTGGTTATTATTTTTTTTTTTTGGATTTTTCTCTCGTAAATAATTTACATATTATATTGTTGTTATTAAAAATATTTCTACCGTGATCGCATTTTATTATTTAACCCGAAGAAATTGAAGAGAAATAGACGTCCAGACTAAAATAAAAAAAAAGGTTTTTAACATTTTTATTCGTAACTCCTTTTTCAGGCATTTACCCTATTTTGGTAGAATTTTTTTTTTTTTGCCTATCTCTAGCGTAATTCTTGTAGCATTTAAATTCACTTTGTTATAAAAAAAGAATGAAAACGAAGTATAACCAGCCAGGCAGACAGACAGACAGACATAGTTATTGTAAACCTAGGCATTTAACAAAAGTAAATTTGTTATGGGAGCTTGAAAGAATAATAATAAAACAACAACAACAACAACAAAAAAAAAAGGGAAAAGGAATAAAGCACGCGCTATACACAAACCTTAATGTAATAAAATTTCAAAGGATGTGGCGCTGCGTTGTAATATTTTATAATTTCATTCTTAATGCTTTGTAACAATATTCTTTATTATTTTACATCCTTTACCTCTACGTACATTGAAATAAATAAAAAGGACGTGATGTAAAGGTACTTAAATAATTTGTTTCATATAAAAAAGTATTCATATTGTGAGACATTTAGTTAGGTTTTTTGGAATTTAATTATTATTGGTTAAGTTTAGTTGGAACCATAATTTTATTTCCTAATTGAATTTATATTACACAGAATGTTCGATCTGATTATTATTTAAACCATAGACTGTTTTATGGAAAGCTAGATTTTTTATTTAAAACAGTTTACACAATTTATGGTTTAATATTTACAGTAAAGAATGAATACTATCATTTCGATTTCGATTATATTCATGTCATATTTTCTATCGTTTTTATAAGGACATTATATTACCTTATACAATAAACATTATTATTTGTATATATATATATAATGCAATTGAATCTATATTTCTATCTAAAACTATTTTATATAATCTCCTTTCTATAAGAGTTAGTAATTATTTATGAATTAAAACGAAACGATGGTCAAATTTTACATAAATTTATCATATACATCATCAAAAATCTTGATAAAACTTATTTATATTTTCTCGTTTTGTTTTGTTATTGCAAACAAAATTATTATTATTATTATTATTATTATTATTAAAAAATAGGATAGTTAGGTATCACGTTTGTATGATTATATAAAATGGTAAACAAAATGTAAAAGAACTAACAAACAAAATACACCCTTAAGGGATTAAGTCTTTCGTTTCATTTTAATCCTACTTATATACATATTTTTTTATTATTTTTTTAAGCCTACAAATTATCTAATTCAGTTGAAACTGTTGTCGAAAAGTATTTATTTAGGTTTTTATGCCATAATCATTCCATAGTTATTTTATTTTATAAATTTTTCTATAAAATTTTATTACTATCATTATGATTATTAATTTTTTTTTTATTTTTTTCTCTCTATATTATTATATCTTCATGTTATTAAGGCTTTACTTGATTTTTTTTTTTTGTTAAATAATAAAAAATTAAAAGAAAAAATAATAAAATTGACTATATAAGACATCGTTTATGCTTACTTTTTTTCGGGTAATTTTTTTTTTTTTTTTTTTTTTATAAAATTTTCTCTTTCAAATCGGTTTTAGTCACGATTTTTTTTTTTTTTTTTTTGCTTTTTAAATAACATGAAAAAAAAAGAAGAAATACACCATGAAACGCAACATAGTAACTAGACAGTCGAAGAATATAAATAAATGTTTATTATTATACTTTTTTTTGTATATTCTGCAAACGACAACGTTTTGCAGCCTTAGAGAATTGTAATTCTATAGATGTTTTATGTATTTTTACGTTTATTATTAAAAGAGAAAAAAATTAGACAATATAACAACAGCAAAAAAAAATAATAAAAATAAATAAAAAGAAAAAGAATAATGGGTAGGGGAACAAAGGTGAATAAAAAGATTTTTCATTTTAAAATGTATGTAAGAAAATTTTCTTATTTTTTTCGTGTGCTTTCACGGTGAAATATAAAAAAAAAATAAAAAATAATAATAATAAAAAAAGGTTCCGGTATGGATAAAATATATATATATATATAGAAAAATAAACTCGTAGTAAAGTAAAATAAAGGAAAATGAAAATACATTTATGAAAATGTAAAAATACTAATAAAAAACGAAAAGGAAATTTAAAAACTTATTCACAATATTTTTGATTTACTTTAATTTTCTATTGCAAAATTTACAATTCTTTGGTTATTTATTTTCTTCTTTCTTTTTTTTTTTTTTTGCTGTAGTTCAGATTCATCAGATTTGCAAAGATAATGACACCCAAGGGTAGGTCACCTAAGACGTAAACAAAACAACAAAAAATAAATGAAAATGAATTCAATGTTGTTATGTGTCTTTTAATTTTATTTATTTGTTTTTTTTTTTTTTTTTTTTTTTCTCTATCTAAGATAAAAACCGAACAACAGGCGTCATACGATTCAAGATGATAAAAAAATAAATCAGTTCACCAGTTTGTATACGAGAAAATACAATAACATTATAGTCAAGATTTTGGAAGTGGGTAGGTAGGACGATCATAAATGTATATGTATGTACACGTAATAAAACAAAAAGGGGAGCAAAAATTGCAAAATAAAAAAAAAAAACATGTTCTGTATACTTCTGTCATACTTTTTTCATTTTCATTTTTTCCAACGAAATAAACAATTCTCAAATGACTTTATTTAATTTAGAAGAGATCCTCTACTTAGTTATTTATTTATTTTTAGTCACTAGAAAAAAAGTGCCTGCTGAATTGAATATCTTGAACGGAAACATTCCTTCAGCAAGGGAAAATTCGCCTTAAGTCTCATTTTTTTGTTCTCTCACCAAATCAAATAAAAAAATTAATTAATTTAACAAAAGTTACTATGCACGTGACGTCATAAGAAGAGAAGGTCATGCGCCACATAATAACCATTAAATATCTATATACCTTTGTTAGTATTGACACATAGATCGCACATCAAATCCATATCAACCAAACAGCCGTCACCATTCGATTTTTCTTATTTTTATTTATTCCAACTCAAGCAACACTATAAATTTCTCCATTTCGAACTCTAACTCCATACTATTGTAACCCCAAAAATTGACATAGACATTGCTTAAAAATGACGGAAAATACACTTTTAGCTAACAAATTTCCTTTACCATAAATTTTCATCTTTATTTTTGTTTTATTTTTTTAACAATTTTATGTTTTTTATTTCAACTAGAAATATATTTAGGATAGGTTATAAGCCAATCGCATCAATACGATGGATTTGTCATATTCGCATATCGTGTATCGTTATATACATAAGTCGAAGAACGTAAAGTAACTTAACGTAAGTAAAATAAAATAAAGTAAATACATATATGAAATGATGGTTATATATATATATTTTTTATTTCTGTGAAAGATGAGAGAAAACCGATAAATTCGATTCTAAAAGCGTATAGACCCCTAGAGGGTAAAATATAGCAGCAGCACCAGTATCTACAACAAAAATTTGTTGGCAAAACGAGGCAATAGCTGTGGGCATATGAGGCGAAATACAATTTATATAGTTTTGCGTTTGTTGAGTTCAAATGGTCTTTCTTCTTGTTCTTCATTCATCTTATATATACAAAATGTATAAATACACATATAATATATATATATAATTTTATAAAGAACTTGATAGAAGGATAGATAAATAGAAATGTGTATGTTGTTGCTTGGGTAAGTCGTGATTAGAATACTATAGCAGCAATGGCAAATGGCAATGGCGTGCTATGTGATGATTTTGTCGTTTTGAAATTGGCGTACTGTTGTCACATCATCTCCCCAACCATTGTTCACCTACCAGACGCCTTAAAACTCATCCTCCATGTATAACAAAATATATTTTAAAACATTTTATCCTATCATCATTCGATTCACTGTCATAGTAATATTACATTTTTACAATATTTTACTATAGAGAAAAGAATAAAAAAATTGAAAAATAAGAAATTTATATTTACAGACGAAGGAAAATGGTATAGTGACAAATCTATTATCGTATTACAATTTTTTTTTTTAATTTTATTCTTAGCTTTTACGAATTGGGCCAGTGAGTTAGCCAGTGGAGTTTTTGTTCATTGTTCTGTCTTTTTTCTCTTTATGCTTTCTCAGTAAATAAAGTTATTTTGTTCCAAAATAATAAAATATTTGTTATCCTACCATCTATTTGTATTTTAATTTTTCGCAGAAGGAATTTTACGTTAACAAATAAAACGATATATGACGTAATGAAACATAAATAACCTAAACAGATCAAATAACGTTTCACATTCAATTTAAAATGACAACAAGTAGAAAACGAAGAGATTTAAAATTTTTTATTCTTATCATAGATCTTTCTTGATTACAGATAAATATTTTCTTCTATCGCTACATGCTAGACAATTCAATTAACAATCAATTAACTCTTTCTATCATCAATCTGTAAATATATATATTTATTTAAATAATCATTCAAAATTGTTTAATTGTTTATTTTTAGTTCTTTCATAGATTTAGTTTTCATAATGTAGATGTGCAAAATCTGCTAAATGTAATAGAATATTTAAAACTAATTTTACATAATATGTTTGTTACATAATATTAATGTATGTATGTAAAAACGTCCACAATAAAAACAATAATAAATGTATAAAAAACCTATTTACCTATGTACATTTACCTATGTACCTATTTACCTATGTATTTACCTATGTACAATAATAACAAAAAAAATAATTAAAATAATAATAAAGAGAAGAAATAGTAGAAAATATTAAGACAAAATTATTATTATTATTATTATTATTATTACCAATTGCAACAAGGTAACGCTATAATAATTTTAAAGATAAAGATAAAATAAATTAAATTCCAACAAATTAACTACGACCATGGTTTTATTATTAACAAATAATAATTATAATAATAAAATTTACAGAATTTATAAAAGTAAAGAAGAAAAAAAGAGGTAAAAAAGTAAAAACAAATTCTCTTTCATGAGTAAATAACATTCAGTTGTATGTCTTATTATTTTAAATACCCCTTTTTTTTTAAAAAAAAAAACCTTTTTTATCATCCTTCTTATCATTTATTTTTAACTTTTTATAAATATCTTTTAATTTTTTTCAAAATTTATTTATAAAACCAATTTTATTTATAAATATGCATCCGCTTAAATTCTTTTTATGGAAAAAGGTAACATTGTTTTGCTAAATATAAAATTAGGTCAAACAATTAAAAAAAAAAGTGGAAGTTCTTTAAGGATGTGGTATATTTTTGCACTTTATTTATCATACATAACATTGTTAAGTATAAAAAAAAGTAAATTGTTGACACAAATTATTAAAATTAAATATGTTTTGTCACAGAAAAGATAGAAAAATTGAAGAAAGCATTACTTTCCTTAATTAAAATTACTATTATTGTTATCTGGTGTTGCTTCCATTATTCATATTTTTTTTTTTTTTTTTTATATAAAGGTAGAAATAAGCATTGTTGGCAATAGAACAACATTAATGAAAAACATAATAAAAAATTATTGCTATGTTAAGTAATTATACTAAACTAGCCATTTATAAACATTTTCTTTTATTTTCATTTCAAGCATTTTGCTCATTCATTCATTAGTTTTTCGATTTATTTATTTACTTTTTTTTTTTTAATCTTTCACGTTTTACGTCTTTTATGTTAATACCATGGTTAATATAGATTTCTTGATTTCCTTTTATTTATTTAGTAGATTTTTTTTTTTTAACTGTACGTAAATATATTAATCGAGCAGCATGAATGTAACAATAAAAAAAAATAAAAATAAATAAATAAAAATAAAGCAACAATGAAGACGGCGCAAAAGCAGCAACCAAAGAATAAAATCGAAAGAAAAACTCTTCATGACGGCAATTTGAAAATAAGGGTGGATGAAAGGTACGAATTTTATTTAACATTTGTTTGTTATTTATTTCTGCTATAAAGACAAGAATTAATGTTAGTTGCTGTGTTGTTGCCTTTTAGTATTTTTATTGGTGATAAATTGAAGGGAAATATTTTTATAAAAACATCAAACAAGTAGTTAAATTTGTCTTCGTTTTCTTCATATTCTATTCATCTACATTTGCTTAAAAATTCAACACTCTACACAAAAAAAATTAATTTAATCTTCTGTTAGCTTGTAAATGATAATTAAAAATAAAAATGTTATAAATGATCAAAGTATTTTGTAATTTTGTTTGATATTTAAATAAATAAAATATAAAAAAAAAAAATTTCTTTTTACACTGAGGTTCATAAACTTAGTAATTTATGAATTTTATTGACTTTAAAATGATTTTAATTTGTTTTAATAAAAGAAAATTCAGTGAAAGCTTTATTTCGTGATATATTCGTAAGTGTTTTGATTTTTTTTTTGTTTTTTTTTTTAATTTTTAATCGTATACAATACGATTTGTTGTCTTACCTTCAAATATTTAATTTATTTTAAAAAGTAATCAATATTTCAAAAAATGACACTAATATAAGTTAATTCTTTTAAATGTATATGCATACCTAGAGGCAGGCGTAGATACCGTAGCATTGCAACACTGTTTAACAAACATTAGAGTATAGCACACCTTAAGCATTCATCAAACAACCACAAATCATTTAATTAAACAATCAATCAATTTATTTCTCCTTGTAAAAAATTAATACTACGTAAAAATAAAATAAATATTAAATGGAATTGATTGAATAATTTTCAAACGTGATGAAATCAAATAAAAAAAAAAAATAGAAAATATTTCTAATTAAATAGTTTTAATTCTTTCTTTCTTTTATAAATTTATGTTTTTTATTAGTAAAACGTAGACAATAAAAGTAAAAAATACTATTAATAAAGAAATATATTTTTTATTAATTCTACTGAAAATTGAATTGAATTCAAATTCATTTTTATTTCTTTTTTATTCAAACCGAGAAAACTTCCAACAAAAAATAAAAATTTTTTTTTTTTTTTTTCAATTTTAATATAATTATTAATTATTTATTTTATTTATCTTTGTTTTGTTTGATGATATTTTGTATATATGTATGTCGGATTCATTAAAATATTTATTAATTTTTTTTTTAAAATAAAAATTAAAAACATAAAAAAAAAAAGAAACAAACAATAACCAACCAAAGTTATTAATATTTTATGACTTTTTCTTTTTATTCTGTTTTTAATTTTTATATATATATATAATTTTTTCACTGAAATACTGCTGATGGCATTTATTAAAAATTAAAATAATAATTTTTAATCGATGATGAAAGATTAATTTTTATATTTAAATAATTAATAACAATAAAAAAAATAATAATAAATTTTTGTATTTTAATTTGCATTGAAACATGTTTATTCCTTGAAAATTAAATTTTTAATTTATAATAAAAAAAAAAATACGCATTTATACATTTTATATGTGATTGATTTTTTTATATATATATATGATATTTATTTATTAATTATTTAATTAAATTTAAGCTTTAATGGGAATTCAAGTTTATTTTTATCTAAACGAGTCGCTAAGCTGCTTTGTGGAATAAACGTACGATGTAAATGTTACCGAATATAAAACATGTCAATAAAACACAAAATACGATTCTAATGACACTTAATAATGGGAATTTGTTTTAAATACAGAAAATTAACGAAAAATGAATTAAAATATACAAAGTAGCAATACGTGCTTAAGTTAGCAACGAACAGTCGCTACTTCACCTTTATTCATAACCAAATCAAAGTGTGTGTGTTTTGAGCTTTATTAAACAAAAGTTGAAATACAATTCAGACAAAAATTATCCTTTGATGAGTTCTGTTTATCAACGTTGAATTATATTCTGCTTTCATATTTTTTTATATTAATTAATTAATTTTAAATGAATTATAAAACAGTTTGATAAATTATTTATAATTAATTATTATTTATATATTTTATTTTTAAAAAATTATCAGATGGTAAAGATCATCAAACAATCAAAAAGCCACAACAAACCGAACGCAGACCACCATCGTGTGTTTTTATTTTATCAATTTTTGTATTTTTTGTGACTTTTTGTAAGTCATTATTTTCGCTGTTTATAACTTTTTAAGTAGGCAGCATATAAATTCCCTTTTCGATGTATTCCATTTTATTTTTTTCATTATTATTATTATTTTTTTTAACATTTTATTTAATGTCTTATTAATTACAAACAGCAACGGTAAATGCGGCTATCATCAATAAAATTTTGATGTTGTTGTTATTGTTATTGGTGTTGTATATTCTTTCTTTTTTTGTTGTTGTTGTTGTTCATATTTTGTAACGTCATTCCATCAGTCTTTCCGGCGTTGTCAATTTATTTTTTAATACATTTTTTTTTTTTTTAATGGATTTTTATTTTTATTTACAAAACCAGCGACAACAACGACAAAATAAATCGATTTCTATCGAAATATTTAATTCGGAATTTTTTTTTTTTTATATATTTTGTTTAAAAGTTTGCATTGCACCATTCGTCATCATTCGTTTTTTTTTTTTTTTTTTTTAATAATAATTTTTGTATTTAAAATTTAAATTTTATTTTAATATTGTCATTTAAGTAGTTGTTACAATAAACAACAAAATATGAAATATTTAAATTTTAATGGGCAGATAAAAGCAAAAAAAAAAAAAAAAACAAAACAAAACAAAACAAAATAATAATAAAAATAATGACTTTTTTCACTACCCTTTCCCTGGGTGGCTTAATATTTTAGCATTTTCATTTTGCAAACCAAAATATGCTTTAAACTTTTCTCATTTCAATTTTCATTTAATTTTTGTATCAGAAAAAAAAAACAACAGTAAATTGGCTTGTAATTTTGTTTTGCTTCTTTATTATTATTATTATTATTATTATTATTATTATTAAATAACGTGAATAAATTTTATATATTTGTACTTTATAATCGATAATCAGCCATTAAAGTTAAATAAATTGTTGATAATATTTTTCTGAAATGCACCTACAGAGTCATAAATTATAAAGAAAATACTGAAATTTTTTGGCTACTAAACTTCCGTTTAAATGCCAACTTATTCGCAGTTTTGTTTTTTTTTTTTTTTAAAGCTTTTTTTAATAAAAATAAATAACAATGTTAACAATGCGTTATGTTGTGTTGCGCTCTTTATTATATTATACACATTTTATTGCCCTTTAATAACCTCTGCCAAAATGTATAATCTTTTCTTTTTCTTTTTTTTTTTTTAAGTTAACACAAAAATATAATAAAAATAATAATAATAATCTTTTCTGTATTTAATTTATTATCTCAAATAATAATTATAAAAAATAACGATAATTCAATGAAGAAAAGCTAAGGCAAAAATACGAAACAGCACAGCAACAGTAACAAGAACTACAAAATGTATTAATAAAATATAAAAGCTTAAATATTATTTTGCTTTCACTCAATTCTCTGTAATATATAAAATTTATATAATAATTTGTTGTCTTATATTTCATCCACGTCGATTCATTTGATGCGCTGATAAAGAAATAACATCAAAATCCCAACGTTAAATCCAATTTTTTTAAATTTTTTTTTTTTTTTTTTCGCCTCCTTTCTCGATATAACTTTTTTATTTCCCAATTCATTTTTCTCTTTTTTTCTTCTGTTTTGCAAAAAAAAATACCAAAATCGTATTAATTTTTTTTTTTCGCTTAATATTTAGCTGGCGTATAGCTGCTGCTGCCACTGCTTTATCAAGTTATACAAGAAATTCAAGTTAAGGATTTCTTTTTTTTTTGTTTTATTATTTTCGGATTATATATCTCTGTTTAATGTTTAATGTTTTTTGTTATCTTTGAAATAATATATTTTTTTTATTTAATGATTATATTTAATATTCAATAGGTGTAGGTAGGCATAGTTAACAATCCAAATGCTTAAGCATGTCTATTCATTAGTTATCAGTAATCTATAAAATTTAAAACATTTTAAAAATCAGAAGAATAAGAATGCATTAATAAAAGAACAATGCGTATGAATGCAGGACTTAGATTTCAGTAACAGGAGGAGGATTAGAAAGAAATTAAAAATACAAAACAAATTTTTATATAAAATCAATTTTTTTTAGCTATAATAAGCTCCTTGAAAATTAATTAGAAATCCATCAATTTTACATTGAAACACAAAGGAATTATCATTAATATTTTAAATTATTGATTATTTCATTAGTTATTATTGTAAGGTTTTTGATTGATTGACATCAGCCTTATGTTATGTTATAAGAAGATTATTAAAATTAATTAAACATGAATATGAAAGAAAATAAAAAAATAAGCTTTTACGGTATAAACTGGTATAAAAGGTTGTAGTACTCTGTCAATTTAAATTTAATACAATGACAAATTTGTGTATTAAATCATAATAAAAAAGAAAAAAAAACGAAAAAGAAAAACTTTCTCGCACATACATCTTTTTTTTTTTTCTTTTTTTTTTTTGTATCCGACCTATGCGGCTTTTGTTAATTTGTTATGCGCGCTATAACGATGGATAATATGCAAATTTTTTATTTTGTTTTTCTTTGTTATTCTTTTAGCATTAGTTTTGTAAATTCAAATTTTTTTTTTTTTTATTTGTTTTTGGAAACCAGAAAATAAATAAAAAGAAAGGAAGAGGTTTTTTTTTTCCAAGTTTTTTTTTAATTTTTATGTTTTTTAATTCTGAGGGTCATTGCATTTTTTTTTTTTTTTTTTAATTTTTTAATGGGAAAATGACATAAATACGATAACGCGCGTTAATGTTAATATTTGTCGTCTGTTTGCTTTTTTTTTTCTTTTTTTTTATTTGGGAATACAATTCCCTCTTCGTTTGTTGTTTTCTATATTTTTACAAGAGGAAACCATTAATAAAGTTAAGAATAAATAAACTCAACACAGCATATGATTAGTGATTTTTTGTTTGTGTTCGCTGTTAATGTTCATGTGAAAACAGAATTGTATAAACGAGGAAAAGTAAAATAAATCCAAAACAAGTCATTGTTTATTATCGTAACAGCAATCATAAAATGTATTTATATTATCGAAAAAATAAAAAAAAAAAAAATTAAATACATATATAAAGAACAAGAATAAATAAAAAAATTAAAATCACTTTGTTTATATTTAGTTACCTAGCGTAGATAGATAACATCACGTAAAAGTAAATAATGTAAATAAATCTTTGCAAAATGTAATAATCTAAAATCGCACTCTATAATATTTTACTGAATATGCTTGTTAGTCAATAAAAATGTACACACCAAACCCTAAACAATATCTAATCTTCTTGCCCATTAAGATAATATAATTCAAATAGAGCACATATTTACTTTTATACTTTATGTAAATACTATTTAGAATCATAAAATATGGGTTGACTAGTCTTTATTAATAACTAACTTTTACTACCTTCCAACTAAGCGTCTCTTTCTCTTCATGTCCTTTATATACTCTTCCATATTTCCTCATTTGTTAATTTTCTGTTTTTCTGCTAGAAAAAATAATTTGATATAAATGCACCATAGCATTTATAATAAAAATGAAAAAACTCTGTCAGGACTTTTTTGATAACCAACAAAATAAAAAATCAGAAAGCAAATAAATAAGAAAAGTTTTTACAAAAAAATTTCCTTCGTTTATATCTTTAAATAAATATATTGCCATTCTTGCTACTCTTGTTATTTTGGTCAAGGAAAGATAAAAAACCTTTTTTTTTTTTCTTTCTACTTTTATCGATGATATATCATTTATTTAATACACGCGATATTGAATTTCATTAAAATCAACAAATAAATAAATAAAACAACAAAATTGGTACGTTAGCGTCTAAAAGTCCACCATCAAATTAGATTTTTATTGGATAAAATCGAAGTAAATAAAGAAAAAAAAAAAAACTGTAATAAAATAAAAGCATAAAACAAAACAACAACAAAAAAAAAAAGAAAAGAAAAATCAAAAAATCTAAAGCAACAATTCTTAATAGCACACGGGAAACATGTTATAAGTTTTGTATTATTTGCGTTTCATTCCATTGTAAATTTTTGTCGGTATGTGTTTTATGTGTATTTAGGGCAGCGGACAAAATAATAAATGAAAGGCTAACGACATAAAACGTGAAGTTTTTGTTTCCTTTGGTTTTTTGTTACAAAACATAAAATTAATATTCTGTTTATTTGTTCTGTTCCAGCATTGATACTGCCATATGGTAGCATAGTCTTTTAACAATGTTTTTTTTTTTTATGTTTATGTCTAACGATATTCAATCCATCTTGCAGCAAAGTTAAGATGCTGATTATGTGTAAAAAAAAATGGAGATAAACATGAAATGAATTCAATTTCTTTGAAATGTGATTATAAAATTATACACATGCTTTTCATTACAAAATAAAACCAGAAAAAGAAAAATAATAAACAATTATTTCTACTATTTTAAAGCAAGTAATTGTTAACTGTAATTATAAATATTGTGTGGATGATGCGAGCGCGGAAATTGATACAGCTAAATAACTACTCACTCATAGCAAATTTACATACTCAACATGACACCACCCTTAATTAATTTCTTCTATTTTACATGATGTTCAAGATACAAGCAACGATGTAATAATAATAATAATAAAAAAAAAAAATAAATTCAAGGAATAACATTTAATAACATTAAAACCAAAACCGAAGTTTCAAAGATCTCCCAGTTTTATACATCTTGAATGTTTCAGTATGGTTTTAATTATCAAAAATAAATAATCCACTCTGTTGTAATAAACGGTTATGATTACTAAGGGACACATATGTTGTGATTATTAGAAAAATTATATGTGAATATTAGAGAAAATATTATTACTAACACATGCGTGACAAAATTAAGGGATGATAATTGAAAGGCAATTTTTTTCTTTTTTATTTGTCCACTATTTTTTTTTTTTTTTTTTATTATTTTCATTAATTTCACAACCATCTGTTTTGTTTTGTTTCCTTATATATATATGTTTGTGAATATTTTAAATAAACATTTATGTCACGTCGTTGGTGAAGTTTAAAAAGAAAAATGAAAAAAAAAAGCAAGAAAGAATGCCAGTTTCGTTGGAATTAGAGATAGATGATTGCCGTTTTATTTGTTATTATTCTTATTCTGTTAGTTGAATCATTAATCTTACCGAGGTATCGTTTTTAAACAGTGATATTTTTCACTCGCATTGTTTATATTTAAAATAATATACGAAATAAGGAATTTATTTAAATAAAGAATATATGTTTAAAAATCATATTGTATAATGTTGCTGTACGTTTATAAAGTAGTTTTATACGTTATGTAAAAGGGAAAATACCGTCGTGTAGAAAAAACAAAAAAAAGGAAAACTTAACACCGTACTAATTATATTTATTTTTAATTTTTCGTATATATATTATTTTAAAGCAACGTAATTTGACATCACACATTCGTTAATCATCTTCTCATGTTTACAATAAATAAACAAAGCTAATGTTAATACCGAAAATTTATTAACATTATGTAATTTATGTAGATTTGCATGTAGATCCACCCAACCCAGATAATAAAAAATATAATCAATTAGTTATAATACAAAAAATAGATGGAAAATTTATAAAAATTCAATGAAATATTACAGGTAATAATTACAGGAACTAAGTTTATAAATTATTCTAGTTTCACGTAGTTTTTATTAAAAGTTAGTACAGTACTGACAGTACGCGTTTTTGTATCGCTTAACAATTATCCTTCTTTCATATGTATCACTGATAATAAATAACCTTAATATGCATTTGCAATAATATTTAAGCAACTTGATTATTTATTTTTCATTTCTTTTGCTGTTTTGTAAAACCCTAATATATAAAAGCCCAGTATGCAGAAAAAACCATAAAATATTTTTCAAAAAAATATGCATAGATTATTTTATTTCTATATACTAAAATTAATTTTTCCTTTTTTGAAGGGTTGAATAGAAGAATAAGATACGAAACAAAAATACAAAAAAAAAAAAAATACTAATAATAAAATAAATAAATGACTTAACCCATTATTGCACATTTCATATACACAACTTCTTCTACTCTATTATTGGAAAAGTTTTATTTTATTTTTTACTTAACATTATTTTACTGTGCAATTTACATTCCTATTCCCTATTTTCCATTTACTTTGTCTCGTTGTTCGATTTGCATGAAATTCATCTGCATAATAGAAAAACGAAGAAGCAAAATAAAAAAAAAAAAAGTAAATAATAAATGAAAAGAAAAAGTTATGCAAAATATATGAAGAAAACTTCCATAAATGTAATTTGATACAATTTAACTTCCATTTTGTATTTATTTTTCTTTTGCCTTCATATAAAATCAATCATAAAAATAAAATATACTAGAAAAATATATAGATATAATAAAAATCTATTTTTCGTTGTTAACACTCAACCCAACATATTCTACCCAACGTAAAATATGTAAAAATTATGCATTCAACAAAAATGAAAATGTAAAAAAAAAAAAGAGAAGAAAATTATGAATAAAAAATTTCATCTTAGTTTATATTTTGTGTGTTTTCATTCAGCATATTTTACCATAAAATTTTTAATTAAATTTCTCTTTTTAAAAATCAAATAATAGCATCGATTTATAGATCAATACGTTAAAGTTTTAAATAAAAGCCGAATCTGATTTTTATTAAAAACGATTTTTAAGCTTCTTATATATATATATATATATATATCTGTCCATTATAAATAATTACTACTTGAATAGCGATAGACTAATTGGTCAGACAACGATTTGTCTGTCTGTCAGACACCGACGAATACCACAAATGAATAGCATAAACAAAATATTAAAAATTTTTATTTTTTATATGGTTCATATGTTATCCGATATGAAATATTAATATTATTAAATGTCTCTCGTTATGGATTTTATTTTTTTGCAATTAATCTTAATAATTCTTTTTTTTTTCCCTTATTTTTTTTTTCCAGCATGTGTGTTTGTAAGTTTGCACAAGAAATACAACCCTTGTATGATTTTGTTATTGTTTGTTACCCTATTTAACACCATTTTATTGCTTTTGGATTATATATATATTTTTTTGGGGTGGTATTCTATGTTAAAAATTAAATAATACTAGGAAAATTGAAACATTTAATAAATATTGAGTTTATGGTTAAAAAAAAAATTATGCTCTAATATTTTTATTGTCTTTCTAAATTGGTATAATTAGAGAAGATACGCTTTTCTTTTATGAATTTGATTGGCAGTTTTTCGGTCAAACGATTCTATGAATGATGTTAATTTTTTATTCTGTAGAAGAAAAACCTATGTTAGGATCTAAAATTTATGATCTGAAGAGAGAAAGGATTATAATACTCATTGAAACCACATTTCCCTATCTAATATTCATTGAAATAGACAATTAAATTAAAAAATATTAACATAAGAATAAAATCTACCCTTATATGGTATTTATGTTTAAAATTAAACGCCAAAATGCATGCTATACATGCTAAAGATAAATTTTATTTTGTACGACTTGAAATACGTGACGATGTTTTTTCTTTTGGTAAATTAAGAATGTTGTATTGGCACGCCTCACAGGGAATGAACAGGTAAAGCATAAATATTTTATTTAAACACATATATTTGTTTTAGCATATTCAATAAATATTTACCAGTAAAAGCATTTACATACAAATTATAAATATTATTGCAATAATTGTTAAACCCCAATGTTAATATCGGTTGATAATAATTTTAAGATATTTTTGTCAAGGGTTATTTTTGCTATAATCCTTTTGAAATTTTCTTAATTAACATTGCAATAATAATAAATCTTAATCAATAGTCTCTATATTTTTTAACTAAATGAAGAAATTAATTTTTATTATTATTACTATATATCGTTATTTATTTATAATCGAAGGGTAGTTTTAGACATTACCAATATTACCTGTTATGGCTTTTAGAAAGCGTATAAATGAATATATTTCTAATCAGCTTAAATTAAATTTGTTTATATGTGGTATATATATAAAAAAAAAAGTAAAAAAGCCGGATGAAAAGCACAGGATACTCACTAATATTTAAAATGTACAATAAAAAGATTTAATACGATTAATATTTTATTAAAATTCATTACATTTAATACATTTATTACACACATTCAAAAAAAAAATAAATAAAATAATAGAAAATAGAACATAAAAAATGAAAAATATATGTTGCTTCGAGAAAATCCGTTCTATTTGCTGTATTGTCATCGTTATTTTTCCATAAAACATTATTTTTCCATTCATAATAATAATAATAATAATAAAAAAAAAACGTCCTTATTTTTCTGCTATAGAAACATTTTTTTCCCTTTTTTTTTTTTTTTTCTTGGCTGGCATGTAACATTCTTTATATTATTTCTGTTCGATAAGCTTATAGAAATTGTCGCCTGAGCTTTCTTTTTTACAATACTTAATTTTTTTTTTTATGCATTAAAACATTCAATAAAAAAAAAGAAGAAGTAAATTGTATGTTGTATGTTGTATGTTACCACCCAACTCATTTTATTTCTGAGCGTCTATATTATTTTAATTTTTTTTAAGATGCATTTATAATGTAATAGCAAAGCGGAATTACTACTATAGAGTAAAATATTAAAAAAAAAAAACTGTATATATGGGTGTAGTACTCTAGTACACATAACAATAAATAAGTAAAAATTACAGCACAATTGTGTAAATAATATCATGTCACATATTTACACATACGGAACGATACAGTTTTTGGTTTTTCAGAAGTTATTACCGTTTTTCTTACATAAATTACTCATTAAAATTCTATCAATACAATTAAATAACTAATTATGCATAACTAATGATAAACGTTAAAAAAAAAGAAAAAAAAAAATCTTCAATTACAGTCAGATACTTTAAAAAAAAATTTAAATTAAGTCTGCATTCATGACACGTTTGCTTTATAGATTTATTTATTTTCAGAAGTTTCTTTTTTTTTTATTATTTTATTCGTTTTAAAAACAACATTAAATGCCTATCTAAAGGCCACAGAAAATAAAAAAAAAAATAAGCCAAGTAAAAACAGTACCATTAACTATAGTCTTTATTACAATATTATATATTATAATGATGCTTGTGGTGGTTGTTGTTTACATTGCAGAATCTCATAACCGAACCATAAAAAAAAATAGAAAACAAAACCAACACAGCTTCTAATCTCATACTATCAACAAATAATTGAATGAAGTAAAAGAAGAATGGGCTAGATGTTTCTGTTATTGCCGCTGCTGTTGTCGTATTTTATCTGCTTCTTATCACAAAGCAGCTCGAAAAAAAAGAAAAATTAATAAAAATATTAAATGAAGAAAAGCTGTTCCAGTAAAATAGCAGCTAAAGACAAAAAAAAAATAACATTGCATAATTTTATTAATTAATATTTTATTTAAAGTTCAAAAAGTTTGTTTTTTTCTCTTCGTTTCGCTTTTCTTATATAAATATTTCTAGAGTATCGCTTCTTTTTTCATTTATTAATTTAATTTTTTATTATTATTATTTTTTTTTTTTTATTATGTTTACGTCTGTTAGAAAGTCACTGTGAATTTTGTTTTTTTTATTAAAAGATACACTCAAATCACACTGTTGTTCTTATGAAATATGAATAAAATTTAATGGTAATAATATAATAACGAAATGCTTAATTAAAAAATAACTATATAGCATGGATATACCAAATGATATTTGAAACAATTTAAAAGTTTTATTCAACCAGAATCGTATTTTCGTAATGGGAAAATCGATAATTTTTATTCTATATTAATAAAATCGTAGAAATAAAAATAATAATAAAAAAAAAAACGAAAACTTCTGAGAATGAATAAAATGGAGTAAAGAAATGACAAACAAAAATTAATCCAACAATTGAAGTTTAACTAATTATCGTTATCTTCATCGTTTTTGTATCGCATCGTTAGAACTCAACAATAATAATAAAAGGAAAAAAAAGAAAGAAAAAGAAAATTAAATAAAATGAAAGAAAGTAAAACTTTCCTGTGCACATACACACAACAGTTATCCTTCTTTCATTCCAGTCACAAATAATAAAAATAAAATCATTGATTTTTATTTTGTTTTATTTTCCTTTCACACGACTTATATCCTATCTACTTATGTCTGTTATTAACATTAACACTTTGTCAGTTGGATTAAGGTCCAATAGCCGAAAATTGTCCATTATATAAATAAAATAAATAATAGAAAATATACAGTAAATCCTCCTTATTAATACCAATAATTTTTTTTTTTTTGTTTATTTTCTAAAAGCTTAAACAGTTATTAATAATTAATAGTCATTACACCATTTTATATAGTATATTAACCGTGCATGTTTATTTTGCATATTTAAAAGTATAATTATGATTATTTTTATAAATAAAACGGATATAGTTTCTACTCTATCTTCATTATTTATAAAAGCATAATTTATATGCAAAAAAAAAAATATATATATATATATAACAAATATTCACAATCACTCTTTACATGGAAAACAAAACCATAGCGTATAGTAGAATTCTTACTGTAGTTTAATGAAACATTCTACTCGTTTCTTATAGTCTTTTTTTATCCTTTCAATACGACCAAATACACGTACTAATTATTAAATGAAAGAACATACAAAGTTGTGAAATGAAGGAAAATATACAAACATTTCACCACCCGTATTCAGTCTTTACAACATTAAAAGAATAAATAGAAAAATTAGTGAAAGCAAAATCATTCTATTAAAATAACATTGACGTCAATTTTACTTAAGCTTCGTTATGATTTTTTTTTTTTTTTTTACTTGTTTGTTCTAATTTCTTGATATTTTTTATTTTATTTATTTATTTAATTTATCTACTGTGAAGTAGAAATTTGCACGTCATTTAAGGATAACATAACGAAAAAAAAAAAGAAAAAATAAAATATAAAAAAACCATAAAGCAAATACCATTAGTGAGGAAAGAAAGTTTTAGAAAAATATAGAAACGAGAGGGTAATTAACGTCTTTATAAATATAAATACGATATATATATATAATATTAAAGTCCTTGATCCTTATTAATCTCTTTCTTTTCATTTATTGTCGTTTTTATATTAATCTTAATAAAGAAAAGAAATAAGATTATATATTTCACTACATTAATTTAACATGGAATACATAAAGTTTTATTATTTATACTATTCACCATGTTGGAGCTTTCATATTATTTTGAAAGCATAACTAATATCAATTTTTCTTATAGGTAATGTCGATTCAATGATATTTTTATTTTCGGTTACAGGATATTTTAGTGAAATTAATTATTTATAAAAGGACATGTCGACATTTCATGACTCTTGTAATTAATGTAGCTTTTATTTTCTCCATACTATGTTATCCTCTTTTATTATACAAATTATATAAGGGTAGTTTTGATAGTAGCATAATGTTAATGTTAAAAAAATGTACAAACTCTGTGTATCTTTTGTAATTCTCACTGATTACTAGCCAGACATCCAGCCAACAAGCAATAAAGCAAGTTAATTGTAATGTCCACACAATTACATGATAATAAATGGAGAATAATAAAAATATCCAAACCTAAATATATATATATATATAAACAGTCAGACATATTCATGCAGCATATGATTGGGCTATTAAAAATGTTTTTACTTATTACGTATTTCCAGTTACAATTTTAATTATTCCTTAGAACTAATTTTAAAATCAAAATTTTCTTGTACTGGGCATTGTAAAGTATTTAAGGTGTATTATGTAGTTGCTTTACAAATGATACAAATAATAAAACAAATAAAAAAGAAAAAACAATTTTCAATACACAGTCAGTTTGGTATAATTTCTTAACAACAATATCATTACATTCATCTCTCAATCTCATATTATTATAATTATTTTAATGATATGATATATATATATATATATATATATATAACAATATGTAGTAAAATGTACACGTATACGCTTCACGTAGTAACTTAATCGTGAGTAATTACATTGAGAATATTACAAAGTCGTGCATGGTTTATTTTGTTATTTTAAATGGTAACGACAAACGGAGTTGATAGCTGCTGCTTGTGATGCTACAGCTGTTGCTACTAAAAAATTATTATTCGGTAGAAAGAAATCTAGTGAATTTATAAAATCAACATTTATGTCATTTTTTAGATGTTTTTTGAGGCGCGCCGATCCTTTACATCGATTGTACTTTTACACTAGGCTTTTTATGATGATAATAATAAAATAAAAGTACAATTTAGGAGAATTATATCATTTTTTCATCTAATAAAAGCACGTTGAATATAAAAATTTGATGCGTTTTTGCACATGAAAATTTCTTTAATTTTGTTTACTGTAACTACACATCATTGGGTTCGATCCCATTGTCTAAACCAATCAAGTCAAGCAACGTTTTGTAATTAAAGCAAGTGTCTTTTAATAGTGAGCTATTTCACTTAAAATAAATTAAGAATTGAATTAGAAACATTGTTGAATGTTTGAGCCAATTACATTAATTTTCTTTATTTAACAACATTTTTTTTTTTCAACTAAAAATATTGAATAATTTCCATTCGATTTTCATTACAAATTTCTACCTTGATATAAACATAAAGATCTTAAAAACCAAGTAAAAAACATTAAACATAAAATTATATTTTGTATGACTATGCAGAAAGTTAAGATTTCCTCTTCAATTCTTATTGTTGATATGGCTAACAAAGCAGCATTTTTTTGTATTTATCAATTAAAAATACAACAATCGTATCGATAGTAACATTCATAAACTCTATTCGTTGTCTGGTTAAATTAATAATATTTTTTTTAATTTTACTTTTTATTAAAACAACAAAAAGTTTAATTAATTTGAAGCAGCATTTTTTTCTTAAAGTTTTTTTTTTTTTATGTGAAAACATAATTGCAAAATCCGTTTATAAGAATTTAAATAGAATATTTTTACATTTACTGGCTAATTGGTTTCGTTATTTAAAAAATGAAAAAAAAATACAAAGATTTGTTATGTAATTAGTGCTGTAATAAGCGAATAATTGTTGAAAGTAGTACAGACATTTTAAATGGCATATAATATTTATAATAACATGACTAGACTGTAAAATCATATCAAATTCGTATAAATGTTAAGAGTGCACAAAATAATAATAATAATAATAATAAAAAAATATGAAGGAAAAAAAATTATCTGCTTAAAAACTGTGTATCATTCCACTTTCAAAGTTACAAAGAAATAAAATTCAAGTAACGATCAAATCTATGTATGTAGCAAATAAAAAAAAAAAAAGAAAACGAAGAAAACTTTCATATTTTATTGCAATTCAAATAGAATAAAAATCGTATTTGTTTAGATTAAACGTGAAGTGAATAGAAAATTACATTTTTTTTATACTTTTGTTGTTGGTGGGTGGACTTTTAAGTGGATGAAGCTTTGAAAAATGTTTAAAAATAAAATTCAAACTTTTCCATCATTTTCTCATCTTTTCGTGGATAGACAACGTTGTAAATGTCGTCATTGCCGTTATTATATATATATGTATATAGAACAAAAAGTAAAATAAATATCCAACTCGATTTGAACTTATTTCTTTTCGTATTTGGATTATATTTTTCTTAACTTTACATAACTTTGAAGAAGAAAATTGAACGTTATGAAAGAACGTAAGAAAAAAAATCGAGAAAACGCCATGTCGTATCGTTTATTGTTTCTGCTTTTTCTGTTCTAGTTTCTCTTCGTTTTTCCAACATGACAAAATTAAAAAAAAAAAATAAGAGAATTTTTTTTTTATTTCATTATAACGGATGTAGAACTACGGCTGATACTGTGCCACATATTTTTAATTTTTATTATATGTCTTCATGATAAAAATTAAGGGTGTGCAAATTTTTTAAGTGCATTAATATTGCTTGTAGAGCACATAAATTAAATGTGTGGTATTTATCTTGAAATGAAAATGATGATGATGATGGCGATTGTGATGACGGGAAACGAATTGTAATAGAAATTATAGGGGTGGCATGAATAAATACTCTATAGTACACACATACACACCCTTAAAAACTTATTTTCCATTTCTATACATTTTTTCTATTCGTTTCGCTGTTAATTTATATATTTTTTCATATTTAAATAATATTGACAAGTACGTGCATTTGATTTCCCTCACGTTTATCTATACATATTCTATACATTTTTTATCATTACAGTCGGTACAAATAAAAAATGAAATAAAAAGAATTCCCGTGAATAACGAAAAACCGAAAACCGAAAACGAAATATACTTGGTTTTGCCTATTTAAATTGCACGGAAGAATAAATTTATAAGTCACAGTTGAGTTGAGAAAATAAAAAAAATTTAATTGAAAATGATGTTTAGGAAAGTGGGAAAAGAAAACGTTGGATGTCACTGTAAAATGAAAGAAATAATATTCATGCAGGGAATAGTAAGTGGTGGTGTAGAATAAATAAGGGCGAAATATAATAGGCTAACTCATCATCAGCAAACAATACAAACTGTAACACCAAGAGTAGCAAAAACATTGTGAAATAAAAAATTATAACGAATTTTTGAAATGAAACGAAACGAAATGAATCAATCATAATTATTCAAAAGTTATACATAGCCCACTCAAATTTGATAAAGGGGGTGGATTAAAAAAAACAGAAAAATAAAAAAAATATTGTTATCATTTCTACCCATACACCAAACAAAAAAATAAATAAATAAAACAGACAGACAGACAGACAGAGAAAAATGGAGAAATATTGATTGTTGATCAATGTTCATTTTTCTATGTTTTCAGTTTTTCAGTTTAAATAAAATTACTAATCAGTACACTAATAGGGGAACGAATTGATTAAATGTGGTTAAATTTGATTTTTATTTCACTTTTTTTCTTTTTTTTTTTTGTTAAAATCACAAAACCATAATTTAGAGTTAATCAATGGGAACGAAAATAAGGCATATAAAAAATAAAGAATAAATGAAATGAAATCAAATTAAAAAGCATTAAATGCAAATAGAAATATATATTTTTGTTATTTTTATATAAAATTTAATTTATATTCTGCGTTATTACTGTTATAACGTAATTATTTTACCCCACAAGTAATGTTTAATCATTTATCTTACATATTACTGCTTATGACATATGCAACCATTATAAATATTTTTTTTTTTTTTTCATTTATATAATTAACAAGATTATTTCTTATTAAAAATATAAAATATAGCTGAATATAGTAGTAAATAAAAAAAAAAAAAAAAAACACTGTACAGCAATATTAGTTCCACCCGTTTCATTTTTAATCAAAATCAAATAATAATTTTTTTTTTATTGAAAGTCATAAAAATATCACTCGCAAATATTTTCAGAAATGAAAAAAAAAAAAAATTATTTTTTTTTTTAATAAACATAAATAAATTTAAAAATAAATGATTAAAATTATCCAATAAATATATATATGATAATTAACAATAACGTTATCTATCTAAAATGCATGCATGTTTCTTTATCTGTTTGTATTAAAATTAGTGATAGCAAATATAATAAAATTAATAATGAGTGGCACGTGCGCCCCTAATGGTTTTTGGAATATATTAGGAGAATTAATAGGAAATAATCGTATAAGGAGTTGTTGTAATGAAGGATTGACAAGGAGTGCATTAAATCTTTTTATATCTTAAATTTAAACAGTAAATATTATTAAAATTTCTCCTGCAAATATTTTATAATTTTTTTTACAAACATATTGATTGAAAATAGCAAATTGGATTATATAAAAATCACAATAATTTTATGCAATTATTGTTTCCTTATTTCTTAAAGAACTTATATGACTTGGAAATTCTAAAATCATTACACAGCAAAATAATAATAATAAGAATAAAAATAATAAGAGTAAGAATAATAGCACTAAAGACAATGATTTTAATGAAATTTTTTAAATTTAATTTATTTTAATTCAATACCAAGTATTTAGAATATTTGAATATTTTATTTTAATTTAAACAATGGCTAAGACGTCGTCTATATTAAGTATTAAATAAATATTTATTCAAAAATTTTAATAAAATAAAACGTAATAAAAGAAAATAAAAGCAGTAAAGTGTGTTATTCTTATTATGGTTAAATATATAACAGAACATCAAACACAATTAATGCACATATTTGTTAATAAGGTCACCGGAATTACATTAATACTCAATAGCATAAATATTACTAATACTATAAATTAATTATAGAGAAAATAAAAACAAAAACTACTCAATATTCTTGTGAAGCATACTTTTATCAAGAAATCATTATTGCATAAATGAATTGGCAAGATATTAATAATTTATCAAAGGATTAAACTGTTTTGTTAAGTATATGCCTATGCTACATAATATCAATAACTTATATTAGCAAATGTCTAATAAAAATACATTAAAATCGGTTGTTTTCTCACATTTACGTTGTGTTTTATTCACGATTTCATCCTAAACTGATTTTCATGCAGAAAACATCAAGGATTCCGTGTTCGTCAGTGCGAGAGTATCCTAAATAAATGTGTTTTCATAATTAAAGAAATATGATTACAGTGTTTTCACTTTCTATTTCGTTTCTTCTTTTTTTTAAAGAACTTTAGAGTATTTTTACCACATTATTATTCTTATTATTGGAAAAATCAATGAGTTAGGACAGTTGACTGACTGTAATAAAAATAAAACTTAAGTAAAAAAAAAAAAGAAAAAGTGTCTAACCACCTACATTCTTATTATTAACAGAGAAAATAACCTCGACTGTTCACATTATTTTTTTCACATAAAGAGAGAACAAAAAAAAAAACAGAAAAAATCTCAAAAAGGAAATATAAAAATCAATCATTTTCTTCTATGTATTTCGTTTTTTTTTTTTTTTTATTATATTTTAAGCTTGATTACATAAAATCATTGTATTTCGTTTAATTTTTCTTTACAATATTTCTATCTTCTGTTATTTGATGATAAAGATTGCTTTTCAATTGAATTTTTTATTTTTTATTTTATTATTATTATTATTGTGCTTGCTTAGAAAAACAGACAATTTTTTTTTTTCCATTTTTTCTCTGAGAAATTATACGAAAAGTAAATAAATCTTTAAAAGTTTTTTTTTTTTTTTATTTTGTCATCGATATTTTTTATTTCTTTTCTTTTCACATTTAAGCTCTTCTATTTTGCTTAATTTAAAATTGTTTTGAAGTAAAATGAAAGGAAATGATTCACAATAAATTAAACAAAATAGAAGTGAAAAAAAAAAAAAAAATCTTTTGTCGCTTTTCACGCTTCAATGTGTCTACGTTTGTTACGTAAGTGTTAACGTTTTTTTTTTACATAACATTTATATTCAGGGCCGTGGCGAACAATATTGCCACCTGAGGTAGAAAAATGAAAAATTAAAAGAAAAAAAAAAAAATAAACAAAGGATATAAAAGACGATTCTTTGTGGCATTAACATCAATAATGATTTAAGGATTTACATAAAACTAGATAAATGATTTTCATTTTAAATTTGTAACCTATCGCCACGGCCCTGCTTATGTTTTAATAACGTTACATTATAACGTTGGTTAATATTATTCGTTGAGATTTTAACAATAGCAGACTTAATAACCAGACGTTCTAAGAAAAGTATTAAAATGATAGCACCCCCGACCAGCTACATATTTGAGAAAAATGTATGAATGATACTAAGAAAGTCACTCATTCCGATTTATAAAAGTTTCCAAATGTAATTTTTATTCCATTGCTATGCTTCTTAGTCGTTTTTCTTTCAAAGTTTTCTTTGTTTTGTATAAAAAAAAATGACTTGACGAACTATTTTGGCGCTTTAGCCAATAATATTTAACGACGCCCTAAAAAAAAAAAAAAATCACTGTGAATTTCCCGAATTCGTTCTTTTGTTTTGGCATTAAAATGCTACTTCTATCCTATCTTTAAAAAGCGGAATATAATTTAAATTAAATTTCCTTTGGCCATTTCTGTTTTGCGCTTGATACGACATCCTTGTCGCTATACATCCAACGTTCGCGACAGTTCTGCTTAAATGCAACTCATATAGAATAGATATCTGTTAAATATAGGGAAGACCACATTCAATATCCTTCAATATGGAATTGCACTTTTAAGGTATATTGAAATATGTGTTAGAGCAAAATTAACAAATAAAATCTTCTATTGCTAATCACTGAATGATTTTCTATTTTTCTGGTTGTTACGTAATTTATCATGAAACTAGGAAATATTTTATATTTCTATGCGTTTTTTTTTTTCGTCATCGTCGTCGTCATCGTTTCACAATATTACGCTACTGTTAATGTTGCAGACAATTTTTTTTTAAATTATTTTTCAATTACAAAAGTTAAAGTTTCTTCTTTTTTTTTTTTTTTTTTAATTTTAGCAACGTCAATCAAATTTAATTTAATTTTTATCAATTTTTTCCACTATGATGATGCTACTTGTCAATCATAAAAATATGTATAGTCGTCAAGATGTTTCTATAGGGTACTTTATATACTCGATACGGTAACACTCCCTTCAACTATATAACCTGCATATGTAATGTTTGAAAATCAATTTTAAATAAAAAAAAAACAAAAAAAAAGTTGTCTGCTAAACAGTTGATTTGAAATAATAGACGCACGTGTTTTAATTTTTAAACATTTCCTAGTAAAAGGTAATTTAAAAAAAAAAAAAAATAAATGCAATAACATGGATTACGTAACGTTACGATTTAATGTAAAAAAAACAATAAATATGCGACAACAGAATTCTTCAAGATTTAAACCATTTTTCTAACCGCAAGCCAGATGCAAAAGCATCAAAGAATAACTAAAGTTGGGGATGAGTGGTAAAAGCAATTTTCCTACAACAATTTAAAAGAAAACAAATTATTGTTTCTCATTATTGTTTTTGTTCGAAATATTAGAGACGACAGTTTGACATAAATGTCACAAAATATTTATTTATTTGATTCGTGTTTTTAATTTGTACTTGCTGTTACTGTTTTTGTGCTGCATCTGAATACTTTGCAGGTTTAAAAAAAAGAAAAAGAAAAAAAATTGAAAGCTTTTACTAAATGTATGCTAATCGTTGGGGTTTTATCCTCCCTTTTTTTTTGGTTTTGATGTTTATAATAATTATTTGTATATATATTTTTACATTATTTTGAATTATTATTCTAATTTTGTTTTGTCCATTCATTTTTAATTTACTCTTTTGTGAAAATTATTACATCGAATGTAGTTAATTATATAAAACAAAAAAGTTTCATATCATTGTGCTAAATTTATACGGAAATAGAATGAATAGTAAAACAAATCAATTTCGATTTTAATGAATGACAAAATCACTTCCATATCCGAGGTAATACTTGGGAAACTGATAATAATGTATAGAAATCAGCTGTACCAAGTTTATATAAAACAAGGATTCTTATCAAAAACATTAGTTTCATTCACAATTTCAATGCCAATCGACAGTAGGCAGTGTTTATGCAAATATTTTCTTTTAAATTAGCATATTATTCTATGCGCACTGTAATAACAATTCTCTTATAAATACGTACAATTTTAATCACAGATCCTCTATTTCCTTGCATTAACAAATCTATCAAAATTAGTTTATGAACGTAACATAATGTTAAACGTGCCGAACGTAGCATATCAACGTCACAATTAAAATTGTTGAGAATTATAGAGAAAAATAATTCTCGAAACCATACACAAGCAACTAATGTGCATTAAGTATTTTATGCTTTTTATTTTTTATATGTTTATAATTGGATACTATTTTAATAAAAAAAAATAAAATTTTAAAATTAGGTCAAATTGTTATGATTTTATTGTATTTATGTTGAATATTTCCATTTTTATATAAAATTTGTTTTATATAATTAATTAAAAAAAAAAAAATGTAATGAAATTTGTAAACATTTTGGCGCTATTCAAATAAAATATTTTCAACAAAAAATTCCTATAAAAATTTATTTGTTTTGCATTTAATATTTCGATAATTAATAAATTCTTGAATTATGTAAAAATATATTTTTATTTTTTTATTGATTTTTTAACTTTTCATTATAATTAAAAATAAAGGATAAAAGATAACCACCGTTTAAAACCCTTAGAAAGGGATTAAGAGCGGAGTTCACCTGTGAATAGCACAAGCTACGATGTCTATTTAATGGATTATATTTTAGGATGTTAAATTTGTTAGGGAAAACGACCGACGAATGAAAAAATAATTTTTGTATTGTTTGGCTGTGAGTTACCGGTCCGTCCCTAATTGCACATAGTCTGGATTTTTTTTTTTTTTTTTTTTTAGAGAAGACATGGTTGCCACGGATTTAAATCCGTTCATATTTTAGAGAGATGAGATGTTAATGATGCTGATAACAATCGTTGATTTTTCTATTAAAGCATAAAATAAATGTTACATTGTGGCTCGATTATTGGCAAAATCTTAAAGTCGCATAATGTTTTTGAAAGTTTATGATTTTGCGGGCAGTATTTACCCAGCAACGCCCAGTTTTGTATCATTCTAAAAAGAAAAAAAAATGTTTTTAATTTTTTAACTTTGTTATAAAAATTTATTACTAAAATTACTCTGCACATGGTACTTTTTTTTTTTGTATGTTACTCTTGCAAAGCAAATTCACAGAATAAAATACAAAATTCAATTTATACTTAGCAATATGATGCAGTAAAAAACGTAATAAGAATTTTCAGAATGAAGGATAAAACGTTTAATTTAATTGAACTTTTAATATAAATATAAAAAAAATACAAAATGCAAAATAAGATATCCAATTTACAACCAATTACATATTGATTATATAAATATATTAAATGACAAAAAAAAATTATTTTATTTTAATATTTGAAACACGCAAAATCTGGATAATTCGCTTTTATTATAAAAATATTAACTATTTACCATAAAAACGTTCATTTTAGTTTGTACAACCCAAAAGCGCTGCAATAAAGTGAATTAAAAATGTTTTCAATGTTTAAAATGTTATTGTTGCTGCTATTAAATTTACATTTTGTATTCCTATACGGATTACCAATGGTAAGTTATTTGATAAAATTTTCGATTTTTTTTTTATTGTATTATTTTTTAATTAAGCAACAGGAATCAACAATAAATCCATCACTACTTCCAATTGAAAATAATATAAAAATAAATAATAGTGAGGAAACGTTATTGAATGATGATGAAATTGAATCAAGGAATGACCAACGTACGGTTGTCACCGATATTGAAAAGTTAAAAAAAGTTGGTGAAATACTGCAAACGGTGGGCGAAATCGTTATACCGATAATCATAGATAGTGCAACAAAGCAACAAAAGTTTACTGACGTTACGGTTCTTGGTGATAAGAAACCTGCTGTACTTTTACCGGTGGCACATTCCCGCACCAATGGCATTAGTATTTTACATTCAATCAAGCAAGATGTTGATGATATGTCAAATAAAAACTAAACGACGAGGTGTACAGTTGCGGTGCTGTTTTGTAGAAATTATTTCATTCTAAGTAAGGACATTTAGTTAGTACAGACGCATTAGGATTTTTTGTTTAAAAATGAATAAAAATTGAATTTGAATTATAATTAGTAAATGTTTGAACCTGAAAAGGGAATGTCGAAAAGTGTCCGATTCTACAATTATAGTAATGGAACATCAGGCTTTGATATTGTTATTGCTATACTTTTTTTTTTGCGTTGTGTTGTATGAATATAATGAAAAGGTTCTTGTCTTAAACTGGGTACAAAAAATAAAATATTTAATAAAAAAACTATCTATAAAACTTATAATCATAATTTTAGTAAAGACACTTTTTTTTTTTTAATATAAGGTTTAATTTAATAAAAAAGATTGACTTGTAGTGAAGACACTTTCGGTTATTTATTTTATTGTTTATAGTTTTGTAAACTGTTTTATCGACAACGATAAGACTGTTTTTCTTTTTTTTTAAATCAAAAAAATTTTGATCGTTGCTGTCATTTTGTTGTACTCCATAACCTCAAAATTCTTTTTAAACAATAATAAACAATTTTAAAGTGCTTTTGAAAGTATTAATTAATTAAAAAGATTAATAAATATATATCATTTAATTATGTTTTCGGCGAATAATACAAATGTTTTAAATAAAAATCACAACACTGATGTTACCCAATTAAAGGCAGATAAATTAGAAGTTTTCATCAATGATTACTTAAAAGAGGATTTAAATAATTATGATAGACAGTTACAAATAATGAATAACGAATTACTGGAATATATTCAGCTTAAAAATATGATTGAGACAATTAAAAGTGATTTATTTAATGCTGAAAATAATTCATTTAAAACGAAAATGAATGTCGGTGGTAATTTCTTTATGCAAGTGAAAGTACCAAAAACCGATAAGATTTTAGTTAATGTTGGATTAAATCATTATGTGGAATTTACAATGGATGAAGGTTTAAAATTTATTGAGATGAAAGTGAAAATTTTAAATAAGCAAATTGATATAATTAGGGAGGAAAGTATTAAAACCAGAGCTAATATCAAATTAGCGCTCATGTGCATTGGTGAACAACGGAAATTTAATTAATTTTTTTATTATTATTATTAAATTTACAGTACAATTAATAAAATTTTTATTTTTATTATTTATATTATTAATACAATTATATGTTCAATTACAATCGTTTATGTTTTTGTAAATAATAATTATTGTATTTGCATGATGATGACTGCGGTGGTGAGATTGTGTACAGATCACCTTATTGGTCGTTTCTTTGTGTACACAATCCACTAGTAAACAGTCCATTCAGTAATACAGTGATTTTTATTTATTATTTTTCTGTTTATTAATAAACATTTATTATTATTAATAAAAAAAAAAATGTATTTAATCGATTAATTAATTATTTAAACAAAATAAAGAAGAGGAAGAAGATGAAGAAGAAGAGAAGAAAAATGAAAATAAATACAAAAGTGGGATGATAACCCTACTAAAATAGATTTTTAAACACTGGAATTTTATTTTATTTATAATTACTACAAAATACAATGAATTATTTCTCTTTTCCCAATTTTTTTTTTTTTTTTTAATTAATTTATTTTCTTAGGAACCAATAGACGAATCAATATATTTTCTCTACCACCTCACAATCAATTTTATTGATTTTAATTGAAACCATTACACTCTGAGGCATTTTCTTTTTTTATATCTTAATTAGAAATTTTATTTACAATTTAGATAGATAACAGAATTGAAAAGTGTTGTTATTGTAGAAATAAATGAAAAAGATGAAAAAAGAAAAACATTTTTTTTTTTTTTTACTCGTTCTGTTATCACATTTTGTATTAATTTTTGTTTATTTTTTATTAATTAATTGAAGCTAATAAAGCTCTCCTGACATTAAAAACTAAAATACGGAGCAAACCGTTAATTCATTTTATAAGAAATTAATGCAAATTTACTTCTTTTTTTTTTTTTTTCTAAAACCTTAACCATTTTTACTGCTGTAAAGGAAGTGCAAACTTCCGCATTAATTAAATATTTATTTTTATCGGAAATAGATTATTTTACTGATAATGCTAGGCATTGTGATTTAGTTGTGAGACTCAACATAAAATTGTTGTTTGCCGAAGTGCTGGTTTTATTAACTGATAATAACCAAAAGTAAGTAGTGGTCAATTAAAAAACATAAAACAAAAATTCCAACAATAATCCAATTAATTTTTTTATTTTTTATTTTAGTTTAGTTTATTGTAATTAAAATTTATTTGTTTCATTTTTAAACATTTGGTTTTGTTATATTTTATTTATACTTAGCACATAGTTTAGAGTTTAAAGACGAAAAATTAAGATTAATTAGATTTTCTTTCTTTTTTTTTTTAATTAATTACATTTATTTATTATTTAAGTAATTAATTAATTAATTATTACAATAAACATTTCAAATAAAATGAGCAGAATCAAATAAAATAAGGTACTCAAGTGTTTTTTATTTATTAATGCTATTATTATTATTATTATTATTAATAATAAAAAATTAAACACGCTTAATATATTTACCTATTTATAAATACACTTAATTTCATTTCATTTTATTTCTGTTTAAATTTTTTTTTTATTAAGTAACAAACACACAATTGAGAAAAAAGTACAAAATAAATCATAAAACACAATATTTATATATATATAAAACAAAAAAAAAGAAAAGAAAACATTTACAATTATAAATTATTAAATTCGTTGATTTAAGTTATATATTTATTTAATTAAATTATTTTCAATTAAGCTTTATTCGCTTTTATTCATTTCTCTTTATTCTTTTTTCTTTATTCTTTACAATGATAATTAACAAATTAAATTGTGACGCTAAATAAAATATTATTAAAACACAAAAAGATAAACAACAAACAATTAACTGGTTTTATAATTATATTTTAATTTATTTCTTTTTTTTTTATTATTATTATTATTCATTGTTTTCTCTTCTCAGTTACATTTTAATTGGAAAATTTAATTTGATTATAGAAAAAGTGATATATTTATTAATATTATTTTTTTCCATTCAGATGTCGCTTTTTTAATTTTCAAATATGATTCGAATCTTTGCTATTAATGTTTTTTTATATTATACCACATTTATAATAATTTTTATAACTAATATACCAGTTAAACATTACCAAAAAAAAACTATTAAGAAATATTTTTTAATTAAATTAATCATTTACTTTTCGTTTCTTTACTTATAATTATATAATAATTAAAACCAATATTATATATTCTTAAAATGAACAATTTTTGTTTTGTTTTGTTTTGTTTTGTTTTTTTTGAACAGGAAAAATCAATGTAAAACAATAATTAAAAAAAAAAAAAAAAAAAATTTAATTAAAATAATTAAAGCTTTTATAATCCAAATTAATTAATTCTTACAATCTAATTTATATTTATTATTATTATTATTATTTTTCATTTTTTTTATTTTTTAATAAGTTTTATCTATAATATAATTTATTTATATTAGAAACTATAATTAAGCAAAAATCATCATCATTTTTTTCTTAATATTTAATTTTTCATTTTATTTATTTAATTAATTTATAAAGTTAATTACTTATTATTTCTTTGTAGAACAGAATTTTTTATTTATTTATTTATTTATTTATTATTATTTTTTTTCTTTTTTTTTTTTTTTGTGTGTATTTAAATACTTTAAAAGATTTTTTAATATTTTTGGAAATTACTTATTTAAGTTAATAAAATTCAAATTTTTAAATTTTTTTTAATTTTTAACATTAATCACATTTGTTAGTTCTAATAAAACGTTTAATTTAAATTTAAATAATAATGATTCTTCTTCTTTTTTTACTTTCTTTCTTTCTTTCTTTCTTTATTTAATTTTAATTTAACGGCGGGTGAATAACAAAATATTTAATTAATAATTTTCTTTTTTGTCCATTAAATCAAATAATTTTTTAATTTTTTATTTGTTTTTTTTTTCGATTTTTCTTTTGTTTTATAAATAACGAACACAAATTATTTTTTATAAATTTTTTTTTTTTTTTTTCTTTTTATATTTATATGATTAATTAATTATTACAAATTTTATAATATAATGATCAAAGAAGACGACATACATAATTAACAAACAACAATGTAATTGTATATTCTTAAAAAAAAAAAAAAAAAAAAAACAAAACAAATCAATAGAATTTAATTTTGATTTAGAAAAGAAATTTCGCACCAATAAAAGCACCAATTGAGTTTCAATTATACAAAAATTTAGACCAATTTTGTTAATAAACATTTTATTTAATATTAATCAGCCAATTTAATTTAATAATTCTTTATAATTTAATTCGAGAATTGTTGATTTGTCGTTAATAATTTAAATGAAACAATAAATATAAAATTTACATTTCATCAAGATTTCTTCTTTTTTTTTTTTTTAAACAAAACATGCAAAAACGTTTTCATCGTTCTTCAATAAAGTTTTTTCATTCATCCTGCTTGTATGTATTGTTTAAATTTCTTAATGAATTAAAAAATATATATTTACAGTTCCCCTAAAAAAAAAGTACACCAAAATAAGAGACATTGAACCATACCTGGAAATAAATGAAAATAAAAATAAAAATAATTAATTAGTTTTCAAGTAAATATTTTATATACAAAAAAAAAGGTGAAATAGTGGTAAAAAGATTTCAACCACTTAGTATTATATATTCTGACACGTTTTATAGTGATTTATGATTAAGAAGATACTGTTCCCATATTATCGAGATAACCAGTATATCGTAGAGAAACAATTAGAGATTCCTAAGGCAAACATTTCTAACAGCACCTAACAATAATCTTTGTACATAGGAAAGAACATATTTTTCCAATTTGGAATAAAAAATAAATTCTAATATGTTTTTTTTTTATTTTTAAATTCACTTGTCGCATACCAATAACCCGACTTTTTCGAATTGTCATGTCTAGAAAACTGCAACTTTCTACTACAGTAATAAAAAAAAAAAAATAAAATTTATTGAAAATAATAAAACTATTGGCAAAACAATAATGAATCACGGTTATGAAAAGCAATAATAATGCTAATATATATATATATATATATATATATTATAGAAAAAAGTTTATACATCAAAAACCATTTAATTATCAACTGATAATAATGTTGCAAATTTAGTATTTAGTTATCATATTTATAAATATATTAAAGCTTCCGTATTCTTCCCCATGTAAAGTATAGTAAAAATAATAATAAAAATAAAAATAAAATATTAATTATTAATTAAATAAATAATTTATAACCTAACACAAGTTTTTCTTTATTGTGCAATTTTAATAATAGACAAAATAGAGGCATATGTGTACATCAACTATGTGTGTATGAATATATATAAGCTGAATTTGATAATAGTAATAATAAATAGCGAGTCATATGCTTAGTGTTATTAATATAATTTTAAAAACAGTAATTAAATAATAAGATATACGTTTCACCTTCAGATCTATTTATTTTAAATGAATTTTTTGCTACACTTTTATTTCTGGTAGTAGTAGTAGTGTTATGTTTACTATAAGATCTTATCAAAAAATTCATTATTACTTTAAATTTTTAGTGTTATTTAGTAATTAAAGAAAAACTATTCAAATGGTCAACGGTTTTTAACCAATTGCTACGAGTTATTGAACTCTGTGAAAATTTCTACAAACGATTTATTTCACATGAAAGTTTTTATTGTGAATTTTGTGTGAATAAGCCTATTAAGTAGTTAAAAAACACTTAATACTGTACACGGGTTGTACACTTAACTCGTAATGTTGTAAAACATTTAGGAAAGTGTGGACATTAATTTTTAATAGCAATTATCCATAGAATAAAATATCAGGATACTACCTATGTAGACAAGCTATTAAGGTGCATTTTTCAAAGTTTCCATAATTCAAGTGAAAATTTGTTAAAAACACACTATTTCTGATTTTATTAATTTTTAATAGAAAAACACCTTGTTTCTTTAAAATACCATTCCGTAACAAATAGTAATAATCGCATAGTATTAAATTAAATATAATTATGTAATATTAATTAGTTTAGATATGTTAAAATATATTTTTTTTTTTTTTATATTTTCAAAAACAAAATAAATCATCATTGTGTCACGATTATTCTATGATTTTATGACATATATATACATATATAAATAATTAAATAAAATTAAATGATAAAAATAAATAGCAGAAACAAAATAAATGTTTATCTGAATAACTGACATTGAAATAATAATAAAAAAAAAATTATTATTATTTTTTTTTTTTTTTTTTTTATTAGATTATTAGAGTAATAATAATAGTAAAAAAAAATTAGCAAATCAAATTACAGAAATAAAAAAAAAAAAAACAATCAGCTTTTTAGCACAATTATATTCAATAAAACTTTTTTTTTTTTATTGATTTACAATTTGATAAATAATATAAATTTTCCATTGATAAATATAAAGATTTTACCAAAAAAAAAAAAAAAAAATTGAAAGAATAGTGAAAAAAATTTAATGCATAAATTTAAGATGCGATGGTCTTAATATCATGAACGCTTATGGATAATGCATTTATATAGTTTAGTGAGCAGTGATTTTATTATGGAAATATAATATTTCAATATCACAGTTTTTCAAATGGGATAAACTAATTTTAATAAACTAAATACGCTAAAATAAACATAATTATATAAATAATCTGTCATCTGATCATATTTTATCGTCACGTGCTTCTTCTGATAAAATTTAACATAATTACATATGGTCAAGCATTAATAACAATCTCGAATTTATGTAAATACCGCACATAAACCGTAGATCACATGTCATTTCCTTGTAATCAAAAAACTTTATTTTTAATGTACATTAATCAAACGATAAGAAAACATAATTTTGTTTTTAATAATTAATAGTCGGAAAATAGTTTAATATTTTTGTAAAAAGTAAAAAAAAACAAAATCAACATTTAATTCCGTCGGGTTGCAAGAATAAATATTTATATGCAACAATAACCAATAAACATTAAGTTGAAAGCAATTAAATAATTTTATATTTACACAAAATAAACAAAATAAAATATAAAATAAAAACAAAAAGAAAAAAAAAAAGCATTAAACAATAAAAATTATATTTCTCAACCAATTAACCAATAATTAAAATTCGCTCCGCCTAGTTTACCATTAAACAAAAAAAAAAAAATGCAAACGAATGAAATAAAAAATATTTTAAGAAACGGCAACTTAAAAGTAAAAAAGAAAAAAAAAAGAGGAAAGCGAAAAAAAAAAGGTTACCAAAACCATCACTGTAGGGAAACCAGTAAACAAGCAATGAAATTAAATAAAAATAAAAGTAAAACGTTGCAGAATAAAAAAAAAAAATAATAATAAATAAATTCGTGATGGCCGGTAATCTTTTTTCGCAAACAAAATCATCAGCAAACAACAGCAGCAGCAGCAGCAGAAGAAGAATAATATCCAAACGAAACGAAAAAAAAAAAAAACAATGTAACGTGTGAGGTGAATAAAAAAAAAAATAAGTAAAGAGAGAATAAAAACAAACTTTAATTCTTTAACTTTGCCAATAAAAAGTTGAAAAAAAAAATAAAAAAATCGTAAAAATCATAAAAAAGACGTTACTAATCAAATTTAAGTAGTTTCCATGCAAAGGATCATAAGGATGAAAAAATTCGCTACTCGTATTATTTTCATTACCATTTGATAGTTATTATTTTTTTTTTTTTTTAATTATTCATTTTTTTTATTGACAAGATATAAATTTATCCTTTCAGCTCAGAAGAACTCAATGTCTGCATTTAAGTATTACTGGGCTAATGCATTGTTCCATTATTTTTCATAAAATTTTATTATATTATTTTGTTATCAAAAGTTTAATTAAATAAAAAAAAAAAAAAAAAAATGTTGGAATTTAATTTTATAATAATAATAAAATAAAAATAATACTACAATGGTAGAGATTAGTGCAGTAGAAGCCACTTTAGATGAAATTAAATTTTGCTTCTTTTTTAATCAATTTTATTTAAGTCTACATTTATCATATTACAGTATAATGCCCGTTGCATCATGTTACATAAATTTCTTTATTTTTATTGAATACAAAACAAGAATCCGATTATACGATTTATTAAGTAAAAGAAAAACCGAATTATTACTATAATTAATGCTATAAAAAAAAATTTGATGAGGGAAAAAAAACATCTCAAAAAAGACTAGCTGTTTATGTTACCAATAAATTATCGACAAAAATTATTAATATGATAAGACTGTTCTATGAATAAGACAATACATTGGCATAGTAAAAAGCCGCATAGTAAGAAATCTCATAGTAAAAATGTTAAGCAAATAAATAAATAAAAAAAAATTATGAAATCAGGAATCGTTAATCATTCAGATCGTTAAAAAATTAAGTTACCTCGCTAGTGATTAGTTGTTGATATTTTTTCGAATAATTTCCATTTATACAACTGTACAGTTTATATTTTTGTATTTACCACAAAATTTTATTGAATTAAAACATTTTTATTATTATTTACGAATTTTCTGCGATATGTTTTTTGCCATTCGGTGTTTTCATTGTGCAACTTTTTTAGTTAAAATTTTTTTTTTCATAGCGTATTGAAATTCTTTAAAAAAAAATTCGCTATAAAAAAAAAAAAAAAATTCTCAAAAGCTTTTTTAATAAATCCGGAAAAAGTTTTTAGATTAGAAAAATAATTAACAATTCTTACTGGGATGTTAAGATCAGAAAAGTGTTTCAAAATAGTAGAACGATAATTATTGAGAAAATTTATCTCATAATACTTTACTTTACTTTTAAGTAAATTTCATTTTTTTTTTTTACAATTAAAAAAGAAAAAGTTTTTCCTTAATTTAACTAATAAGGAAAAAAACTACTTAAAACTACTTGAAACCAAACATAGATTTGATTTGAGTTTAGTTTTAGTTTATTTGAAATGGGATTTCTTACTTGATGAAGAGAAAACAGCTAGAGCTTTGGAATTATCGAAGTAAAATAAATGATTAAACATTTTAATTAACGCTTTTAGATCTAGATTTTAGAATAATAAGCAATTATTGACATATATGGTATAAACATGATTCATACAATAAACAGAGCAAAATACTTATTTACATATATATGTAAAATAAAATTCCACTGTAGCTGTAAACAGAATAAAAAAATATGGAAAATTTAAAAATGCTCTATGTTGTAAATGCAACCCTAAATTTACACAAATTCATATTAAATGCATACATAAAAAAAAAAAAGTATTAATTTTATTGCGGAATTTCTTTATATAGTTTATCGTTTAAAAAATTTTATTTTTACATTTTCTAGATAGATAATAACCTTCGAATCTCGATTGTATTACACAAATAATTAAAAAAGCATTTTGTTTGCAGTTTTCTAATTAGAAAAAAAAAATCCCTAAACTTTATCCCACCTTACCGTATTAACCTACGACACCAATTTTTATTAGACTGAAAAATAAGAAAATAAAATTAAAAAACTAAAAACATGACTATTTTTTCTTTAGAAAAAACCAAAAAATTTCAATTTTATATTGTTTCGGGATGTTGGGATTTACAAGAAGATTTTTAAAACAGACACAATTTTATGTCCAATGTTAATATTTAATACTTTTGTTGGAAAATAATAAGAGTAGAAGGCACTGAGAATAGTAATTTTCTGTATTATTTTACTTTTCCTTTTTATAATTTTTCCTATTTTGGTGGTTCTAACTATGGTCGCACACCGCTTAAATAGGTATATGCTGAAGATTTTCAAATACTATTTGGAGTTGAAACTTAAATTATTTTTTTTTACATAATTAGACATAATACTGCTCTTCTTCTAACTTTGTGCTAGTAAAAATAAAGGTAAGAAGGTTATACCATCTCATTGTAATTAATTTTTTGTATTCCAAAGCTCTTGATTAAGAAAATAATCTAGAATTTCAATCTGTACAATCAAAATTATCAATTTTTTTTTATAAATATAACACAGGGCACTGCTCAAATGAGGTTGCGACAATCATGCCTCCTCGCGAAAACCGGTTACACGCTACAAGGGCTGGAACTGCTGCAAAGAGTGGAACGGTCATATTGGATACTCGAACTGCGATAAACCTTTAAAACCAACGTCCACAGATAACTAAAATCTTTTTAATTAATATGGTAGCTTATGCAGTTCATAGGTATGTATATAAAGCCTAAACATGTCCATTTATAAATTTAAAAAAAAAATCCTATTCTATTTTCCGTTAATACAAATCTCCAAAAATTCTATATAATGCATCAATCCCTTCCAATATCATGGAAATACCTTATCTAAAAATGGCATAAAAAAGTAGGTAAATAAAAAAAAAAAAACTTAATTAAAAACAAAAAGAAAATATTCGCTTTGGTATTCAACCAAATAAAAACAAATAATTATTTTATCGTTATATTTTAGATAAATCAATTGATTAAGCCTTTATGTTAACAAAAAATACGTATTAACAAAAATGCCCTTGTTTTAATCTATGCAAATTAATGAAAATATAACAAAACAACAAAAAAAAAAGTAATGAAAATTGCTTATCTGAGTAGAAAATAAAAATATGATTACAACACACAACTAGGTTAATTAAAACATGTGTAATTTATGATAAATAAATGCAACTATAAAAATAAAAAATAAAAATAAATGCTTGCCAAATTACAAAAACAAAACAGATTCGTTTTTCTAAGATTAAATAATTTAAATATCTTAATACAATTATTATTATTATTTTATTTTATTTTATTTTTTTTGGTGCTTATTTATTATTATTATTTTTTTTTTTTTGATTAACATTTTTCTTATTTAATTAGATTCGGCTTAACATTTTATTTTGTCAACATAAATTTTCAATTTAAAGCGTAAAGTTGTTAGAAACAACAACAAATATAATACTTCCACCCACGTATAAAGAAAACAAGCTTTTAAGTACAAAAAAAAAAAACGTTAAACGTTAATCCATATCGAGAAAATGCAGATAAATTATTTAGTTTATAAAAAAAAAAAGAAAAAAAAAGGTAAATACACGTGCGTGTTGATAAAAGTTTTTATAGAAAAAAGTCTTTTAAATATAAATTAAATTGTTTCTTTAATTGTATTAAGTCACGGTTAATTTCGTTTGTTATTTACTATTTATTCCACTTCATCTAACGCTGATTACCTCACAAGCAGATTTAAAATGTTTTTTTTTTTTATTTTAGTTTGGTTTCTATTTTGTTTCATATTTCTATTTTAAAGATAAGTTAATTCAATTAAACTTAATTTAAATAAACTTTTTTATATTATACTCGCATTTCATTTTATAATAATTTTGTATTTTTTATTATTTTTTTTTTGTATAAAAACGCAATACTACTGTTAACTAGCGCATACTTAATTGTGTCCTTGATAGCTACCGACACCAGTTTTTTTTTTCTTTCTTTTCTTCTCTTTAATTAACTTTTATACATGTACTGCATTCTTTTCTTACACATTGATGGATTAATACAATCAAGTAAAAGATATTAATCAAATATTATTATAGAAATATACCTCGGAAAAGATTACGCTAAAAATATCTTTATTCTACTAAATGCGTAGATTGTTGCTATTTATGTATAACGTTGTACAGTAATAAATTGTGTAATAAATTTATTTATTATATTTTTTTATGACGAAAAATGTATCATTCACTTTATGTTAGAGATGACTTCATTAATGCAACTTGATAACTGTAAATTTAATTATTATATTATGTATTTTATTCAATAATTAAAACTTTAGAAATTATAAAGCTTTTGTATTACGAGTACATATATGAGTTAGAATTATGAAGGTACAACAACAAAAAAAAAAAGAGGGAAAAAAATCTCTTTCCATTTAAGGAAACTACGCTACAATGTGTTAGTTTTCTAAATATTTCTTTTTTTTTATAAAGTGTAACCAAAAATGAAAATCAACAACAATTCTGAATTTCCGAATTAACTTAATACAAATAAGCAAACAGTAGAAACAACAAAATGAAAGTTTCTAATCAGTAGTTAAAATTGGCTAAAGGAAAACAAAATAAAAATTGCACAAAGCAAGAAAGAAAGAAAAATAAAAAATCAAATAAAATAAAATTATACAAAACAAAACGTGATCTGTTTAAAAAAATTAAAATTAAAGTGTTAAAAAATAGTGTTAATACGTTTTACCATACGTTTTTTTTGTTTCTTTATAAAATAGAAATACATTTTTATTACTTCCTAACCACTAAAAATCGCAACTTAATATATAGGGAAAGCATTGAAGAAAAAAATTTTTTTAAACAAAATGTTGCTTGGAAAAATAATACAACACTGAAAACCAAATATGGTACTTAAATGAAACTAAAAATAAAATTGAAATTTAATTCAACTACCTCAAAAACAACAGCTAATACATAATATATATATTATTGAAAAATTAAATAGCAGCAAAAACCAAATTATTATTGTTATTATTTACATTTTTGTTTTCCTTTATATTAAACACGTACAGATTGCAATAAAACTACAACAAAAAATAAAAAAAAAAAATAAAAATTCTATTACAGACTAAACTATAGAAAGAAATAATATTTATTTTATAATTTTTATATTTATTTAATTCTGTTTCTTTTTTTTTTTTGATAAACAAATAATAATAATAATAATAATAAAGAAATCATAATTCGTTTCATAAGCTTTTATTTATTTATTTTTATAACCAACGTTGATATATTTAAAGCATTTTTCTTTTTATTCAATTTCTATAAACAAAGCGCGAAAAATCGTTAAAATATAATCTTTATGTGTATAAGATTATTTATTTTTTTTTTTAAATAATTAATAAACATCATTAGATTAGTTAAAAAAAAAAAAAAAAAAAATTATTTATTTATTTAACTTTATTACAAAGTAAATCGTAAGCATTTTTTTTATTTATTTCTTTTCTTTTTTTTTTCCAATTAATTTTAATTTTAATTAAAGAAAAGGAAATAAAATTTATATATAATTTAAGAAAAAAAAAAATGTTTCTACTAGCGAGGGATCTACCATCAAAATTAACATGAAATGCTGAAACTACATTTTAAATGCATATATTTGAATAAAAATAAAAAAAATATTCATTATATTATAAACAATTGACATATGAAATTAACACCAACAAACAAACAAAAACTAATTAATGAATAATGGAAAATAAATAAATAATAATAATGAAATACATAATGTATTAATTAAATCCACCCATCGTTGGACCACCATAAACAATTAATTTTTTGCAATTACTTCATTTTTTTGTTAATGAATTTATTTTTTAATTTAAAAATTATTAGTAACCGCCTACCGCCTCATTTTTTTTTTTTTTTTTAATTTTAATTTTACTTTAATTTTCAACGATTTTATGATTTAAAGACAAAAACAAAAAAAAATTAAATAACAAAACATAATTTTGTGTGAACATTTAATTAAAACATTAATCTCGATCATAACACTTAAAATTGGATTATATGTATTTAATTGATGTAATTAGCAACAGACGATGATAAAATAATAAAAGCAGCCAATGTGTATTATACCTTATTGCAAAATGTTTGTTCATATTTCATAAAGACTTTTCTATATACACATTTAGAGGAAACAAAAGAAATGAAATTTGATATAAAAATATAATTTTTTTATATTTTTTTTTTTATTATTATTTATAAAATAAATATAAATATAATCACGGAATAAACATTAAATATTTTATTTTATTATTATTATATATAAATAATAATGTTTTTTTTTTTTTTTTGCATAATTTAGATTATGTTTTTATTAATTACTTTATACATATTTGAATAAGAATAAAAAAGTTAATGCATTTATCTTAATTTATAGGTTGGTTAAAGAAAATATAGTACAAATCTGTTGATGGAAAAAATCAGGTGTATCCAATATTAGGTTAAGTAACGTTTAACGATTTTTTTAAAGTGATTTTTATAAATCGATATTATCGGTATTATTGTATCATTTTTCATTAACGGTATTACCGCAAACATAAGTTCACAATGCATGTAGTTATCCGGTACGAAAAAAAAAAAATCCAAACACTTGTTTTTATGTAAATATAACCGATAATAAAGTAAATAAACAATCCTTAATTAATTCAACAATGGAATGAATTAATGTAATAATTAAATAAAAGCTAATAATATGTAATTTAAAGTTAAAATTACTGATTAATAAAGTTGCTGAAAATAAAATCTAATTAATTCTTTTATTACACAAAAATCTATTCGCAAAGTTGAGAAAAGAAAAACATGTTATGGTTGATTTAAATAATATTTTCATTATTCTTCAAATTAAATCAAATAACATTAAATAAATTAGGCATAGCAAATTATGTATAACATGTTAAAAGTAATATAATATAGTAAGTAAGTATGTAAGTCATAGAAAAAAGTCACAATTTATTATGTGAATTATAAGAGTTTACATTAAAGCAAAATTAATATAATAACAAAACATATTTATTGTTAATATGAAAATGTAAATAAAATAAATTAACCATACTAATGTCATACTAATTATTATAAATATTATTTTTTTTTTTTTTATTATAAATTAATTCAGAAATTATTGTTGAAAAAATCTTCTTTTTTTTCTATTGTAATTAAAATAAAATAATAATAATAATAAAATAAAATAGAAAAATTCGATTTAATTAGATACAAAATTAACAAATTAATAAACAAAGATTTTTAATATTTTTTTTCACAAATTTTTGTTTATATTTAAAGATTATTTATGTTTGTTTATATAATTGTAATTTAAATGTTGTTTATTCATTTTCATTAATATTTAGTAGATAAAATAGTTATGAAGTACGCACTTCATTTCTAATAATTTAATTTCATTTGTATTAAATAAATATTAAAAATCTTCTAATTAAAAGAATGACGAATAATTGCGTAAGTAATTAAAATATCAAAATTGAAAATAAATAATTTAAAAATAAAAAAATCACAGAAAAACTACACAGAATAAACAGAAAAAGGGATGTTCGTCACGAATTATAATAGAAAATAATATAAATCACACTATTAAAAGGAAAAGAAAATTATAATGACGTTATGCATGATAATTGTAAACTATTTCTGCGGTTTCTTCTTGTTTTCGTACACTCATTATGATTAACATTAATTTTAATAATAATAATACATTGAATAGTTTATTTATTTTTTTTTTTAGGGGTTTCCATATGAATTGAATACATAATAATAATTATAATAATTATTATTATAACAAGTAAAATGAAACTTTAATATTACTGTTTTAAAATATATTTCGTTATAGTTATTTAAATTTGAACAAACAATTAAAATACAAACTCATAAAAAAATAATAAATAAATAATAACAATAATAAACATAAAGAAACATAATTTTAGTACCTAAGAAAACAGCATAAAAAAATTCTTATTATTTTTTTTATATGATTTATTACTCTAATGTCTAATATAAACTGACATTAATAACCAAAGTCATTTAAATATATACATTTAAGTATAAGCAGAAACCACAACAATATTAATAAAATTATTTAAAGCGGAAAAACTAATAACAAATATATTCCTTGGCTGCATAAAAATAAACTAATTATATCTCTATTCATTCGGCTTGATAAAAAATTAATAGTGTTGAAAGGTACAAAATTAAGAAATTTTATTTACTATTTGTATTTTATAATTCATATTTACTTTAAATAAATTATTGATATGCACTTAATATGTAAATTAAAAAAAAAAAAGAAAAAAAAGGCAGCTAATTATTCGACTATTATACTCTATAGTTATTAACAGGCCGGTTACCACCAGGAGATAGCGAATGGGAAAAAGAAAAATGAAATCGTGCAATGAAAAATTCCATCGAAGTTTTTGCTATTGTTCTATATAATGCTAAATCCTTGGACAAAATATGACACGGGAAATTTCTTTAAAAAACAAAATTCACACGAATTTCACAGCATAATCATCTAAGAAGCAAGAAGCTACTAATGCAATAGAAATTCAACAGTGAATCATTTTCAAAGTTTTGACAATAATATCACTCTTTATACATCCTTTTACTGTTCTTACTAGATCGTCAGAGAATATAGGTGAGAATATATGATTCCATAAAATGAAATGATATCCTAGGGTATTCATATTAAATCCTATAACCTTATATTTTGGTTAATACTATTATAATAAATAAAAAACCTTGAAACTGTCAACGATTGTAGCTGCATTCATTACAATATATACAGAAATAAAACAATGTATTTATTCTTAAAATAAAAATAAATTAATTATTATGCTTTACAAGATTAGCGTACCTAATCTAAGAGTTTTAACTGTATTACAAGTTTAACTGAAAGCTTTTCGTCTGTCATATTTATTTTTATTATTGGTAAAACAGTTTTTAATTTAATCTCAACTGGATTAACGGCTTAAAAGTTAATCTAAGTAATGCAACAATTATGGCCTTTTGCATTGTTGATTTTATTCAGGAATAAATTTATACTGTTGAAAAGCATAAAATTAAAAATTATTACAAAACTTAAATTAATTAAATATTAAGCGTGATTAAAAAAAAAAAAAACAATTAAAATCTCAAATTACCTTATGACTAATAACTTTTAAGCATTTCAAAACTTTATTTTTATTAACAAAATTTTAAACTTTTAACCATAAAAATTGAATAAAAAAAAAAAAAAAAAAATTCTCTCTAATTTTTTTCATTTGTTGCAAATGCATAAATAAAATCAAATTAAAACAGCGCATTTACTGACACAAATACATAAATAAACTTAAAAGTGCTAATAAATAAATTTTACTAATTAATTGATGTAAAAATTATCATAAAATATACAGAAAGATGGTAAATAAAAATTGCGTGTATATTATTGGACAAATCCTTACTATAAAAACGGTATATTTGTGCTTTTTTTTTTTTTAGTATAAAACATTTAAAATTATTAAATCAATCGTAAATCAAACGTAATAAACGGATTTGCTTTATTGATATTATTTATTAATTTTTTTTTTTTTTTGGCAAGTGAAACTTTTCTTGCTTCTGGTACAAATTTAATTGTCAAACTTTTTCATTTAATTTTATTTTTTAAAGGATAATCTTCATCAGGGATTTTTATATTAACCTTTTTACCTTTTATTTTGTTGTTGTTAAGTTTATAATTTTATTACTAGGAATAAAGACTTTAATCCCTTAACGTTAAAAAGTTAATACGTGTTTATAGCTTTATTGTTATTAATTTTACGTTGTACAGGCAAGACCTAAGTAGTGTCCTGTAACACAAAATTTTATAGTTTTCCCAAGTATATCAAGACTTCTTTTTATACTTTACATTCTTGTTTTCTTTTCTTCTCTTTTCAACAAGCTATTTAATAAACTTCACATATGTGACACGCATAACTAATATTTTCTTGGTAAAAAAAAAAAAAACATTATTCCACTTTTTAATCAACACCAAATCATAGAAATAAATTACCCAAAAAAATAAATAAATTCGGTTCGCTTTCAACATATGTTTTGTTGTGGTAATTATTTTTATTATTATTTTATATTTTTTTTATTGAATTTTCGAAAAATAAACATTCATAATTGTTAGTTTTAAACGCGGAAATTTATGTTTCAAAAAAGAAAAAAAAATTAGGCAATAAATGAATCTTGTTAACTAAATAGTTACGACATAAATTTTACTTATGATACTAAGCATAACTTTAACAGTTTTTTTTTTTTTTTTATATTATTATATTTTTGAATATGCAATCGTTTTTACTAAACAAATGATACAACCATATAATGAAAACACACACAAAGATATAACTTTGGTACCAATAATCATAAATACAACACTCACAATAAGAATGGTACAGACCATCGTCAATTAGATACGGACATGACAAATAACAATTTATATTATGATGCCATTATTAATATTATATTTCAATGTTAAACATCGTCACATTGTTTAAAAGTTTCTAGCAATTTCCCTTCAGAACAACAAACAAAAAAAATTTACTATGTCATTACGTTTTTATTTATTTCATCAAATTTTATTCAATCAATTTAAAAAAGTAAAAAAAAAAATAAATAAAAAATATGAAAAAACAAAGAACTTTAAAAACTATACCATCAATATCAATAGACACACAATGCTAATCCATTGCTATGCGAATTTTATTGTAATAAAAACAATCGTAAAACGATAGACAACAACCAACTAACTTTATTTATATTCAGCTAAAAACGAGCTCCATGTGTTTTCTTCCTTTATAAAGGATTTTTTTTATAGGTTTTCATTTTATTTTATTTATTTTTGCAATAAAAAATATTTACACCTTTACGATGTTTAAAGAATATAAAGCAAAAAATATATAAAAAGAAGAAAACTATAAATGAAATAAAATAAAAATCATCACTATATAGTGAAGCAAGCATAGCATAGCACAGCACAGCACAACACAACTCAACACAATAAAATAAAGCAATTTCTATTCCATAGAAATATAAGACCAGAGAATTACATTAAAAATTCATTACCTCAAATGAATATTACTTTTAACTTAAATTACGCTTTTAAATATTGTTGCATTGTTTCCTTCTAATTTTCTTTTTATTCGCTACTCAAAAAATTATGTTTTGGCTGATAGCTGCGAAATTTGACCCATGATAAATCTGATAATAATAAATAAACATAATATTTGGTACTTAGATAAATTATATTCAGAGTATTAACCACAATTAAAACGTAACATATCGTTTGGTTTTGTAATATTTGATAGATAATAAATGCTAACAAATGAGCAAAGTATAAATTGACAGAAAAAGCTTATTCACAAAAAAATAAAATAATAAAAAAAAAACTTTTATGCTTTATCATTAAAAAAAAAAAATGTACATATATGTATATAACGATATAAATTTCGCAATAAAAATATATTTATCATTTAAGAAAAGAAATTTTTCAAAAATGCAATAAAATTTTATAAATAAATATTAAAATCGATAGATTATCAATGTTGGAAAAGAACAAAAATAACCAATTTTACACATGTGGTCTCTGATAGATAATAAGAATAGAAAAATTATTAGACTGTATTTAATATATATTTAAAGATATTAAAAAAGATTCGTTTCCTCAGTAAATCGTAAAAAAAAAAAAACTAGAGTTAGATTGAGCAAAATTCTATATTGAAATTAAAAATAAATAAACATTCTTTAGCGATTAAGTTACTAAACGTTATTTGTCTTGACTTGTTGATTTGCTTATTCAAGTAACACTTAATGCTTTTATTCCTTTAGGTTATTTAAACTAAGTGACGTTAATATGATTTTTTTTTCTTTTTTAATTTGTATTTAAGTTATTCGATGTTGATAGAAATTAATAAACAAAATAAAAATCCAATACATTGTAGTTTAATATGTTTACTTAAAGCATAAATAGTGTTAATCAATTTATTTATTTTATATTAATGGTCTTGCTTTTTTTAATTATTTACTTTTTAAGATGATATACATATATATATTAGGCCTTTAAATAAATTCTATTATGAATAAACGAATATCATTTGTTGATATTTTTTATATATTAAATTACAAATAAATTGTAAGTCCCTAATAGATTTTCCAGCACAGTTTTAATTAGTTTATTTGTATACATTTTTTTTTTATGTAAAAGTTAATTGAATAATTTCTTTTTAATAACAATAAGAAATATTTTGGTATTTTAATTGAATAACGTTAAGGAAGCGTTGTAGCTACATTGTTTCAAACATTTATTGCTGAAAACTCAACAAACGTAAATTATTATTAAAATTAAATTATCTTATCAATTATCAGTTTTATTTAAATAAAATTAATATTTAAACAAACTTTTACATTTCGACTTGTATCCTGAATAACCTATTGCACATTTATGTGGTTCTAAGTTAATGAAATAAACCATGAAACCATATTAAATTAATCAAATACAATAGAAAATTATCAATGAATGAAATAAAAAAAACAATAAATTGCAAACAAAAATTTAACCCAAATTTAAAACCAAATTACCAAAATATAAAAAATGCAAAATCGGTTATAAATCAAAGATTCATTTTTTTTTTATTCTTTTTTTGCAAACAAAAAAAAAATAATATTTTAATATTTTTTCCTCGAAGTCATAAAGATTTATAAACATTTGTTTATTTCCCTTTTTTTTTATGATTATTTTCTTGAGAGAAATCTCTTATAGCAAAACTGGTCGTTATTTTTATATTTTGAAAAATAAATAAGCAAATAAAAAAATACTTTTTGCCTTTAAAAAAGTAATTTAAGAAGTTTTGACTTTATTAAATATTTTCGGTTTTTTTCGTTTTTAAATTAAATATTAAGATCTGATTTTTATTACTTAAAAAGTTAAATAAATTTAAAATTATAATTTATTTATTAATAATTTTAATACTTTTGATATAGAGTAAGAAAAAGAAAAACAAAAAAAAAAAAAGGACAGAAATAGATTAATAAAATTTATATACAAATTTGCACTTAATTTAAACTCGATTTAAACTTGTTTCTATAGTTATATAAATATTTATTTTTAGCAACAAATTTTAATTTTTATTCTTAATAACTACAAAAAAAAAAAAATAATAATAATAATAATAAAAATGAAACTATAAAATTAATTATAAAACTCAATCAAATTTAATTAAATATGCAACGAACAAGTGTTTAAAATCATTATTATTGTTTTTTTTTTACTTTAAAACGAAATATAACCATGACATGATTATTCACTATTTATTCAAAATATAAGCGCAATTGAATACAGAAAAAAAAAATGCATTTGATAAATAAAAGGTTTTATTCATATGCTTAATAAAAAAAAAAAAAAAAATGTACTACTCTTAATTCAATCATATGTTTCATTCAATCGAAATTCATGTCTGTTTTTTATTTTCATAAAAATTAGTATTGCTATTTATTAAACAACCAAATAAAATTTCTTCCCATATTTATTATTATTTGTGCAAAATAATTGAATTAGTAAAAATAAAAATTATGTAAAGCAATCTCTAGTTTTTTTTCTTTTTTATTGTAGTAAAGTATTGTAGTTTCGGGCTTGAAAATAATTAACAATTTTTTAATTAGGATTACAAAAAAAAATTACTAATTTTGATCAATTATTGACTTATTAATTGGTTTTGATATAATTGATTATGAAAAAAATTATTATTATAATCTGAAATTTTTTTTTTTTTATATATAAAAAAATTATGCTCTAACAAAATACATTTAATTACCTTACCGAAATTATTTATATATTCATGCAAAAATTTATTCATCTGACCAAAACATATAATAATTTATTTTTTTCTATAAATACACATTGCATTAATAATAATAACACAAAATAATAATAATAATAATAATTTTTGTTTATATAAATAACAAAATAAAATAAAATTTAATTAAACAAAATTAAGTTACTCTCATTTTCATAAAAAAAAAAAATATATATATATGAAATAAATCTATAAAATCTATTTATTATTTTTATTTTTTTTAATTAAAAAAAAAAAAAAATTAATATACTAAAAGTAAATTATTATTAATATTATTGATTAGCATATAAATTTGATGAAATTATTATAGATGTTATTTGAATTGTGCGTTTCTATCAAAAATTATTACAATCATTCAAATTCAAAGGCTTTATAAATGCCAATAGTGATATTTAGGAAGGAATCTTATTTAATCGCAAAATATTGGATAACGTCTAATGTTTAGCACAGGTAATTTTTACTTTAATCAATTGTTAAATTTCGTAAAAAAAAAAATATCAATGAAAGAAAATAAGTTTGATACTAACAAATAAATGTGATTGCAAATCATCCATTCATTTGTAAATTTTACTTGTTTATCAAAAATGATTTGTATTAAAAATAAAATTGAATGAAACTTAATTTATTTTTAGCTAATTATATTTTATTTGTCAATCAACATACGTAAATTGTATTATTATTATTATTTCAAAATATAATTATTATAATAATAATAATAATAATCACTATATGCGCGTTAGATTAAAACATATGAAACTTTATTTAGTTTTTAATTCATTTTCACAAAAAAGGCCAAAATGGGGTTAAAATTTAATAAAATTAACTTTTTATGATGAATAATTTTAATGCAATAAATAAAAATAAAACAAACAAAATGTTGAAACACAAAAAAGTTTACAATCACGCGATTTAGTAACATCACATTACTAAAGGGTATAAAATATTATTATGATTGTTATAAATTGATTTATTGTGTCCCATGAACAAAAAAAAAAATAAATAAATAAAATAAATAAAAGAATAAAAACTATTAGTGCGTTTTGTCATAAAATATTATTGCATTTTATTACAAATAAATTGCTAAAGACTAGACACTTTTCTTTAATTTTTTTAATACATAATTATCTGTCTAGTAATAGATTGCTGTATAATGTAAAGTAAAACAAACAAACAAACAAAATTTGCATTACTTTATACTTTTTATAGGTTTCCTCTTGACCAGTTTCATGTTAACATTTAATTCTGCTGAAAACTGAATTTTTTATTCATTTTTGGTTTTACTATCCCTAGCATTAAGAATAAATAAAAAAAATCTTTGCCAGTAAAATGAAAAGAAAAAAAAATTATTTATTTGACAAAAAAAAATGAAATAAAAGAACGACAATTGTCATAATTATGTTTCACGTTTAAAGTTGTAAACATAAACATAGCTGCTCAAAAGTTAACTTTATGCTATTTTTATTTGGATAAAAAAAGGTAGACGGTGAGACACACAAAACTTTTTCATAGCTTGCAGAACTGCTCATCATACATTTTTCCAACTCTAACAAAAACTATAAAAAAAACATGAAAACGTCGTTATGGTGTGACAATGATGTGCATGATAGTGTATTAAAATTATATAAATAAATAAAACCAGAATGGGTTAAACAAAATTATATTATTAATTTTGCTAAAATGAATTGTCAAATTAAAACCATTTTATTTAAATAAAAATAATTCTTTGTATAATTACTACACATTACATTTCAGAAAATTTCAACAAAAAACATAAAAGAATTTTAGTTATTTTCTTATACATCCTGCATTTTGATATATTTAATAAAAACAATGCATCATTATCTGATATCATCAAATATTTAATTATTTATTGTTATGCTGAAGAGTTAGATACACATTTTTTTTAAATATATATAATTACTAATCTTCCTTAAAACCGTTTGCTGAAAAATTATAACTTATCAAAAATGTATTGAATTTCAAATTAACTATCAAGAATAGAAAAACTTTCTGCAAATTGTAATCTACATAAAATACAACAAAAACTAATTTCATTACAGAAAAATTCCTATCAAAATTAAATAAAATGAGAAACTTTTAATTAACAAAAAAAAAAAAAAAAAAAAAAAAAATAATAAAAAATAAATAAAAAATAAGAAAGAAAGAAAAAAATGCTTCTTGATTTTCTTTATTTCATTGCGACATTTTTTACGAGTATTCTATTTTCCTGCTTAAAGTTTATTATTATTAAAATAGTAAAGTTTATACAAAACAGAAGCAAATGCTCTTGAGCAGCTACAACGACAACAACAATCATTAAAAAGCATCTTCAGTTTTATTTCTCTTATTTATTTTTTTTATTTTTAATAAAATTAAATTAAATGAAGCGACGGTCATCCTTTAATAGTTAAATAAATCATTGCACACAATGATGGTATGTTTTTGGAAGTAAGTAGCAAGGCGACATTCAAAAGGTATTTTTTTTTTATTATATTAATAAATAAAGTATATCTAATAAAACAAATAAATGGATGTACAATCATCAACTATGGTAATATTAAAATTCTATGACAATTGTATAAAATGCAATAAAAAAATCTTTCTAGCCACCAATAATGCAAACAAAAAATAAATAACTTAACTTTTCGCCTCATAAAATTCTCACCCTATTCCATATAAAGCAAACTAGAGAAGAAAAAAAAATCATTGTCGCATGTGTTATTATCGTTTATTATGTTTAACCAAACACAAGATGTGAAAAAAAAATGTTTCTGAAAGAATTCCTTCTTTGTTTTTTAATATTTACTACCGTACAACAACCAATCAAACAAGCACACAAATAACACATTTTTCCTTTTTTATGATCTTGTTATAATAACTTCTAAAATATTCAACAGTTTTTATTATTGTTATTATTATTATTATTTTTTTTTGTTGTGCTTGAAAAACATAATTGATGATTATGATGTTACATTTAAACAAAAAAAAAAAAAAAGAATCAAATTGTTGACATTTTTTATGTTTTGCGACAAATTTTTTTTATTAGTTTTATGTTCCTAGTTTATTTATTATTAGGTAACATCAATAACTGGTCAAGTAAGGACATTACTGGTAACTAAGAAAGGCGGTAATAATAAAAAAAAAAAAAACTCTTAACACTAAAACTTTGTCATTTATTGCTGCTGCTAAGTTAATACTAATAATAGGGGTGAAAAATGTTAAAAAAATAAAAATAAAACATCCACGGACTTAACGAATGATGGGAAATAAATTCTTAATTCATATTATTAACGTTACTACAAGAAACTTTATTTGACTAAATTATAATTTAAAAAAAAAAGAAGAAATTTTTGTTTGAGTAATAATTCTTTTGTCTTTTCTTGTGACAAATGTTATTAAAAAAAAAAAAAATAAATAAATAAATTAAATAAAGAAGCAAAATTACGCATCATTTAAAATAATTAAACTAATTAAGAGATAATCAAAAAATAAATAACATAAATATGTTAATGTATAAAAAGAACCTCCACTTAGTGCTAACGAATAATAAAACAGAAATAATCAGCTAGAGGCATTTTAGATAAACAATCGAAGAAATACACTCAGTTAGCAATCAGTCAAAGAAAATCATTTCAGAAGCAACAAACAATTCTTGATAATAATTGCTCTTCAAAAACAGCTAAAAAAAAAAACCATCAATTAATGCTAATTTTTTTTTTTTTTTTGTTTTTATTATTTATTTTCTTTTGCGTTAAACATTTGAATGAATGTCATATTTTCATTTAATTTTATAAGCAAAGTATTGTTGAATAATTCATATATTTATTCGTATAATACCATCAAGCAACATATAATTATAAAAAAAAAAATAATAATAAATAATAAAAATATTCACATAACATGGAAAAACTAACATAATAATAAACACAAATTACTTAAATTTGATTAAAAAAAAAAAAAAAAAAATTGTACAAATAAATTGCATTTGATATAATAATAAAAATAAATAAAAAAAAAAAAAAAAAACTAAGAGCAATTGCATTTTATAATATTAAAAACATAAATAAAAATAAAATTTATAATGCAATAAAATGATGTACAAGCACAAGCGTAAAAGATGAAAAAAAAAAAAAACAATAGTAATAATAATAATTTTAATACTTTACAATTATTTATCTTATTATTTTTATTAATTTTTCATTTTATCCAAATTTTATTACTTTAAGTAGACTTTAAGAAAAAATAGTAAAGAGAAAAAAAAAATAAAATTACAAACAGGTTGGAAATATTGTAATGATTTGTAAAAGAACTTAATCTTTTTCTGGTTAAAGACAATTAAAAAAAAAAAAAAAAAGATAAAGAAAAACAATTTAATTTATCTTCATATTATTAAAGTGGTAATAAACAATAATAATTAAAGACATTTTTATTTTTTACACGAGTAGATTTTAAAATACAGAATCGTTTGTTGCAGTCGATCAATAAAACAATATGTGGTTGGAGATTGTAGAATTGAACAAGTTGTAAAAGAATTAGAATTATATTGATAACGATATTGTTCGTAATGCATTTATGCACATAAATCATATAAACGATTGATGTATAAGAAAAATTGGCCTTTCTCAGTAATATATATATAAGGATGTGCTACTTGTCTTAGAACAGAACTTAAAACATCATATTGTCTTCACATATAAACTATAGAAAAGATATTCCATTTTACACAATGGTGTTACTCAAATTTATAACGATTAAACATACATTGCTTTATTGATTATAACTTATTTATAATTATTTTTATTTAATATAATTAAATAAGCATTTTCTCTTATTGTTTATTTTTAATACTTTGCAAAAAAAAAAAAATTTTAAATCTAAGCAATTTTCTTTCAGGAAAATAAATATAAAACATCATGAATGTTTTAAACTTTTATGACAGAACGAAAAAAAAAACAATACTTCAGATAAACAAATAAACTTTAACAACCTCTAGAATAATATTTACAAAACAAACGTCTTTACATCAAAAATTATAAAAATTCAATATAAAACAGAAAAAAAAAAAGTTTAAATTATTCAATTGGGAATTATTGTAGATGGTTTTTTTTCCTTTATTTGTCTGGTTTTACAAACTAAACATATTTCTCGTAAATTAATAGAAAATATTATCCAATTGTTGTGAAAAAAAAAAGTAAAAACGGAAATTTAAATTTTACCCAAATGTAATTTTTTGTTTCTAGTTTTCAACCAGTAGTTTAATCAAGTATAAAAAAAAGAAGATAAAACTTCCTTACATTACTTAACTTTTCTTTGAACAATCTGTATACAATATTATTTCTTTAATAATATAAAGACAACAAAATTAACTGAAAGCAACCCTTTTTGTCTTTAATTGTTTTAGTTTTTGGCAATGCTTGTTTTATTCAATTTTATTGAATGAACATTTTCTAATGTTTTACTTAATTAAATTTGGTGTCTATATTATTAAAAAAAAAAATAATGAAACTATCCATTATAGTAACAAAACTTTAATTAATTTTTTATTTTGTTTTTACACAGAATAATTTTCTTGTTATCAAAATAAGTATTAAAAGCTTTCCTTTGAAATAAAACTATTAAAAATTGCATTGTAATGATTAAAAAAAAATAAAATAAAATTGAGCGTCAGGAAATAAAAATATATGCTTCTAAAGAAATAATAATAGATTTAATTAAATTTTTTTCCTTAACATTTATGGATTACAATCTTTTGTAATTTAAAACTTTATTGTAAGATTTTCTATTATTATTATTATTATTATTACTTATTTTCATTTTTAAATCAGATTTAAAGAAAGAATAATAATAGCCAAAACGTAAACTGATGACGATATTAACAAAAAAAACATAAATAAAAAGGAAAATTTCATCCAAACAAAACAGAAGATTTAATCAGAAATGTTATAAACACTTTTAGTGCTACTTAAAATTATGTTTATCGCATTTGAATTAACAATTGTCCATTTAAAATGTTTATTTTAATATGAAAAAAAAAAAATAAAATAAAATGTAAATAATAAATAAAAAAAAAAAAAAGTTTTGTGTACTCACCTATTGTAGAACACAGCGCAAATATCACACACAATAACACTGGCTCCATTTCATTTTGCTTTTTCTTTTCTTTTTTTTTAACTTAATTTTTTTTTTTGTATTTTTGCTTAACATTTTTTATTTATTAATATTTTTTTTTTTTTCTCTTCGTTTTTTACTAAAAACAAATATTTTTATGATAATTTTCTTTTATTTATTAATGTTTTTTATTTATATAATATTAAATTAATTTCTTTTTGTCTAAATTAAGCCATATATATTGAGATTGGTGATTATAAATAATTTGTTTCAAATAATTTAAAAAACATTAACAACAAAAAAAAAAAAATAAATAAATATTAAATAAAAATTAACCAAAAAATTCTTTATAAACATATCAAGTAAGAAAAAAATATTTGCTACGTTGACGCACCAGCCAAACTACTAGCAGGTCGTGGTCGTATCGCTGTTATTATTTTAGTTGCAATCGTTGATGGTGTTATTAATGCTGATTCAGGTGATATTGGTCTAATTGTTGCACTTGTTGAATGTAATTGTGTTGTTATCATACTGCTAGCGCTTAATTGTGACGCTGAATATGGTAGATAGGTAGGTGCACCATTTGCATTTGTAACCGCTGCTGCCGGATAATAACTAGGATAGTAATATGATGAATATAAGGGTAAATTTGATAAATTTCTTGTTGCCTCAAATAAAGCCATTGCTCTAAATCTACGATGTGCTAAATGATAAATAAAAATATACGGGAAAAAAAAAAAAAAAAAAAAAAAAGAAATAAAAACAATAATAAATTATTTTATCAAAGAAATATGTTTAACTAAAAAAAGAAAAATATTATAAAGCGAAACTCATATTACCATTAATCATAACACTTGTATTTTAATTATAAATGAAATAATAATATAAAGTTATAACAACAAGTGTACGCGTGTACAATGCTAATATAAACTTGAATACGAAAAAAAGATGATTTCCTTTATTGTGATAAAACATCCGTCCAGCCAATCAACAATTCTTTTTAATTTTAATTTCTTTTTTCAAGTTATTTATATAATTTATTAACTATCTTGAGTCTCATTTAATTTCTTTTCTAGCCCATAATAACTCCCATTTCCCATTATTTTATTATTTTAGTTTTTTTTTTCTTTTTTTTTTTAATGTCACTTCGTTTCCTTTCATATTCATAGTTCATAGTTGTACCTAGTTATAACATATCTTACATGTCACAATAATAAGTAAAATTATTAAGATACATTTCAGTATAATTCAGTAACAGATTACTCATCGCTTTTGCATATGTTTCATCTTTTTTTTTAATTAACTCCTCGATAGTATTGGATTATCCTTCAATTTCCATTTTTTTTTTCTATCTATTTCTATCTTGGGAAAATAATATTTTTTAACCTTTTTGAAATCATATTACATAGAGTAATACCACATGTTAATAATAATTGCACAATACCACATGTTTTATTTTATGATTATAATGCATTGCAGATATATTTGATAATTCTCGTATGACGATAGTTTTAAGGTAGCGCCAACGTTAAGACCAACGTAGAATTACCGTTAACGTTGCATATAATATTTTTAAAAAATTTCTCTTAAAGAATTTAATTTTTTTGTGAGAAAAACTAACACAAAAAAAAAAAAAAAAAAAAAAAATTATAATAATAATAAAATTTTCATTGTTAACAATTTTTTTCATGTAGGAAAATTTTCTATTTTAATTTTCGCCAGTTATAGTATTTTATCATTTCCTTAATGTTGAAGAAGCAAAAAAAAAAAAGTATCCAGTAAATTGTATCTATATAAAACCTTTTATCTATTTTTTATATCAACTTTATGTACTATTATATATTATAATATTGATCTGAAGACAGGTGGTGTAACTCACAAAAAATAAATAAATAAAAATGCTTAAAAAATAGAAAATATAAGGAAAAACCCATCAAAACTATTGCAACAATACAGTATAAATTCAAAAGTAATTTTCATAAAATATAAAACTAAAATTGTGTGATGAAAGAAAACTGGGGATGAAAAAGCTGATGCTGTTTTCGTTACATCCACTGCAACAGTAGCATTCGTGTATGTTAAGATCATAAAATGGGTCATAAGTAAAAAATACTTAAACTATATAATAATATAGAAATATATTTATTTGCTTCCTTGTTTGTTTTATTTTATTTTATTATATTATATTATATTATATTTTCTTGTATGAAAAACTTTAAAAAGTGTTAAAAGTCCATCTATTGCCAAGAAAAAACAAAACTAAAAAAAATAAAATAAACAAAACAATAATAAAAAAAAAAAATTTAATGAAAAGTTTGTTGTTTAAATTTCAGCAAGTTTTAATTTTCTTTAGTTGCATTTCCTTTAATTACCATTACGTGGGGTTTTAATAGAAACAAACAAACAAAAAAAAATGTTTCTTTTTTAAATGAAAATAAATATTGAAGAAATTAACTATGGTATTTAAACTGTGCAAAATAAAATCCATTTTATTTTAAATTTAAACAACAATCGAAACCAATCGAATTTTAATATTTCTCTGTTTTTTTTTTTTTTTTCGAAAAACGCTATAATAAAATTTTTAATTATATTTTTAATTAGTTGTGTTACGAAATTTATTTATTTTATTAAACAGAAATAATTATTTTAGTCATTATTTAGAGTAAGTACTTATTATTTAATAACAAAAAGAAATAAAGAAAAAACGAAACTAAACTAGTTAATCTTTGTTATTAATAAATAAATAAAATATATATTTATTCCAATCGTTTTTAATGAAAATAAGCAATAAAATCTCTAAACATAAATTTGGGTGGTCACATTTCATGTTAAATTAAACATTACGCACTGTTTTCGTTAATAAACGTCACCAAAAAATAACAAAAAAAAAAAATATTATAAGAGCATACATTGTAATGGATTTATTATAAATAAAAAGTGTTAACAATTTTTTAAATTTATGATTTTAAAATAAAATATAAGAAAAACAAAAAGAAAGAAAAACAATTATAAGAAAAAATAAACTTTAATTGATTGTTTATTTTCTTTGCTTTTTAATTACTTGGTTGAAGTCTTTTATTTTATTATGAATTTATTTATTTATTATTAATATTTTTTATTTTTATAAGTTTCAGTTTTCAGTTTATATAATATTTATTTCAATACTTTGTTTCAAAAATATTATTATTTTCAATATTGACAAAAAAGTCAATTCATTTTAATAGAATAATATTTGTAAAGTGTTGATAAATACTACGGCACTACAATAATAAGTCTTTAATCGTTGATACAAATTTTTCTTATTAATCATTTTAAATCTCGACACAAAATTGATTTTTGAATTCTTGTAAAATGTATTGTATCTACTGTTGCAAGATAAAAACGTTGATCGATAAATACGTAACATTTGTGTTAAAAATATAATAACAATGGAAGAAATGCTACTATTTACTTATTTATCCATAGTTATTCAAATAAATAATCTATAATTCTAGTTAACTTAAACGTAATCGTTAATCATTTGAAATGAAATTCAGTTTTTGATAACACACTATTAATTTAAACGATTTTTTTTTAGAAAATTATTAAACGGATTATCATTATATTGCAATGGATTTTTGTATTATATTTTAATCAAAATATAATAACGCAATTTCAGCGCTTACTTTAAATGAATAATAATAAATTAGTTGGTTGAAAAGAATAATCAAATAAAATCATTCAATAATAATTTACAACAAGAAATAGCTTATAAAGGCTAAATAAAATTGTACAGGTGAAAAATCAAACATTTAATAAAGGAATCATACTAAATTTGTAAGATTTTTATGATTGTTCATAATTATTATTATTATTATTCATTAATAAGAAAAAAAAAACAAAGAAGAAAAAAAAAAGAAAACATTTATAAAAGCCAATTAATAATTAAATTATACATCTTAAATCCATTAATGCTGAAAAATTATTATAAAAAAAGTAATAATATTATTTTTTTTTTTTTTTAAATTATAAATAAATAAATTAATAAAGCGGTGAGATTCGTTTATTATGAAGATTAGTAAAGTTGATTTAATATTTTTAGTTGCTGTTGTTTTCCTTTTCTCGAAATAATAAATTAGCAGGTAAGAGATGAAGGTAAAAATAAATTTTATTACACAATTTTTATAGTAAAAAAAAAAATAATAATAATAATAAAGAGTTAAAGATAAAATATCACGACGTTTGTTTAATTTTAATAAATGATGACGACGACATTTATCTTTATTTGCAAATATAAAAAGGGATTTTATTGCCTATTTTAAAGGTTTATTAGTTTTTATTATAATAATAATTAAAATTGTCAGTCTGTCTGATCAATTAAGTTTGTTAGTTAGCTTTTTTCGCATTAAACTAAATTTTTTATTTTTTCTTTATAATAATAATAAAAAAAAAAATTAATTAGTTGGAAATATTTTGCTAAAATTTAAGTTTGTTAGTTAGTTAATTGAGATTATTTCAAAAACAAAATTATTAGATTTTGTCCGTTGTTTAATTTAAATACTTTTAATTAATTAATTTCCTTAAGAAACTCCATTAGTTTGTTTTTAATCGACAGATGGTCCATCTGTTAATATTTTATATTGTTGAAGAATATACCAGTTTACAGAAAAGAATAACAAAAATATTTCCTATTCTAATCTAACGTCTAATCTTATTAAAAATAAAACATTTTGCTCTCCATGTTTTATTATACATAGTAAATAGCATTTTTCGACTGTTTATCAAATAAGAAAAAAACATAAAATAATGGTTTAAAAAAAAAGAAAATATTGCATTAAAATCCACCAGATATATTTCATTTGAAAGTTATTTGTACAAAAAAAAAATATTTGAACAAAAATTAAATATATTTGATTAAGCTTTTCTTTTTTAAAATTGTAACAATGAAATATTGATTTAGCAACTATTACCGTCGCTCTATAATATATTTACTCGTTTGTTTTTTAATATATAAAATATTTTTAACAATTTAATATTGTAAAGGATACATTTTCTTTATTATAATAAAATAATAATAATAATAATAATAATGATAATAATAAAAATATCATAATAATAAGTATTTTAATTGCATATAATATAATATTATTGTTATTATTCTTATAAAAAATTGTTATAACACTTATGCCTAGTAGAAATCGTTTTTATTACACAACCTAATAGTACAATAATTTTAATACCACTTAAAATATAATAAAAAAAATAAAAATATTATCGCACAAGAGCAAGACACAAAGTAAGTTATAAGATAAATCGTAAAGCATTTTATAAAGCTTCAAAAAAAAAAAAACTAGTTAAATAGTCCTAACAATAATTTCTTTATATTCGTTAATAAAAAAAAAAAAAAACACATGAGTTGTTTTCTTAAGAAAAACTAAAAAATTCTATTTATTTTTTTCATGTTGTTTTCTTGACGACTTTAATAGTTTTTTTTTTTATTCTTTTTGTTATCAAAATACTAACAAATATAATAGCAATCATAATAAGAACAAAAAAATAGCAAAAAGTAAATAGCAGCAAACCATAATAATATAAGAAGAGATTATATAAAATAAAACATTACATAAAAAAAAAAGATTTTATATTTATTTTCATTATTTTTCCGCTGGTTATTTTTGTATTTTTATTAATCATAAACGATAAAAATAAAGAAAATAAATAAATAATGAAGAAAAAAAAAACTCTTTCCTTAAAGTTTATTTTAAATAAATAAATTGTGAAGGAGGTACTAAGAAACAAAAAATGAATTACACAGAAGTAGGATAATAAAACGGTGATAACACGTAACAACAATATAAAAATGTTTGTAAATAAATAAATAATAATAATCGTTATTATTATTATTATTATTATTATTATGAAAAATAATAACAAACACTTTTTGTACGATTTAATGAAATGATTGAAATACTTTTAAATAATAAAAAAAAAAATTGGTATTGATCGTGAAAAAAAATCAACCTGCCTAAAGTGAATTAAAATATATATATATATATATATATATATTAAATCCAACAATTTACAACACATCAAAACGTTTATTAGGATTTGATAAAATAAAACAACAAACAATAAATAAAACATTTAGAATTGAATTCACAAAATATTGTTTGTAAGCCCAGTTTAAAAAAAAAATAAAATTAAATTTAAATTGTTTATAACGTCTCGATTATTTCCCCTCGCAATTAAAATACAAAAAAATAAAAATAAATATATAATTGCAGATACGCAGGTACATCCGTTACCACATGTAATATTAAATAGAAGAATAAAATAAAAATAATTATTTTATGCAATTTTTAGTTGATTTAGACGATGTACAAACAAAATATTATTTTTAATTTATTTATTTTTTCTTTTAAATTTCTTTGAAACTGTTTTGCATACGAATTGATAAAATTAAGTATATAAAAGAAACGCAATTTTTTTGACATTCAAATATTAAGCAGAAAAGAAAAAAAAATAATAAAAATTGCATGTTAATTTAATTTATTTGTTTGTTTATTAAAATATTCATTTATTTTTGTTTATGAAATTTAAATGAAGTAAAAATGTATAATTATTTAGATATTTTTCAAAGAAAAAATATTTCATGTGCGAAATTATAGTGTATTCAATCAATTATATTAAATTTAATGCATATATACCTGCTTACCGTAATCAACATTAATAAAATTATAAATTATAATTTTTTTTTTTTAATTAAATTAAATATTATTTCTATACCTAATGAGTGATTTATTATGTTATTTTAATACTCAGCAATTATTTAATTTAATTAATAAATTAATATAACTATTTATTAATAAAATGAACGCACATCGCTTAAATTTTTTAATAAAAATTTATGTAAAAAAAAAAAAACTGGTAAATTACTTTTAATTTGATTCGCGTCTACTCTTTGATCATAATAAAAATAATTCAATTTAAATAAATAAATAACTTTAGTCTAACTAATTATAATTTATTATCAATTTTGTTTTGAGTTGGAAATATCAGTTATAAAACTAAACCAAATGGATTACTAAAGCGATTTTATATTATATATATATATTTTTTTATTTTTTTTTTATTTTATTAATAACAACAATAATACTAAAAAACATGAATGAGCACAAATTTAATTGTGTTGAGAAAAATAAATTTGTTTGATAATTGTTTTATGACATATAATTATTACTAATATAGAAATAATAAAATATAAATAAAATTAAAACAAGGAATGAATAAATAAATAACAAACGAAACTAGCCGATAATAAAAAAAAAAAAAAAAAAATTATGCTTTTCTGTTTCTCCCTAATATTATTCCTGTTTATTTTTTACTTGGTTCTATTCCCACATTATTGACAATAATCATGTAGGAAAATTTGTATATGAATGTGTTTACCCAACAAATATTAATTCGAAACATTAATTACATTTATCTTATTATTTAATTATACGAACACGATGTGTATCACAAAACAACGCAATAGTTAATAACTTTTTAATAAAATTCTATAACTGTAGATACTTAGCAAATAATAATTGTCTAACGAAAATGGGGATAATCAGAAACGCGAAATTTCAGAAAAAAAAAAATAATGAAAAATAATTTTAAAAACTCACCTCTAGTTAATTAAAAAAAATTACAAGGATAAAAATTTAAGCCCAATTTTTTATATAAAATATGTTGATTTGTATTTATGTAATTTATTTATGTTTATGTTGTTCCATGGATTCATGGATCCATGGTTGTTGAAGATCGTGTTTGTCCTATTCTATTGATTCGCCTTTAATTACCATCCAGTTGTTATATTGTTGTATGTTTTAGCCTCTTAAATTTTCATTTTCAATATGTTTCATACATTTAATTTAGCAGAGAGAAAAACTCTTTATTTGTTGTGTGACATTTTATTGCTGGTTAAGTGTTGTTGATTGAAGAAAGCGATTAAAAATTATAATTTTGTTGATTGTTGATTGTTGACTGTTGATTGATGAGTGATTTTATCTTTTGAATGTTGATTATAGATTTCCAAAATTGAATTTTGTTGAAAATGTTGATTGTTGATTGTTGTTTTAATTAGTTTTCTTTAAAAATGTATATTTATAACAAAACAAAAAAAAAAAAAAACCTTTTCTTAGGAGAGTTTAATAATAATAATATAACTATCTACCACAAAAATATAATTAATAAATCCTTTATAAATTTACTTTAAATTGATTATGTATTTAATTATTTAATAAAAAAATAGCAAAAGAAATAAATTTTAATTTAATTTTTTTTTTTTTTTTTTTTTTATATTAATTTAAAAAAAATGTTAATATTATTTAAATTTATTTCTATTAAAATTTAATTTTATTTTAATAAAAATATTGCTTATTTATCATCCGCATTGTCTATTTGAGCCTCGCAGCTCAGCACCATCATAAATATTCAAATTGTGAAGTCGTGAATATTCGTTGACGACGTATTGTCCTAATTAAGTATTTATTTTTATTTGTATTTTTTTTTTTTAATTATCATTTTAATTTAACGAAACAAATTTATATGTACATTTTGTACTAGTTAATACATAATAATAATAATAATAATAATAATAATAATAATAATAATAATAATAATAATAATAATAATAAAAACCCAATCAAACCTTCATCGATTCGTCTTGATGCTTCCTCTAAATCACCTCTGGCATCTTTTAATATAACATACATTAACGGCATCATTTCATAGGGATAACGAAATTTTTCTAATAATTTTTGACAATATTCTAATAGAACTTCAGAACTTTGACCTGTTATAACGAGAAAAAAAAATTAATATTAATATTTTATGCGTGATCATAAGCATCTGAAAAATTATCAAATATGTATAAAAAAAATTTTAATTTATAGTTTTTCTTAAATATTTTCTAAAAATCTAAAAATTATCACAATTATCACATTATAATTATTCTTAATTAAAGCTTTCTTTTAGTCTTCTATTCATTTTTTCTTCTTTGTGGTGTAAACGATTAATTAAGAAAAAGTTAAACATAAAATAAAGTAAAGAAAAGAAGAGATTGCAATTCATTTTATTTTATGTTCATTCATTCAAAATGGCGCTTCCAAATAATGTTAATGCAAACCGCACATGATAATTTATTATTAAAAAAATAAATAACTCGTCTTTTCATACAAATAAAATAAATAACCTGCTTGAGTGGCAATTAACATTTAAGCCATTCTCAACCTCCTATTGTTGCTGATACAAAAAAAAAAATAAATATAATTTGTCAATTAATTATAAATTTGATCTTTTGCTTTTAACGTTTATACGAATTATTTAAGCAATTTGGGAAAAAAAAGGGCAAACCTGCTTATGTCATTTTATTAATATATAAACAAGTTATGTGTATACTTAAATAATTGAAAGTGGCAATATAAGTGACAATGGGTAAAAAAGAGGCAAATACTATAAAAATACATTAAAAACTATAAAGTATATAAAAATATTTTTTTACTTATTTATTTATTTTATATTTTTTTTCAAAATTTTAAAGGCGGGACTAAAAAACCATTGGCTGCAACATTATCCCCACCTTCTTGTTATGGTTTCAGCTATAAAATTTTTCGTTTATTATATATATAAATATATATACATATATATATAAACTGGTATATAGTATAAATGTATATAAATAAAGAAGAAATATATATAGAAGTTGAATATGCACACAGGCTAAAAACTATGGCATGGCAAATGGTAATGTTTAATATATTTAATGGCAAACAATAGCAAAAAGCTAAAGCTATGTATGTAAAAGAAGCAGCAAAAGCAGCATTAATACAACAGTTCAATGTATATAACAGCGTTATACATACAATTTTTTATAGTGCTGCACATTTTCTATATTATATCGAATAGTTTTACTTGTATAAAAACATAAATGGTAAAAAAGAAACTAAAAGCTATAATATAAAAGTCTATGTACTATAGTTAAAGCATTAAACGCGCGCATCGTGATGTTATATATTTTTTTTTTTATTTATTTCTTATTTAAAAATGTTTTTCTTCTGTTTTTTACGTTATTATTATTTATTTAATTCTTTTTTACATCAAATCGTAGTCAAGTGAACAGAATATATGCTTATACTATATTTATTTATGTATTCAAAAATATATGTATACTTTATTTATCTTGTAAGCCACAAAATAAAAAAAAAAAAAAAACATTATATACATTAAAATAAATTTTAAACTGTGAAATTTAACTGTCTATTGTGATAAAATAATTGAAAATGCAGCAGCAGTTAATGGTTAAAGTAAAACCTACCGAACACTACAAAATGGTTTTTTTTTTTTTTTTTTTTTTCTTATTAAAAAGCATTTAAATGCATTTTTATATTATTCCTGAAAAAAAAAAAAAAACACCCACCCAAGAGATAGGTAATTAAAAATATTTCAACATCAGGATTGAAAAAAAAAACACATTTAATGGTTGCAGAAAATGAATTTTCTATTCAAATACATTTTACTTAAAATTTTCTTCATAATTATACAAATATTATTATTATAACTGTCAATAATTTTTCCTTTTCTTTTAATATAATATTAATTTTTATTTTCTTATAGCTGCATTTAAAGTAAAAATCAAATCTCGAATTTAAATCAAAAATGGTTAGAAATTATTTTAAACTCTTCGCATATGTACAGAATATGAGTAAGAAGACAAAATAAATAAGTAAAAATTAAATTTATTATTATTATTTTTTTTTTTTTTACTTTAATTTTATTTTAGAATTTTTACGATCCAATTAGTTTGTTACGATGTTAAAAAACTAAAAATGGCAAACAAAATAATATCTTTAACGTTCGCCAACCAACCAGTTCACCCATTTTATGTATTGTGTGTAAGTTTAACAATAATAACGAAAAATCCGTCTAACAAACAAAAACACATAAAACATATTAAAAACAAGGATATATAAATTTATATACGTTTTATGTTTACGTTTAGGTTTTTGAAACATAAACGTTATAGTGGTTTTCATTATAATTTTGATTGAAATCACATATCTTATCGATTTGTTAATTTTCTTTTTACTTTTTTCTTTTATCGTTTCTTTTTTTTTAAACAAAATGATAAACAAAAATATTTATTTATTATTTGCAGTAAAACATATACATTTTTTTTTTTAGTATTGTTCATTTATTACCAAAAACCAAGAGATGAAAGCATATTACAGAAAAAAAAAAAACAATTAATAAATATATAAAAGAATTTAACATTTTTATTTCGCTAGTAAATCAAATGCAAAAGCAGCAGCTTTTCTTATATTATCCATATAAAAAACTTAAAGCAAATTTATTTTATTACTAATCCTTCCTTTTTTTTTTTAATAAGACATTCATACAAAATTTATGATCATTACATAACGTTTGACTTTTTTTAAAGTACTTTCCAATTAATATATATTGTAATTACAATCAAATTAAACCAAAAAATGTTCAATGTGACAAAATATTTATTGTGAAATAAACTATTGTACAAAACCACTTAAAAACGTTACAAAATATTGAGTTAAAAAAAAGAATTGAATCAAATTAGTTTTATGCAAAAAAAAACTAGAAATTGGGTTTGGAAAATATTATATAAAATTACCAAGCCCTTTAAAAATAGATGAATTGTTAATTAAAAAAAAATTATCTTTCAATAAAAATTAAGGATTAACAAAAATAAAATATAATACAACTAATAAACAAAAAAAAAATAAATGTTGTTTACTGCTGATCTTTGACTGTTAAGCAACAATAATAATTTTGAAATAAAATATTTATATACATTTTATGTATAATACACATTAGCGAACAAATATATTTATGCATCACACAACTATTTGTTTCTCATTTTATTTTTACGATCGTAAATGCTTACGCGATTTTTGCACTAACCCCATCATCTTATACATTTATTTATAGCCACTAAATATATAAGCATAAAAATGATTCACAGAATTATAAAAACATAACAAATAAAATGTCTATAACGATGTGTATAATTAAAAATAAAATTATAATTTACAGGAAAAAAGGACTAAAATGATCATAATACGGATTCCAAAAAAAAAACAAAAAAAATTCCAGTCCATGAATTCAAAAAATCAAAGAATAAAATATAAATTTCTTTGGCACCAATTGCCACCCAAATCTTTATTATTAAGTAAAAAAAGAAAAAGAAAACAGAAACAATAAAATTTCGTTAAGTAACATAAAACCTTTAAGCTTTTTTTATTATTATTTTATTATTATTAAATCCTTTTACATGTTCTTATTCTTGTTAAGCAACAATATTTATCTAATTACTCTTGCCCACGAATTTATTTTATGTTGTTTCTTTTTAGACAAAATTAAAAAAATGGAAAAAAACAAACAAACATATCGTTGACATATTTTAATAAAATAATAACAAACACAAATTGATTTATAATTAAACTCAATGATTAATTTCTATTTTGATTCAAATATGAAAAAAATTAAAAAATAAATAATAAAACCTTTAAAAAAAATAGTTTTGAAAAAATAATTAAATAATTCGATAAATAATCCTTCCTTGTCTGGAAATGCAGAAAAAAAAAAAAGTTAAATGTTTTTTCTCTTTTGTTTTAGAACTGCACACTTAAAAATAGAACACAGAAAAATAATCTTGGGTGTATTGTGGGTGACGTTTTAACTATTTTCGTTATAAAATAAAATATAAAATTATATATATATATTCTGCACTGCAGTGAATAACATTGAGGAGTTACAAAAAATACAATAACAACAACGAAGACTAAAGTAAAGTAATGTAAAGTAAAATGGCCAAAAAAATTAGTGAAGTGTATAAGAAAAACGGAAAAGATCGTAAAATATTTTACTACCGTTTTTCTTTGGTTGTAAAAAGATGAAGAATTTATATATAAAAGGAAATTTATATGTATAAAAATAAGGAAAAGCAGAGTCGAGTTGTGTCGGGTCGGTGTGGGTTAGACTTTAGACAAAACGAATATTTTAAGTTAGTCTGTGTTATATTTTCTTATTTTTCGTTATTTTTGATGCATTGAATTGCGTTGTTTTTGCAACCTCATGCCACCAATAGTTAATATTTTTTTTTTTTTTAAAGATAAAAGATTAGAACATAGAACAAGATAAATTCGTTTTCATCATCAGAAATTTAACAAATAAAAAATATAAGCAAGCTAAACTTCAAGGTTTATTTTTACAAAAATTTTAAAACAAATTTTTAGAAAAACAAAGAAAATTTAAAAATTAAGCTACAATAAAAAAAAAAAACTCGTATTACTATAAGACGAATAAATTAACAATATATTTGTTACGTCAGTTGGTAGGGTGCATATTCTTGAGGATGAATATTCTTGAGTGCATACAGGACTTTATTTAACTTTGTCATCATGTTTGCATTTTATTGAGAAAATGTTAACTTTCTGTCGTCACCAACTATAGTAGCTAGACACAAAAAAAAAATCGATCAACAACAGCATTGTTATCCCTACAATAACAATGCGTGAATTGACGACTGTAATATTAAAAAATACTTCCTGAATACGTAAAAAAAAAAAAAAATGCATTAAAATCTTAAAACCACAAATCTGAAAGCTTTCTGTTTTAATATGGGCAACATATGACGACATTTTTATTTAATTAAAGGAAATGAAAATTAAACAAGTGAAACAAAAATTACACTAGCACGTGGTGCGGCTAAATACAAATTAATAAAAACAAAATACCACAGACGTTTCAACCCACTTCCTTCTTGTTTTTGTTATAAAAAATAAAATTTATTGCAACTATGTTAATTAACAAATAAAATAATTTTAAAAAATAACATAAATTCACTAATTAATTAAAAAAATAATTGTATTTTAATAATTTAATAGCATTACAATCAATAAAATATATGTACATAAAGATATCTTTACTATTTTTATTGATGGAATATTATATTAACTAAAAAAGTAAGTGAAATAAAGGATTTTATTTCTTACAAAAGCATATTTTTCTTAAACATTTATTACAGTAATTAAATCGTATACAGAACAGACGCGTACATATTTGTGTGTTTTTTTTTTGTATTCAATTAAGAATTTTTTTTTTTTAATGAATCATGTATTTATTTTCTTGTCGAGATTATAGAGAGATTTTATTGTTTAATTAATAAAACAGAGAAGATAATACTCCTATTGAAAAAAAAAAAACGGCCATAAAAGTAATAAAAAAATTAAATAAATTTTACTAAGTATTTTCATTTAAAAAAAATCTCATACATGCAAAATTTATAGTTTTGCATTTTGTTTTAAACTATGATGATTTTACATTTATTTTAATATTTATAGTATCTTATATGTTTATAAGGATATAACGAATAAAAAAAAAAAATTGTTTTTTATTTTTATTTTTGTGAATTATATTTTTGAGTAAAAAATAATAACTTTTTACGACTTTGAATATCTTAGCGCGCACAAAACTTGAATGGATCGTTATTTTTTGGTAATAAATGCAAAAGATATATATATATATATATATATATATCGAAAATCTAATAATAATAATATTAATATTAATAATAAAAACGCATGCACAGTGCATTTTTATTTGATATTTAAAAGAAGAAAAAAAATTTAAATATATATATACTGTAATGTATTATTATTATTATTATTATTAATATTTAAGTTTTGTATTTTTGTTGTAGTAAGAAATTTAAAAAAAATATAAAGAATTACATAGATATAAGAAAACAAATCAAACAAGGAATAATTTAATGTCTATATAGGAATAAAGGAAATTTAGTAAAGTTTTTTTTTTTTGTTTAATATTTTATATATATTATTTTAAACTCAGTAGTTTTTATCAAAAAATAAAGATAAAAAAGTAATAAAAATTTATTTTATGCTCATGCAAAAAAAAAAAAAGGATAAAAATACTCAATATTATTATCCATAAAATGCGTACTGTGAACAATTTTTATATGTATTAAATATTTTGTTTGCTTCTTTTATTTTAATCCTTAATATTATTAAATTTCATTTTTCTTAGCAAAAAGTGTGACATTCATCAAAAATTTAACGAAATTTACTAAAATAATAATAATAATCTATCATAATGATATTTATTTTTTATTATTTATAATATATTCAGGTGCCATATTTGGGTTTAGTAAGCGTGGAAAAAATAATTAGCATCATTATTACAATCAAATGCTTTTAGAAAACAACAAATTCAAGTTCGAATTTTTTTTTAATTATTAATTATAATCAATGTTAGATGAATTAAAAATAAAATAAATAAATCAAATAAAATCCTTCACCCTAATGGTGCTTTATTATTCTTCCTTGTTTATTTAAAATTTAATTTTTTTTTTTTTTATAGTATTTGTTGCACAGTAAAAACATGTAAACATGCAAAACACTTTTTGTTAGACAAAATAAAAATAATTAATTGCTTTGTAATTAATAGCATTTGCATTTGTAATTCATACACATCGAAATGTTTTTTTTTTTTTTCTTTCTAAAACTGGCAAATAAAAACGCAATTTGCATAGTATTTGAGTAGTTATAACTGAAAAATTAATAAATTAATTGGTGAAAAATAATAATAAAAATAGTTTTTAGCTAGTTTTTTTTTTTTTAATTTATTATTCATCATTGTTATTGTTTGTGCTACATTTTATTTATTGTAAGTAGTATTTAAAATGAAAAATATATATATAATGAAATTAAAAGGTTTTATAGTTCAAAATAAGGAAAACTCTATTGAAAATGTATATAGCAAAATATAGAATGAATTAATTAATATAAATAAATAAGCTTGATTAAAAAATAACCATTTAGAAAAAGTGTATTTACATTTCGATTATTTTTTTTTTACTCCTTTTTTGTGTGTAACATTCAAAAATAGGACACGCAAAAAGAGTTTTCTTTAAAGTGACTAAAAACATAATATTTCAATTTATTATTGCGTTTATTTTTGATTTTCCTTCACCTCATTGCTCATTATCACGATATGCTTAATATTGTTATTATTATTATTATTATTTTTTTTTATTATCAATAATTATAATTGTAATTTTAGACTTTATTTAAATATTATTAGTATTAAATATTAAAAAATAAATGTTTGTTTTAATAGAATGACTAATTAAATATACAAAAAAATAAAAAAAAAATATGGATTATGTGGTTTTCAAATTGAATTTATAAAATATAGATAGATAGTTTCCATTGTTTATTATTTTATACTTTTAATAAATTATTAAAAATATAACATTTTGAATTATTAAAATTTATATAAATAATCATAATAAATATGTGAATATTCACCGATGTCAATACTATTTATTAAGATAAAATTTACAACAATTAATATAATATTTTGTCCATTTTAAACACAAATGTATTGTTTTATTATTATTATTAACTTAAGTGAGAATTTAATTACATAAAACAATAACAAAAATAAAACATGATTATGTATCCCTTTGCTAATGTTTTTTTTTTTTTTTGTCTTTTTTGTGGGTGGTATCTATTTTATTTTATTTTTTTATTATTATTACAGCACTATGTTGATGTTGTTATAAATAAAACACAAAAAGAGATTTTTCCCAAAAACACATCAATAGCTTGTGTTTTATAATAGAAATTTCCTCTCGTGTGAATTTATACAACAATTAAACGCATGTTGTGTGATGTTGATATTACAACAACAAAGCATAAATACAATTATAATAATAATAATAATCATAATAATAATAATAAAAGACAAAAAAGATATACAAAATCATATTGAATATGTTAAATAACCATGTTTACATTATAACAACTAATAATATACGGTTATCAGGGTGTTTATAATCGATTGCCTTAAGCAAGTAGTTACTGCTTTATAAATAAACAATTCAGAGATGGACTTATTTAGAAGCATTTAATCTCGGAATGTTACAACAACAACAAAAAAAAACCACAAAATATTAAAACAATTTTTGTAAAATAAAAATAATGTTTAGTAATAACACATTCAAAACACGTATTGTCTATGATAAGTGCATTTCAATTTACACTTGCTGACCACCCTCAAAGTATTAAAGCTTTAAAATTATTTAAAAATTCTTTATCATTATTAATCACAATAAAAATGCATTTCAATAATTAGTATAACAATTTGGTCATTACTATGTTAATTTATCACCAATTTAAAGCTATTTTAGTTAAACAAATTTATTTATTTATTGAAAATTAATTTATATAATAATAATAAAAAAAATAAATCTTTTGATGCTCATATTTTAACAATTTTTATTATTATAATTGTTTATTAAATTTACAATTGAATTAAAATAATTAATTGGAAAAAAAAATCCTTTTTATTGAATATACAATTGAACAGATTGCCTATAAAAGTGTTTGTTGCCGTAAGCGATACAAATGCGTAAACATTGTATTTAATTAAGCACAAAATGAACTGGATAACAAGTATAAACCAAAAAAAAAAAATAGTGAAAAACATAAAATGGGAAATATTATAAAAATGTCAAAAAAATTAAAAAAAAATTATTATAAATTCTCGTTTAACATGTTAAATCCATTTCTATTCTATTTTTATTTTTTTCTTTGATTAAATAATTTAATGAATATTAATAATATTATATTCTTTATAAAGAGGAATTTTAATTAGAAGGAATATATTCTAGGATATATTATGTGAAAAAAGCACGACCAGTAAAACTATTAAAAACACCGAAACCAAACGAAAATAAAGTACAGAAAAACTAAAGTAAAATGAATGAAAATCATCTAAAAATAAAAAAAAAAAAAAAAAAACATTAAAAAGTTTTTGATCAAGGTTTTAAAAAAATTTTATGCAAAATTCATTATATACGACAGAGTAGATTTTATGACACAAAATTTTATATGTTATTATATGAAATGCATTACATCTCTCCTAGCTGCAAACAAAATAATAATCTAACAATATAGAAACGACGTTTTATGCACATCATATCACATATTGAACATTTTTGTCTGTCATTTATAACCATCAATGTGACTAAAAATCATTTTAAAACCAAAAATTTTATGGCATTTTTTATTCCGTAAAAGTTTTAGTTTTTTTCTCTCTAATAAAATTAAAGAATAAGGAAATTAAAATAAGGGAAATTATTTAATTTTTTTTTTTTTTTTTTTTTTATAAAAATATATAATAATACTGGTAAATTTTAATGATTTAATTAAATTATATTAAACAAAAGTGTTATTAAAGTAATGCTTAAAAAAAAAAATTTGAATTAAATGAGAAAGGAATTTTAGTTTTTCACTACAAACAGATGTACAGAATTCTCGTATAAAACTATTTTATAATTTAAGAAATTCATAATAGAAATCAAAAATTAACATTACAAGTATTTTAATTAATTATTTATAAAAAAAAATTTTTAATACTGTTGTTGTTACAACAATTATATTAAATGAATAATTGTTTTAATTATAATTAATAATCTTTACGGTAAGCAGAAACTATTGTCTGCAAAATCAAAAATAATAATAATAATAATAATAAAAAAACAGGCTTACAGGCAAAAAGAAAAAAAATAAAATAATTGTAATAAAAATAAAATTAGATTATAAAATTCTAGAAAATTTAACGACTTAACAAATAAAATAAAAAAATAATTACATTCAACAAAATAAATTAACTTAATTTATTACAACAACAGCAACAACAACAGCAACAACAACAGCAACAACAACAAAATAAAACAAGGCAAATCACTGCAAATAAAGTGACATAAACAACATTTTCTTCATAGTACAGGACGGTAACCATTGATGGTAAACAACAACGAAACAAACTTAAATAAAATTAAATGTAATAAAAATTTAAAAAAGCTAAAATCTTTTGAGTTTAAAACTTTTTTTTTTATTATTATTATTATTATTATTATTATTATTATTATTATTATTATTATTATTAAATTCTACGCCTGAAATCTCGTTCTTTAACTCCTCAAGATAAATCCTTAGTTAAAATATATATATATATATATTAATAAATATCAAACACATGCAAACAACAAACAATATTAAAAAAAAAAAAAAAAAAGCATACTAAGAATGTAAAAAATTGTATTAAAGTACTTAAGAATTGAAGTGTGAACCAAAATTGTAATAACCTATTAAAATATATACAGATATACATATGATATTTTACGACATTTTTTGTATTTTTCCATCATAAAATGTATATATAATTTTTTTTTTTTTTTTTTTTTTGCATTTTTACAGACGCTTGTTTGCTTTTTTTTATATATATATATATTTGTATGCGTTCTATATGCATTTCAACATTAAAAATCACAAACAAATTAAAAATTAAATTGTAAAATCCTTTAAGGATTCAAAACCTTATGTTTAACAACAATTTTTTTCATTTTGTTTTTTTTTTTTTTTTTTTTTTTTTTTTGAAAAATCGTCAAAGTCAATTCTAAATTTACGAGCAATACCAATAATAATTTTTAAAGAAAAAACAAATTAAATAAATATATAATAAGAGACCGACTGCCCGGCACATAAATTACTAAATACATTAAAATTTACCCCCACATTTAATAATAAAAACAAAAAAAAAAAAAACCTCTGCTTTAATGAATTGTACAAGGAAATTATGTTTTAAAAAAAAAAAAAATTAATAAATAAAATAAATATTATTGTTTTTAATAAAAATAAAACGATAATTTTTTATTTGAAATAAATAAAACGCATATATAAACGAATTAAAATACTAACTTAGATGTGCGAGACCACCCATGTGTATCTAGGTTGACAATATTATTATTATTTTTTTTTTTAGTTTTATAATAAATAATTATTATTCAAAATGCGTTTGAATGGCTGTTAATTAATTTGTTAATTAAAATAAATAATATATAATTTATGATTAATAAAAATATTATATTATTATTATTATTATTATTATTTTCTTGATTTATGTTTTCAGTCAGAAGAAATCTACTTATTTTTTAAATTACAAATACTAAAAGTGCAACAATAACAGTGATACATACAAATATAATAAATGATTAAAATCAAAAGTTATACTCATTAAATTAAATATATGTAAGTAATTTTGGCCTCAACAATGGTTTAATAAGTTTATTATCTGTGACGAGTATTTTTTTAAGTTTCGAGAAAAATATTAAATGGAAAAGAGTTACAATAAAAATTTTCTACACGGAGAGAATTTTGGTTTCTAAGCTAATCTATATTGTTTCTTGAGACATGAAAATCCAAAAAAAAAAAAACCGAAATAAGTTAATAGAGTTTAAGTTTAAGAAAATTGATTAAGAAAATAAGAAATATTTCTGTTGTACGAGAATTATGCAAAAATTTCTTGATTCAATTCAAAGTTATATTATTCGAAGTAATAATAATTATAATAAAATCCAAAAATATATTCAACAATAGTAATTACTTGGAAGATCGTAAATTATCTGATTTTTAATAATTTAATCAAGAAATGAATTGAATTTCAATTAAAGAATTTATTATGGTTTTTGTGATAACTAAAAATTTTCATACAAATCGTAGAATATTTTTTTTTATTCTTTGATCAATTTGTGGCATTAATATAATTTTTTTTCCGTATAGCTGTTATCGACTCCTAATTTTTAATTAGTCGAACTTTAAACTACTTAACTATTCTTGTATTAAAGAACAATTATTTATTTTGTAATTATCTATTAATAGAAATTTATATATGACTAAAATTAATTTTTATATTAAATAAGTTTTAGCAAAAAACAAAATTATAAAATAAGAAAAAAAAAAAAAAAAAAAAAAAGGAATTTTCAAATTATTTCTATGGCTATTTATACCAATTGACAATAATTTGTGAAACAAAAAAAAAATGCAATTAAATTAATTTGTTAAGTAAAGCTAAATACTAATGTTATGTTAATTAAAATAATTATGCAAATTATTAAATAGAAATAATTTTAATTATTAAATATATTTCTAGTAATAATGTTAAAATTAAATTTATACAAATTATTAAACAATTCGAAATTAATATGGATAAATTGTATAGGCGTCATTGTTAATTTTTCAAAAAGGTTAGTACATAAATTTTTTTTTTACATAAAGTAACAAAAAATGTTTAAAAAATCATGTAAGCCTATGTAAAAATTGGCATTAAAATTAATACATAGTTCTACGAGAGAGACAACAACGCGATATTTTTATTTAAGTGTAACAAGTCATAAATGTATATAAGATTAAGTGCATCTGTAGCTGCGTAATGACATAAATTAACTGAATCTATTGCACATTTGAAGTAGTGCGGTTTTTATTTTTTTCTGTTATTGTGGTAAAAATATTGCAACAAATAATTTTTCCGTTTAGATAAATGATAAATGTATGTAAATTTAATAAAAAAAAAAAAAAGCACACACAACATATATAATTTTATGATTAATTATAAATTATAATATATAATAAATAAAAGGTTGAAATATTCTGCCAATCAAGTAAAGTTATATAAAGAAAACTTTAACCATAATTGACAGCAATAGAATCATTATCATAAAGTAATAATAACAACGACAGCATTCACGATTATGTGCATACATGGTCTATGTATGTATTTAAATATAAATAATTATTCATATTATTTTGAGACTGCTCATAATTTTATCATTTTTATTATTATTTTTAAAATAATAAATATTTATAAATAATTTCTATTTACTTAAAACGACCTTGATTTAGCCTTTTTCTTTTAATTATTTTTAATTTTATTTCAATTAATAAACTTCACGTATAATACTAATACACACAAAAAATTCATCTATATATTAAATATGAATGTATTATACATCAATTTTAATTAATTAATTAATTAAAATATATTATCTAATTTGAATTAATTAAATTTATTTTTTTTAGGGTTTCCTTTTTTAAACTATATGTATTTAAATTATTCAGGTAAATTTAATTAACATTAACTAAAGAATTAATTAATAATATCTATGAATTATTAATTTTCTATTTAATATAACTAGTTTGTTAGTTAAAATTGTGTACAATTCGATGAAATTTTTTACTAAAACAAAAATATTATTTACAAAATTATTCTTTCTAGAAATATACTTAAAAGGAATGATTATGTATTTGTTTGATCAGTAAAAAAACCGCCTACGCCTGTAGCAAATGCTCAATTGCACAATAAAACATAACAGCAAATTATATTAAAAAATAACAATTAACAACTATTATTTTTTATTAAATTGTTGAATTTTTCATCATTAAATAGCTATTATTTAAAACTTGATTTCAATAAAGTGAAAAACTGTGCAAATATTAAAGAAAAAAGAAATAAATATATTTAAGCACCTGTATGCATATTTTTAATTAATATTCCTCAATAGAAAATTAATTTTTTATTAGTTATTATTTTTTTTTTTTAATTTATTTATTATAAAATTTATTAATTTTTTATCCTTGTAGTATTGAGAAATGATTTAAACAATTATACAGAGTCGAACTGTCTAATAACATTAACAGATCTTGCTTATAATTCAATATGATTTGATAATTATAGAAAATAAAATAAACACTTTTTACATTGCCGGCAAATATATTTGGTTGATACAACAATTTTTTTATATGCTTATATTTAGTTATTACAATAATTATTGTTTTTAATTAATTTATATTTATTTTCTTGTTTTCCGTTTTTTTAATTTAGGTAATTTAGGAAGATTTTAATTTATATGTAGGAATAAAAAAAAAATTAAAATAAAAAATCAAATCAACATTTTCATGAGAGAAAAATTATTTATGCAAAAAAAGGAAATTCACATGATATAAAAAATAAAAAAAAATAAATAAAAATGTATATTTATTGTGTTACTTCCCCTTATGCAAAGGATGTTTAAACCCACAACAATGTGGTTATCCTAGACTTTATATGTTTATTAAATAAACGTCAATGTAAATGAAAAGTTGTTAAAACCTATTTGCTATCTTTAAGAGATAACGTTTTTTTTTATCCTATTGCGATTTAAAGTGAATTACACGAGCAAATATTCTTTAGGAAAATTTTTACAATAAGTTTTTTTTTTTTAATTCTAAAACAAATTAAAATTTAATAAATTATTAACAAAAAAAAAAAAATTGGCATCACAGTTTTTATTTGTTTTTGTAATAAATAAAACAGACAAAAAACTTTAGTGAAGCCAAAAAAAAAAATTAATATTTTTAAATAAATAGAATTTAACGTTTATAATATGATTCAAGAAATATTTAATTAGATTTCACTATGAAGTATCAAATTACATTACAAAATTAAAACTGGACATTACAATATTATTCAGAATATATCACAGAATGAATAGAAGAAGATTATGAAATTAATAATTGAGCACATGTAATAAATGATAATTATTGTGTTCCTAATATTAATATCATGGATTTAGTTTTTTAAACTACTAATTTTAGTTGTTTGCATTTGCATGATTGCATTGAGTATTTTTAATTGTAAAACAAGTTGTCGCAATTATTTTATTGAATAAACTAATTTTCAATTCAAATAGATTATCATATTTAAAAAAATAATAATACTTTATATTAATTAAAAATACACGTACAAAGTATAGTCTATTTAAAATTAAAGCCAAAATTTTTAGTAAAATGTAAAATAAATAATTAAAAAAAAAAGAAGAATGACAACAATTTATCAGTTGTTTAATTACAAAACAATCACGAGGTAAAAAAGTTTAATTCAGATAGGGTAAATATATGAAAGGACTACACTTTGAATAACAAATTAAAAAAAAAACAAACCAAATTTGTGGTAATTGTTTTCCACAATTCGATTGTTTGTTGCTGACATATTATTAACATCAACATTGCATACACAAACATTTTACTTGTTAATAGTTTTGTAATAAATAAAAAAGTAACATACAAAATAAATAATTCTACATATTCCTACGGCCTTGAGTCTTATGGCTCATTTTACAGAAAATTGTACATAGTCAGCCGCAACATATTAACCAAGCTTACGCCGTACTTTAAAGTGACTTTAAAATCATGTTTTCAATGCACTCAACACTGTCAATAACAAATAATTAAACTAAACAATGAAAGACACATTTAGGGATAATATAAAAATGGTTTTTTTCTTGCACATAAATAAAACAAACACATTACAAACAATTTTTAATATTAAATTTAATTTAATTTACAAATTAAAGATTTTTCGGTGTTTCATGGAAATAGCAGAAAAAAATAAAATTTTTAAAATACTTGTATATGTTTGTAATTATTAAACCGAAAATTATTATTACATAAAAAAGTAAAAAATAATTAAATTTAAATATCACACATAATGAGTTACCATTAAAAAAAAAAAAAAAAAACGCAAATGTTCTGTACGCAGAACAAAATTAAAATTCTCTTGTACGATATATAAAATTAATTTATAAAATATTTTGGCAAAAAATTATTATTATAAGTTATTACCTATTATATAAAAGAAAAGAGGAATCAACACCTGGCAGAAACATAAAATGCTCATGAACAACCGAAAAACCGAAATAACGCCGGAAACTATAAATATTATATTTCTGTTAACATATTTTAAATATTAATTTATACAAACATAATTAAGTTAATTTAAAAAAGAAAAGAATAAAAAAAATTTAATTTCTGGTGACACTAACTAATCCATGATAATTTAAAGAGAAAAAAACATACTTTACATGACTAATTATGGAATGAAAAATGCAGCTTTATTTACATATTTTTTTTTTATTTTTGGTTTGCCAAATATTTATATACATTTGTTTGTGCCTTAAGTACTAATTATAAAGTAACAAGTGTTTGTGACCTAACTGCATCAAACACATTGTATGACTTAAATAAATGAATATTTATAATAAATAATTCAAAAAAATGGTTCAATATTAAATAATTTTATTAAGATAAAATGTTGAGAATATAAAGAACAATTAAATTAATTAAACAGCAGAGGTTATAATGTATAATAATAATAAAAATATATTTGAATGCATAAAAAAATAAAAAGACAGAAAAAAAGTAAACAAAATATTGAAATGATGCCAAAAAGTCAGAAAAAAAAAGTTGAATCAATATAAATAGTTTGAAAGTATTTTACATTAAATAATTAAGTAAATGAGTAAATAAGTAAGGAGGTAATTAAGTTAAATTGTATCATCAAAAGACAAGTATAGTAGAATTATGTTTGCGTTAACTAAGCTGCGATGCATAATTAATTTTCTTTATTTTAGTGTTATTAGAATTTTTATTTTTAAAATTTTATAAATTATATATTTAAAATAAATTATTAGTAATATTTATTAATATAAATATATATATATATATATATACTTTTTTTTACATATTTATGTTTTAATTTTAACAACAAAAATTAAAAAAAAAAAAAAAAAAAAAACAGATCATAAAATCATCAATAATAGAGTAAAATAATTAAATAATATAATAATTATATTATAACCGCTTTTGAGTTGAATATATATATAAAAAAAAGCCAACAAAGTAACCAGTGTATGACAAACTTAATATAAAAAATTATAATGAAGCATAAATAAAATTAAAAATTATATTCAGTATGACAACTTAAGTCGGATACAATATTACTTGGATACCAATAAATTAATTAGTGATTAGTTTATTATAATTTATGTTTATATTCATTTTTCACATAACATCATTTAATTTCTTTTTAATACATCAATTCTATCTAAAAAAAAATAGTAATAAAACGTATTTTATTATTAATTTAATTGAGATTGTTTTAATGATGGAAAATCGTTTTTTTTTTTTTTCATAAGTTAAATAATTAATTATTACATAATTATAGAACCATTTTACTTACTTATATTAAAATATAAATAAATATTGTCTAAAAGTAAAAGTCAACAAAGTTATACAGATAAGCAAAGTGAGTATTATCTTTTGTTATTATTTCTAATAGTAGATATTATGATGTTAATCAATTTTATATAAAAATTAATTACAATATAAAAAAAAACGTAATCAATAATTAAAAAAAAAAAAATGCATCAATGTTTCCAATCTCCAATATTGACCAAAAATCACTTAGATGAAAAATTAATAAAATTTAATAATAATTAAGCATGTTTATAATAATTAAATCGTTTATAATATTTAAGTGTTTAAACTTTTAACACTTTGCTTACTTATATGAGTGCCGGATTTATGTAAAAATAAAAAGCGTTTGTGAAAAATAATAAAATATTCCTTTTCTTAGAAGTATTAAAATCCATCCATAAATATACAGAAAAAAAAATGTAAAAGTTTTGCTAATGCTATTTAATAAAATAAACAAACAAAGCGTTTCAAATTTGATTGGTGTGTGCGCTTTATAATAAAGAAAAATCTGTATTTATGCAACAATATTTTTTTTTTATTTTTTTTTCTTAATAAGCTTTACAAATTATGTATTTTATCTACATATATATATTTTAGCAGTAAGAATATTACAAAATAAACAACAAACAAATGTTGCATATTATGAAGATGTAAATTAAATAAAATATGTTTACTAGCGTGGTTAAATATTTTTAATGTTTAACGATTGCTTTTTTTTTTTGGTTTCATTTACTTTGCTTTAAGTTTTATGTTAAAAATTATGTGCAAAACATTTAATACTAGTGTTTTGTTGCCCTTTTTATAATAATAATAATAATTATTATTATTATTATTATTATTATATTATTATTATTATTATTATTAAAACGTGTTACATGCGTCTAAATTGTATTTTTTATTTTTTTTTTTTTACTTTTTTATTAGGTATATTTATATTTTTCTCAATGTGATTTTTCTTATCCTTGTAATTAATATAAAATAATAATAAATATAATAATAATAACAAGAATATATAGATTTAATTTAAAAAACGGAATTTATAAAAAAAAAAATATATATACATATAATAAAACAGTAGCAGTAGCTGTTAAGTGAGCAACTCATTTATAATAAGTATTATGCAAAATTAATTACTTGAAAATGTTTTGTGTTTTTTCTTTATTTATTTTTTTTTTTTAATTAAGTTATGTTAAGTTAAGTCGAAAATTTTATACTTTTTAAATACACTTAATGGTGTGTTTAAAATTTTTATTTTTTAAGATACTCTTTTGTTTATTTTATTGGCAGCAGTTGTTATTTTGTGTTAAATGAAATTGAATACAAAATCTCATTCAGCGTTTTTAAAATTTTCGTTTAACTTTTAAAATATCACACAAAAAAATTTTCAATTTCAATATAATACAACAAAGGAATCATATAACTGTCTGAATTTATTAAAATAAAATAATAATATAAAGAAATCTTATCAAATTATTATCCATTATTATTTAAGATTACAACAAAATTATTTTTTTTTGTATATTTTCTTAATATCTCTACATGTAACTAACTATTTACTGGTTTTACAAGTTTATTCTCTATACCTGATAATAATTAATATTTAAATTAAATAACATAAAAAATAGCAAAATTATCTTAATAACAGGATTATTAAATTATCTCAATTATATTCAAAGTGGACATGTTCATAGCTTCATTTTTTTTTTTTCCTTTCCTGTAATAATAAAATTGAAACAAAAAGGAATCGGAAAATTCCATTATTGAAATATTAATGTTATTAAAAACAAAGATAGAATGTTGATGTTATTTAATTAAAATGACAAATAAAAGCGCCAAATATTATATAATTAAATTAAAAGAAATGTAAATTACTCTTTTATTGGAAAAACTCATCTAATTTGATTGTAAAATATGCATATATGTATATAATTTTTTCTTTAATTGTCTTAGATTCTTTTTTACAATAATTTTCTTTAAACGATAAAAAAAATATATATAAAAACAAAACACCAACAGGTTATCATCACCACTGAAACAATTAAATTATTAACATAAAGTTTATTAAAAAAAAAAAGAAAAAAGAACAAAAGTTGTCTTGAAAAAATAATTATAACGTATAAGACAAACTGAATAAAAAAAAAAAAAAAAACACCATTTGAATTATTAAATAATAATAAAAGAAAACCGAGATGCATAATTTCTATAAATGATTTTTTATTTTAGAAAAATAAAAACAAAGTTTAAAAATATAAACGTGCTAAAAAAAGCTTTTTCTTTTTGCTGTTACATGAAAGCTTTTTAGTAAAACATCTCAATTTATGTCAATTAAAGAAATGAATATGATAAAAAAAAAAGTTTCGATTTCTGTATAAATAAAATACGAAGTCATATAATTTCATAGTTATTTGATATTAAAATAAATTACATTTATCTAAAATGCCGCCGCCTCTTTAATACTCAATGGCTGGTGTAATAACAAAATAAACGAAGAAGAACAGCAGAAAAAATATAAAAAAAAAAAATTAAATTATAAATAACAAATTGATGATAATGTTTACATTCCCGTCAATGCCCAGCAACGCATCTTGACGCAGCGGCAACGCTATCTCGCATCAATTAATATTACACTGATTTTTCTCATATAATAATATTAATTAAAAAAAAAAAAAATTATTATTGTTTCATTTCTTTTTAATAAAATTATAATAATATGCATGTAATAAATTACGTATTTACAAAGTTTTCTTTAATAAAAAGACAATGCGCTGAAATCTGAATGTGAAATTTCATTATAAATAAATATAATCAAAATAGTTTTCAATGAAAACAGAATATTTATTTACGTTATTAACGTTTATAAAAGTGCGAACATTCATTTAAAATGTAGGTGTGATCCTGTTTACTTTATGAATTATTATTGAGTTACATGAAAATTTACATTTGATTTATTTTAATCTTATCAACAACAAATAAAAAAAAAAAATAATAATAATAATAATCAAACCGTAAAAAACGCAAAATAAAAACAGCAGACATGCGCTAAATTCATATGATGCGTGTATTTTCTCTTATTTTTTTGTTTTAAGATGAAAAAAAAAAAAATACTATGAAAAACGACTAGGAGGCAGACAGTCTTGACTAGGGCAACAAAAATTATATACAGAAAAACTGCCAGCTGTCATTTTAATAGATTTTTTTTTTTGTTTATATAAATAAAATTTGTCGTAGGTTAGTTAAATGAAAAGTCACAACACAGTCATCATTTCTAAACAAGAAAATCATCGCTTGTATAAAGTAAAAAACTGTACACCAGTACACTACACTACACTATAAAAAGGAAACTTTAATCATTATAAAAATTAATTGAAGAAAACTACAAAATATTTATATGATCGTCATCTTCCGCAAAAAGCTTCACAAAAACTATGTTTCAGCTAAAGTAGTAAAGTAAAATGCGTTTATGAATTCAACATCTTGAAAACTATAAAAGTGTAAAGTATATTTTCTACTGCATAACCAAATAATATATTTAAATTGGATCAATTTAGTAAACTTTAAGTGGCTAGGAAAACTGTTTTAAAAAAGCATTTAAAATATTTATTAAATCCGTTTTGTAAACATCATGTAGGAAAAATCCATATCGTTTTTTTTTTTTTTTTTTTTTAACATAAGAAAACAATATCATAATCAAATAACAGTAATAGATTTAGAAAAATAATATGACTTTATTTTGTTGTTATCATACGATTTTAATAAATATAGGAAAAACAGAATAATGTAATTAACAATCAGTTCCACATTCGTGTTATACAAAAAAAATTTTTTTTTTTTTCCTTTTTATTTAATTTTCAAATCAAGATGTATAAATGCTCGATGGCTTTTTACTTGGTGTTTATTTATTTTTTTTTTTTTTCCTATTCTTTCTTTATTTAATATACTATTGAATCATGCACCAATGTTGTAATAAAAGATATTAAATGCAAAAAACCATTCAGAGAAATAGAAATTGAAAAATAAAATCGTTTGAAATTTTTTATGCTATTACAGTAATAATAATATAAAGCTTTAATTGAATTTATTTTTTTTTTTTTTTAAAGAGTAGCATTTTGTGTAAATGACACGCTTTCCGCATAAAATGGATTAGTAATATAATTTTTTTTTTAAATTATTTATAATAAAAATAATATAAATGAAAAAAAAGAAGAAAAATGTGTGCACGTTTTTGCTTTACTTAACGAATAAGTTTTTCTATGCTGAAATAATAAAATTATTTACAAGAGTGATGAATCGCTACAGTATTGACAGGCGGTAAGCTTTTCGGGTGATGAGTTTTTTAATATTTGCTTTAAATTATGAAATGAGAGATTTTGCAAGTAAAATAATTAGTTTAATAATCTAATATTACGTAATTACAACAATAAACATTAGTATAATTATTTGTTTTGTATTATTTTATATGATTTCATAAAAAAAATCCATAAAAATAAAAACAATATCCGTTTATTAATTTTCAAATTAATCTACTAATCAAATTATTATTTAATTATTTAAAATAAATGCATGGTATCTTATTTAAACAAACATTTTACAATTATAAAAACTAACTTTTCCCAGTTAATTTAAAATAATGTACAACGTCTATCAATCAGCTGTCGTTTCTCATTAAAAATTCGATAAAATTAAAGAAATGCTAAGATAGATTTTCGCTGTTATTAACTTGTAAAAACGATAAAAAACATAAACAAAAAATATATATATATATATATGATCTATAACCTAGTATCAATTGCTAAATTATTTATTTTATATAATTATATCATTAATCGTGATTTGAGTCACAGCTTTAATATTTCTTACTATCTCCATTTTATAATAAAAAAAAACATTAAAATAGATAAAAAAAAAAAAAATGACAATAAAATATATAATTTATTATAAACACATGTTTTCTGTGACAAAGTAATTAAAAAAAAAACTAAAAAGAAGCTTAAATAAAAAAAAGGTGTGTAATTTATATATAAAAATATTGATAAAAACCAGAAGCAACCACACATAACACTTAATTCATAAAAAAAAGAAAAAGGAAATATATATATATACATTTTTTTTTTTGCATAAAATAAAATAAACTAACCGTGATGGAAAATAAAAATAAACAAGTCACGAAAAACAATTAAATTAAATTAAAAAAAAAAAAGAAAAATGCTAAAAATATTTTACATTTACAAAGATGAAAAAATAATATCATTCTCGGTTGATAATCTCGTTTTAACCTTTATCTATTGGATTTTTATTTTAAATAAGGAAAAACAAACAAACCAAAATTATTTTCATTTTTAATAGAAATGATTGTCTGACTTATTTGCAAATAGAAATAAATCATTTATTTAAATTGATACAAATTTGAAATAGCTTAAAGGTTAAGTAAACAGAAGTCAGTAAAACTTTTCCTATAATTTTGTTATGAGAAAACACAATGTTTATAGGAAATAACGAAATAATATCAACTAATTGTGATCCTTTACACATAAATTAAAATGGATTAAAGTTAGGTGTGATATCATCTGATTTAATTTAATAATTAGATTATAGGATCTATATCTATAAAGCAATCTTCAAAAATGCTGTATTATGTAATATTTTAAAAACCTGTGAATAATACTGTAAATCATATATATTTCATATAATTCTGATCAAATTAGTTAATTTAATAGCCTTCAACCTAATTAATAGCTAAGTTACAAAAAACAAAAAAACCTCATAGTGTTGAAAGTAATAAAAAAAAAAAAACGCAGCGCTGAATAAATATGAATTAAACTTAATAATAAATTTAAAAATAACGAGGTATCTAAAGTTCGAAGTGGAAAAAAAAGTAGCAACCATACAAAGTTATAAACGAAACAGCAATTATCTGTTGTGTTTAAAGGGGGTGTGTGTGTGTGTGTGTGTGTGTTGTTGCTGACTTTCAGTTATAAAACTATATATAGAAAAAAAAAAAAAAAAGAAGAAAAGAAAACTGCAATTATAAACTGAATAATTAATATTTAATAAATTTATATTAAAGAGAGAAACTCATTTTTTAATCACACTGCGTTATCACGTGCTCTATATGATTAAAAAAAAAAAAAATAATAAAATAATTCAACAACTGCAAATATAAAAAGGTAAAAGAAAATTAATGTGTAAATTTTTATTTTTATTTTTATTTTTAAATTTTCCGCTCTAAGAACTTTATTTTTAATTTTTAATTTTTTCATAAACTTTACTAAATTTCTTTACTATAAAAATGCTTTTTTTTTTTGTTTTACACTGCCTCACTTTATTGTACGAAATGCATTGTTATTTGCATTTCTTAAACATAGGTAATAATAACACAATCAGTTTTCAAATAATTACATAAAAAACCGAAAAATTATAAAGATTGTTTTGCCAAAATAAAAGCTTTACCAAAACACATTTTTTAATACATCCGGAGCCGCCTGTCATTCACTTAATTATTGTTATTAAAGCATGCATAATATATTATTTTGTGTTTTCTTTTACTTTGTTGTTTGTATTCTAAGAAAAATTAAATTAAAAAGATAATACTATTAATTATTTTGCAAATGAATACATTTTTGTGTACATACAGTGCTGTATTATTTTAATATATGTTTAAAAAATTTGCACTTATTGAATTAAAGTAAAACAATTAAAAATGTAGATCATTTTTTAACATTAATACAATAATTCTGTCATTTGAGCTTTTATGTATACAAATTCTTAAATCACACCTGAATTAATCACACATAAATTAATAAATATAAGACAAAAAACAAATTAAATTAAAACTAATTAACTATTAAATACATCATCATGTTAACTTTTATACCATGACCAATGCTACACTGTAACAGCTAATATAATATTTCCAATTCATTTCACCTTTTATAAATTATTGATTATTGATTTTTGAAATATTTAAAAATCAGTAGAAAATATGAAGCACACCATCAAAACAATTGATGTTAATTAAAAAGAAAATGAATTTTTTTTTTTAAAATCAACAATAAACTTGTAATTAAACATTTTATTTGTTGCAAACAAGTGAAAATAAACTATAAAATCCTAACATAAAAGTCCGTTTCTAAAGGATTTTATCATTTTATATATTATTTTAGTTATAATTTTATATTTATGCAATTAAAAAAAAAAAATTAAAAATTAACTTTTAGCGTTTCAATTAAAAAAAAAAAAAAAAAAAAAAAAAATTGATTATAATTTTATAAAAGCTTTTTTCCTTCGCATTTTTTTAAAGCGGAAAAAAATTTATTCACAATTATAAAATAAGTTAATATAATTAATTATTATAAAGCAATTCTTTTTTATTAATGGTGTAGGATTTTTTTTTTTAACATCATACAAACAACTGTTGAGTGTAAACTTTAAAAAAAAAATAAAACTGAATTTACATGTCTATAGCTGAAACAGTAAAAACAGATAAGGAGACTCATAGATTTTTAAAAACATGACATACAAACAAAGACAAAAAGAAAAAAAAACAATAGTTTAAAGCTTATTAGAGTGGTGCGAATTTGAGAGAAAATATAAATTTTTTTTATTCTGTAATGAATGACGGCAACAAAATTGTTAGAGCAAAAATGAGATGATTTTCCACCAAGTATTGTTATTCTTTGCTACTAATACTAGCTATACACTTGGCTTCCTTGCAATTTTATGTAAAGCATTGTAATTATATGTAGTTTATGTCAAATATAAAACACACACACACACTCACACGAGAGCAAATAATAAGCTTTATATACATTATTCTTGTTCGACATTTGTTTCAGAAAGCAACATCGATTTAGAGAGTTTTATATTCAGTCTAGTCCCATCAACGTTGTATTATGGTATGCTCCTAGAAGCTTTTGTCACAACGATTCAGTTCTCTTAATTGCTTTGGGTTTTGCTTCTTTTTTTTATTCAATTAAAAACTAGACAATAGAGAGAATTAATAACATAACAGCATAGCAGTTTGTGAGTGGAAGCAACAGCAAAATGAAAAAAAAAAAAAAATGTAATATTGATAAAATATTGAAAAATCCGACCTTGAACATGATTTAATAAATCACAAATGCACAAATACACAACTAACTGGTTACACGCGTTGAGGAAAATTATTATTATAAATTCATTTTATTTTCCCCGTGCAATTTAATTTCACTCTATGCAAAGAAAAACAAATAAATATTTAAATAAATAAATGCTTTAAATTATTTGAATTAATAATAAATAATATGAAAATGGAATAAAAAAAAAATAAAAATGTATGTATAAAACAGTTTAGTCGTGGAAAATAAATAGAAAAACTGGATCCTGTTGATAAGAAGTAAATATATATATTATATACATACATGTTTAAATGCTACCATAAAATGAACAATAATATAATATGAAAATTATTTTATTATTTATTTTCTTTCTACTTCCATCAAGCATGCACACGTGTGCATTAAGTTAACAATTTCATATATGATTTTACTCGATATATATATATATAAAAATCACTGTAAATGCACATTTTATATATAAACTTATATGTAGCGCGTACAAACCTTACGTTACCTTGTAACTGTGCGACATTAAAGATGGACAAACACCATCGATACTACGTATTTACCGTTTTACTTTATTTCAAAATTTACTTGTTTTTTATTTTATAAAAATGTTTTTTTTTTTTTTTATGTATATAAAGTATAAAAAAAAAATGTCATCGATCGATTTCAGTTATATTTCATTACAATTTGTATTATGACGTTTGACCGGTTAAATGAAATTTATAATAAATAATAATTAATAAATTAAATATCACATTAATTAATTAGGAGTTAAATTAAGATTTAAGCATAAATTTTCATATATTATTACAAAAAAAAATTGCATCGATTTTATTGAAACTCTTTTTTAATAATTAGCGAATAAATAATAAATGAATAATTGTGAACCAATAAACTACACAATGTCTGCAAATATAGGTCAGCAATCGTTAATATTTTACTTGTTTCAATTCAGTCAAACAATAGCTATTAAGCTGTTCTCCTGTGATTGCAAAATTACAAATTTTATTCAATAAATTTCATCCTAATTAAAATCATCTTTATTATTTTATCGTATGTGTCTTACTTTATAAAATGGTTTATTCAAATAATAAATAAAATAAAATCTCTTAAAATTTTTAAATTCACAAAAACTAATTAATAGTAGCATTCATTACAGTATTGACATATGTGCAAAAATGTATCGAGACAGTGAGACCGTAATCATACAGTAATTGTTTTGTAGAACATAAAAAATAATAATCAGCAAAAAATCTTTACATGCAATCAAATATCAACATAAAATTAAAATCTAAAATTGATGTTAATAATTAAATGTAATTAAAATAAATTAATATTTAATATATAAATGATTTTGAAAATAGATAAAAAATAGTAAAACAAAATTATTTCCATGATTTCGGGTACACATTGAATGTTAAAAAAAATATTAAAATATATATATATATTAATTATTAAATCAAAATAAATTTAGTTTATATAAAATATTTCTTGCATTGACCTTACGCAAATTTTATGATTTTTTTTTTTATTTATTTATTTTTTTTTTTTAATTATTTCAATTCAATATTAACATTCAATTTTTTGTATAAATATATATTTTAAAAAATTACATAATTAAATTTAAATATAGAAATATTAACTAGAAAAATAAATTAATATTTAATTATTTGTTTCCTTTTCTACAAATTTATTAAGGAAAAAAATAAAGCGATTAAAAATAATAATTATTAATTAAATAGGAAATTTATTGATTAGTGTTATTGTTTATATGGGTAATTTGTATCGTATGGTCCAAATGGTGTAGGTACGTTAGTGCAAATATTGTTATTTGAGATGCAAACATTTTTTTTTTGTTCGCACAAACACTATAAATAAAGTTAAAAATAATAATTTTAGTCAACTTTATTAAGCTTTTTTTTTATATAAAAAGTTTATATTACATATACATTTTTATTGTGTTAAAAAAGCAAACATTTGATCATATCTAATAAGTCACTATCTCAAGGCTTTAATATGTCATTAATGCAAGTTGCAAATGAACATCCATAAAGCATCACACCTCAACTCTTATTAGATAAATTAACGTAAAAATTCTATTCAGTCACCCAGTATTTTTATTTAATTTTTATATATTTTATTTATTTATTTGTTCTTATTTGTGATTTTCCGCAACAGGTTTCATTCCGTTAATAAAATATATAAAAACAAAAAATTTTTTTTAAAGAAATGCATAAAAGCCCACAATAATATTTATTCCGCTTCTTGGTTGCATTTTTTTTTAATTTTTTTTTTTTTTATTTTGCACAAAAAATACATAAAATGATAAACGAAAGAATAAATGTAAGAAACCAGATTTTAATAAAGAATATCACTTTGAGTATTATTACGTTAATAATAAAAAAAAAAAAAAAAAAAAAAAACATATTTAATGTAAAGAAATCAAGTTAAGTAAAATAAAACGCAGAAAAGTAACGAATAACAACTTAAATTGTAAATGCAATGGTTTTGGCTTTATCAAATTGGCAAGTAATTGCTATGTTTTACATTTTTACTTTTGTTTTTTTAATTCGTACCAAGTCAATAGTATAAAAACAAAAAAAAATAAAAGGAAAAACAAAGAAAAATAATTGAAATAACATCTCCACATTGTAATGGATATATATATATATATATATATATATATTTGGAGATGTTTAATATCATCACATTCACATTGTACCGAAATCAAAAACTGAACACAGTTCAACACGACTTCATGTCTCGTGTTCTTTAAATTATAAATTTGGACGGCGGCATCTTGGTTCTAATTACTAAGAGCTTACAAGAAAATTGACAAACGGTTTTTAAGGATTCGTAAAAAAAAAAAAAAAATAGTGACGAAAAAAAAAATTATATCATTCAAAAATTTTTTAATAAACGTAGTTAGAAATTTATTAAAATATAAGAAAAAAGATTAAAGTTAATTAATCTGAAATGAATATTTACTATTAACCATCTACTCTTCTACGGATGTAGGCAGGAAAGATAAAAAAAAAAACTATTAAATTTTTACCACACCCTACTGTGATAAGTTATGTATAAAAGTCGCATTTACACCTTAAAGCACAATGAAAATTTAAATAATAGTAATAATAATATGTTGTATCTATAATACAACAAGTTTTGGGTGCTTTTGTGTATTTGAACGGCTTAAATAAGTGTGAGCTTATAGAGCTACTTTTGTAAATATTACTTAATTGTACATTTTTGTTTTGTTTTAAAAATGATACTTTTACAATTATTATTAAATTAATTTTTTTTTAAATAAATAACTACAAAATAAGGAAAAATCTATTGGAATACCAGAATCAAAACATATTAAATTTGTTCAATGATTTTACATTTTTTTTTTGTACTTTTCTCAATGTTATTGAGAATAAAAAATAAAAATCCCTTTGTGTCTCATGTAACAACTTTTATTTATAATAGAGAAATTAAATATTGATATGACAAGTATCACCAGAGTTGTTATAAATACAAAACAATTGTCTATTTGACCGTTTATGTGTTTTGACGAAAAGTTATCCATATGAACGCACACAAATGAATACAAACAATGTTAAGTAACTTTGAATAATACGATATTATCATATTGTGATGATTTGTAATTCGGAATTCACTTGATACATTATTGAATAGGATATATATTTTGAATTTCATTTTTTGTTTTTACTTTTCTATCTCCATTCTTTTTTAATTAAAATAAATAAAAAGGTTGATTTGTATCATTGACAAATAAGTGGACAGTTATGCAATGTAATATAATACCTGCTTTAACATACATTTTAACGGTGTTTTATTGCTAATTTTCTAATGGAATGTCGAAAGGTTAAATAAAAATACAACATAAATAATAAATTGAATACCTTTTTTAATTTTTACTATTTTTCCAATTAATATTTTCTTTGAATGGATTTTTATTAATAAAATAATTTTTTATTACAAAACAGAAATAATTTCTTAAAGTTATTAAGACGGTTATAAATTATTATAAGATATGAGCTTTCTGATTTTTGAAAAACAAACTATAAATATTAAAAAGAATAAATAAAAATAGTTTTAAAATCAATAAAATAATTGGTGGCATCACTTATATTAAAGTAATTAATATATTCTCTTCTATGATGATTTGAATATTCAAGATGATATCCAGCATTAAAATATGGAATACAATTCTCTTTTCCAAATCATAAAATTATTCAAGATAACTAAATGATACGTATATAAAAGGATTGATATCTACAAGGACAATATATAAGAAATGAATAAAATTTAATATTTATTTCCCATTGAAAAAAAAAAAGAAAAAAAAAACGTTTAATTCATCAAACCTAAACAGAAAATTATTTGATTTGAATGCAGTACACAGTAATATATAATTAATAAAATGAATAAATGGTTTTATATTCTTTAAATTCTTTTATGGAAATTTATAATATTCATTTTTATTTATTATTATTTATTTTTTTTTTTTTTTTACTTTCAAAAAAACAACCAATATGTGTGTAATCAATGTAAATTATTACATAACTACAAAAAACAGTAATAATAAAATTGATACCTAAACAAAAGTTTCTATATATCCTCAAGTTAAGAGTGAAGAAATCAATTTTTTTTTTTTAAATCAAGCAAAACATAAATTAAAATAAATAAAAATAAATAAAAGAAAAAAAAAATAATAATAAAGAGATACATATAAGATAGATACATTTTCAAAGTAAAATAAAAAGAATATCACTGTTTGTATGTATATACAAATTACAGAATATCAAATATTTTAATAGTTTTTTGATTTAAGCATTAATAAACACAATTGATATACAATTATGTATAAATATGCAGACAGATTATATTAAAATGATTTCTGTTTCGAATTTATTTTTTTTTTCTTTTTCTTCCTTATTTAATACAAAAAAAAAATAATAATATTATTATTATTATGTACTAATGCTGTTGTTGCTGGAAAAATTCTTAAATATGTATTTAATTTTATTGTTTTAATATTCTGATTGTTGCTACTGCTATTATGAAATTTCTTCTAAATCGTTTCTAAAGCGTGATAATAGTTTTTGTTGTAATCATTTTGTTTTTGTATCTTGAAATTAATTTTGAAGGTGAAAATTTGCCTACAATTGAAGAAAATATAATTTTACGTTTAGTCAAAATTATTTGTATCATTTGGAAGAGTCTGAATATTTTGTATCGAAAAAACCAATTGGCCTAAATAAGCGAATAACTCAGCAATCTTAATAACAACCAACAGACCGTCGCTAATAATTACAAAAACATGAATAATTTACATTTGCTAAAAAAAAAGGATTTGTGGTTAACAACAAAACCAAAAACAAATAAGATAATTTTTTTTTATTTATTATACATAGAAAGAGATGAGTGAACTAAAAAGAAAGGAAGAGAAGCATAACATTTGCTATCAAAAGTTCATGATCAGCAAATATCAATTCGCATTAATCTTATTCAATAATAATACTTCTGTTCTTTTCGATGTAGTTTTTACTTCTGCTACAATAGCTCCTACTACCTGTAACTGCTGCCGGTTATTTGTTACATTTTAAATTATGCTCAATTATAAAATTCAACGAATAAAAAAAAAATGATTAATCATTTTTTGGTTTTAATTTATCAACCAGGCGAAATTTGCAGAAGATATTATTCATTTAATAATAGTAATAGTAATATTTACACAAATAAATAATTAAAAATAACCATATTTATGAGACGAAAATAAAAAAATAGTATCAACGTGCATCCATAAATTAAATTAAAATAACAAATCGAAAAATAAAATAAAAAAAAAAAAATGCTAAACATGTGTAAGAATAACAAATAGTACATTAAAATATGTACCTTTTTAGTTTATGTTGTTATTTTTTTAATAAAAACAAAGTTATTTATTGGCTTTACGTTCAGTTTTAATATAAAATCAATGGAAAATCACTAAAATTACTAAAACTTGTCTAGCATTAAAAGTATAACAATAATAAAAATTTGTAATAGAAATTTGCGGTTCAATAAATATGACTGTTTCTTCTATTACTCATAGTAAATTATAAACAAATAAAAAATGGAATTATAAAAGTTCTCTTACCTAAATTTGAATTAGTTGCATTTGGATGGACTGGTGTTAATCGCCTGGCTGGGATAGATATTTGGGCACCTGATGTAGAACACGGTGATGCCGATGATGAATCACATGAACCTTCTAATGATCTGGCTGGCACAACAACAGTAACCGGCTGTGTTGGTGGCTGTTCAGAAGCTGGACTTTTTGGTGCTGTTAATATATTTGAAATAGGAGCAACAGGTTGCGGTAGTTCACCAATTGATAACGCGCGTTGTTCATCTTGTGCTTGGGCACGTCGTAATGCCGTTTGTAAAGCCATAACACGTTGCCGCTCGGCTGTCAAACGACATTTCTCACAATTACAGTAACGATAGCGGCAATAACGTTTGTGTCCCTTTAATGCTATTTTTAGGCCATGATTTCGACATCTTGCACAATTCGGTGGTGTCCTAGGATTCAATGAACTACTACTCGAACTAGAGGCACCACCGCATAGTTCGGTTTTTGAGTCCATTAAGTCCGAATCGGACATGACGTCGTTCCAACGATCGTCAGAAACCATTCACAAAATTATTTAAAACAATTTGCATAAAAATAACAAAACAAAATATAAAATGAAACGTAAAACACTTAGAATAACAACTTTAAAATAATTATAATAATAATTCACTTAATTTTTTAAGGATTGAATTTTGTAAAGAAGAAACAAAAAAATGTAACCACACCAATCAAACAAAATGTTTTAAAAAGAGTTAAAATATCTATTTTTTTTTTTTAATTTTACACCAATAACCAGAACAAGAATAGTAATCACAGTTTTCGTGTTTTTTTTTTTTTTTTTTTAATAATTTTCTTTTATTCACTTAATCGTTTATTCTTTAACACTTCTTACACCTTTTGCATATTAATAACAATTTTTTTCATTTATAAAAATAAAAAATATAATTCTAAAGAAGACGAAAATAAACAAGTGGTAAAAAAAAAAAAAGTTAAAAATATTCACACGAATGTGTTTTAATTATTTTGTGTGTTATGAAAAACTGAAAAACTAATTGAAATAAGAAAATTTTAATGATTATATTAGTAATCGCGCTATATGAAAAAATGTAAATAATATGAGAATATAAGAGTTGTAACGAAAAGCCTCTGCAATGTTTATTTAATTTTTGTACTTGTGTATTTAATTATTTATTAATAATTTTTTTTTTTATTTAAAAAAGAGATCACAAAACAAAAGCAACAATGTCACGATACATAAGGCTATACTATTTAAGTGAATTATATTTCTATTTTGTTTTTACTAAAATTTTTAATACACGAAGAAAGATCGTTTCAATAAGAATTAAAAAAAAAAAAAAACAATTAATTAAATTGTAAATAAGTTTATTCAGCTTTATCACTGTGTATTTCATTTGTTTATATATATATGTATATATATATATATTTGTATTTTATAACATTATTTAATCCAATACACTTAATAATTGCATAGAAAAATTAAAAAAAAAAAAAAAAGATAAAAATGAAAAGAAAAAAAAAATCCTCACAAAAAATAAGATTATTATCTTGAATACTTATAGGAATATAACGATTATTTTATTGAAAAATACTAATTAAATAAAACATTAATTAAAGTGATTGAAAATTTCGTTATGCACCAAAAATAAATATTCACTTTCACAACCAGAAGTTTTCTTTTTATTGTAACAAAATAAAAATAAAAATCAAAAAGAAGAAAACTAATATAATTAATTATATAATGCCTACATAAATGTAAAATATTGTAAGTAATTTATAAAATAAAACAAAAAAAATTAATCGATTATTGCAAATAAATAATTTAAATCCAAAATACAATAAGTTAACTAACAACAAACTGTCACTATGATGTTAAGTATGCAACTAAATAATATGACAGAATAGAATACGGACACAACCGCAAAAATTATTATTTTTTTGTATTAAAAAAAAAAAAAAATTAAAAAAAATTATTTTTAAAATAAAAACCATGCAATGTACATGCTGCTTCTCAATAAAAACATTTTTCTAATATTATCAAAGACTCGAAATAAATTATAAAAAAATCAAAATCGCAATTCAAGAATACAAAACTGATTAATTTTTGAAAAATAGCCAAAGTTTTATAAAAAAAAAATTGTCTTGTTATAATTTTATGCACAAAATTAAATTAAATTAAATTAAAAGAAAAATAAGAAACAACAACTACCATAAATGAATAACTTTAATTTATTAATAATTTATTTATTTATTTAAAGCTCAACAGCAATAAAAAAAAAAAAAATATATTATAATAATTATAATAATAATTATAATTATTATATTTATTATCAAAGCAACATTAACAACAGCAACAGCAACAACAAAAACAACAACAATAACAACAACAACACCACACAAGTAATAATTTCTAACTGCTCAACTGCACTTGCACACAAATACTGTGTCTGTTAAGAATTGAATTGCATATTATGAATTTTGTTGCTGTTGCTGTTGTTGGTTTTGTTTGCTATTGTTGTTGCTGGTTTAAAAATTGATGACGATACCACGCTTGCTGTCCGTCGCTATATATACATATGATTGTGTGTTTACTAGTCAACACGATTTATTTTTAAGTTAATAATGTATAGGTGTAAAAACCCCACTTGGTGTGCATAAAAAAAAAAAAAAAAATAATAAATAAAATAAATAAATTTGTATTTGGAATGAATATACATACTAAAGCTGAAGAAAAAATCTTCTACTCTATTTTTCATTATAGTGTGTTTTTTGTTCTCTTTTTACTCTTCTGGTTACACATATATTTAATATTTTCGATTCAGTAATGAAACTATTCTACCATTATTTTACGTTACTTTTCTTAACAATATTTTTTTTTTTTTTTTTTACTAAACAATAAATTATTTAACTTTTGATATGTATGTATCGCTAAAAAAAATATTACACACACACTTGAAAATAAGAACTTTCGCAAAAAAAAAAAAATACGAACACAACCGTAAAATAAGTATATGCGAATTAATTTTTATTTTTTTTTTTTGATTGTGTAGAACTATTTCGCGAATTTTGATTTCTGTTGTTGTACAAAAAAAAAAAAAAAAAAAAAAAAGATTTATTATTTTTTATTAAAGAAGCGCAATGAAGGAAAATGTTGTGACCACATGTTTGTATTTACACTAATATTGTAATGACAGATTCGTACATGAATCTGATAATGTTATTCAAAACTTCAAGTTAAATTTATTTAAACAGAACGCGATATTACAGCACAACTGACCATTTATTGGAGAATTGTAGAGTAACGAGTAGTCGAAAGTATATTGCATCGCAGTACATGTAATGCAAGTTTTCGAGTTACACTATATATGTCGTTAATTCTCTTACGCCGAATAAGTAAATTATTCTCTCTACAATATTTACTTTTGTTTAAGCGTTAACGTAAACATTTGCGCCACTTAGCAAAGACACACTACAGATTTGATGAACATTTTTTTTTTTTTAAATTTTTATTTTACTAAATATCATTTTCATTAGCATCTCCATTAATTTTACATATATATTTTGCATTATATATAAAAAATATATATACAAAAATAAAAAAAAGTTTATCAACCGTAAGACCAGACAAAAAGCATTTAATTTTATTTTATTTATTTCATTATTATGACAACCAATATACACAGATTATAATTTGTAATGTTTTTTGTTTTTTTTTTAATTCTGTTTTCTGCATTAGCTCTTATTTACTTAACCAGTGTTTAAATAACAAAATAATAAGTAAAAGAATCAGAAAACGACATATTAAGAATTTGTACGTTCTTAATGCATTCTTTTCCGACTATTAATTTATTATTACAGACAAAGAATAAATTTTCTTCCGTTTTCTTACATCTTGTATCCTTTTTATTTATCTTTTATACAATGTATAATTCACCTTGGCTACTGTGTAAAATCATATCATTATGTCCATTCTGATGTATCAATTAATTTGCTTCTGTTTTATTTTATTTTTTTTCTCTTATCTTAACATTTCAATATAAGGAAAAGAATAAATAATAATTTATTATGGAAAAAAATTCATATAACTTTAAACTAATTGCTCACTATAATAATAAATAGCTTTTGACCAGTAATTATTTCTAATTTTATTTAAACCTAATCTATTATTTAAATTATAGTAAATAATAAATTAAATCGCTCATTAATGAACTTATTGAGTTTATTATTATTATTATTATTATTTTTATTCTTATTGATAAAGATACAATAAGCTTTGTACATTACTTAGATATACACGATAAATCAATTAAAGTAATATTCATTAATTTATTTAAATCTTTTTTTTTTTACTAAAGATAATTTCAAATTTAATTATGTAATTAATTCATTAACAAACAAATAAAAAAAATTTAAATTCAACAATAGTAGAATTGTATTAAAAACACTTTATATTGTGGTTTTGTATATCGTTTTAAAACAATTCAATAAATCAAACAAAACATAGAGACAATTAGAATTTTTTTATTTAATTGATATAACTTATATATATATATATATGTATATATTTTTTTTGATCACTTAAATATGATTTATTAACAGACATAAAACAAATAAGAACACATGAAAGTTTTAAATTTTTTGTTAGAATTAAATTTGACTCGAATTAATTATAAAGATAATTTTAATCAGTAAAATTTTTAATTATTTATAAAAAGTACAGACACATAAATAAATCTAATAAAAATGGAAGTAAAAAAAAAAAAAAAAAAAAAAAAAATGAATTGATAATTTGACCCAAAAGTGCAACAAATAATCTAGAAATGCAATTATATTGTATATTCATATGTTTTAAATTCTTTTATGACAAACATTTTTTTTATTAAAATTTTTATAATTATTATGCTCTTATGACTTAACGCTGCCTGCCTGCTTGCGCGTTAAACCTTATACAATTACTAATTCAATATGTGATTTAATGTATTTATTCTTTTGACATTGTTTCAACCGTTTTATATTAAATCACAAATATTAATACAATTAAAAAAAAAAGAAAAGAAAAATTATTTTTCTTAACTGGTTGTATAAAATAAAAAAAAAAAAAACAAACAAATTTTTGCTTGCCTAAAATTGAGTGCATTTGGTTTTATCAAAACAAATAATATATATTTTTATATTATTTAATTTGATAATCTAAAAACATTTTTTTATCACTTAATTAAAAAAATAAAAATAATCTTTTTTTGGGGGTTACTTAAGTTTAATAAGTTAAACAAATAAAAAAAAAAAAAAAAAGTTCTCCGTTGCATTAAAATATAGCAAGAAGACACAATAGATTATTAATTATGTAATTTCATTAATTGCACAAACTGTTTTATAATATTTACTGTCGTTAGTAACAATACGAATATAAATGCGAAAAGACTTAAGTTATAATAAAAATGGTCAGCTTAAGATAAAATAAAGGACAAAAACTGAAGAAATTAAACACTTTAATAGGTTTGTTTGCTGCAATTGATTTAATTATTAAAAAGAAAAATTAACAAAACAAAATTTAAAGGAGGAATGTTATCAGGGTTAACAGGGCAATAAAAGAAAATAAGCAAATAAAAAATAGATAAAGATAAACAAAAACGCTCCTTACTTATTATATATATATATATATTAATATAATCATTTTTGCAGTTTTCATTTTAACCGCGACAAAATTTATTATTATTAAAAGTTAATTTAATTTACATAATATTTTAATTTTTTTGGAAAAAAAAGAAAAAAAAAAAAAAACAGAACTTGAAGACACAAGAAAAAATAATTAAATAAATTAACAAAGTAAAGGATTTTGTATTATCTTGATGTTGTTTTGGGCGTATTATTTGTCGTTGTTACTTCAAAGTAAATAATAATAAAAAAAAATAATAATAATAATGATAATCGCATAACATGCCTTGGCGATTATATGATGATATATGTAATGACATTAACATTAGCACTGTTGAAACAACAAGCACCATCGATTTTTTATTTTTCCATTCTTTAGTTTTTTTTTTTTTTATTTTTTAATTTAATTTTATTGTTATTATTTTTTTTAATCTAATCTCATTAATAAAACAGTTTTAAAAAAACGTTTATGTATGAATGGGTTTTGGTTAAATAAAAATATCGACACGCTTTATCCGTCATTTTCTGCATTTTTTTATAATAACATATATAATAATAATTGTTTCTGTCATATAATGATAATGTTTTTATTTACATTTATGTTGAAATTATGTTTATTTTTTTTTTATTTAAGTTTCTTTAAATGTTTGGTAAATATTACGTACTAATACCGTGAATGTGAAGTTCCAATTTACTGTTCACATATGATTAAAGTGTAAACAAAATATATCCTCCTAGGGGATATTCGGTTTTTAAAGATTTTCTTCTTTTATTGGTTTAAAATTTACATTATTTATTTGAATTTGATATTTTCAGCTTTTATTTGATTGCTTTTAGGCTTAATAATAAAAAAATCAGGTTATACTAGCCTTTGGTTTTTTTTTAAAGTAATATGTCGGTGTATTTCGTTAATTCTATAGGATAATCGTCCAACGCCATGCGGTTTATTAAACCCAGCTACCACAATAATGCAATAATAATGAGATCGCACACATAGCAGGTGATTAATGACAAAATTTTACAACGATAGCTTTTAATAATTAAATAAACGTTTAATTGAAGTGATAATGTATTGTTATTAAGATTAAAACGATTGAATTACTTTAAAAAAAAATCATTAAGTTAATTAGCCAGATAAAGGACACGCAATTTAGAAATAAATTCAAACGATGTTTACAAAAAAATATTTAATAATATTTTGTGAATTCGTATTAGAAATAAGATAAATCGTTTTTTTAAATTTGATTCTAAGCATCGTTAAAACATAATTTATGCTTTGATTATTTTCTGTAACACTGTACACATTTTTGCATTTAATTTACTAGTATTTGAATTGTAATTTTCAAATAATAATAATAATTAATATTATTATTTTACCTATAGCAATAAATAAATGCAATTATTCGTAGTTTCTTTATTTATTCGTAGTTATTGTAAACAAATGTGCTTTAAAGCCCTTGTAGGCACAATACAACATTTAATTAAAAACATTTGCACTAGACAAAGTAATTTTTAATGCATAAACATTAATTAATTGTGCTCTTTTTTTAAAATTAATTGATTCAATTACGAATTTTTTACGAAGTACCATTAAAAAAATAAAAAAAAAGATGCAAAAATTAAATAAATACGTTTACACATATGGTTGGCATTAACATAAAGTAGCATGATCAGCTAAAGTTTCATTACTTAAAGGTTTAATTTATCGTTTATTGTAAGATGAAAGAGATGCCTTAAATACAGTGGAATAATTAATTTGTCTAAATTTATAGATATAACACAATTAAATTTTTTTTTTTTAATTTTCAAGAATTAATAATAAATAGATTTTCGGGTTTGTTGTCATAAAAATAAATTTTCAATGTCCACATTTAATTCAAAAACAATCAAAATTTTCTATACGTCAACTTCTGTTGAAACTTTTTATTATTCATGTAAATATAAAATCCTTCAACCATTTATTATTATCTTGTATTCTGCTCTTTCAATAATCTAAAAAATTTCAAGCCTTCTACCTTTATAGAATTATTTTCAATTACAATAAAGGCCGTTATAAACCGTTACATTCTGATAACTAAATGCCCCTCAAGCATTTGTAAGTTACACAACCAATTATTAAAGCCTGCGCAAAACTAAGATCCTCATTGGCGCACTAGATTATACGTTTACGTTAATATTTTTATAAGATCTAAATTAATTTCATAAATATTATTTCTTTTAAAATATAAATAAAATATATAGTTTGAAAACAATTAGAAATCATTAATTAATATTAAACATCATGGTAATTATTGGTTATTTTATTAATTGATATCTATGTGTAGGTAATATTAGTAATATTTTTTTTTTTTTTTTTAATTATTATTCAAGGTTAATAAACTCAAACGAATTTATATAAAAATAAATAATCAATTTTTTTTTTTTTTTTCTTTTTTTTTTAATTATAAATATTTCAACATAGTTTTGTTTTTTTTTTTTAATACACAATAGGAGAGAAAAAATAGAATAAAAAGAAAAACAATGCAGCTAAAAGAGAAACAGACACTTAATGTGGTGTACGAGGATAAAAAAAAAAAAGAAGCAAAAATATACAACAGATAAGTTTATTTTGCTTTACTTCATCAAATGATATCGCGATGTTTTTTTTTTCATTATATTATTATTTTATATTTATCGGTCAAACAATTTTTATACATAAATATTTACTACTGCGGTTTATGAATTTATTTTTTTCATATAATATTTTTATTTTTTTTTTTGTGTTATCTTGTGCATTTTATGTACTTACAAAATGTATAAGCAATCTAATTGAACAAAAAAAATTGTGGTTGCAAAAATTATTTACAAAAAAACAATAGAATTAATGATTTCATTTTAAACTGATAAGATGTTGTGAGCTTACTATAAATGTTTTCATTAATTACTTCAAAAACAGAAAACTATTATTTCTTACTAAATGCAAATTTACAAATTTTTTGTTATCAATTATAATTTGTAAATTTACAAATTTGTAATAAACGTTGTAATGTGTAGAAATTCTACTATAAGACAAAAAAGCTACGGTAAGCAAAATATTGCTGATATTATTTTGTTTATTCAAAATGAATAATAGAAGATTATAAGACAAGGTCATTTAACAAAATGCATAATTTTATATTTTTGCTTGGAAAAATTGAATGAATTTGCAAAACAAAAAAAAAAAAAAAAAACACGCAAAATGTGTAAAACCTATTTCAAATGAATTCATAAAAGTTAACACTTTGAAAAAAAAAAAAAAAAAGCAACAGGAATAATTGTAAACATTTAAACAAGTTAATGAAATAAAAAATAAATTAAGTATCACTGTGTGCAATACGCGAATTAATATAAAACGCAAAAAAAAAAAATATATATATAAAAAAGTCTGATCGATTAAATATTTAATATGCATTTGACCTTCAAGTTAATCTTAAATAAAGGAAAAAAATAAAAACAAAATAAAATAAATTATAAAACTAATACTAAAGGTTTTCATATACTTCTATCAATTATTAGAAGACGTAAATATTCTAAGTGATTTATTTGTTAAGAACTGATTAGACTTTCGTTTGATTAATTTTTTTTTTTTTTTTGAAATTTTTTTAAGTTGTGCGACCCTTTTTCAATGATTACCCTTATCAAAATCATTACACATTATAAATAATATTATTTTTACATATGCCTAAGTCATCTAAAAATTCTTTTTTTTTTTTCATATAATGACATCATTTTCATCATAATCATCACCTTGCAACGTTTTTATCTTAAGACATCGTCAACAGAAATACCAATATTTAAAATGAATTAATAACTTAAATCTTTTTTTAGATTGTCTTTATTTTAATAATTTGCATAATTTCAAGCATTCTCTCATCCCATTTTTAACTCTTATCAATTTTATTGTATTTTTTTAAATTATTTTTTTTTTTTTGTGTTTTATAAAGACAAAAAAAGCTTTAAATAAAATTATGCACTTTGTTTGTATATTATTTTGTTTTTATTTTCTCTCTTATCACACTTATCTGTGTGTACTTATTAATGGTTATATTTATTTTATTGTTTTTCGTTGCTACTGCTGTTTTTTTTTTTTTTTTTTTTTTGTATTTATTTTTTGTAATACTATTTTTTTATTTTTTTTTTTTTTAAATCAGTTGCCTTGTGGTTTTTTTTTTTATTATTATTATTTTTTTTTTTTAGAGCTTTGTAGAAATCATTTCCAATAATATTTATTAAATAAAAGCGAAGACAATATTTTGTCTTTTTTTCTAGCTGCTGTTGTTGTATAATTTACAATAATATTTTTTATAACATCTTTAAAATAGGAATAACTAAAGGTTATAATGCAATTATATGTAATCTATTAATAATATAATCAATCATTGAATACATTTTTATTATTTTTATTTAGTATATGTCTCACATGTATGTTTATTTATATATTATTTAATTTATCATTAACCAATAAATAATGTTTATCCGTTTATATTTAAAAATCACCAAAAAAATAAAAAATAAATATCAAGAATCAAATAAATTCTAAACAGGATAATGAATTTTATTGTAACAAAATTTTATTGCGATAAAAAAGAAAGAAAGAAAAAATTAACACACCTTTATCCAAAAATATATTAAATTAATAATTTCTTATCTTAACATGTAAGATGTCTTAATATCATTGGATAGCATTTAAAATATTTGATACAATTGTATATAATCGTTTTTTCTTTCTTTTCTTTTTTTTTCTTTTGATAATGAAAAATTAAATAAATTACTTTAAAGCCTAGTTAAATTAATTTAACCTTAGACTGGAAACCGTTATTAGGATGCAACAGAAATCTTAAAAAAGGCATAATTCATACACAGCCTTAATATTAAAAAAAAAAAAAAATTATTTTATTTTTCAACAGCTAAATTGTATGCAAAATGATAATAACTTCATCCAATAATTACAACAATTATAATCTTATATAATTAGTTTTCTTCGTTTAATTCTAATTTTATTTACTTGTAATAATAATAATTTTTTTTTTTTTTTATATATAAATCTTATCATTTTTAAAAGTCCTATTTTATATATTTAATTAAAATAATGAATTAATTAATTAAGTATATCAAGTCAATAATATAAAAGTAATAAATATTATTATATAAAAAAGAAAAAGAAAACAAAAAAAAATAATCAAATATTAAATTAACGTCATAGTCGACTAATTATCTAATTACAATCTATGTTTCAAAAGTAAAACCATAATGCAATTATAAGTATATAAAAATAAATAAATTTCTAAGAACTGATGAAAATTGTCGATAAAAGTGTTAAATATGTATACAAAAAAAATAAAAAAAAAATTGAAAACAATCGGAAAATATTGAATAATTAATTAGTGAAATAATTTCGATCGATATTTACTGTTGTAATAAAAAAAAAAAATAATTTACATTAAGTCGTCGAAATTTATTGCAAAAAAAAAAAAAAAATAAAAAAAAAATTACAATAATTAAACAAATTTAATAATTAAATAGATAAGGAATATGTTAATAATAATTATTATATACATATCTAGCAAACCAACCCAACCTAACTCAATAATGTATAATTTATTTAAATTATTATAATTAATGCTGTAATATGCCGATTTCGCGAATCAATTAAGAAATATAAAAGTCACACAAATTAACAATAAATTTTTTTTTTTTTTTTTTTTTTGATTGTTTTATGAAAATACTTGCATTTTCTAAACACTTCTTTGTAACAAAAACCGTCTATTAATTAACTAAATCAGTTTCAGGAAATAAAACTGTTCAAACATTTATTTATTATTGTAATTATTATAGTTCTATATAACAGCTTAACGATTTATGATTAAATCATTAAAATAAAATAATTAAGGTGATAATTACCGTCAGAACAAAAGGGAAATGCAACAAAAAAAAAAAAAAAAAAAAAAAAACTCACGCACAATCTTATTTAACGTATTTAAAAAAAACATAAAAAACCACAAAATATTTATTTATTTTTTTTTTCACGAAACATTAAAAAAACACAAATTGTTCGCACGGACTAGCAACAATGTAACAGAATTTGCAAAATCAATGGCAAAAAAATTTTAACGAAAATATATATATATATTTTTTTTTTTTTTTTTATTGACTAATACTAATAGCAGCAATACAGATAGCTGCACACATGCATCTTATTGAATTTATTTTTTTTTTTTTTTTGCAAAAACCAACTTGATTTGTGTTATTTCTTTTCTTTCGTTTTTGTAATTAAATTTGCAGCCTTATCTCTCACTCTATACCATTGTACATTTGATTAAAGAAATATTCTTTTTAAATTATATATTTTTTCTCTTTTCTATCAATTTAAAAAAAAAAAAAAAAAAACTATTTTAAATTAATACAGCGATACGCTTTACTTAAAGTTGAGTGTGTAGCTTTAGCTTCTACGTTACCATTAATATTAGCGCTCACGGTACCAATCAATGTGTATTTGTTTCCTTGCAATATATTTAAGTGATTTTTATTTTTTTTCTTTGTGAAAATAAACCTCACGACATAAAAATTAAAAAAATTCAAAAAAAATAAAAAATGTGATTAAAATACAAGAAAAATATAAATAAAACAAAAAATGCATGCAAAATAAACAAAAAAATAATAATAAAAATGAGCGAAAGCAATAACAGATAATTTTATCTTATTATACTTTTTTCTTTTTTCTTTTCTTTTTATAAAATATGAAATTTGTATAGTATTTGTAATTATTATAAAAATGGTCATATGCTGTGAATAATTCTCTTTATGTGTGTATGAAACATATGGTTTATTTATATGATTAAATAAATTAATATGTTGCAGAAATATTATTTAATCAGTGGTTCAAACCATTTAGGAATTCATTATTTAAATAAAAGTCAACTGTCTATTGTTAGTTAATTTAAAAGTAGCGTGGTAAATTATAAATTATTAATTACTTAACAAATTTAATAATTTACAGTGATGCGAACCAAATATATCGACTGTTTGTTTGTTTGTTTTCTTCTAATTTCAATTTAAATCAAATTTACAAATGAACAAATTGTTCAAACTTGTTTTGTGTTTATTTCTTTATTTATTATTTACATATAAACAAATGTATTAACAATAAAAACACTAAAACTTTGAAACAAGAAATTAATGGCTGTGTACTTGTTGCATAAAAGGATTCTTAATAAAATGGAATTCCTATCATAAGCTAAGGAATAATACTTAACATATAAATCGAACTTTTAATGAAAATTTAGTGGATATTTTATTTTAAATCGAATTGGACAGTGACCAGTTACAAGCACGATAAAACTCCATGACTTTAATTTTAATTTATGGATGCGTAAAATTTGTAATAATATGTATAATATTTTTGACAACACGTAAAGAAATGGACCAAAAGATGAATTGTATACTAGTTCGTCAGTTATTCGTTAGTTTCTTAGATATAACAAATTTTAAAGCAACTTAATGCCTCCTAGTTCATAATAAATTTGGTCGAATGATTTTATTTTTTCCATAATTAGATAATTCTCCCCTTATGACGAATAAGCAGAATCAAGTTACGACCTAATAGACCGATGTCTAAGAACCTATCACGGTCGTAAGACAAGGATTACCTGTTATTATATTTATTAATTTTTTTTTTTTTAATTGAATAAATTTGTTTCTATTAATAGAATCGGTTTTCGTCTCTGACGCATATGCAACAACGTTATATTCAACACATATTTAAGTAACTATCTGTTTTTCCATAAATAAGTTGAAATAAAAGTATTCGCAAAGTGATGTAAAAATTAAAATAAAAAAAAAACTTTAAAACAACAAAACTACTAACGTCAAATGCCGCGACCATATAATAAATATTGTGAATAGCTGAAGCAGCATAGACTTTTTATTGCTCTGGTTTGGTTTTGTCTTTATTTAACAATTTTTTATTTTTTATATATATATATATATATAAATTTATTATATTATTAGCATTTTTAACACATACGTTAAGGTATTTAATAATATTTAAAAATATATATACTGAAGTAGCAAAAATTGACGAAACACAAATGTATGAAACATTAAAAATTATGTCATTGTAGTTGTTGTTTGAATATTAGTTAAAAACTAAATTTGTTTAAGTCATTTTACAGAATGCGACTGTATTGCTTTAAGATTATTAAAAAATATTATTTTAATTATGATTATAAAAACACTTGTCTCTTTTTTTTAAGAATAATCATAAAGAGGTGGTTACAGATTGAGGGATTGCGGCCGGCAGTTTTTCATTTATTTATATAAACTTAATTTGAGGTTAAGAAATAAAGATAAAAAAAATGCAAAACTCAACGATTTTAGATTAAATCACAAAAATTTAAAAAATGTTTTTTTTTACATCAATCGTACAAATAAATAAATAATTATGGAATGACCATTTTAATTAAATGATATAATTAATTAATTTATTTATTATAACTTGTATATAATTAATTATCAAATATTAATAATTACTAAATAAACACGCACATTTTTTTTACACATTAGTATAATAAAAAAATAAATATCGCCGCCAAATATGCTATAATAATAAATTATTAATTAATAAACTTCACAACAAATTTTTTTTTTTTTGTTAATCAACACATCAGAAAACATCTCACAATAAATTACCATTAAGTTAAGAATGTCAAATTAGTATTTAATCAAGTAAAAAAAAAATGCAAACATTTAAAGCCACATAACAGAATCAATAGAAGAATGACTTAAAAAAAAAAGAGAAAAAAAGATTGACTAAACATTTTATACCGCAATTCTAATCTTTTTTATTTTTAATCGTTGTTGTTGTTGTTTTGTTATACATTAGATTTAGCCACACATCAATAAATTGTGTTTTATTAACTCACTTAACGCGTGTAAGTGTATAACTAAATAAAAAATAAGTCACTACTTTACTTTATCATAATTTTTCTTTGTCATTGTTTTTCTACATTTTTTTTTTTTTTTTTTTTTTGTTTTTTTGCTCACACTTAAAGCACACTTCAATCGATAAATATAATTTCTTTTTTTTATTTTGTTATAATTAAATTTAATATAAATTTAAAATTAAATTAATGAACGATACAAAATCTTATCTTAAACTTAACTTAAATAAAATAAACTAAGTATAGTACTGAAGCATTTAAAACAATATATAATTTATTAAAATACACACAGACACAATATACTGTCTATGCTAATCGAAAATTAAAATAAATAAAAATAAGCCAACGACGCATACGACAATAAAGAAAAAGTTTAAAATGAAATAAAGTAAAATATATATATATATAAAATGATACTAAACCATCTTTATATGGAATTTAAAAAAAAAAAAATTTCTACTTATAATTTAATTTTTATCTAGGGCATTAAACCGGTTTAAATACTTTTTTCTTTATTTATTTTTAATTAATTTTTTTTTTTTAATATTAAGGGTAAATAAATTGGTGTTAAAAATTGTATAAAACAACACAACAGGTAGATAGATAGATTTATTAAAAGTTAAAAGTCATTTGAAAATAAATTAAGCTTACTACGTATTCCGGTTTGATAACATTGTTACTATCGGTTATAAAAAAAAAAATGTGTTTTAAAAACATGAAAAACAAGAATAATTGAAGTTACAAAAAAAGTGTGATTTTAAAATATGATGAATTAAATTAAATATATGTGAATTTGTTAGTTATTGCATTTAATATATTCTAGGTGACATTTCTTAATACATCCTCTGCTCGAACAAAAATGTATTACTGCGACAAAGAATATTTTTTTGACGAAAAAATACGTTCAATTCAAGGATTTACCAGTTTAAAGGGACTTTTATTTATGAATCTTTTGTTTGAGATTTAATTAGGTTTTCACAACTTTTATTAGTTTAGGAATCAATGATATGTATCCTGAAACAGGTGTTCAATAAGCCTTTTCAAACCACTGATATCGACGATGAGTTGACTTATACATTCAATTGTAATCATTTGGTCACAGGTATACCCGAGGCATACAATATTACCTTCACGTAACTCAGTCATATATATAAATATATGTACATTATTATTTAATAAATCACTTTGAGGTTTCTACTAAATGTAATTCGAATACTAATATCATTGTGTGTCTATGATATCAGAAAGTCAGAAAAGTTGAAAATGTTCAAGGCAAACTAAAAATGCGTGATTATTTGTTACGAGAAGTTAAATTTCGATTAGAAACCGATTGTATATCCCTGGTCCAGTTTTTTTTTTTTTTTTTTTTCTGTCTGCATTATAAGTGGTTAATCGTCGATATTTAATTTTATTATGTATTACTCTAGTTATTTAGAAACTAATATGTTTATAATCATTATTTATTTATTATTATTTATTTTTTTTTTCATAATTAACAATCTTGATTTTTTTCGTAAAGTTAAGTAATTAAACGTATAGATTCGTAAAACAACATAAGCTTTATTAAAAGTTGTTTTATTTCTTTTTTTTTTTTTTTTTTTGTTTTCTTTTAATAATACAACATGACTTAAGAAAATTAACTAAAAAATAATCGTTTTATTTTTTTTTTCCTCTTATTATTTATTTTATTTTATTTATTTATTATTTTTTTTTTTTTGCAACAAAGTAGTAACAACGACTGATGTAACTAAACGATGAAAAATAAATAACATAAGGAAATTTAAGAAAAACAACTAAACAAAAATTAAAACTGCATGTGCCTCTTAGCAATATAAAGTGTTGTGTGAAGAATTTTTATTTAATTTATTTTTTATTTTTTTTAATATTTGTATCAGTAGGGATTTTAGTTGTTTTTTTTTTTTTTTATGTTTTATGTTTTATTCCTTAAAAAACTCCAACAAAAAAGAAAATACTATGAAAATACATTGATGTGTATTATTATTATTATTATTCTTAATATCATTATCATTATTATTGATGCATACAAAAGATATAGAAGAAATATATATATATATATATATAATTCTCTCACGAATGATAACACAGAAGAATATACATCAATTGTTAGAATCAATCACGATTTGTTTATTAATTTTATGTTATTTATTCAAATTTACTTTACTTTTTTCCTTTTTTTTTTGCTTTTGATTCCCTTTTATTTGCAAATTTTTTTTTTTGTATTATTCATTTTGTATACACTTTTAAAGAATTGACCGATTCAATTTATTTAAATTAAAACAAAATTAAATCCATCTAAATGTATGGTAATTATGTTTGCTGCTGCTGTTACTGTTTCGTTAATTGATGTTGTCTTTTATAATCATTATGCGTGTGACCTAAAAAAAATTTGTTATATTTCCAAAACAATTTAAAAATTTTTTTTTTTGTTTTGTCAAACATAAAAAATTTATTTAAAATAATACTATTCAATTAATTGTATGTAACAAATTTTTAATTCTAATGAATTTATACGTGTCTGACTGATGCATTTTTAATGCAACACTGTTTTATGTAAATTGTTTTTACATAAATAATAATTGTGTGCTCAAAAATATGACCACTTATATAGTTATGTGGAGAGAAAATATTGACTAGGTTTAGTTCAATATCGAGAAAATATAAACCCACTTAACCGGTTATTATTATTTTTTTTTAATTTTATAATTTTTGTGAATTAATAAATTGGCATATAACTAGTATATTAGCAAGTGTATAACATTTCTATTAATGTTAAATAGTATTGTATTCGGATATTAACGAATTACATTTTCTATACGTTTTAAAGTTTTCGCTTTCAATTTTGAAAATTTTTTTTTTTGAAATACCTTCACTTATATTTAATATAGATAATTTTTTCACTAGATAAGGATTTTCATGTCTGATTATCGGGTAATTAGATAATTAAATTTTCTTATTTTTGTAAATAACTGAGAAATTTTTTTTAATTCAATTATTACAAAATGCAATAATAATATTAATATGGATTTTATTAAACGGATAGCAAGTGTTCACAGAAATGCTGAATTTAATGTTTTAATTTAATTCTTGCATTAATGTTAGAAATCATGATGCATTTGTATAAAAATATAAATTTTATAAATACACTTTTTGCAATATAATATTTTCTTTATCATAAATAATTATCCTTTTAACTTTGTTTTTATTAGGAATTTTATATGCACATGCATGGTATCACAGTAATTAGTAATTAATATAGAGCAAAAAAATAAAAAATGTAATCTCAATCCTATATCTATTTGAATTGGTGAATTTTTTATTAAAAAAAAAACTCCTTACATAAAGTTAGGCAGTTTAATGTATTTTTCTATGCAACAATCATAGTATTGAAGTATTTTTTTTTTTTTTTACCATCTACTGTAAATAATAAATATCCGTTTAAATTGAAATTGCCTACCTGACAACTAACTTAAGTCTAATATCTGTAGTAAATATAACAAAAAAAATTAAAATTTTAATTTAAAAAAAAAAAAAAAAAGAAAAATCAACAAAATGGACAATTTATTAGATTAAAACAAAGCAAAGATTATCGTTATTAATAAAATACAAAAATTAAGGTCAAAAATACTGGTTTTCAACTAATGGTGCTATGGGTCTGACTTTATTCTTTCTTGCTGCTACTGGTCCTTGTTTTGTTTAAATGCATTTTTATGCAAAACTTTAATATATAGAATTAATTTTTTTTTTGTTTTGTTTTTTTTTTTTTAATTAGTTCTACCAATAAGACAATTAAATAAATATTTTACTGTTTGTACCACGCAGTATCGGTGTATGATGTTTTTTTTTTTTTTTCAGGAATATATTTCAGGAACATAAAACGTGAAAATAATGCATGTGCCTTAACTTTTAACCACTCATATAGTATAATATAAATTGACCAAATATTTTATAACCACAAAATACATAAATTAAAGGCACTCCACGTTATTGAATGTTGCTACTGATCTTTTGGCTAAAGCTTAAAAAAAAAAAAATATTTAGAACATTAATCAATTAGTTCAACACTAATTCCCTTCCGTATAAAGAGGTTCCAGAAGAAGATCAATTATTTTTGTATAATTAGAAAGACTATGCCATGCTAACAAAAAGATAAATTTGGAATAAGTTAGAAAGATTTGTGTTACGAATAAAGAAGATATGAACACTTAAGTGTTCTCATGATTTGATGCATAGCAATTATGATTTTTTATGATTAAACATCAACGGAGTGAACCATTTGTTTTAAATCTTTATTCCCCATTCTGCTCTGGATTACAAATCAAGTAATAGTTATAATAGTAATAAATTAATAGTTTTCTAATAAAAAAAATTATTAAATAAACTAAAATGATTTAAATCAGCTAATACTGATCAATATTCAAATTATTCCATGTAAACAAAGGCCATCAATTAAGAACTTATTCTTCTTACAACAAATTATAAAAATTCTTCGCAATTATCAGCAGTCAAAAAAAAAAAAAAAAAAAAAACAGCGAAATTATAAAATAAACCAGATGCATGACTAAAAGAAAAAAGCCAAAATAAAAATAAAATATTGACGACACAACAATTTTAGAGAAGTTAAGTACAGAAAGAATAAATTTTCAACAAAGAGAGCAGGTGCAAAGATATTAATTTTTTTAATTTACCTTTTTTAATGAAATAATGAATAAAAAAAAAAGACAAAAAAATTTTTTTGTATAAAATGATGAAAGTTTGACATTAACAAAAGGTTTTTAATTATTATAAAGGTTTTTCTTAGTGTTTTTGTAATTTGCTGGCATTGAAAGAATTTTGCAAATAAACTTTAAAAATGTAGTAACAAAATATTAGAAATAAATTTAATTGAATTTATGACCAATATGTATGTGCGTTAAATAATAAACAACATGGATAACAATCAGGATAATCTAAAAGTTATTTAGTTGTTTTGTTTATTTTTTATTTTCTTTATGTAATTATTTAATATAATTGAATTTAACAAATGTTTTTTTTTTTATAATTTTATAGATAGAAACTTTTTGCCTTTAATCACAAAAACATATTTTTTGCAAGGTATCAATTTTGGAGTTTGAGAATATTAGTTTTGCTTCTGTATTCATTATTATTTCTCACGTTTTTTATTTGTTTTGTGTAATAATAATATTATTATATTAAATACAAATCCGTACAATACTTTAAAGAACTTCTAAAAGTCATAATAAGTTTTGTAAAAAATAAGTTTTTCTCTTATCTTAAGTGGATTACTGGTTTATCATTATTATCATTATTATTATTATTATTATTAACACCTAATAAAAACGTTCATTAACAATTAACTGGGGATTCATTTCAATTTTAATATGAAATAGTTTTGAATAATCCTAACAAATATTTACAAAAAAAAAATAAAAGAAAATTATTATCAGCACCAAAAATTAAAGTAAAAAAAGTGTTTTAGAAAAGAAAAGAGAACAAAATAACGAATTCATTCAAATTTAAATTGGATTTAACGAAACATAAGAATATACCACAAATATATAATACCAAAGGAAATAATGTTTAAACGAAATTCTCTCATTTTAAGCTTATAAATATGGAAAGGAATGTAACAAATTTTATTAATATTAAATGTAAATGAAGTTTTTGTTTTTGGTTTAATTTTAATAAGGTTTTAAACTTAGATAAGCAATTGTTTTATGTTCTGTAAATATTTGGAAAAGCATAAAAAACAAATTAATTATTCAGGTGGCGCTGCAGCACGTACAAAGAATATATTTAACAATGATGTTAATAAATGGTGTACATGCATAGATGGCGTATATACAAGTAAAAAGAGAAACATAATGATAAATTAGGCTAATAAATGGGAAAACATTTAAACCGACTAATTTCCGATTAGAAATTTCCTCTTTGGTCATGGTCATGGTCATTACGTCTTTTTTCCTGCTTGCATAATATTAATATTAATTATAATAATTAGTTAAAATGCATTAAAAGCAGTTCGTAACATTAATTAATTATTAAAATGTTTGCTGTTGTCAGCCAACAACAAGGTATGAACAAATAAGTGAATAAATTATTTTCATTCAGGTGGAGGAGACCAATGTGAATATTTTTTTGAAATAAAACACCAAAAATTAATTTTTTTTTTTTTTTTAAATTTATTTTTCATTCTTAATTGTTTTTTTTTTTTGTCATTTTTTTTTTTTTTTTTTTTTATTAATTTTCTTTTCATTCAATAAACGTTTAAAGTTAAGAGTTTATAGAGTTTACATGGATTTTTTTTTTTTCACTTTTATAATTAATTAATTTTATTCATTTTTCTTGAGATATATTAAACTATATAATTTTATTCATATAATTTTAATTATAATTTTTTTTTTGTTTAATTATTCTTTATTCCTTTTTAATATAATTTTTATTATTATTATTTTTTTTTTTTTTTGCTTTATATTTTAATTGCAATTTATAAGTCTTTATTATACACCAAACAGTTTATTTTTTAATATTTAATTATTATTTTATTTATTTAATTTTATTTATTATTTTCTTTTTTTTTATGGAAAAAAAAATCTTCTAATTAACATGTATGGACAATGACACGCTTTAATTACAAATTTTAATGTTCTTTTAGGTTTTTTTTAATTTTATTTCTTTACTAAATAAAAATTAAGAAAGTTTCTTATGTCGTTTGTTTCATTTTTTTTCTTTTTTTTGTTTTACATAAATTAGTTTATAATAATTAAACGTTTAATTTTTTTTTTTTGTTAATTATTATTATATTTAAGTAAAATAATTTTTAAAATATGTGCGTTCAACCAAAATTACATTAATTCTCGTTTCAATTATAAATTTTTGTGACAAGAATGACATGGTGTGGGTCTTGACTTATAAATTCTTCAATTTTTTTTTTTTTTTGTTTTTTTTTGGTAACTGCTATACATTTTTATACCAGTTACTATAATCTCGTCATAGAAAATGAAAAAAAAAAATTATTAATTTTAATTTAATTATAATAAATATACACTTTGCCAATTATTATTTATTTGTAAATTAATTATTATTATTAATATTTTTATTATTATTATTATTATTATAAGTTTTATTATTAACTTTGTAATAAATATTAATTATTTTTATTTTTATTAATTACAAAAACTTGAAATAAAATACAAATGAAAAAAAAAAAAAAATAAAATAATAATAATAAGAATATAAATAAAAAATTAACATAGATTACATTTTTATTTTTATTTTTATTTAATAATTAATTTGTACGTTGTTTAAGTTAGTTTTATATTATTTTATTAATTTACTCACCTTAGTATAAATTTTGAAAATTATTATTATTATAATTTTTTTCTTTTAATACAATTTTTTAAGGATATTTTATATCCGAGCATCATTCTTCATCATCATTCTTCATCTTAGTATTTTTTTTTTTTTTTTTTTTTCATTTATTATTAGTTGAAAACTAATTAATTAATAACAATTTATTAATTAACTAATTTATTTATAAATATAAATATATTTATGAATTGGGGTGTAATTTTCTTTGATTTAATTTTTATATCGTCTAAATTACAAAATTTTCTTAATTTTTTAAATTTTTTTCTTAATTTCTTCTTCTTCTTTTTTTTTTTTTTTTATACAAAATTAGACAAAATTGTCACATCAGAGGTGTTCGGTTCATATATAATTATTTCACTTCATTTTCATCTCTTATAGTGTTTTTAATTTTTTTTTTTAGCTTTAATTTCAATTAATTAATTAATTATTTTTGTTTCATTTAATCTTTTCTTTTTTTTTTTTTTTTCTCGTATTTAATTTTATTTACAAATTTTGTTTTAAAAACTCCCTAAATAGTTAAATTTTTTCTTTTATATTAATTTTCATTCCTAAGCCTAAATATATAATCTTTTTTCTTTTAGTTTTTTTTTTTTTTTTTTATTTATATTTTTATACTTTAAAAAAAAAAAAATTAAAATATGAAATAAAAACGTACGATTAAAAAAAAAAAAAAATAAATAAAATAAATACCAAAAAATTTGAAACAATAATTAATTTAGCTTTTAGTTACATCTTTTTTTTTTTTGTTTATTCGAAAACGATTAAATTTAAATTATTTTTTCTTTATCTAAAATTTTTCTATATAATTTATTATTATTTTTTCATTTTTAATTTAGCTTCTTTTTTTTTTTTTGTCCTTAATAAATACACCAACGTTTTATTTTAAATTAATTTTAATTTTTTTTCTTTCTTTTCTTTCATTCTTTTCCCTTTTAGAAAATATTTAATACAAAAATATTATTATTATTATTTATTTCTTTTTTTTTTTTTGTTCTAAATTTAATTTTAATTAATTAATTAATTTTTACAAAAAAAATTTATCGTTTTTTTTCACATTAAAATAAAAAAAGAAAAAAAATATTTATTTTTATTTATTATGAACACAACTGATGCAAGCTGGAAAATCGTCTATGAATATTTAATTTTTCTTTCTTTCTTTTTTTTTTTGTTTTTTTTAATTCCAAATAATAAAAATAATTAACCATTAACGAAAAATTAATGAAATTGTTATTTACGTTAAAATTTTGTTGTCTAAAAATAAAATTAACACCCTGTTGTTATTCTTAAATAAACATAAAGAAAAAACAAAAATTTCTTGGTAAATTTCTCTTGATGCTATTATTATAATTTTTTTTTTTTATTTGCTTCTTTGTTTATTATTTTATATTATTGTATTTTTATTGGCTTAAGGTTAAATTGTATAAAATTAATGAAATTATTAAATGAAAATTAAAAAAAAAATGCAATCACACAAAAATTATAAACAAAAATTCACACAACTTTTATTTTTATTAATATTTTTATGTTGTAAACGTTATGTTAAGTTATTACAAAAGTTTTAATTAAAACTAATTATAATATGAATAAAATGTGCGTGGTTATAGCTTTGCCATTTATTTGAAGCTAGATTATTAATTTTGTTTTTTTTTTTGCATTTAACTCTAGCGTGCACATTTTTTTTGTTTGCATATACTGAGTGGAGATACTTTTTTTTTTTTTTCTTCTTAAATTCAACCATTCATATAAACTACAACCAGTCACACACTCAAACATAGTGAATAAAATACAAAAGGAAATAAACTCACATTAAAATCTTTAAAAACCCTTAAAAAATCATACAAATCCCTATGAGTTATTAAAAATCTTAATAAACTCCTAAAAACTCTGCGTTAATTAATAACAAAAAACAAAAAAAAAAATTAATATTAAAGGAAAGGAAAAACATATTATTTATGACAGTTTATTATTTATAAAAAGAATTTCTGTTAAACTTGTCCTGCTATATTTGTATTAATATTTATTTTATTTTATAAGAAACGGAATTTTGGCTATTGTAAGATGATTTATATTAATTAAATTGTGGAAGACCGCACTATTTTATTATTATTGTATTTAAATGTAAATCTGATACTATTTATTTTTTATATCCACGAAATAATTTTAAAATAATAAAATAAAATTTGCATTGTGTGATGATTAACACAGTTGGTATCAGGAATAATTGTTGCTTTTGCAACCACCAATAATCAATCGTTAATATTTCAAGTGAAAATAATAACAATTGTATTAATTAATCAAAAATATGATTCCTGTTCATCTAACACAGCATATTAAGTAATGAAAAAAATTATTTGAATACTTAAAAATAATTATTATAAATGAATATTAATTAAACAAATAAATTAAAAAATAAATTTCATTATTATTATTTTGCTCCATACACGTTGTTTAATAAAATGTGTTGTCAATTTATTAATTTCTATTATTATTATTATGTATTAAATATAACCAGTTCTATTGTAATTTTATTAATTTTTTTTATATATTATTGATAAAGAATTTTAAATAAAAACGTAAAAGCCCATGTAATATGTAGTTTTAAGTTTTAAGTAAACCCAACTATTTATTATAGAACATTTATTGCAAGTTTGTTATTTAATAATTTGATTAAATTTATTTAATTAAAAAATAATTATTTAACGTAAATCCTGTTAGTTACTAAACATTTATGACTATTGTAGTTTTATTGTAATAATTATTATGTTTTAAATGATTTGGTATATGTTTTATAAAGAAAGAAACAAAAAAAAAAACAACATAAAACATAAAATAATAAGTTTTTATTTTATAAAAACAACACATTAATGACGACATCGTGTTTAAATATTTTTTATTTTTTTTTTTTAATTTACTTCTTTTTGTTTTAAAAACTAATTTTTCCTTTTTTTTTTTTTTTTTATTTATTTATTTATTTAATTAATTTTTTTTTTTTGTAACATATATTTTCTATTATTTTATTATTGAACTATTTAATTTGTTTAATCATTTGTTAAATCATTGTTTATTAAGAGAAAAAACATAACGAAAACAAAATAACATTGAAAACATAAAAATAAAATTAAAAGAATGAAAAAACATAAAGTAGTGAAAAATCGCCAAAAATTATTCTCATTTTTATATAACGAAAAACATAAAACGTGTCATTAGTCTTATATACTAATTATTATTTACTATTGTTTTTATATTTTATATTTTTCATGGTTTTATCTTTTTTAATATTTTTATTGTAATTTAATTAAATTATTTATTTTTTTTTATGAAGAGAAAAAAGAAAATTGAATCTTATTTTGAGATTTTAATAACTTTCATGTTTGTTATTTACTACTAACTGTTTTTTTTTTTTTTTATTTATTATCCTGTAAATTATAATTAAAAAATTAAATCTATATATGATTAGATTTAATATCCGGTTCTATTGTAGTTTATAATTTTGTTGAATAATAATAATCGACTTTGATGTTGTTTTTATGAAAAATTTTAATTCATAGAAAAGAAAATAGAGTCACAAATACATGACACCATAAATAACATAACTAAAATTAAATTCTTCCTTAAAATACATCATTATCGATTATTATTAATTTATTGTTCCAAAATATATTTGTAAAGTAAAAAAACGTAAAATTATTAATAAGTGAGAGTATGAAAAAAAATTATTGCATAATCTCAAAATAAGTTTTTCGGTTTATTTATTGAATTAAATAATTATTTTATGTTTATTTTATTATTTTTATTTTATTGTTATGTAATATATGAATAAAATGTGAAAAGATTTTCTTATTATTATTATTATTATTATTAATATTATTATTTTTAAATTATTTTTTGTTGTTGAAAAATAAACAGAACAAAAAAAATAAAATAAATTAAATTAAATTAAATGTATTATTGATTACTTAAAAATTGACGATTTTTCAATAATTTTATTGTTATTATTATTATTATAATTATTATTGCTTAGTAATAAAAATAAATACTAGAAGAAAAATAAAAAAATAAATTAAAAAAAAAACATAAAAAAATTATTTTAATTAAATTTAACGTTAGACTCTTAGTTACATCAATCAGTGCAATTTGTAGTAACTTTTTATTGTTTCATTTAAATTATATAATTAATATATATATATATATACTAATATTGTAATTACAGAATAGCTAAATAATAGAAAAGATTAATTAAAATTAAACAAATTAATATTAACATAATAAAGTAATGTACAGTTAGAGGGTGGTAGTGGTGTTGGCGATGGTAGGTGTCATTATAAAAAAAAAAACAAATTATATTAATAATACTTAAGAGGTAAAACTAAGCAAGTAATTAAGTCGTGGTTACTTCATTTTATTTTATATATTATTAAGAATAGTATAGAATTTTTTTTTTTTTTTTGTTATTTGTAAATGATTCATTTAACAGAACAAACAATATTTGTATTTAATAAAATTATGATTTCTAGATTATGGTAATGTAATAGTTGTTTTTATTATTTTGCATACAGTTTGTTTAAATTATCTGCTATCGGGTTGGTATTACACAAATAACATGACAACTATCAACTAATTTTTATTAACAAAAATATTAAAATTCAAAAAAAAATATTGGTGAAAATATATAATCGTAATCGTAATATATAAATAGAAGTTTAATTGTTTTTCTCTTAAAGTAATTAATATTAATTAAAATTAATATAAATATTTTATTCTCTTTAGAATTAATTGAAAATAGTGAAAAGAATAGTAAACGTAATTACAACAACACAAAAAATAAAAAAAAAAATTCATTTATTAAATTATTAATTATTTTAATTATTTTTTTTTTGTAAGTTGTGGATAATTCTTTTAATTAATTAATTAATTAATTAATTTTGTTTTTTTGTTAAATTAATAAAAATATTAATAATAGTAATAATAATAATAATAATAATAATTATAATAATATTAATTCATATTTTGTTAATTAATGTTTCATTATTGAAAATCTTGCTTTCTGTTAATTAATGTCCATATGCTTGTTATAATTAAATATTTGTAATTAATTTCCATTAAATATGTTATTTGTTTTTTTTTTTTAATTTATCAATCAAAAATAAATATTATTAAGTGTACAGTGCTTGTAAAGCTTAGTTTAAATGTCCATTGAATGTACACGAAAAAAAAAAAATAATAATAAAAATTAATTCCTTTGTTATATTATTTTATAGTAATGTTTGGTTTGGTTTCAGTGTTTATCTTTCTTTTCTACTAAACTTTGAAGACTTATTTAAATAGATAAGATTCTGCTTATTTACTTATTTATTTTAATTATTATTTTTTTTTTTTTAAAACCTTAAATATTATGTTTTTGCATTTTTTTTTTTTTTTTTTTTGGTTACAATATTTTCGCCTGTTTCTATGATAATCTAAAATTTCATTAAATGAAAACTAATTAAAAAAAAAAAAAGAAACGTCAAATAAGAATAACAACAATTGGATCAACTGCTTACGGTGATACACTTTGGTGGGGCGAGAAGTCTATTAAGGGCCCTTTTTGTTTTTTTTTTTTATTATTTATTTATTTATTTTTCGTAAAAAATCAACATTTTTTTTTGAAGGCACTTTAGATCGGACATTGTGGCCCAAATGTGTAATTTTTTTTTAATCGTGAGTGATTTTTTTTTTTTTTTTTAAATTAATTTTAATTTAATTTTTTTTTTTGTTTTTTGTTTGCCTAAACGTATTAATTTTATTTTTAATTTTAACCTGGTTTATTTTTTTGGTTGCCTTCATTTAACTATTGCAAGAACGGATTTGGATTGTGTCAGAGAAATTATTTATGGCTATTTCAGTTTTGAGAGTGTATCGCCCTGTAGGAAGATGATCGCAAATTAATTATGGTTTTGAGTTCTACTAAATTTGTTACGAATTTTTTTTTTTTATGTTCCGTTAAAAAACTATTGGAATTGTGGAGAAATAAAAATTTTCTAATTAAAATCATTGAAAATTATAACTTTTTAATTAATTAATATAAGCTTTCTCGATTTGTAAGCAACCCGAATGTTATAAACATCATGCTGCTCAAAATATAACCAAGAAAATACTTAAAATAACTATGGCATCCTGTAAATAATAAAATTAAAAAACAATTAATTTCTATCATACTGCTTAATTATAAATTAATGAATATTTAAAAAATAATAAAAAGAAAAAAATTGCTTAGCGATAATTTAAAATTAAAACCATTGAAAATAACGAATTATCGCTAAAAATTAAATACACTTTATAATGTTAAATTAAATTTAATATATATAAAAAAAAAAAAAAAAAAATCACAATTATAAAATGAAATAAATATTTTTAAAAACAATTAACAAGCTAAAAATATGTAACCAATCAGAATGCATACCAGAAGATTTATAATTTCTTACCAGTTTTGATTAATTTTTTAATTTAATTTTTTTTTTTTTTTGTATTTTTATATTTTTTTTTTTTTTTTCACTTTAATCCAACAATTTTACATATATAACTAATTATTATTATTATTATTATTATTAATATTATTATTATTTAAAATTTAGTAATTTAATATTCTTAATTTTTTTCTTTTTTTTTCTTGTCTTAATTATTATATTTTTATTTTCATTAATTAATTATAATTTTCTTTCTTGTTTATGAATTTTGAAGAAATACAATTATTGTTTAAATTAATTAATAAAAAAAAAAAAAATAAATAAATAAAATTAAACAAAAAAAAAAAAAAAAAAAAAAAACAACAACACAAATGAAAAAGTTTTATACTATATGTTGTAGTTAATTAATCAATTGTTTTTATCTTTAATTATTATTATTATTATTATTATTATTATTATTACTTATTAATTATTATTTCATTATAATATTCGTGTTAATAAATTTTCTTTTGTAATTTCTGTAGATTTTTATTACGTTTGTTGTAAATTATATTAAACAATTAAAAAATTGTTTCCATATAAAAATAATAATTAAAATTATGATCAAGCTTATTTATTTATTTATTTGTTTTTTTTTTTTTTTTTTTGTTAATTTTGTTAGAATTAAATTTAAATGAAAATAATAGGAAATTTTTTTTTTTTTGTTTTATATTTGGGAATGGAAGTTTGACTTTTTATTGAAAAAATTTTTATTGTTTTTTTTTTTTTTTGTTGTGATGGGAATATGTAATTATTTTTTTGTGATAATTTCGTTGAAATTTTGTGTGTTTTTTTTTTTTGTGTTTTATTAAATTGGGATAAAGAATTACTTTTCTTTTTTTGGATTATATTTGATTGTAATAAAATTGTTATGTGAATAAATCAATCATTTAATCGATTATTACAAATGTTGATAATAGAAATTATGCAACAATACGTTGTTTAACTAAAATAGATGTTCAGAAGATGTTAATTTACAAAGTATATTGAATTGCTCCAAAATTCCAAAAGTAATTAAATTGTTTTCCCAAATAAAAAAAATTTATCATGTATTCAGTGTGACTGTTCTTTGATTATTTTTTCAATTTATTTTTTTTTTCCGGCTTTGTTGGCGTTGTTTAATATTCATTAAAACAACATAAACTTCATAAAAAAAACAAAAAATAAAAATATTTTTAATTAAGAATATAAGAAATAAATAAATAAAAATAAAAATTATACTGATGATTTTATAAACAGCAAATCATCATACTTAAATGCTTCTTTTTTTTTTCTCTTTGTTTTCATTTAGCTTGTGATTTTAATTTAATTAATTAATAAATTTTGTAATAAATTTTGTTTGTCTTTTTTCATTTTAATTTAATTTAATTTAATTTTTTTTTTTTTTTTTTGTATAAGAAAATATAATTTAAGGCAGATTTTGGTAAAAATTACACACATTTCTTCTTTTTTTTTTTTCTTTATTTTAATTTTAAATTTAATTTAATTTAATTTGATCAAAAAATTTTTTACTTTTAAATTATTTTTTTATTTTTCTCTTAATTTTTTTATTTTTACTTTTTTGTGTTTTCTTTAAAGATAAGGCGCGAAGGTGCTTCAAATAAGCTTGTACTTTTTTTCGTGATATTTTTTTTATTTTTTTTTTAATTATTATTTATTATTATTTTTTTTTTTTATTATTTATTTATTTATTACTTTTTTTTTATTATATTTTTAGACCGGGAATCCGAAACATTGCCGAGAACTTTTTATTTTATTTCCTGAATATGGGGGAGGAGTGGATTAAGGATTTAATTTTTATTGGAGAAATTTTAATTAAATTAAATTAATTATTAACGAAATTGTTTTTTTCCAGACTGTTGTGATTAAATTAAATTAAATAAATTATAAAGTTTTATTTCGTTAAAATACCTTGATAAACGAAAATAAATAAACGATTTGCCGATTTATTTGTCACAATGCATCCGATCTTATTTTTTTTTTATTTCAAATAGCATAAAGCCATCAAAATCTCTTCAACTAAGCAACAAAGTGACCAAAATCATGCAAATTACAACATAAATTCTTCTTTTTATAGAATCAATTTGAATTTTTATTTTTTTACTAAATTAATTAATTAATGAGAGTTAAATTTTGTTTTTCTTCTTTTTTTTTTTTATTTATCAATATTTATTGTTTAATTATATTATTTTTTTAATATCCAGAAAAAGAGCCGCCTGATTATATATATATATGAATATAGTTTTATTACTTTGTGTGTGTGTGTTTAAAAATAAAAAATATTAAAAAATTATCCGAAAGTCCTTTTATTCAGCCGAAAAAGAGATAAAAAGGATTTTACTTTCAGCATTTTTTTTTGCTTTAGTTTATTGTATATTTTTTTTATTTGAATTTGAATAATTAATATTTTTAAATGTCCGGGAAAATTTGATATAAAAAAAAATAAAATAAAAAAAATATTTTATTCTTTTAATTGCTATTATCATTTGCTGTTGTTTCAAAAAGAAAGAAAGAAAGAAATATATTTATTATTAAATAAAACTGAGAAATTAATTCTTATTTTTTTTTTTTTTTTTTTTTTCTTTTTTATGTGGTTTTTGTCTTGTATTTTAAAGAAAAATAAGAAAAAATTATTTAAAATAAATATTTAAAAACTGTTCTCACCAACATCGACCATGGTCAAGTATTTAGTGTATTAAATATTATATTATTATTTAATTATTTTATTTTTAAATCTTTTTTTTTTTTTTTTTTTTATTTTGTTTGTCCTTTGTTGTTATTTTAATTGGGTTTTGTTTTGTTTTTTTTAAATTGTTTAGTTGATGAATCACACTGATCACTACTTAAAAATTGTATTTCATTTATTAATTAATAAAATTATTCTTTTTCTTTTTACCTATATATTTAAATTGTGTTATTAAATATTTCTATATAGGGATATATATAGGGATATGTACAAATTTTCAAATTTCCTTAAAGACCTAAAATGTTTTCCAAAAGAAATTAAAATTAAAAAAAAAAAAATTTAAATTACTTTACGTATTTGCTTTATTTATGTATGTGTTTTTGTGTGTATGATTTCTGATCTGCTAAATGAAAAATAAATACTAAAAAAAAAAGAAAAAAAAATTAATAATAATAATTAACCGTCCTAAATATGTTGCCAAAGTAAAAAGCTTTTCATTTATTGTTTAAAAAACTTTCAATTACTTTTGGTAAAAAACAAATAATTAAATTAACTCACCCGATCAAAATAAGAATAAACTGATTATGTTAAGTAAACGTTCTTAATTTATCGAAAATGTTTTAAGAATATCCTAACAAAAAACAAAACAAAAAAAAAAAGAAACAAGATTAAATAAAAAAAAAAAATACATAAATTCTAAAGTTTCTGTAGTGATTTTGTATGCTTTGTATCATTTGTTTTTATTTTTTTTTTTTTTAATTATGTATTTAAATTCTTAAAACTATGTTTCATTAATTAAATTTCATTAAATTACTACAATCTATTTTTTATGAATGCAAATTCATTTACTTCACTAATTTGCATTAGTTTAAAAGTTTTCTTTTACGTTACTTGCTAAAGAGAGAAAAAAAAAAAATTAAATAAAATAAATAAATATTAATTTGAAAAACAACAAATCGAAAGTTTCATTTCATTTTATTTTATTTAATTTAATTTTTTTTCGATTTTTTCATTCTTTTTAATTTAATTATTTATTATTATTATTATTTTTTTTTTTTTTAATTCTTAATTCGATTTGATTAATATTTGAAGCTTAATTTTTTTATATATATTTTTATTATTACCTTTTTTTTTTTTTTTTTTTTAATTTTGTTTTGCTTTCTGTTTTAAACCTTAAATTTTATTTTAATTTTTAATTTATATTTAATTATTTTTTAGTTTTTACTTAAATTATTCAATAATTTTTGTATTTAGAAAATGAAGTTATTTTTTATGACATATATAAATCAGAAGTATTAAATTTGAATATTTTATATGCTGAACATATAAGTTAGTAAACCGAAGATATTTTCTTTTTTTTGTTTTTTTTTTTTTTTTTTGACAAGTATGTGCTAGTTACAAAGGTGGAAACAAATTCATATACAATGTATAACTTTTGGTGTTCTTTATATGAATTTGAATTTTATCACTCTTGTCAGTATGTAAAACTATAAGGAAAATAATAAAATTATGTTAAGTAACTTCATTTGTGTGTCAAAAAAAAAAAAATGTTTTATTCTCTCGTTCCTTTATTCTTTCTAACTTTTCTTCGTTTTTTTTTTAATTTTTTTTTCTTACAAATTACCATATATTTCATATTGAAATAATTTTTCTTGCGTCGTTTATGAAAATTAAATGCTTTTTTTTTTTTTTAAACGGAAAAATTTTAAATGTTTTTTTATATGATGGATTTTACTTAATAGAAAAAGCTTATAAACATTTCCATTTTGTAGTTTCAATTTAATTAATTTTGTTTTTACACATATCAAAAACTGGAATTAAAATCACTTTGACATTGTTAATTCTAATAACAGATTTTGTAAATTTTTATCCAAAACAGGTGATTTTGTTGTTGTTGTTTATGTGTTTTTTTTTTTTTTTTTTATTATTAGGAAAACTTGAAATTATATGTAATTTGTTTCTGGTTTATTATTTGTTTGAGAGTGAATTTTTCGTTATTAACGAAAAAAAAAAAATTAATAAAAAAATTATTACAGTAGCCTATTTTATTTCTATTATATTATTATTATTATTTATTATTTATTATTATTAGTAATATTATTAAAAATACATTTATGTAAAGAAAAAAAAAAAAAAAACTTAAGCAGTTAAGATTTTTATTCTTCTATTGCAAATTATAATTCTCTCTTAAAATCTTTTTGAATTGTTTGTTAACGATACATTAAATAATAATTAAAAACAAAATCATATTCTGAGAGCTGATTAAAAAAAGCTTTCTTTATTGATTCATTTACTAATATATGTATATAAATGTAGTAATTGTATCTATTTAATTGTTTTAATATCTGACGCATGTTATTTGTATTCTCTCATCTAAATTAAATCTTTTTATTATCTATATTAAGTTAACGAAAATAATAAAAACAAAAAGTAATTGTTTTGTAATAAATAAAAAATAAATTAATTAAATAAAAACCGTTTAAAAAATCTTAACCGTGTTATGTAATATGGTTATTATTCTGTTTTAAAACAAAATTAATTTTGTTATTTTTTTGAAAATCATATGAGAAATTTTCATCCATCTTTCGTCGTTTTTCTTTTCTTATTAATTTTTATTTTTATTTTTAATTTTCCTTAAGTATAATTTTTGTATGCGAAAAAGTACCGTCTGATTGGTCTGGACCGGTAAAACAAATATTTATTCAATTCAAGATGGATTTTCAAGAAGAAAAAAAAAAAAAAAAAAAAAAACGATTTTTCTGAATAAATATTTTATATTTTTGGTTTTCATTCAAATTTTTCCTTATTATTTTTTTTTTTTGTTGTTGTTTTTGTTTTTCTTTTAATTTTTCTATGTGTCTTTTTATATTGTAGCGCGTCCTATGCCAAAAAAAAAAAAAAAAGTGCGTTTTTCTTTGTTCTTTGTTACTAAAAAGACATTGTCAAATTTTTTACCTGCTGCAATTTGATTGAGTTAAATAAAAAAAAAAAAAATTATTACTATTTCTTTTAATTAATAAAAAAAAAATAATGTTTGATTAATAAGAATTATATGAACTGAAATTATAAAACAAAACAAAGAAAAAAAAAAATGAAGAAATTTAAATTATAATTTAACATTTCTTTGCAATATTTAATTAAATATTTTTTGTTGATTGTTTATTGTTGTGTCTAAAATTCATTTCATCTGATTAGAAATTTGGTTTTTATTGTTTTATTCGGTATTTTTTTTTTTTTTTATTTCATCTTTCTTTCTCTTTAGTTTGGATATTTTATTATTTTTAGATTTAAAAAAACAAAAAAAAAAAAAAAAAAAAAAAAATTATTTCTTATTTGTTTAAGAAACGAATTAATTTCCTGTTGCTCGAGTTTTTCATTAATTTTTTTGTCTTGATCGTTTTCTTTAATTTTTTTTTTTTTTTTTTGTTTTTTGTTTTTTGTTTGTTGTATTTATCGTGCCCTGTAGCCTTTTTAGTTTAGTTTTTAATTAATTGTCTTATTAATTATTTAATTACGTCACAATTTTTGAATTAACATTTATTTATTTTTCTTTAAATAAATAAATTTCATTGTAAGAATAATTTATATTGAAGTTTCGTGCGTTTTGTTATACGATTTTCAGTGAAGAATTATTGGTTGATGGTTTATGGCTTGACTACATTAATATTTTTGTTGCTTATTTAATACGTGCTAGCTAGCTAGCTTGTTTGTTTGCTTGGTTGCGTTTTCTATAATTAAAATTTAAGGATAATATTTTTATTTTATTGTACATCTATGTATTTTATAAGATTTAAAACAAAAAAAAAAAAAAATAATAATAATAATTATTTAATTTTCTATTATAATAATGATTTGATTTATTTGAAAATAAAAACATTTTATTAAAGTTATTTGACACTGATTATGTGATTGGATTTGTTTCTCAAATTAAGAAAATTTATGTTTGTCGCTTATGTAGGGGGAATTATGATGCAAAATCTGATCCAGTAACTATTATTATATTTATTATTTGAATGAAGACTAATATTATTATAATTGCTAATATTTTAAAATTATTATTATTATTATTATAATTACTATTATTAGTTTTTATTATTATTATTATTATTATTATTATTCTTATATTTATTTAAGTTTATTAATTATTTCAATTTCAGTTTTTTTTTTTATATATTTTTAAGAAATTTTAATAATAAAACATCGATTAGTTTTAATTAATTATTATTTGTGGCTATTGCATGAATTATTTATTAATAATAAATTTTGTTAAATAATTATTATAATAAAAAATTATTAAAACATTATTTGGTTTATTGTTGTTTTAATTTTCACTATATTTGAATAAAACATTATTATTTTCGTATTTTAATTAATTTATTATATAATGGATATAAAATATTAGTTTTATTATTATTATTATTATTATTATTACTATTATTCTTAATTAGTCTAATGATAAGAAAAATTAAAATAATAAAATATTTACATGTTGTCATATGAATTTGCGTTAAATTACCATGAAACTGTGGACTGTTAATTACTTTTTCTTTTTAATTAATTGTTAATCCACTTTCTATTTTTTTTTTTATTTTATTCACCTTTTTGTCGTCCGTTTTTCCTTTTTCCTTTTTCCATTTTGTGTTATGCTCTTTATTCTCCTTCGGTTAAGATAATGCTTTTGGCTTATTTAGTTGTTATTGTTGGTTATTTATATTATTTATTATTATGTTTTGGCTTACGATGAATTAATTTTATTATTATTATTATTTTTTTTTTTTTTGAATAAAAATTAATGTCATTGCGGTACGATTTTCTTTAATTTACGATTTTTTCGTTAAATTAATTATTTTTCATTTTACTTGATTTTTACTTTTTACTTTTTCTTTTTAAATAGCTACAGTTTTTCCATATTTATTTAATTATCTATTGCAAATTAATTAATTGTGGTTAATAAAAATAATACATATATTTATAAATATTAATATTAAAAATTAAAATTGAAAAAAAAAAAAAAATTATTAAATAATTATTATTAATTACATAAAATTACTGATTAAGACGAGATTTTTATATTTTGTTATTGAAATTATAATCTGGTACTATTGCTTTGTTTTAATTTTATTATAATTCTTTTGTTTTTATGTGAGAGAAGAAAAATATTAATTAATCAATTTATTTATTTATTTATTTTTTTAATTTAATTATTTACTTTACTTTAATTTTACTTTAAAAAAAAAAAAAAAAAAAAAATGTTTATTATTATTATTATTGTTTTATAACTATTGAGAGGTGTGTTGTTCCTTTTTTTTTATTATATTAAATAAATTAATTCAATGTAAATTAATTTAATTTAATTACACTTAACAAAAAAAAAAAAAAAATTATGAGAGTTTCGGTTCTCGTTGTTTTGGTTTTTTCTTTTTTTTAATTTATTAATATTTTTTACAATTTTTATTATTACTTTTTTTTTTCTTTTTTTTTTTTAAATAAAATTGCTTAATGAATTGATTGAAAATAAAAAAATAATTAACAAAAAGAAATTGATAATTAAATAATATAAAAAATTAGAAGAAATTATTAAAATATTTGTATTTGTTGGTAATGTGAGAAATAAAATATTTGATGTGGTTTTTTCTTTATTATTATTATTTTTATTATTAATATTATGAATAATAATAATAATTATAATAATAATAAAAAAAAATTAATTATTTAAAATCATAATTTAACATATAAAGTGGAATATTGTTTAAAAAAAAAAAAAAAAAAAAAACAAAAATATTTGAATAAATTTATTAATTTTGTATCGTGTATCGATTATTACTTTGTTTTCAATGTTAAAGCCAAATAAAACAATTATTAATTATGAAAAAAATTATGCAAAACAATATTCCACTTTAATTTGGTTTATATATTAAAATATATTTTAAGTACACATTTGTACTAATATGATGTATTAATTAAAATTAACACTAAAATACAAATGGCACTTTGTTTTCCTGTAAATGAACAAGTTTTGTGGTTAATAAAACTAATTCCGGTTATATAACTATTATTATTATTAATTAATTATTTTAAATATACATAATAATATTTATATATTTAACTTCATTTATTTTTTTTTTTTATTATATAATATAATATATATATATATGCTTAATAAAATAATAAACTAACAATATATAATATTATTAATTTATTAAATTTATTAATTATTAACTATTGCCATATCAATTTAATTACAAGAATTAAATTGATTTAATTATTATTTAAAAAAAAAAAAAAAAGAAAAAATTATTATTATTATGTTTTTCCAATCCGAAATATCTTTAAAAAAAATTGTCAAAATTGTTAAAAATTGTTAAATAAGTAAATTAAAATAAATAATTGTTTTTTGTTTTTTTTTAAATGTTTGATTTAATTAATATGAAAATAAAATAAAAATTGATTTGAATTTTATTTTATTTTTTTTTTTTGTTTGTTTGTTATTAATAATTAATTAATTGATTAAAATTAAAAGTAAATATGAAAATAATAAAATATTGAGGGTGTAAGGCTAAGCCTTACGAATTTTTTTTAATTGTAAACTGTTTATTTATTAATTATATAAATATTCTATTATTAATTGTTTTATTTTTTACTATTTACATCTGATCACATTAATTACAGTCGGTTGTAATTTGTTGATTATTACATTTGGTTTGTTTGTTTGTTTGGTTTTTTTTTTTTTTCTATTTTTTTGGTTCATTTTTGATTAAATTTTTTTTTGGTTATTAAAATGTCAATTGAGGTACAAAGATGCTGTTTTATAGTTGAACAACGAATAATAATAATAATAATAATAATAATAATAATAAAGGTAGTTTTTGAATATTTTACTAAAGGTAATAAATCGACATGTTTAGGCTTTATTACTTAAAATATACCTATGAATAGGCTAAGCTACCATGTCAATTAAAATGTTTGAATTTTAAGTATTTGTGGATATTAAGTTAAATTTTGAAGATAAGACAACAAGGTGATTTCATCGTGGTTCGCATGAAAAATCGTTAAAATAAAATAATTAATTTAAAATTAAGAAATAATCCGAAATATTGTTGCCTTATCCAAATGATAACAATAATTAAAATAAACAAAATAATAAAATTGTATCAACTAATCAACATCTTTGAAAAAATTTTGGTATTAGTTATTTGAAAAGTATTTTACTGTTTTTTTTTTTATTTTTTTTTATTTTTTTTTTTACTTGTTTCTTTAATTAATTATTGTTTCTTTTTTTTTTAATTTTAATTTTAATTTTATAATTATCAATTAAAATTTTAAATTGGTTTCTTTGTTTGTTTGTTTCTTTATAGTTTATTAAAAAGTAAATAAGGATGTTTTAAAAATCTTTCATCTATTTAATAATTATTTAATATAGATTTGTATAAAAATATATTTAAAATAGTTTTTTTATTATTATTATTATTAATATTAATTTAATTATTATTATTTTCTTTTGTTAATTTTTGTTTTAAATTTAATTTAATTTAATATTAATTTAATCTGTTGTAAAAAAATTAGTTTATTTTATTATATATATATATATATAAGGTTTTTTTTTTTTTTTAATTTCTTTTTTGGTTTGTATAAAATTTGATTGTTGTACTTTTAAATTATTCCGGTGTTCCGAAAGTAATTATAATCATATTAATTAATTATAATTACTTCGACTATTGCAAATTATAGAAAAATGAAAAAAAAAATTAAAATAAATAAATAATAATGGTATCGTAATAAATTTAAAAATGATAAACATAAATATTATATGCTATTGTCATTTGATTTATTTATTTTGAAATAATCAAATAAATTTATATTTATATTTTTTTAACAAGAGAAAATAATAACTTTTTTCTGTTATTTATTTTTTTATTATTTATTATTAATTTTTATTTGGTTTATTTGTGAATTAAAAAAAAAAAATATTTGTATTCTAACGAATACATCCCAGCTTCTATTGTTAACAAAAAAAAACTTAATTTTATTAATTAATTACCTATTAGTCAAATTATATAAAAAAAAAATTAAAATTTTAAAAATCATGCATTGGGCACCGTTTCCATCCGCGCGCGCTGTGTGATGCTTTATGCTATATTATGTGGTTGTTGTTGTTGTTGTTGCTGTTTTAAAAATAATTAATTAATTAATTTTTTTTTAATTGGTTGCAATGCATGATTTTTTAATTTAATTTAATTTAATTTTTTTTTTTTTGTTTTGCTCAAATTTCTGATTTATTATTTGTTTATCAATTTGATATGTTGCTGTTGCATGTTTTTTTTATTGTTTAATTATATTGTTGCTTCTTTCAATAATTATTAATTAATTTTTAATAATTAATATTTTTTTTATTTATTTATTATTTAAGAAATTTCATTATTAGAAATTTGTTTTCTTCTTTTCATTTGTTGAATACTAAACAAAACAAAGAATCATTAAACGTCTCTATTAAATCACTGATTTTCTTTATTTTGTTTTATCTAATGTGAATTTGTTTACTTATATACCTTACTTAATAATTAATATTTACGTTTATATTTAAATTAAGTTACTTTATTTAACCAAGGATGCTTAATATTAAAAAAATCTTTGTACATTCAATTTTATTATTAAATTACATTTATTTGTTTTATATAGTTTAAAAAATTAAAAAAAAAAAAAAATCCGGTGGCAGATTTTAGCTGCGATTATTGTTAAATAAAATGTTTTATTTTTTAATGAAATAAAATATTGTTACGTTAAAAAAATAATAAATAAGTTTTGTTGGTTTTAATAGAACGAAAAAAATATTTTGTTTGTTTATTAATTTAAATTTAAATTCATTTATTTCTTTGTTTTGTTTATATATTTATTAATTATTATTTATTATTAGTATTTAATTATATTTGTTAATTATATTATAATTTTGTTTTTTTTTTTTGTTTTTTTTTTTGGTATTACGTTTTGTTAATAATAGTAAAATTGATGCAATGTGTAGCAGGGTAATTGGACTAGCAAGTACTTGTTGTAGAGTTAACAACATAGAATACAGTGATTGCTGGTTGGGATATTGGATAAACATATAATTGGTATAATTTTTTTTTTTTTTTGAAATAAAAAACATGGAGATATTTTTTGGTTTTTATTAAATGTGAATTGAATTTAATTGAAAATTGAAAAAAAAAATATACTCACTTAACATCAATGAGTTGTTTTATTATTATTAACAACAACAACCAAAATGTGAATTTTATTTTATTATTTTTTAAGAGTTTTGTTGCTCAACCATTATGTGGTTTCGTCTTTGGATTTCATAATGGTCACACACACTCTGTATATGTATGTGCAGCAACATAAATATCGTGTACATAATTTCATAGATTATTAATTATTATTATTATAATTGTTTTTAAAGTAATTTTTGTGTTTTTACTTCTTTTCTTTCGATTTTTAATTAGATTTTGAATTTTGTGATCAGAATGTTAATTTTTTTTTTTTTTATTTATTTTTGATTTTATATATTAATTCTTATTTTTTTTTTAATTAATTATTTATATTGATTAAGAAAAAGTAAATTACATAAAAATATTAATTAAAAAAAAAAAACAAAAAAATTATTATTATTGAAAAAACAAAAAAAAAATGTAATTGAGTTGAAACGAAACATTGTTTGAGTTTTTTTTTTTTTTTTTTTTGTTTGGATGCCGTGATTGATTTCCCGAAACTGTTTTTGAATTTTTTTCTAGTTTATTAGCTTTTTTTTTTTTTTGCCAAAAGTTTTATTTTAATTTAAAAATTGGTTGTCACGTTATTTTGCTGCTTTAATTGGTGAAATTTTCTCTGCTTTTTTAGAAAATGGTTTTCTTTATCCATTTTCCAGTTGTTTTTTTTTTTTTTTTTTTTTTTTTGTTCAATTATTTTCTTCTCGATGTTGGGTGCTTAGGTTGTTCACTGATCATTGTTGATATATGGTGGTTGGAATGATTTTTCTTTATTTGTTTTATTGTTTGACGATTTATTTAACAACAAAATAAAAAGGAAAGAAAAATGTTTTGTTTGTTTGTCGGTCGGTAAATGAATTATAAGGGAAATTCACAGTTTCATGGTATTTTTTTTTTTTACAAAATTTAATTAAATATTAAAAAATAATTAAATAAGACAACAACAACGAAAAAATTATAAATAAAATAAAAACACATAAATGTAGCCAAATAAATACATAAACCATTGTTCTTTTTAATATTCTTCACATTAATTTTACTTCAAGCAAATTACCTGCCGTTTATCTTCATTATATGTATATTGTATTTGTTAAGTATGATCCGGTTGAACTATTGTTTATTTATTGTATTTAATTACTATTTGTTATCAATTATTAACTGTTTAATTATATATTTAGATTATTATTGAATAAATTTAATTTAATAACATTAACTTGTTCTATTGCATTTGTAGTTTGTTTGTAGAAAAGAAAAAAAAAAAAACGAAAACGAAAACAATTCACACAAAAAAGAAATAAAATACCTGCGACTAATATTTTTTTTTTAGTTCAAGTATTTACTAATTCTTTGTTTATTGTTTATTGATTATTATTATTATGTTTTATTATTAATATTATTTATTAATCTTGTCTTGTCTATTATTGATTTATTATTATTTTATTTATTAGTTTTTTATTTGTTATGAATCGTACGTAAGTTTTATTTTTATTTTTATCTGTTGTGTTTTAGTCATTCATTATTGATGTTTGGTTAAATGTTCACAGAATTTTGATTTAGATTTTTTTTTTTTTTTAAATCAACGACTAACCTTTAATTCATTGTGAACAATTTTTATATTATATAAACTTAAAACGATTCGAAATAAAGAAAAAAAAATAAAAAAAAAATTTTTTTTTTTTTGTTGTTATTGTGGTGGTGGTGGTTGGATGGTTTTTTTTTTTTTTTTTCTGTTTTTAATTAATTATTCTGTAGTAATTTAAAAGAAAATAACATTTCTATTGCACTATTTTTTGCTTAATTATTTAATTAACTTTTTTTTTTATTTTATTTTATTTGATCTTCTGACAACTTTTATCTTCTGTCGGTGTAAACTGTATCGCGGATTATTATTTATAGTTTTGATTATTTTTTATATTATTTTAATTCTATTTTTTTATATGCATTTTATAAATAAAAATTAAGAAATCTAAAAATAAAAATAAATTAACAAAAATTAAATAAAAATAATAACATTTGTTTATAACTTAATTAACTTATTGCGATTGTGATTAAGATTATAATTATTTATATTTTTTAATTATTATTATTATTATTATTATTAAGATTTAAATCTATTTTAAATGTTAATATATATATTTATATAGAGGAGTTAAAATATTTTTATTTTTTTTGGTTAATATTATGATTAAATTACACATTGATGATGAAAATTGATTATTATATTAATATTATTATTATTTTCTTTGAATAATTCAGAGGTACGGGGGATAACCACTGATAAAATGTATTACATACATGTTTACGAAAAAGAAATACAAAAAAAAAAATAAAAAATGATACAACACAAATTCTGATGGATGTTTCACATATTCCTTTATCCTAATTAATTGAATTAAATTTTTTTTTTTTTTTTATTAAATTAATAATGGTTCATTATTTTCCGAATTTTCTTAACAAAAAGCTCTCTGGTTTATTGCAGTTTTTTTTTTTTTTTTTATTATTAATTTAGAAAATAATATTATATGTAATAACCAAAATTTATGCTATCTACCTTAAAACATGATAATGATGTTTTTAATGTGGAAACATATTTATAAACATCCATCAATAAATTGTTTTTACAGAAAAAAAATAAAAAAAGTAAAAAACAAAACAAAACGGAATAAATAATTTATTAATTAAAATCCATTGAAAACAATCACAAACAAACATAGAAAATACACATAAATAGGAAAATAGTCGTCACAAATTATTTGTATAAATTATACCAGGATAGCCCCATCATAATAAGTTTGAATTTTTAATTTTTTTTTTTTTTTTTTTTTGTTTTTTAATGAATTTAAGTAAAATACACAAACCCAACATTCATTCTTAATTATTATTAAATAAATCCTTAAAATTAATTTTATTATTATTATTATTATTATAAATACAATATAATAACTATTATTATTATAATTTTTTATTTTTTTGTTTAAGTTTATTAATTATTTTTAAATAAAAAGAGGAAAATAAAATAATAAAAAAATTAATAAAAAGTAAAAAAAAAAAGAAGTCAAATGAAAAATAATTAATAAAAATTTATTTTAACTAAATTAAATAATAATATTTGTTTTTGTTTTTTTTTTTTTTTAATATTTTTTTTTTTAATTAATTAATTAATAATATATAATAACGATCCAAAATATATATATTTTTATCTATTAAATTTGTTTAGTTTTTTTTCTTTTTTTATTCGCCCGAAATATACCAAAATATTCTATTTTTAATTTATTCTTTTCATATTTTTTTTTTTATTATTATTATTATTAAACTTTAAAAATTAACACTATAACCAAATTGACACTAATAATAATAAATGATTACAGTAAAAGCTTTCGTTTAAGTAATGAACAAAAGAAAGAAAAAAAAAAAATTCTGTCTTCGAAATTAATTGGTATAAACTCTCCACATTTTGTTGATTATGGGTTCGTGGAGAGGCTAAACTTTTGCTTCTACTGTTAATACACAAATTATTGATACTTTTATTTTATTTATTTTTTTTTTTTTATTCTTTCTTTCTTTTTATATATAATTAATTAAATAAAAATAAAAAAAGAAAAGAAAAATAAATAACCAAACAATATTAATAAAACAGAAAAATAAATAAAATAAAAATAAAAATAAAAAATCCACTTTCCATACATAAAAAAAAAAACAATCATTAGTGCCCTTGTGATGATATTTTTTATACTTTTTCTTTTTTTTTTTTTTTAACTTCTTTTGGCCTAAAAAATAACTTTTTTGCTAAGGTTTTTATCTTTTACTTTTTTTTTTTTTTTTAATTTAATTAATTTTTTAAAAATATGTAATTGCCTAAAAATATACCGAAATAATTTAATTATTTTAAATAATTTTTAATTTTCTTTTTTTTCTATAATTATTGTTCACCCAAATATAATTAACAGTTTTCTTTTTTAATTTTTTTTTTTTCTTTTTTTTTTTGTAATTTAATTAAATTATTCAACAATTGCAACAATTGGAGTCTGCAAATATAAACTAACAAATCAAAAAAAAAAAAAAAAATTAATTAAAAAATGATAATAATAATAATAATAAATTAACCATTAATTAGTAATTTATTACGCGACGGTTGCAATTGTTAAAATAATTTCATGTTAAATTATAAAAAAGGAAAAAAGAAAAAAAAAATATTTTTTCCATTTTTATTATTTAATTTTTTTTTTTCTTTTTTCTTTTTATTTTTTTTTTTTAGTCAGATATCACAAATTCAGTTACATTGTCGTTAAATTTTGAAGGCATGATATTTTTCTTTCTTTCTTTCTTTCTTTTTTTTTTCATCCATTAATTTCTTCTCCTTAACTTTTTTTATTTATTTATTTAATTTTTTTTTTTTTTTCATAAATAATTAATAAAACTTTTTTTTTTATTTTCTTTTCTTTTCTTTTTTTTTATACGTTTAAATACGACTAAATATAAATTTTTGTACATTTTATTTTTATTTCAGTTTAAATACATGCAGTATTTTGCTTTAATTTCTTTTATTTTAATAATCAAACAATGAGATAATAATAATAATAATAATTATTTTTCTTTAATTAGTAGAATTTAATTTTGCTTTATAATTTTTTTTTTTTTTTTTACAAGACTAGGAAACTCACCGTTTATTATTTTTTATTTTATTTAAAAACAAAAAAAAACAAAAAAACTTTTTTTAATTTTTTCTTTTTTATTAACATTTAAAAATAAAAAAAAAAAAATAATAATTTTTTTTATTAATTATTTTTAAACATAAATTTTTAATTATTATTAATATAATGGAAAGAGTATGATAGAGTGAAGGAGGAGGAGGAATAGTGTGAAAAATTGTTTTCAAATTTTTTAATACAATTAATGCTTTTTTCTCAATTTGTCATTGATCAAAAAAAAAGAAAAAGAAGAAAATAATAATACTTCTAGAGTAAATAAATTAATTATCGTTAATAAATTAAATTAATTTAATTAAATAATAATTAATTTAATACGAATAATAAAAATATATGAGAATGGGGGAAACAAAAATTCTACTAGAAAATTAAAAATGCAAAAAAAATTATAATTAAAAAAAAAAAAATTAAACTAAATTATAATTCATTATATAAAATTAATACATAATTCATAATTATTAATAATTATACATAACTAAAAGAATAAACATAAAATAAAAAGAATACTTATTGTTAATAGATAGACAAAAAAAATTATAACCGACTAGTGTTTTATACAAATGAAATTAAATTAATTAACAATTTTAATATTAAATAAATAAATAAAAAAAAAAAAAAATTATAATAATTATAATTAAATATTATTTTACTTAAATAATAATTTAATTTATTTTATTTAATTAAATAAATAAAATAAAATAATTATTATTCAATAAAAATAAATAATATTTTTTATTAAATTAACTTTGGTTTCCTCTACCGTATTTTGTTTCTTTTGTATTAAGAATTTTTATTACTTAAACAAATTTTTGTTCATTTTTAATTTACAAAACTTAATTAAAAGTGCTTAAAATTAGGGGTTTTTTTTTCCATTTCTTTTCTTTTTTTTTTTTTTTTTCGTAATTTTTAAAATAATAATAAATATAAATTATAATTATAAAAAATTGTGAAAAAAAGGTGAAAAAAGGTGAAAAGTATACAAATTAATTTTCCAATAATTAGTAATAAATTAATTAATTAAATAAATTATAAATAAATAAATAAAAATTCAAAAGAGAAAAATATTTTTCAATTCATGTACAAAATTTTTTTTTTTTCTTTGTTTTTCAATTAATTTTCCAATTTGGATAATTTACAAAATTAATTCATTAATAAAAAAAAAATAAAAAAATTAAATAAATAAATAAAATAAAAATAAACTTAAAAATTAATAAAATCCTAAATGAAAAAAAAAAAACAAAAACAAAAATAACAAAGAAATTAATTAATTAATTAATCGTTTAATTTAAAATTAATTATTATTACTCTTCTTGCTTGTTTGAAATATTAAATTAAATAATTTATATTTAGTTATATATTATTATTATTAATATTATTATTATTATTATTATTACATTTATAATTAATTAATCTTTAAGAAAAAAAATTATTTTCTTTTTAAAATATGATGAGGGAGAGACACGGCTATATACATGATAACAATATTATATTGTTATAATTATTATATAATATTATTATTATTATTAAAATTATTAATATTATAATTCTATTATGTATTATTAAAGATAATAATTATTATTATTAAGAATTTAAATGATTAATGAATTTATAATATATATATATATTTTTTTTTTTGATAAGATTGATGCTTTTAATAAATAAATTAATTAATTCATAACATTGCCATAATAATTGTAGAAAGAAAATAGATTTTGCTTGTTTTAGATTTTTAATTATAGTGAATTGATGATTTTAATTAAGAATTTATAATAACTATTGTGGTTTTTGGTAGTGGAATTTATCAAATATTTACTGTATATACTTTAAATGGAATCGTTTAATCAATTGATTTGTATTAAATAAAATCACCAATGGTAATTAAAAGTAGATAAATTTCATTGTTGAATGGTAAATTTTGTATCAAACATTTTTTTTTTTGTTAGTGCATATTTGTTAAGAATTAATTAATAAAATTGTTTTATAAGTTAGAGGACTTAAATGACTAAAATTAGTTCTTTATTATTTTTGATTGTTTAAAAAAAGAAGTAATTTCGGTCTGTTAAGTAAAGGTCCGCAAATTTGTCTTTGTTAATTTTATATAGAAACTTTTAACCTTTTTTTTATTTTTATTTTTATTAATTAATAATGGAAAGTTATATTGTAAAAGCTTTAACGCAAATTATTAAAGCTTAATTATCTGTTAATTTTGTTTTTAACGAAACCAATAGGGGATTTGGTTCAACAAATAAATTTTATCCTTTTAGTTAAATTCGTATAGCAAAATCTACTTTTTCTTTTTTTTTTGTTTTAATTCTGACAATATTATTGATTAATTAATTAATTATGTAAATAAATAAATAAATAAATAATAATAATTATAATAATAATGATAATTTTATAATAGAAAGTCTCCAGTATGAAAACATTTCTTTGCAAATCAATTTTGTAATTATTAATGTAAATTTTTTTTTTCTTTTGGTTACTTTATCTTAAATATTTTTTTTTTTTTTTGTTTTTCCAATTGTATTTTTAAGATAGCAGAAGATTACTTAATAATTACCATTTTCTTGCTTTACAGATTATATTTTATTAATTAACAAACAAAAAAAATTAATAAATAATAAATTAAATAAATAAAATTTAAAAAGAAAAAAATAATTAATTGTAAAGAAGCATTTTTACGCAATTTTTGTTTTGTTTCAATTCTTAATTATTAATTATTTATTTTTTATTTTTTTCTTTTGTTAATTAATTAATTTTATTTTTGTTTTATATATTTTTTTTGTTTTAACTATAATGCTGTTATACTGGCAAAACAGTTTACACTTGACACAATCCTTGGTTGAAGTCCTTTATTAAGATTTTGTATTATTAATTTTTTTTTTTTTTTTTTTGGCTATTTCAATGTTGTAATTCATCTTTTGGTTTTCCTTTTTTCTTTTTTTGTTTATAAAATTATAAGTTGATTTAAAAATAATTTCCTGTTGCGGCGGCTGGTCTGTTGTTGTTTGTTTTTCATGTTGTTGTTGTTGTTGTTCTTGTTCTTGTTCTTGATGTTTTATTTTTTTTTTTTATATTTTTCTTTTTCTTTTTATTCTTGTTGTGATGCTTAATTTTGTTTGTTTGTTCTTTTCATAATTTTGTAGAGATAAAAAAAAAAAAATTGTAATTTTGAATTTTGACGATTTCTTTTCTTTTTTAATTTTGGATAAATTTTGGTTAAATTTAAAAAATTTTTTTATTAAATATTAAATTTTTTTTAATTAAATTTTAAATTTTTAAATTATTATTAATTTTAATTTTAATTTTTTTTTTTTTTTGCTAAAATTTATTTAACTTTTTTTTTCTTTTTTTTTTTTATTTAAATTTATTTATTTATTTTTTAATTATTTACTTTTTTTTTTAATTTATTTTTGAAATGAAGGCCTAAACGCGAGTATATCGTCGATAATTGCAGTCGCTTTTTTTTTTTTTTTTTTTTTTTTGGACGTAAGCACACTACATTTATAGGAACCACAAAAGTTGTTGTTTTTTTTTTTTTTAATTTTTAAATTTAAATTTAATTTTTTTTTTTTTTTTTTTCTTAATTTTCGATAAAAATTTATACATTTTTTTTTTTTTTTTTATTAATTTTACTTATCTTCATCTTCTTTACTCATCCATGAAGTACTTATACAAAAAATTACTATTTTCTTTTAAATTATCGTCTTATGTTTATATAATTTTATTATTTTTCTTTTCATTTTTACTTTTAAATTTATTTATTTAATTAATTTATATTTTATTATTATTTATTATTATTATTATTTTTATTTATTATGTGTTTGTAGAAAAAAGAAAAAAGTTTCTTTTTTCCTCTCTCTTTTCTCTTTTTTATGTGTTTCGTTACTTTTTATTCCAGTTGCTCCAAAAAATTTGGTGATTTAAAATAATCGGGAACCGGATCATCTAAACGTGATATAATTTTATATATAGACTTTTTCCATGATTGTTCTGTATCTTTACCACCTTGTATGGCTTTAAAGAATTCTCGTAATGTTTGTTCAACAACAAAACGGAAATTGTTTGGTACCTGTGTTTGTAATTATTATGTTTAATTAAACAAAACAATTAATGAAATAATAAAAAAAAAAAATAAAAATTAATAAAAAAAAAAAAAAAATAAATAAAATAAAAAATTAATTTAATTTGTTTAAGGTTAAGCCATGCGATTGATTTTTTTTTTTTTTTTTTTTTTTTTTTTTTAATAAATGGCGCACCTGTGATCTGCATACCTCAATATGATTATTCCGGTTATAATGTAAATTGAGTACACGGTAAATTTCACTATCGCCACTAACATGTAGATCGTCGGACCCTTTAACACCTTCGCTAACAGCTTGTCGTGCATATTTCTCCATTTGGATATAATAAAATTCTCTATAATATAGAAAATGAAATTAATTAATAAAAAAAAAAAAAACATAAACTTTCACTTATCATTATTACTATAATTTTATACCAAAATTATGAATTATAGATTCATAATAATTGAAAATAAAATAACATAAATATTATACCGAAACATTAAACATTAAAGCATGGAAAACATATTAGAATTTATCATGTAGTTAATATTAAAATTATAGTAAACTTCTCAACCCCCAAAATATTCAATAATCACATATATGTACCCCCTTATATACAAATATCTATAAACACCCACCCATACACATAATATTCTCTTTACTAGTTGTTACAATTATCATTTATTTATTTATAGTATTATTATTATTATTATTATTACTAATATAATCAAGTTTAAACTGAATCTAAAAACATATAATTTGAATAAATTTTAATTGCATTGGAATTAAGTGAAAGTATGAGTAATTAAATATGAATTTGATCAACTATTTATAGGTAGGAAAATGAATTGATTAAAGAAAATTTTTTTTAAAATCTAATGAAAAATGCAGTTCTAATGTTTAAGTGTAAGATTAAGTCACTGCTTTAATATAATTACAAAGCGTTAATTAATTATTATGTTTAAATTAAGCAAAGAATAAAATTGTTAATTATTTTTTGTATATAATTTCCAGTAGAATAGCCACCAGTAACACAATAATAATAACGAGAAAATTTAAGAATATTGTAAATGTCCTTAGGGATTTTAAAGCTGTGCTATGGTATTGTTGTTGTCACTATATAAGCTGATTTTTAATTTCTAATTTAAAAGTGTTAATGGATGTTAGTAGTATTTTTGTTTTTGATGAGCTATCAGTAACAGAGTAACTCTACTAATGCGAAACAAAAAAAAAAAAGGCACACAAATATGAAGAAAATAAAAATAATTGTAAGCAGAACAAGGACAATTAGTATAGGGATTTCAAATGATAATTACAAATAATACAAAAAAAAAAAAAATAATAAATACAAGAAAATTATTAATGAAAAATATATTTAAAAAAAAAAAAAAAAGTTATTTTTTATTTTTTTTTTATCCCGCTGAGGTTTTTTTTTTCTTCTTTTTTTTTTGCATCTTTCTATACATATTTTCTCACTAGATAAATTTGTTTAGAAAAAAGAAAAAAAAATAAAATAAATAAAAATATTATATTGTCTTTTGCAATAAAATGTTATCGTAAACGTTGTGTCACAGTATTTTTAAACAGCAGAATAATAATAATAATAATAATAATAATAATAATAATAATAATAAAGGAAAGCTCCATTGTTACACAGAATAAAAAAAAAAAGAAATAATAAGGAAAAATATTATTTTCAAATTGTAATAGTTATGGGGATTGGGTGTGATTCTAATAAAATCTTCAACTAGTCTTTTTTCACACTTCACTTATGTTAAGTGCACAGTTTTATGTTTTTATTTATTTATTTTTTTTTTTTGTAAATTTATGTGAGTAAAACAGTTAAACTAAACTTAAATAGGCTTAAATAAAGTAAAGTAGCGTTACGTAAAATGTAACGTAACATAATGTGATGTTAAAATGTGAACTAAGTAAACGAAAACCAAAGGAAAAATAAATAATTTTTCTAGACAAACGCGCACACACAGGCGGCGTTAGTAGAACAAAATAAATAATAAAAAAAAAATACAACACCTTATATACTATATGGTGGTAACGACGATGACGACGGCAGCAAGTCACATATATGTGTAAACATATATGGTTAACTTTGTTTTTGTTTTCTATTCTTTTTTTTTTTTTTTTTTTTTGTTAGTGCTACCACATATAACACTATTGAGAATAAAATAAGTGCACTTTTATCGCACTTTTTTTTCTGCAAACATTTTATAAAAGTGTTGTACTGTGCATGGTTTTTATAATTTTTTTTTTTTTTTTTTATTCTTGTGTAGCTAGAGGATACTACTGTATGGTGGTAAAAAGGTAGGCGCTAGGTGGTTTATGCTCATTCGAACATATTTATTTTTCATTCATTTTTTTTTTTTTTTTGTTTTTGTATATTTATTTGTTTATAGTGTTATGATAGAGTGACGTTAAATGACACTATGCTAAAATTACAAGTGTCAGGTGTATTTTGTTGTTGGTTTTTTTCTTTCTATTTTTTTTTTTATTTTTAATGCTTGAGTTTGAGTTACTTTTCTTTTAAACTATTAATAAAAGGATTAAAAAAAAAAAAAAAAAAAAAAAACAAGGTATAAAAGAGTAATTTCTTCTTCTTTTTAATTTTTTTTTTGTAAAAATATGGTGTTAAAGTGTAATGTTGTCACAACAGTGGTGGGTGTTTGGGTGGGTTGTTGTTGTTTTTTTTTTTTACTGTTTAAACAAAAGCAAATGAGCGTGCAAACAACTTACACTAAAGTAGTTGTAATAATAATCTATTTTTTTTCTTTATTTTTACACCACGATTAAGTATAATTAGAGGTGAGAAATTAATTTCTTTTTCTTTTTAGGTAACTTTTTTTTTATTTAAACTTTAGTTTAAAGATTACCGTCTATTGTGTACCTATACAATTTTAACCTTTGTTTTTTTTTTAAACTAGAATTAATTATATTCTTATTAGGTAAAGCTTGGAAAAGTGGTTTTTGTTACTAAAACGTTTTCTTTTTTTTTCACCTTCTTTCGCTTTTAATGTGCTTTATTATTACTTAATGATGGAAATAATTTGTTTTAAAATGAAAAACTACATATTCTTATCATTCTAATTATTAACATTTATTTACACATTATGTCGTTTAATTGTTTTTTTTTTTTTTTTCATTTTCTCATAATTTTGTTATTCGTCTGAATTATTTTTTGCATTTAATTCATAATTTTCTTTTAATTATTAATGCAATCGTAAGTATTATTAATGTTATTATTAGTTTTACCATTAATAAACAAGGCTTGGGAAATATTTCTCTTATGCGGCAATGCTGTGTTACAGAATATATAATATTAAGTGATTTTAAAATTGCAAAACAAAATATATATGCAGGAGTTTAATGTGAAAATCATAAATACAAAATAAAATCAAACAAGTGATGTATAGAGTAATTTGTCTGGTGTTGTTTGCGTCAGCACGCTTCATAAAATGTGTATAGAGGTGATTTTTAGTAATAAAAAAAGGAAGAAAAAATGAATAAATAAGGCAATAGAAATAAAAATTAAATAAATAAATTTTATTATATTTTTCTAGAAATATTATGAAGAGGATGCTGCTGCTGCTGGTTTGGCGGTTTTATAGGTAAATTTTTTTTTTCATATTTTTTTATTATTAAATAAAAAAGATTCAATTATGAGATTAAGAGTACCAATTAAAAACAATGCTCTAAGCATATGAAAAAATAAAAAAAATATATAAAAAGAAATATCAACGCTACTTTGGAGACATTTCAATTGCACATACATATCTATTTTATTTTTATTTTTTTTTTTTTTTCATTATTATTATGATTATTGTGTTTTGTAACATTATTGGATGCTATTTTTGTTATAAACTTAAAATAAAATAAAACCACATAACAATGTTTAGTTATTAATAAAAAAAAATAAAAAAAAAAAAAAAAATCTATTAACACTCAACTTATATGGCAGTTTAAAAGCTGGAAGCACAGCGTATATCGGAATTAAAACAATAAAATATATGAATAAGCAAACAAGAACATAAGAGTTGTGTGTGTTATATGTTTTTATTATTTTTTGTTTAATAAACTAGCTAGTGTAGTGTGTATGACTTTTTTCAAAAATTATTTAAAAAATAATACGAGATGTGCTTTTGTCAAGTGTAACACAACTCTGACTGCTCCTACTACTCATCTCAAATTAATTTCTAACAACATACTACTACTTTGTTTATTTTAACACAAATTTTATTTTTATTTTTTTGAAATGACAAGATGATGTTTTCCATTATTACTTTATATAGATAAATTTATACACAAGGCTAGATAATGGATAAATAAAAACCACAAATATAAAAAAATTAAAAAAAAAAATTCATGTCATTTTTTATTTTATTCCATATGACAAGATTTTTATATTTTTAATTGTTTCGTTTTCTTTCCAATTAGTTTGAATTAAAACTACTTGTTTAATTATTCAGGCGCCTACATTTGTGTTAATAATGAAAGAAATAAAAAAAAAAAAAAAACAATTTTTAAGGATTAAAATATTATTAATTCTCATTCCAAAATTATATATTGCGAGAAAAATAAAAGTTTGAAACGTTAAATAAAAAAAGAAAAGATTCTCACGATATTTTAACGGTTTTTATTTTTCTCGCGCCAAAATCATCACATTTTAATAAAAATCACGGGAGAAAATTATATAAGAAAGGCAAAAGAATAAGAAAAAAAAAAGTCCAACTGCTTTTCTTGTTTTATTATTACAGAAAAAAAAAAAGAAAAATTCTCAAGAAATTTAATTCACCTAAGCTAACATTAATATCATTTGACTTAAGGTAACGTACATTCATTTTTTTTTCTCTTTATAAAAGAATCAACACAAATAACGTTTATTTGCTTTTCAATCAGGATTTCCCCCTATTTTTGTTGTATTTTTTTTTTAATGTGGCTTCTTGTAAGTTATTTATCGTCTTATATTAAATACCCTAATTTTTTTTTTTATTCTTATAAATCTTAAAAGAAATAAAATTACTTGTTTATCGACTCTTTAAAAAATGAAATTACGAATTGTTCCCTTTAAATTTAAATAGGGAGAAAACACAAAATTCAATCGTTAAAAAGTAAATAAAGTTTAAAGGACGGACCTTTGATTTCCAAACAAGAAATGGAAATAATGCAAACAAAACTGCATGAGAATAAGGCACACTTTTTCGTGCGTTGAAGTTCTTTGATTTTTGACGACGTCAACGACATTATGACTGCAGTGACAGGAAACTGATAGGCTGAATATTTACCAATAATTCTTTATATTAATTATATGTTTGTAACATACGATATTTATTTCGAATAAAATTATAAAAAAGCTTATTGTTACCCTAGGTCTTCTTATAATTTTGCACATTTTCGTGTTGAATGTTTAGGCACAAAATGTTTTTTAAATTTTTTTTTTTGCATTATTCCCCTAATAATTTCAATCCCAAAAAAAAAAAAAAAAACAACAAATAATATAAAACAATAAAAAAATATTTCATTTTTTGACAAAAAAAAAACGTAACGTTTCTTATCACATTTGAACAAATTTTTTTTTAATCAATCACTAAGTATAATCCATTCTCACTTTTTTTTTTTAATAGAAATCAAAATCAAAAAGCAATAATCATTTGATAATTTCATTGGATTTAAAGCGCAAGTAAATTGAAAATAATCAAATAGTTAGAAGAAACCTTTTTTTTTCTTTCACCCCTCACGAACAAAAATGTGAAACTTCATGACAGAATGAATAAAAAAAAAAAAAAAAAAAAAAAGAATTATAAACAAGCAAACAAAACAATAACTGCATAAAAGACGCTTAACATACTCATAATATGCTTTGGGAACCCTATGTGCATATTGGTTCGTTATTTTTTCTTTCTTTCTCTTCACATTCTTTTTATAACAATAATCAATGCTGTTCACATACAATATTATATTATTATTATTATTATTATATCAGCAGTTTATATGCTTAGTTTTTAACGTATTTCCAACGACAGATGGTTATATAGAAGAGGATTTTAAATCCTTGTTTGTTACAAAAAAAAAATATATATATTGAAATAGGAACAACTAGAAACTTTTTTTTTTTTTAATTTTAATTTACCATTAGTGAATATTTAAGATTTGCACAAAAGAAAGAAACAAAGTAAAAAAAAAAATAAGAAATATTCTTCATATTGTATATTGGCCATTTAAATCATAAGTTCTCACTCCCCATAGAATAATCACCCTTATTCTCTATCATTAGCAGTTATATGCTGATATTTAATCACCAAAAACACTTTATACGCCAATTACATGGGAGAAACAGTTTTCAATGAATTTTTTATTAATTGTTTTTCTTTAATAACGCATTATGTGAAAACTACAAGCGATTTTTGATTTAATAATAAATCACTGAAAAAATATTTTAGTTGGATTAAAACTTTTATAAATAATTCACCAAAAATTACTTAATAATTTTTTTCAAAATTACAAAAAAAAAAAAAAAAAACGTTGATTAATTAATTAATTAATTAATTAAGAAAGGTGTTCCAATTTAAGTGTATATCAGGTCATTTACATTTTATAAAATTAAAAAAAAAAAAACTGTAAAAACAAGTAAATAAAATGGGGGCCACACATATTTTTTTTTTTTAAGTAAGCGCGCTTAAGAAATCTAGATTATCATGTATATTTAATTTTTCTATTTTTTCAAAAATTATTATTAAAAAAAAAAAAAGAAAATTAATTCAATGCGGGTGCTGATGATAAGTAAACGAAAATAAAAATAATTAAGGTAAATTTCGTATTTATAAAACAAAAAAAAAAAATTCAAATGTTGCGTGTTTTATGTGCTTTTGAAGAAACTTTCACGACAATTTTTTTTTTTTTTTTTTTTTTTTTGTCACGTTAACATAAATAAATCATACCGAATGAAATAAATTAAAAGGATGTGTAAACAAAATTATATATATATATATGTATATAAAACAAAAAATAAAAGATAATTAATTAATATATGTATATGGGGGGGAATTACATAATTGTTTTATTTTTAAAAATTTGAAATAAAGAAAACAAAAACTTTTAAATGCAGATAAAAAAATAATTTTTTTTTTTATTTTGACGAGATAATTTTATTTATAATTTTCCTATTAAATGCTAAGATGATTTGAGTTGGGTTTTTAAAGATTTTTTCTTTGTGTGATTAAAATTATCACTTTTATTTATGAAAACCGATTTAAAAAAAAAAAAAAAAAAAGCACAAAATGTATAATTGAAAAATCATATAAATACGCAAAGTGACAATTTCTTTTTTTTTAATTTGTTGATAAAAAACATATGGCAAAAATCGTTAATCGGAATTTTTTTTTTTTTTTTCTTTGTCATAGTTATTTCTTTTTAATTTAATTTTCACAAGAAAACAATGTGTAATTGTTTAATTTAATAATAATAAACAATTTTTATCCTATATATATATATTCCCCTATTTACTTCTAATTAGTGTTAAAATGTTAATTGAAAAATAAAAATAAATAATAATAAAAAATTCTAAACAAATTAAGTCTTAAAAAGCACAACTTAATTAAATAATTTTTTAATTAAAATCAGAAACAATGATTGCAGTTTCTTTATTACTCGTCGACATCGTCATCGTTGTGTATAAAGGTTTTTTATTTATTTTTTTTATTTTATTTGTTTGTTTGCTTAATAGAAATAATAATTATTTTTCCTTTTCGAATTAAAACAATAAAATAAAAATATATAAACGTTCAAGTATAAGAATGTGAATAAAACATTGAAAAATGTGTGTTTTTCCTGGTAATTTATTTTCATTTTTATTTTCATTTTTATTTTTATTTTTTCCTCCAAAGAAGTAAAAGCAATGCTGCAAAAACACAATAAAAAAAAAGCGTTTAATTTAGTTTAGAAAAGAAAATGAATAATCCAAGCCAGAGCTTTATATATATTCTTCATTTCCCATATCATTTGTATAATACATTTTTTTTTCTTTCTATTATTAATAACCTTGCGCTAGATTATATGTGTATTTACGCTGGAAAATATTAAAGAAAAGGCCAATTCAGTTACTGCTTGCTTGTACACGTTTGTTTTGATTAGACAATAATAATATTTAATAAATTGTTTACTGTTTCACACAGGCACAAACACACATAATAAATGAAAATACGCAAACTATAATCATTTTCTTTGCATAATTTGATGTAATGCAGTTTTATTATGGAAAAATTAATTAATTTCGTAATGAAACAAATTAGTGAAAAATAAAAAAAAAAACCAAAAATAATAAGAAATTATTTTTCTTTATGTTTTTTTTTTTTTTTTTTTTTGTTATAATTATTGTGTGGTTAGCATGTCGGAAGAAGACTATTTCCTTAAATAACGCCTTTTACCGGAATCAGTAAACACCCTTTTAATAGTCATATATGTTAATAAACATAACATTTGATATAATCACAATTTATTTCTAGTTTTATATTTGTTTCTTTCGGTTTTTCCTACATTTCATTAACGTAATGTTACTTTACTTAGTTTTCCTTTACTTAACATTACTTGAAAGAAACACCCGCGCATTTAATGACACGCAACATATGTATTTTTTTTTTTGTTTTTTTACTATTTACCCTATCTTAATTTATTATTATTATTATTATTATTATTATTACTGTAGTTATGTGTTATATTGTGTTTGTGTTATTTTAACCACCTTAGAAATATAAGGTGGTAAGTTTATTTTTCCTTCTTCGATAAAAACTTTTTAAATTATTTATTAAATGTTTTTATTATGATTATTACTACTATTAACCACCCTACCAACTAACAAAAAAAAAATATATATATATTTTTTTTTGATACATACAATTACTTAAACTAATTACTTTGTCGATTAAAAAAGAAAAGAAAAATGAAACTTACCTAAAATTTGAAAACCATTTAACCAGTTGTGCTGTATTATTTTTATTAAATTTAATATCAGGAAAATACATTTTTAATACTGCTGAGCTGGGATAGCGCACCCAGAAGAACATCAGTTTAGCTTTTCTTAGGTGCATCGGTGTTAATGTAGACGAGTTCACCGGAGTTAAGGAAATATCATTGTCGCTATAAATTAATTAATTAAATAATATTTGGTTTTAATCAATAAAATTTACATAACCAACAACATAAAATAAAATTAATTGAAAAAAAATAAATAAATAATAAATTCTAATTTTTAACAATACGTAAGTAAAGTCAGTTTTTATTTGATTTTTGTTTTTTTTATTTTCTTCTTCTTTTCATCCATTTGGATTTTGCTTTGGAGGGTTGGCAACGAAATGGATTTAATAACATTAACCACCTTCTAAGTTTATAGAGTTTTATGTTATTTAATCACTTTGTTGGTTTCTTGATATCAGATTAAGGTTTGATTCTTTTATTTTTGCTTATAAAGTTTGCAAAAAAAAAAAAAAAAGAAATAAAAAATGAAGACAATAAGATTGATTTAAATCAAACAAACAAAAAAAAAAAAATGGTAAAAGAAACTTTACAAGTGACAAAACATTTGCAAAATAATTAAACGACTTAGCTTAGCTTAGCTTTGTATATTCGGTGTTAAACTAAAATTATTTTATTAAATACAAATGAAATTCATGAAAATTATTAATTAAATTAATAAATCATTATATATATTTCTCTGTATATTTGTTTCTTTATTTGTTTTTTTTTTTTAATTAATAATTAAAAACTTCGCAGCTGACTAAATTAGAATATTAGAATAATAATGATAAATATGATAATTATTGGTTAAAACATAAATAGACGGAGTCGTCATGAAGAAAAAATGAACAAACCAAAGAAAATAAAGAAAAAAACAAACAAACTACAAATCAATTCATAATTTATCAAGGAATACAACTTTGCAATAATAGAAACTATGTAAAATATGGAAATTACATTTCTAAAAGACACTTGCAATATTTCTCACATTATATAAAAAAAAAAAAAAAAAGAAAAATTAATTTAAAAGAAATAGCAAAAAAAAAAAAAAAAATGAAAAGAAATTAAAATTATAAAACAAATGTATGTCTAGTTGTTTTCTTTGATAAAATATTTAATATAGAAAAACATATAATTGTAATAAATAAATAAATAAAAGATTTGTTTTTTATAACTTGACTTACGTATTGTTAGTTCTAAGATGATTACTAATTTGTTGTTGATATGGATTAAATCGACTTGAAAAGGATATAGTAGGTTGCATTGAATCGAATGAGATATCGCCAGAATTACAGTCCGAATTTCTGTCATTGATATCCATAGCAGCACGCATGTGTCCATAATCCGGTGAGCTGCCATGGTGGGCAGCTGCTAGCAACGCTGGGTGCACCATTGTTGGTGGATGTGGCAGTGGTGGTGAATCTCGTGGATCCAACATGCCACCGAGTCCTGGAGGACTTGAAGACATTTTCATATGATGCAATTGTGCGGATTGGGGTCCGTGTGGCCCATGTGCACCATAAACTGGATTAAAAAATGGACTATATGGTGAGAAGACCTGTGATTCGTGTAATGAAGGATTCGGTATTGCGACCGAAGTTGGCAAAGACACTGGCATCATTGACGGTGGTGGAGGGTGATAACTTGGCCGTGGAGAAGGGCTTTCTGATGGTGTTGACGCAGACACACTCACCGAAGGATTACTAAACGCTGGCGGCTTCGCATTATTATTGTTATTATTACTATTATTAATATTATTGTTAATATTATTATTATTATTATTATTAATATTATTATTAATAGTGTGGTTGTTGTTATTATTACTGCTAACATTATTATTATTATTTGTATTATTACTGCTGTTGTTATTAACATTATTACTAATGTTGCTGCTGTTGTTATTATTATTATTATTGTTGTTATTGTTGTTTATATTGGAATTGTTATTGCTGTTTCCCGGCTCATTTACTTGACGATCGACTGGTGCAGCAACACCGTCTTGTGCTAAAATTCTGCTCACTGTACGCGGCGTTATTCGCGTATCAGTCACCTTATGTCTTTTTTTCTTGGGTGTCACAACCAAACTGAGAGCTTCGTTTTGTTCTGGATTTTGTGGACTGGGCTCTGGTTTACAAAATGGATTTGTTGATGCATTCGTGTGTCCTCCTAATGCGTTCATTGTATTGTATAGAGCCACTGCTGATACTGCATTCAGACCTTGCGGTGGTTTGGGTGCCTGAAACATTGCCGCTGAGGGCGGAGGACGTACATGAGGTGACATATTCATTGGATTCATATTAATATTATTATTATCATGTGGCGGGGGTCCGTTCACGTGCATTGACATTCCCATAGGCGGAAATGCATTGCCGTTGAGCCGTGGCCCACCATTTTGATTATTTATCAGTTGATTTGTTGAATGATTTAATACATTATTGGGTTGATTGTTGATAATTGGAATAATTGGTCCTAAATTACCTGATTGATTGCTGTTCATTCCGTTGTTGTGATTGTTATTACTGCTGTTGTTGGTATTGTTATTGCTGTTGTTATTATTATTTGATCTATCAGCGGCTATTTTTGTTCTAGGTGATTTTCTATCTAACAGCTGTGATGCCATCATAAGATCCTTATTCAGTTGTTCCGCAGCTGCGGCCGCAGCATCTGCTTGCTTGTCGTAGCGACATCGCTGATGAGCAAATCTTGTTAAAATTGTATCTACCAAATTAGACAATGATGCAGTTATTTCTGATTTTAGTACGTCAGCTAATCCTTCCAATTCTGAGCCAGAGATTGAAACAGCCGAATTTGATGATGATCGAATCATATTGAGACGTTCGGTTAAATCAGCTGGAATTATTGAACCCTTTGGAATATGAGTTGTTTTTTGATGTGGCGTTTGCGATTGCTGATGGTGGTGCGATGAAGTCGACTGAGCCGGTGAATGCCTCGGTAACATAGGAGTTGAATGAGGTGTTGAAAGAGGTGTTGCGTGCGAATTATGTTGCTGCTGTATTTGTTGTTGCTGTTGGTGTTGTTGCTGCTGATGTTGCTGTTGTTGATGTTGTTGCTGTTGTTGTTGCTGTTGCTGTTGTTGAAGCTGCTGTTGTTGCAATTGGTGTTGCTGTTGCTGCTCCCGCTGGTGCAACTGTTGTTGCTGTTGTTGAAGTTGTTGTTGATGATGTTGTTGCTGCTGTTGCTGATGTAATCTTTCTTGATGTTCTGCATTTTCTTTTGCCATTCTAGCTTCTTGTTGATCCATAAATAATTTCTGATTAACACCCAAAAACATTGCAGCAGCATTGCTTAAAGCATGATGCTGAGAATGTTGACTATGGGGATGTGACAATGAATGTTCATGTGAACCAGAAGGAGGTGGAACGTGTTGCATATGTTGTAACATCGGGTAAGTTCCATTAAAGCTAGGAGGCAAATTCGGATGGTTTGGTATTTGATTGTGTAACTTCGCAGACATCATTTTATTTATGACTTGCGACATTATGTGAGGAGTACTAGTCTTTGATGGTATTTCCTTAATGGGTGATTCCGTTTCTTCACGTTGCGATGGTTGTTTTTCAATAACTTCACTAACATCATCAATGTCACCAACATCGTTGATTTCACCAATGTCACTACACACTTCATCAATTTTTTGTGATTCAGTTTCATGTCCCACCATGGTACATAATTTTGCATATCTTTGATGCATTACTGCTATTTGTTCATGTAATGTGCGTAATTGTGTCTTAAGTGTATTTCTTTCAACACGTTTTTGATGTATTTGTGGTGATTCAATATCATCATCATCCTCATCTTCATCTTTATCTAACATAAAACTTTGAATATCTCCCAAATTTAATCCAGCTGCAGCGGCTGCATACCTTTCTGCAACAGTTGCACTGCTACTACTTTCATGTTGTTGCGGGTGATACAATTTGCGTTTTTTACAACCATTCACTTGTGGTTGAGCTGGAAGCGCTGGGCTTGAACGCATCGATGACACTATGTTTTCAACACGAGCTCTTTTCATATCCAACGCTACAGGTTCTGCAGTTTGTTTTTGTGAACTTGGTGACGGTGATGGTCCATCTTTATCTGAATTCAATTCAATGTCGATCTCTTCTTTTGGTCGAACCATGATATTATCATCAGAATCGGGAGATGGGAGTGAATTTTCCGAATCCGATCGTGAATTTAATCCCAACATCATATCATCGTCCATTAAATCATCGTGATCTTTGGTTATACTATCACGACCATTTCGACTACCATTATCGTGCTGTGATAAATCATCGACACATGAATCAAGCATTGATATTGATCGACAATTTTCATCAACACCATTATTGCCACCAAAACCACCACCAACTTTTTTATTCACATTTAAATTATTATTTACACTTATATCACTTGAATCACTGATATCACCACCACCACTTATTATTGATTCACTTTTCACTTCGTGATTTATTGTATTACTATTATTATTATTAATGTTATTATTATTATTATTAATATTATTATTATTTATATTTATATTATTATTATTGTTACTTAAGTTATTATTACTAATATTTGTCGTATTATTATTTTTACTTATGCTGTTATTATTTTCTGGTGACGAACTACGATCACTTCCACTATTATGATTTGCTTGGGCACGTTGAAGTTCTTGATCGAGAGCAATAAAGTCTTTTTTATTTTGTAATATATTTCTTAACATATGATGTGCTAGGTCGTTTGGCTGAGTTGGTGATACGCCACCACTTCCATCCAAATCAATTCCATTTCCTCGTCGTATCACTGCTCCATTGGAATTACCTGTAGCACTTTCGTATCCGTGTTTACTACTTTGTGAATCTGAATTAACTCCAGCTACAGCGGCTGCAGCAGCAGCTGCAGCGGCTTCCATCGAGGAGATCATCATTTGTTCAGTTGGACCTGAGGCGTCTTGCGCCTGTTTCACTTGACGCCCAATAAGTTCGTTTAACATTTTTGCAGGCGCATACCCGCCTGGACCGAACAGACCGAAATGCTGCTGGCTTTGGCTTAAAATACTATACAGACTTCCACTCATGAAGGACGGTCGAGAACTAAAGTTTGGTATCGACGAATAACTATTTCTTGGTTCGCCCGCGTCTACACGTTGTCTGGTGCGTTTGTTTTTCTTCAATAACTTATCTCCGTACAAGCCGTAACACTCTGTGTCCTCCTCTGATGACATCATAAGAACAACGATACTTTATTGGGCCTTTAGACCACAAAAGTGGGAGAAATTCTCCCTTCTCCACAACACCAACTCACCCTATTTCTACTTAGTAAATTCACAATTACTTAGTTTTCAAACGACTTAGTGTCGTTTCGCACAAGTTTTGTGCCCCTACCACTATACACAGGCGATGCCCCTCTTTTACGCCAGCCTTAATGTTGTTATACTTCCCCTTCCATTGCATGGACCTGCAAGCAGTAAATAAAAATAAAGAATTCATAAAAACTTTTATACAAAAAAAAAAAAAAAAAAAAAAAAAAATTTACTTAAATTTCACTAATTTTACATAGAAAGAATAATACTAGAATGCATTCACACATTCACATAATTTATATTCATTTATTTTTTTTTCATATTACCATATTCACACATGCATACGTAATTAAAAGAAGTTTACTCCTTTTCACTAATAACGTTAGGAACATATGTTTGCTTTATTGTTACTTCCTTCACTCTAGCGCTAATAATTAAACAATATAACAGCGCAATGAAATTCATTTTTTTTTCTTTATATCTCTTGTTAATTATTTAATAATTAATTAATTAAAACTTTGTCTCAATAATTTGCAATTAAATAAATACAATAATTATTAATCATTTTTTCTTACTACTTATTTTTTAATTACAGTAAAATATTTACCATATGTCAATATATTTACTACAAAAAAAAAAAAGATCAACAAACTGCTTTTCAACATTGTTACCATTGTTTTGCGTTTATTATTTTTGATGATTTTTGTTTAACCGAATCAAAAACATAAAACAGAAAAATCCATTGACGCTAATGTAAGGACGTTTGAGGTTTAATTTTTTACCTTTGCTGCCTTTGCCTTAAAACTAAGTATTCAATGAAAAAATCAACAAAAATGCACACCTGGACTTAATTTCTGCACCCTATCTAAGGTTGTTTACGTTTTTTTCTTCTACACAGTATTACCGTTGATCGTTTTCGTTAGTTTATTAAAAAAAAAAAAAAGAAGAGAGAAATGTTGAGTACTCTACCTAAGCATAGCATCTATGCTATACCATAAGCATTATTTATTATGGAGAATACGATAATTGTTTATTATTTCTAGGAGTCAGCTGTTATTGATATATTTAAGGACAAAAATTGATCATTTTGCCAGTATTGATTGTAAATAAATATTAAAAACAATTAAAATTCTTTTTATGACGACTAAAGAAAATTTTAAATATTTCACAAAAAAATTAATAATGTAAAAAATTAATTAATTAAAATATTCAAAATATTTTTTTTTTTTTAAATTTAATTTAATAATACTAATTATTATTATTATTATTATTATTTAAATAGCAATATACATCGTAATCACCCACACGTTGAGTAAGAAAAATTTTAAAATGAAAAAAGAAAAAAAAAAAAAATTGAAATACTAAATAAAAACATGTAAATTGTGTATGGGAAACAAACATATTTTTTTTTTTTTATCATAATGTAAACTAACTATCAAACAAAGGAGTTTTTTTTTTTTTTATTATTATTATTATTTTACTATTTTAATGTTCTACATACTAAAAAAAAAAAAAAATAAATAAATAAAAATCTATATGTACAAAGTAAAGTAACAAAAAAAAAAAAAAAAAAATACAAGAAAAAGAAAAATAACTCATTACACATTATTAAACTTTACTTTACTTTATTTTATTTATTTTTGACTGAATTCTACCTTTTTATTTCTATTTTCTTAAACGTAAAACAGTTCACAAAACCACTAGCAATTACCTATATATATATAATATACACAAATTCCTTTAATTTACTTAACATATTGTAATTTTTCTTTACGTTTTTTATATTATCTATCTATTATTTATTATTTATTTGAACGCGCAAAGCATTGTGTTAGAAATGTGTAACTAAAACATAAAAAAAATAAAAAGTAAATAAATACAACTAATTGCACAAGTTATTTTGTATAGATTTCGATAACAACAGAAAACAATTTTTATAATAACGTCTTGATAATGGCAAATCAAAAAACCAACGAAGTATAAAACGAATATTTTATTATAAATTAAAAAATTCTTAATTGAAATTTAAAGTGTCACATATATATACTAAGTCCTACTATTTTTATAATCTCAACATTTATTCAATATAGTAGTGTTTAAATTAAATTCAGTTAATTAAATATTTCATATCAAAAAAAATTCCAAAAAAATAGAAACAAAAAAAAATTTGTAGAAGAAAACTAAAATCATTTATTAATTGCTGATAAATAATTATTGATTAAAAATGAAACATATGTGGAATCTCGATAGCAAAATTAACGAATATATATTAATCAATAAAAGTTTATTTTTCTTTTAATTGAAAAATATAAATATACGTATATACACGTCGCGATATAGTAATTAATTTACCATAAAGAAAAATTAAATAAATAAAAACAATACCAAAAAAATAAAATAAAATAAATAAATAAATTATATGACCATAAGGTAAAGTAATTATAATATAAGTTAGTTAAGGGAAACGTAACGAAATTGGTCATTTCCTTTTCTTTCTATTTTTTTTTTTATGTTTTTTATTTATGTTTTTTATTTTTTCTCTTTTTTTTTTTTTATACACATATACATATTTTGTATTTAATTTTCATATATGTAAAAATTGTTTATGATGATAAATTCACTGCAGAGAAAATTAAAAAAAAAAAAAAAAAATAGAATTATTAATAAAAGTAACGAAAAGGGATTTTAAGCTAGCAAATTGGTGTTTTGCTGCTTATGGGGAGAATGTGTGCTTTTATTTAATTTATCAAGCATTGAAGAATATTATCTGTTTTAAACTAAAATAAGAATTATTGATAGGAATAACAATAAAAATTAAAAAGTGACGAGTAGCAGACGAAAAAAAAAAATAAATAAAAAAATGTCGCGTAAGTACACTAAAATAAACTTTTGTATAATTTTTAATTATTATTATTATAAATTGTATTTTGTTTTTTTTTTTTTCATCATATAATAAAATTAATTTATATAACAAAAACTTTACATTAAAGATAATGTAAACGTTAAGTAATATATAAAGTAGACTTTTGACTATTATTAATTAAGGGTGGTATAAGCGAACATAAAAAATTAAATTATATAAAAACAAAAAAAAAAATTATATTTTTACTTATAAATAACAACAGGTAAATAGATATAAATTCATAGACACGACATTTTTATTTTCAATTTTTCCAGCTAATTTATGTGCTGTATTATTCCTTACTTATTCTGACCATATATATATATCTATATATTATTGTCATATAAATGTAGTTTAAATAAATACAATTTACGCACGCATCACTCATATATCACATAATAATAAAACCGTACACAAATATAATATGTATATAAAAATAAAGATAATTTCTCTAATCTAGTTTTTCATTAATTCATACTCTCCTTAGTTGTGCTTTTTTTCCTTTATTTATTTATTTTTTTTTTTTTGTTTAATATATTTTTTATTTCATTTTTATTAACGCACAATTATTATTTTAGCAACAAATGTTTATATAAGATAAAACTTTAGTCATATATTATACAAAAAAAAATAAAAATAATTTAATTTTTTTATTTTACAAGTATCGTGTGGATATTAAAAGTGGAGAGCGTCGTTAAGGATAGTGCGGCGCGGCACGGCTTACATTAATTTAATCTAATTTTTTTATTTATTTTTTTTGATAAATAAAATTATTATTAATAACATTTACAATTTCTCAGAAAATAAAAAAAAAAAAAGGCAAAAATTAATTAAATTAATTTTTATTTATCTACAGTAAACGTAAGCAATTCTCTGTCATCCATATTATCACTTGTTGAATTTTTTATGATTCTACCAAGGTGCTTTATGATTACCATTTATTATTTATTTCCTACTATTTTTTATATAAAAATAATTTTTGTTTTTAAAAGATGAAAAATTAAAATCCAAAACTACTAGACAACAGATGCAAAGTAAATTAATAGATTTTTACCCGGTGAAGGAAAAAAAATTTTTTTTTGTTTTTAAAACATCAAATTTCAATCGTCTAGAAAAATGTCTTTAATACAATGAATTAAACCAAACCATATCATACCGGCCGGTATGGTCATCTGTTTGCCTCGTTTGTTGATTGTTAGCGATGCGTACCTATAACAAGCCGTTAAATATACAGACAGTCAACAACCCCTATTCTTATTCTAGTAAAACAAATAATTTTATTCGAAAAAAAAAAAACATTTAAAAATAAAAGTATTGCTGTTGAAATTGTTAATTTCCTAAGAAAAAAGAAAGTATTGACAGTAGAGAATGAATTTATAAAATAAATTTAAATAATAATTTAATAAAAAACAAAAAAAAAGACTTTTGATCGCTCGATACAATGATAGTACGGAGCCTGTAAAACTAGTTGCATTATTTACGAAAGAAATCTTTAAAGGGTGAGGAAAAAAGTCATAACTTACCATAACGAAAATAAGAGAAGCCAAAGAAAGCTAAAAACCTTTAAACATTTACTTCCCCTTAAATAATAAAAAGAAAAAATCCTTAAATATTCTCACAATTTTTACTTGTTTATTAATTCTATTCCTTTATTTTTGCACAAAATAAAAAAGGGACGACGAATAGTTTGGTTTTTCTTATAAATAATAGCAAAACATATAACAATAGTGTACGCTTTTAAAGATGTTTAAATGATAAAGAAAACGAAAAAACTAAAGGTGTGCATGCAGCGTTAAAGAAAACGTTACAAAATTTTTATTCAACAATAATAATAAAAAAAAAACTTAAATCCATAAAGCATAAGGGGTTCACGGTTCACTATTGTATTGTTGTATGGAAGGAAGCAACAATTTTTTTTTTTTCCATTCTTATAATTTTCTAAGACGGTAACGAACATTTTCTTATAACTGCAGAGTTGAAATAGGTAAGTAATGAATACAAACAGGAATTAAAATAAAATAAAAATTTCATATACGTCCCCTATATAGAAATTATATTAATCACAAGTCATGGTTTATGAGTAGACGCCCTGAATACGTACGCATAAGCGAGCATATGCAATAGTTCGACTTATGGTATCGTGCCAAATGTCTTCAAAGGCATTTAAAAATTACAAATATTATTTAATATAAAAAAGAGGGAAGAAAACACTCGTCAACATTATTTTTTATATATTATTATTTAATTTTATGTAAGACGTTCCATAGTTCACTCAACTGTAGCATTACCTTCCTTAAAGACATTTAAATACAACAACAAAAACGTTAAAAACCAAAAAAAACACCCATATGGGATAAAGCACGCGCTGTTTGTTTATTAATAAAAACTCATATCTAATCATAAAAAAAAAAAAAAACTTGTTTATAAGAAATAATTCTTAACGGATTTTTCTTTAGCAATATTATTTAAATGTATATTATAAAGGTAGAAACACAAGAAAGTTATTGCGGTTAAGTAATTTTTGTACGTTACTTGCCTAAGGAACCATATGAAAAGCTAAGAAGCAGAACGATTTTTGTCTCTTTAACTTTTTTGAACATATTTTTCTTCACCTTAGTAAATTTTATTATTTTTTTTTTTTTGTTTTGTTTTACTTGAATTACGATGAGATTTAACGGACAAATTCAACGATGTAGTTTCAATCTAATTACGTATTATGTAATGTGATTTTCCTTTTCTTGAGTTTATTTATTGAATACCATTAAAAATTCGATAGTTTTTTTTTTTTTTTGTGGAAATGTTACAAACTAAATAAAGGACGCAAAAAAAAAAGAGTAATTTTTAAGACATTCTCAAAAGTATTAATTTCAGTGTTAATGAATAGACGACAAAAAAAAAAAAAACAATTTTAGATTATAAAAAAATTGGTCACGGCGGTTGGACGGACACAACTTCCTTCGTCTTGCTATACATTTTTTTACAATTTCTTTTTATTTCGTTTATTATTTTTTTATTTTGGAAAGATATTATATTATTACTTATTAGGTCTCGTCATAATGATTATAAACAATAACAATAAAAATAAAAAAATGATCATCGTTGTCGGTTATGTCGTCATCAATATAAATTAAGACAAAAAAAAAATGAAAAAGAAAACATCAGACAGAGTACACAAAGTGTGAGAATTTTCATAATAAAACAAAAATAAAAATAAAAAATTATGAGAAGAAAAATAATAATATGGAGAAAAGAATGTAAATATTATTAACCCTATACTTGTGGTTATCCGGAAATACTTGTTAAATTGTGTGTAATACTCTACTTACTCACTTACTTACTTCTTACTGTTTTTTGTTAATAATTATGTGGTAAATCCAAAACATTAATTTTTACTACATGATTATTATAAAAAAATTAAATAAACGAAATTAAAAGATTAGGATGAGGAAAAAAACTAAGTAATACGGTTTCGCATATCGTTAGGAAGCAACAGCAATGAACTAAGATGCAAAGAACTATTAAAGTTTGATAATAAAATTTCCCTTAAAAATTAGACAATCTAGAAACAAAACACTTTCTCTTTAGAAAACTAACCGAAGAAAAGAATTAAACAATGAGACAAAAAGAATGCTTTTTTTTCTTCTTGAAAAAATCACAAGATTACAGTGTGAAAAAATTAACAAAAAAGAAATCCCAAAACAGGATGTTAATAATGAATTTTTATGCTGGTGTCGTTGTTGATTGCTTTTGCTGTTGCTGCTGCTAACCTTATTCTTCTTCAAGCAATTAACATGTAATAAGTAATAAAGAAATTATTCCGTTGTAACCCGTTCACATATAATTTATTATTAGTTTCTTGCAAAAGGAGCAAACAAATAACAAGAATATAAAAAAAAAAAAAAACATAACGCAATAACAAGTATACTTAAATCCAGAGCAAAGTAAAGTAAAGAATTAAGATTTAAATATATTGTAAATAGCTGCCCTTTTTTTATTTTATGATTATTAAAATTATTATTATTTATATTGTTATTATATTTTTTTATTAGTAAAATAACTTTGTGTCATATTTCTTGGGGACAAGTAGTTCCGGTTTGTATTTTTTTTTTTTATTAACAATATGTAAACAAATTAAATAAAATAAAGTGACAATTTAAATTTAATTCGATTAATTTTAATTTAACTAAACAAAATTATATATGCAAATGTAGAGGAATGAGCTTAAAATGAGAGAAAAACAAAATAAATTTGCTTCTCAAGAATTTATTTCTAATTATTTCACTTTCTTTTCATTTGAATACTTTAAATCTTAATTTTATTGTAATGACTGTTTAATGCTTCTACAAAAAGTTTGATAGCTAAGTCACATAGTAACTTCCGATTTATTTTCATAAATATAAAAAAATCTTTTTAAATTTTACACGATAGTCACAGTCGTCCAGAGACAAATGACGGTCAATCAAACAAACTCATAAAAAAAAAATTAATTTATAAAAAGTAGAAACAAGCAAAAAAAAATTACTTAACTCTACTAATAGGGGAATAAAAAAACCAAGCATAGAAAATAAACAATTGGACGACATATTCACGTTTACATTGAACGCAATCGTTGAAGTTAGTGAAAAAAGCTTAGAAAATAATAAATAATAAAAAAAAAAATAATAATAAAAGGAAGCTGTTCATAATGAGGAAACTAAAAAGACTTAGGGGACTTCATATCTACGACTAAGCTAGTTGGCGGTTTACCTTAAAAAACAGAATAATTGAGATTTTTTTTTTTTTTTTTGATAAAGCGACTTAAATAATTTAACCGAATATTGATAATGAAATTTGATTTATTTTATTAATCATCCGTCATCTCTCATCATTAAAATATTCCTTCGCTATCGTTAATAAGTTTTGAAAATTAATTAATTCACTTAAAACACAAGCAAACATGTGTGTTATTTATAAATAATTATTAATTACTTTGCAACTTTACTTGTTTGGCACTAATTATTACTGTGCCGTTGAAACATAAAATGCATTTAATAATTAATTAATTTATTACTTCTTTCAACAGCAAATTTTGTCTTTTTATTATGAGATATTTTTGAAAAAACAAATTATTTACAACAAAAAAATAAAGTTTTTTTTTTATATACATATATATATAAATAATTTGCGTATTAATAAAAATTATAAAAATGTCTTTTGATTAGAATATCCGGACTCAGTACAGTAATGGATTTATTTTTCTCGCAGGCAGGTCAGATTTTTAAATAAATTAAATTAAATAAGAATGTATATCTTCTAACAATCATTAATTTATATGAATTGTTTGTGCTAGTATAGTAATTCAATTAGAAAAGATTGATTGAATAATCAATAAATGTAAATTAATAATACTTCTTCAAACGATGCTAAAGAAATTATTATATGATGTATTCCAGTTGGATTGTTACATATTATATATTTAAAGCTTCTGCAACATATGTTAAATAATATTAATATAATAAAAAATAATTTTAATCATTAAGGACAATATTACTTAAATTCGGACCTGAATAGAAACAATACAAACACATCACAGAATAAATGCAATTTTATTTAATAGCATTTATTTGTTTTTATCTCTTAGAAGTAATTTAATTTCTTCTTTAAAATGTTGATGGTGTTATTATTTTCTACTGTTAATATTAGTTACAAGTAAAATTAATTTTTAAATGAGACACAAACTAATTAAAAAAAATAATAATAACGGATAGAGGATAGAAAAGTAAATATGGGAATTTTTTTTAACTTAATTTATGAATTACAACAATTGAAGTCATTTCTATTTATATTCAAATAAAAAAAAAATACAGAAGATAATTTCAATTGAGCACATTTATAGCAGCAGCAAAATTCAAATGCTATTAAAAACACTAAAATAATCTTTTTGTACAAGCAAAATTATTAATTAAATAAACAAGTACAATGCAGATGAGTAATTTGATAAAAAAAAAATAATTAAATTAATTAATTAAAATAAAAAGTTAAAATGGGTAATAATCTATTCATTTTTAATTATATTAATTAATTTGTTCGACGAGGTAAGACAGAAATTAATGCCCTTCACGACAGGTATTATTATTTTTTTTTTTTTCGGTATATTTGAATAAATATTCAAACACAAATAAATGAAATATAAATCTACAATATTTATCGTAATTGTTGATACATGTATCAGTAGTGCTATGCAAAATAATCTAATGATAGGAATATCAATAGAAATTTCGAAACCATTCTATAAAACTTTCACTTAATAATAGACAAAAAGTAAAACTTACATGAATAAATATTTAATTGAATTTTTTATTGAAAAAAAAATAAAAAATATACAAAAAGCAAAGTGCGATAAAAATCTTTGACTTTTGTGGTTTATTGAAACATATTTAGACAAATAAAAATATTAATAATTTATAAAATAATAATAATAATAAAAAAATAAAAACGAATAACAATAATAGGGAGTGAATAGAGAATATTAAGTAAACAAAAAAAAAAAAAAAATATGACGATAAAGTTTCCTATCACAGTGCATATGTTAGGTGTATTAGGGTGACGAAAACTAATAAAAGGTAAACTTCTAACAATTTTTTTAAACTTATTTAATTATTATCATTATTTACTTTATCAAACAAAATTGTATTACTTAGAATTTACTCACAAAAAAAAAGTAACAACATAAAATTAATCTTTAAATGATAGTAAAATGATGTTTGGTAATTAATAAAGTAAGCTAGCTAAATTAAGTAAAAACTACATCGTCGAAACTATCAACAACAATTAATAACAACAATATAGCATATGAATACAAAAAAATATTCAAACGTATTTATATGTAGACGTATGTAATTATTTATAAACTTACGTGTTTTATACGAAAATAAGTTAAAAAACAACCAAAAAAAAAAAAAAATGAAATAAAAACAAAAAAGTTTATGTTAAGGATCGTGATATCGCATAGTTTTTTAATACATAAAAAAAAACTTACTTAAACCTAACAATTGTTTAAAAAAGAATAGAGAAAATAAAATTACAAAATAAATAAACTTATATAATTTTGATAAACTTTGAAATAATTATTAAGTATTATTATTATTAGCTGCACAACGTAAAAATGAGTGTCAGATTTAGTGGGTGTACAATGAACGTCATTCCATACATTTTTGTTCAACAAACAAGGCTAATCGTTCAATAACATTTTATAAACTAAAGACATTTCACTATAATTATGCTGTTTATGTGTGTTTATTCTTCTTCTTTCTTTAGTAATCCGAATATTATTACCAAACCAACTAGACAACCAAATGTACAATAATTTTATCAAACAAATATAGAAAAAAATATAAACAATTTTATGTTACTGTATGAAACGATTAAATTAACTTACAGCAACTACATTTTTATTTATAAATATTTAATATGTTTTTTGTTTTTTTTGTGTTTGTTATATAAGTTTGTTTTTGTTATATTTTTTAGTAAGTCCTTAGGTGTTGAATTGATCCTAGATATTAATTTTATTCGATTTATGTATTCATTTATGTTAATTAGTTTATTTATTTATGCAATTCAAAAAACCATAATTTAATTATATTACTATAAGGTGTTTCATTCCTTTAAATTCATATTTTTAATAATAAACTAAAGTTTAAACCACCTTTATTATTAATTTTTTTTTTTTTTTGCTTTCTCTTATATATTAATCAATAATTTTATTAAAAAACTCCTTTTTCTTTATTCCCCGTATTTATTATATCCTACAAAGACAATGTGAAAAAAAAATACTAGACACCAAAAGCAGCTTCTCTAATAAACACGGACAAAAAGACAATAATAACAAATTTAAAAACAAAAAAAAACTACACCACCCACGCAAACCCACCAACTAATTAATCAAATGAATGAATTTTATATATGGATAAAAACAAAAAAGTTCGTTGTTGAGTTTTTTTTTTTTTATTTTTTTTTTAGAAAGAAAAACGTAGGAAAATTAACAAATAAAAAAAATGTGCTGTAATGTCCTTTATTAAACATTTTCACTTCCTTACTAAATATAGGCATACGAAGCCAACAAGTACAAAAGGGTCGGTGGCTGTTGGTTTTTATTTTATTTTATTAAAACCATTTACCAATGCCTACATTAGAGGATGTTTACGCTACGTTGACTTATGTTACGTAACGTCACGTTACGATACAATGCATTGCGTTACTTGTTCTTTCAACATTTTTTTTTTCTCCTAAGCTCAAAGCAATGTAAAAGCTTTTTATTTCAATTTTTCTTTTCATTTAATTTAATTCTGTGTTTTATATTATAATCGTACTGATTATTATTATTATTATTATTATTATTAATACAAACCATTTGTGCTTTAATAGTCGTGATATTAGAAATAAAGAAAACCTTTAATATTAAAAATAAAATGTTAAAACGATTGATTCATTGATTATGATAACAATTCGTTTTTCCATTAAACTTTTTTCCTTTATTGAAAAAAGAAATTTATTGACTTTTGACTTAAAATTATTATAAAAATAAAATTCTTTAAAGGAAATATACTTCACTCATTTTTTTTTAAAATCAAACTTAAATAATTCATACAGAAAACAAATTTAATTAAAGAAAAAACTTTTAAATAATAAATGAAAAATGAAATTTCTTTCGAATTCAGAATTAACGTGATTAAATAAATAGAAACACAAATAAACAAAAAATTATCAGGATGTATTTTCCATTATTGTTTGCTTTAATATTAAATTACTTCTTACGGGATGTGTAACAGTTTCTTAAAGGATGCAGATGTCTTTCTTTTGTTTAACTAAAAATTATTGTTTTTCTATATCATTTATGTAAACAACAGCGAAGCTATTAATATTATATAAAGATGAGAAAAAAAAAAACAACTCATTAATAGTAAATATATTTCCAACCCTTTAATAAAGAAACAAAAAAAAAAAAAAAAAAACAATAATAGCCAAGCCTATATTGTCCTCAACAAGAAAATGTGATTAATAAGGAATAAACATCTACCTGCCCTTTATAAATTTATTTTTTTAAAATAAATAATAATCACCCCTAGATAATTTTTATAACTTTACTTTTTTCCAATTTGTGAATGTTTTATTGATTTAAATATAAAAAAAAAAAAGAAACGTAAAAAACTTTCATCTTATTTGTCTAAAGTCTGCGTTAAATATGCACACCACACAGAAATGCAAAAAAAAAAAATCAAACACATATATATTTCTATATAATGAAGTAATAATAAAAAAAATGCGTCTAGAAAATGGTATAAATATATGTTGGTGTGGTAAACACCATCCCCAATCTTTAATTTATAATTTACAACCTCACGATGCATACGATGATGATTATGATGCTTTTGATGACGATGACGCCAACGACGACTCTTAATCTTGTGTATTGCTTACGCCTCCTAATACAAAAAACATTGTCTTTGTATATTTCTATGTTCTACACAGGGAATTTTTTTTTTTTTTATTTTATATTTCGCCCAAAGAGATTGTATGAAGTAGGTGGACATTGGTTTGAGGTGACTGAAGCAAGTCAAGACAAAAACCTTTATTTATAAAGAAGAAAAAAAAATTGTTTTTTTCTTTTTTTTTTACAAAAATAAAATATATAGAAGGGTGCCAACTGTTAAGCTGACTAACTTTATATTTTTAAAGGATTGGGTTAAACTTTTATTCAGTTTGGCACAAACTGAACACAATAATGATGAAGATGACAGCCAATGGTGCGATACTGCAACTCTTTTCAGCATTATGCATTGTTTTATATAAAAAAAAAAAATTGAAATAAAAATAATCTATACTCATGTCTTAAAAATATACCAAAAAAAAAAAAACACAAAACAAGTATAAAGTCTGTGAATTGTAATAAAAAAAAAAAAAAACACGATGTGAGTTAAATTGGTGTAACAACGTCGCCGTTATATAATAGTAAGATGAAATTGCATACAAAACACAGCCAAAGTGAAGTTAAAAGTAAAGTAAAGTGAAGTAAAAAAAAAAGAAAAGTAAAACATCATATAGTTAGTCTAGCGGCTTACAAAATGTCTACATTGGGTGAAATATATATATTTAATGGGGGAGACATAAAGAAGAAGATGAAGAAGAAGTAAAAAAACGCAGTTTGGCAGCAGCTTAGTTTAAAACCAAAAAAAAAAAGGGTTGCACTTGCACAATATACCAACATCTCATCATTATTACTATGATTATTACGATTATTTTTATTGCTGTGAATGTAACGTTGTTGTTGGATGAAGTCTTAAGTAAGTCACGCACTCCCACTCATAATATTTTATGCGTAGTTGAATGGTTTGATTATAACTTCTATATTATATTTCGTTTCATTAGTATTTGAATTATACAATGCACTATTATATAGGCGAAGAAGAACCAGATGAAGAAGCATATAAGGACATTTTTCATTATGTTATTTTATAAGAAATTTTTTCTTCTTTTTTCGTTTTTCCTGTTTTCCTATTTTAGGGTGAAATGATGCATATTTTCATTATTAATATTATAAAAAAAAAAAAAAAAAAAATAGGTTATGCATTTTTCTTTACTTCTCTTAAAATAACACAAAATAAATAATAATTTTTCATTAAAAAAAAAAATAATAATAGAAGACAAACTTTATGCAAAATACAATAAAAAAAATATTACAAATACTCAACTAACTTCCACTTAACAATTTCCTCCACCTCTTACTTATTTTCACAAGTAGAAGAATATTTGCATATTTATAAAGAAATAGTTTTTCATTTTTTTTATTTGTTGTTGTTGGTTTTTGTTATATCTTTCTTTTAATTATTTCACCATATATGCACGCTCATTTAAAACCATAAGGCATGGTGGAATTGCAAAATAATATAGAAGTAAAAAGAAGTTAAGTAAAAGAAAATGCAGAAATAAAAAACAATTAAAATATAAAAATCATCTCACGGAAGTGGGTTAAGGTGTTCATGTTAATGTTTTACGTAAATGTTAACAGTGAACACATCATCTTCCGTTGTTTTTTATATTTTTAGTTTTGTAACTTTTACCTCCTTATTTTCCACCTGCACAAATACATTTATAAACATTTTTGTATCCTTCACGAGCAATAGAAGTAGAACAAGAAAATGAAAAAAAAAAAAAATAAAATAATAAAAATAAATAAATTTTAAACTACATTTGATAGAAAATCTTAGTTTTATATTTCTTTTTAATTTTCCAGTTTCTCATTCATAGTTTCTCTTCTCGTTTTGTTTATTTCTTCTTTTTTTTGCATAATCACAATAATAATGATAATAAAGTCGTTTTCTCCATATACAATTTTAACTATTTTCTTCATTATTATTATTATTTTATTTTTTTTCTTTTTCTTTTTATAACAAATAAGTTTTACGTTTTAATAAATAAAGGAAACTTGTGCGCTTTGTATACTTATATAAGTATTAAAAAAAAAAAAAAAAAAAAAAAAAGTATATAAATAAAAAGAAAAAGAGTTTTTAAATAAACGTCATCAAGTTATAGGAATTTTTTATTGAATGCAATTTTAACTCTTTTTCTTTTTTTTATAATTCTCCTGGCAACCTTCTTATGTGTTTCTTTTTAATATTTCCATTCATTTATATCTTTATTATGTTTTTGTTTATTTATTTAAGCCGTGTCGACGACGCTCATCATCGTTGTGTCGTTGTCGTCATCATTCATTTCATATTTTTGAAAAAAAAAAAAAAAAAAATGTCTCTCCTTTTTTTTTTTAGTTTTATTCAAAATATAAAGTAATATACAAATTTTATGTTGAAATAAATAAATAAATAAATAATTTTTTTTTATAAAGTATGTATAACGACAACGGCACAAACAAGTATACACGTTAGTAGTAATATTCGTTTAAGATTATTGCAATGAATAAACCGTGCAGAATGAACTTGTACGAGTTTTAATTACTCTATGGCAGCAAACAGCAAGCAATGCATCTTATAACTTCTCTATAATAATAAAAAAATTAAATCCCTTCAACCCCATTTTTCTTCTTCTATATTTTTATTCATATTATTTTTCATACCAAAAAACTCTTATATTCATATTTTTTATTTTGCATTTTCTTCTTTAAAAAAAAAAAATAGGAAGAAAAAAAAAAAACGAACCTCAATGAAACAAACCAAATGTAACTCAAACTCCTGATTGTAATATGAACATCAAGTAGTGGTGGACAGAACCCCACAAATATTCCCCATATTACAAGGATTTTTATTTTCATTATATGCAAACGGATAAAAGGGTTGCAAGAAGGAAATCACCACAATGACTAAAGCAAAGTACGGTACGGTAAAGTGAAGTAAAGTAAAGTTATAAATAAAGTGAATACAAGATGGTGAAGAAAAAGAAGAGGCAAAAGATGCAGAAGGAGAATGAATGACGATAAGAAGAAGAAGGATAACGATTGGGATGGTAAGAAGTTAAATTAAAATCCATGGAGTTATCTTGATTATCGAAAGGATGTAATTTTTATTTTCGTTTCAAATACAAATTCAACAAATGTTTGCACAATTTTATTTCTAGTTTTTTTTTTTTTTTTTTTTTATGGAAAATTACAAACATTTGATGGTTGGTGGGTGGGTGGTAGTAGGATGGTTTTTATTATATTGTTTATTTTCTTTTTTTTTACATTATAATAATAAAGGATCTTTTATTTTACTGTTCTATCAATTTGAATTCATTTGATTTGACCAGATTTCATGTTTATTTTTTTTTTTTATTTATTTTGTGTAATCATTTTTGCTACAGAAAATAACAACAACAAATTAAACCATGGCAAATTAAAATAGAAAAAAACAATTTTTTTTTTACATTTATTTATTTATTTAACGCAACAAACAAATTTCGTTGCATAAACCTGTAGTTGGTTTTATTGATTTTATACTTTTAATTTTTTTTTTTTTTTTTTCCTTGTAGAATTTTCATTTTCACGATTTTGTTTCGTTTATATTTATTTTCATTCTAGAAAATGAATAATAGTAATAAAAAAAAAAAAGTATTTGAGTTTTATTTATTTACTTTTTTTTTTTTTATTATTTATTAGGCGAGTCATACTCATTCCTCTTTTTTTAATTTTTCTTCTTGTTGTTGGTTTATGTACTCGTAGCAATTTTCTTTGCTTTTTCTATGTTTTAATTTTTATGATTAATTTGTTGTAGGACCATGTAAGTGATAAGAATTTTCCAAAATTATAAAAGAAATGCCTATTGAAAGATGTATTCAATTAATACACTAATTGTAAGCTTGACAGTGAATTAAAACAATTAATTAATTTATATATTTTACTAGTGTGAAATTAAAAGTCAAATACTTTACAACAGTGTTAATATATTTGTTTGACAATTGTAACGATTTTACACTAAATTACTATCGAAAATGTACAAAAATTTTAAGAACCGTTGAAAAATAGAAAAAAAAAATTATACAAATATCATTTTTCATTTTAAGTATTATTATTATTTATTTTGTTTTTCGATAAAATACCAAAATTTATGTATGCAGCTGTGATGGTCATCAGACATGGTAAACAACACTTCTATAAGCAATTTATATTATTTTTTTGTCAATAATAACAAACAAAAAAAAAAAAAAACTAACTCATGTATGAAACACTTAAAATCTTTAAAAAAAAAAAAAAAATACGAACTGCATTCAATCAACTAAAGGGTGATTTTCTTTTATTAGAACGTTTTGAAAAGCTGATAATTTTGGCAGAAAATTTCTTTATTATAAATTTAACAAATGAAAAAAAAAAAAAAAAAAAAAAAAAATTCAGGTGATAAAGTGTTACAAAATTTTAAATAATTAACGTGATGACAATGCATTTTGGGGATAGTGACAGTAAACAAGCTAGCAAGTTTCTTATAAACAGACACACCGTAAAATATCTTCAAGACTAAAACATTAGATATTCAATACTTCATTCGAAACCACCTTACAAAGTCCACACATAGGATATAATAAAAGTACTTATTCTTAAGGAGAAACACTTAATTTGATTAGTTATGGTATTTTTTATTATAAAAAAAAAAAAAAAAAGACAATAGAAAAAACGAAAAACTTTAAAAAATGCAAGATGCCGACAAAATGACTTGCAATAGTTTTTATAAAAGAAAATTTACAGAAAAAATGTTTGTCCACACATCATTGATCAATTGAAATGGCGGATTAAAAAAATGTTTAAAAAATAGTTTTGCATATGCTTTCCTTTTAAACGTTTCAACAGTTCTTATAACAGCACCTCATTTTTTAAAGAAAGATACACAACGCTACGTTACTTCAATGGATAATTAATAAAATAATGCTATTATCATTAAAAAAAAAAAAAAAGAACATCCAAAAAGGAAACTTAAAACACAAACATTTTCAACTTTTTCATTGAAACATCAACGTTATTAGCGTTTATTTTAGAGTTGTAAGCGAATAATATAAAAAAGAATTTTTTTTTTTATTTAAAATTGACACAGCCAGGAACTGGATATAAAATATAATAAAAAAAAAAAAAAGATTATGATAAAAGAAAAACTTGCAGTCATAGCCAGCCTAATACAATGTGAAAAAAAAAATAAATTAAACAAAAAACACAACCAGCAGCAGCAGCACATAACATTCTGCATGCTAATATAACAACAAACGTCTATATATGCAGCATATAAAACAAACATACATATATTAAAGCTATGTAATAAAGTTTATGCGTTTGATAGGAAAATGTTGTATGAAGCGATTGAATAGCAAACAAAAAAAAAAAAAAGTAATAATATAATGAAAAGTCGAAGTATTTTCATCATCTAACTACAAAAAAAAAAAAAAAAAAAAAAAAAATTAAAACCATCATTCGTCCAATCGTCGAGTTACTCAGATTTTTAACATTCTATATATGCGTACATTACCGCCACAAGTTATAACTTGTTCACAAATACGAAAAGAAGAATCAAGCAAAAAAAAAAAAAAAAAAGTGGACGATGGAGATGCTTTACTTCAAATTTTCCATCAAGTCATCCCTTGCTACTACATCGCCCATTTGTTGAAAAAAAAAATAAATTAACAAACTAACTACGAACAAATGTGCAACAAACCAGGCTTTAAAATAGGCAAGAGTTGATGGAGTCTTCTTTCCCCATACTGGACTGGACTTAACGAATAGATGGAAGAACGGACATACAAACATAAAATTTTCTTTTTTTTGCAACCAAAATAAAAATAAAAACTAAAAAAACAAACAAAAGGATATAAAATTGCATTGGCCTGGACTTTAGCAGTAGCATTAAAATTACAATTCACTCCCATTCACCAGTGTAGTATATATATATATATATATATTAGATAAAATTCATAGAATTTTACATTTCTGTCTGTTTGTATGAGTTTAGTGGGCACATATGTATCCCCAAAAGCGCATACAATTTTGAAAAAAAAAAAGGAAAAAAAAAGTAAATTAAATTTTATTTAAAATTTTGCAGCCACCATAGAAAGCTTTTTCATCAATAAACTTTTCTTTTTTTTTTTCTTTTTTTTTTTGTTTTTAAAGAGAAGAACTAATTTTAAATGAATATATAAAGAGGTATGGAATAAGAATAATAGATAGTTTTTGACTAGTAAACAAGCTGGACAGTTGAATAATATTTAATATTATAGGGAAATATTATTATTTTAATAAAACATAAAAATTCATGTGTATTACCAACAATTTGAAAATAAAGATTAAAAGTTTTTTTTTTTTTTTAAATCCACAAAATTAATCGAAAACAAAATGCGTAGCGGTTTTATTTTTTATTGATTTCAATTTTGTATAATAATAATAAAACATAAAATTTGTTTAGATTGAAAAACTTTTTTTTTTATAAAAATTCATTCTCTCTCTCTCTCGATTTACTTAATTATTTCTAAAATTTGTATTTTTTGAAAAAAAAAAAAAAAAAAAAAATGTTCAAAATGAGAAAATAAACCATTGACTATTTTCTATTTAATAATTCAGTTTCATATGTTGCCAGTGGATATAAATCCTAACAAACAGACTATACAAGTAGTAGAAGTAAGAGCAGCAGCATTAATGAAGGCGATAAATTAAAGCATAGTCAAATCAGTTATGTACATATAATACATACATACATAGGCACATTCGTAAATATTATTCGTTGTTATTTTGCAACATAAATTTTTCTTTTTTTTCTTTTTGTTGTGTTCACCATTGATTTATTTCGGTAAATTTTATTAAATTACAAAGCTACGTATGGTTATTTTTTTTTAATATTTTTATTTTTTTTTTTTAAGTGTAGAATCGATATAGATACTGAAAATAAATGAAGCTTAGATAAAATTTCTATATTTACATTGAATCTTATTAAAAGTTCACTGGCCAACCGTAGTCTACAGTGAAAAACTGCAAAACATTCTAACTAACAACGTCTACTATTTCCTATCATCTAACTATTTGCATAAACGGTAAGAGAAATAAAAACTTGTCAATTGCATATAAAATAATCAATTCGCGATTGCAATGTACAAATAAAAAAAAAAAAAAAAATTTAAAAAAAAAAGACAAAAAGCAAAAGTCCACGGCAATAAAGCATTGATCAATGATACAACAACAACAAAAAAAAGCCCAATGTGATGATGATGACAACGACGTTATTCTACTGCTGATGTCATTTTGTTGTATGTGTATTGTTGATGCTATATATTTATATTATTTTAATATTTTTTATTGATGTTAAAAAGAGAAAATCCGTTGCTTATTTATTTATTTTTTTTTTTTTGTTATTTTTCACAACGAAAATATTTCATTTTATTTTTAATGCATTTCGTAATGTACATAACAAACAGAACATATAATTCTTGTTTTGTTGATTTAATGGTGAAAAATTATACAATTTTTTATGGTTTGTTATGAAAATCACCATATCTATAAAAAAAAAAAAATTCTAGGCAATATTTTCGTTATAATAAAAGTATATGGACTTTTGTGATGGTTAACATTGGATGAGATCGAATAATGCGTTGATGCCGATGATGATGATGATGATGATGATGCAACATGCAGTTCTATCTAGTTTACCAAACTGGACCAAAACTCATTCCATCAATAATCAACGCGGTAATAACAGCAGCACAAAACATCACAGCACAACTCTGCTAGAGAATTATAAAATATATTGTTATGCGAATATAGTACGTACTATACCAGACAGGCGTCCAAAGTTAACAAAAAAAAAAAAAAATTAAAAAATAATAAATAATAAAAAAAAAACTCTCCCCCGTACAAATTGCATAGCGCAAACAGTCTTTTTTCCATTTGGGAGTAGTAAAATGATGGAGGTTTTATTCTTTTATTTTGGCGAGATTATAAAAAAGTTGGTCATGGTGGTGATTCGGGCAGTTCAATGTTTTTTTTTTTTTTTTTTAATTTTATTTTTCATGTTTTATAAAATCTAACCGGAAGTTGTGATGGCATTGGCAGAAATCCTTTAGCAATGAGATTGCACAGTCAAAAACATTCGAGCATAAAAGAGAGACAAAAATAGTTGGATAGTGCGAATTTGATGTGAAAAAGGAATTAACTGAATTTTTTTTTTTTTTATTTATTTATTTATTTATTTATTTATTTATTTTGAATTCAGTTTGGATGGAGATTTTTTTTTTTTTTTTCTATAGTTTATGAGCTTTTTTGCATTTTCGTTTGTTTATTTTCTCTGCCATAAAATAGAATTTTCGTTATGTTTGATGGTGCATGGAGTTGATGGAGGTGATGGTGTGATCAAATCAAATGGGTTGCAAAAATGGGTTGCAAATAAAATAATAACGTACCGTGTACACACACAAAACAGGAAAAAAAAATATATAGATGATGGACTAGCAGATAAAATGCATTTTAGGCGTGCACAATTTTTTTTTTATTTTCAAATAAAATAAAAATGCGCGCGCTGTTCCATGCAAATTTTATTATTGTTTTATTTTCTGTTTTCATTGGTATGTTGCTTTAGAACTATTTTCCATTTTCCATCTTTTTAATTTTAAATTCTTCTTATTTAATAATGAAAGAATTTTCTTTAAATCCTTTTTGAGTTTACTGAAAACTAATTAATGTATCAATAAAAACGAATGATGAAATAAAGTTTAGAAATTAAAAAATTCAAACCAAAAAAAAAAAAAATAATAAATCATTTCGGCAAATATTTAATTTAAATTTATTATATTTTGTTTGCACAAATTATAAATGTCAACGTTTAAAATCGACAAAATGTCTTGACGAAACTACCGTCCAATAATATAGAAGATTTTAAAATAATAAATTTGCTTAAATTGCTTAATGCAAAATTACCATCAAAGCAGAAGTTTTAAATTAATTTTATATTGTGTTCAGTGTACATATATTTGAAGTATCATATGAAAATTTATTGATTTGATTTAAAACAAATTTTTAAGAATAAATAAATTTAATTAATTAATTATTGTAAAAATACTTGAAATTTTCTGTGCCTATATTATTAACGATTTTTCCAATTTGTTAATAAAATTTTAAATCAATGGCAATTGCATTTAGACAGACAGAACAATAATTTTCAATATGTGAAAAATGAATTATTGGTTTTATTGTCATCCAAAATATACAAATAAAACAATAGAAATAATAATAAAAAAAAAAGAAAATAATAAAACTTTATTAAATTTTAAAATATAGACAGGTTGGCTGATGTTGTTACTGCTGGTGTTACTTCTACTTTTGGTATTCAGATTTTTTATGTTTTATGTTTTTTATTTTTATATATCTATATTTATGTACTACTGTTATAAATAATATTTTTTGGTTGTTCTGTTGTTGTTTGTAAAATAAAAAAAAAAAATATTTATATATATATATAGTTGCATTGGTGCGACATAGTAAAGTCATCCAGAACACATAAACAATAAATAATACGGAAAAGAAAGAAAGAAAAAAAAAATTATCAAGCAGAAATGGTGGCAAAATAACCTATACTTGCTGTAAAACAAAAATATAAATATTAATTTATTTTATCATATGAGAGATGAATGATATTTTTATGGTAAACAAAAAATAACCAATAGAATGTACAAAAATTGGGTAGATGATAAAGTGGATAAAAAACAAAAAAAAATAAAAAATTTATAAAATTTATTTTGCGAGGTTTTTTTTTTCCTATATAGAAATGTCTATCACACGGTGGCAAGCACTAGATGACCAGTCATATACGGTTTGTATGTCTGTATGCACATTAAACAAATAAAAAAATTAAATAAAAACCAAACAAACAAATGATGAATATATAAAAGCTGATGGAAAAACGCATAGCACGATGAATTTTTCAAGTCGTAGCAAAAACTGTTCGGTGCATGCATGCCGTTGTCGTTATTATTCTTTTTTTTTTTACTATTTGAAATGCATATAAATAATTCTATATGGCAAAAATTTTAAATTTATATTTTTATTTTTTACCTTTTATTTTTCCACGTTGCTGTATTTTTTTTTTTTTATTTTTTTAATTTTATTTTTGTTGCATAAATATTTCATACTTTTTACATGTATGCGTTGAATCGCGAAATCCCGGGGCTATTTCTCTCATACAAAAGTAGTAATCATATATTTAATCAATCCAATATACATCTCATTTTGTACATATATATATATATATATATGCACATACACATAACAACGCACATATTCATTTTAAAGTGCATTTTGTAATATAATCTGAATTAGCTTTAGGCCAGCCAAAAATACATATATGTTTGTTTTGCTTTGTTTTTGCAGTTTTAATGTTTTATTATACCATTGCATAGGAATAGGATGTACAATGGTCCAAATACACAGCAATAAATAAAAAAAATAAATAAATTAAATACAAAATACCTCCATCCTATATACATGAAACGATATAACAAAAGCGTACAAATAAAATAAAAAATTTTATTAAAAAAAAAAAAAAAAAAAAAAACACATACACACACTCAACTCAACTCATAGTGTCATTTTGTGTTTTTCAAAATTAGATTACCTTTTTTTCTACGTTATACAAATTGGGTGGTAATGGCAGTAGTGGGCGGTGTTGAACCTTTACTTTGGTTATAAAAACAAAATTTAAAATAAACAATGACATGTCCATTTGGAAAAATTTGTGGTCTGTTTGGTTTGTTGCTGTTGTATATTTTTGCTTTATTAATAACAAAAATTAGACAGATAATTATTTATTCATTTTACTTTTCTTTTTTTTTTGCAGTTCCTTCTTGTGTACTTTTTATTATTCAAATAATACAGAAGAGACCATAAAAAACGTCGGTAATGTTGAGTCACAAAGCCTTTCATTCTATTAACAAATATCTATTCACTATAAAGTAAAACGCCTGCATAATACTTAATTTTCATCTGTAATTTGATACCGATGCTTATATATATAATAATTAACTGGTCATAATAAAAAAATAATCCACGTGCGGTTAAAATTAAAGAAAAGAAAAAACAAATTAAAAAACCAAAAACATCTTGCACATTTCTTTTAAATTCGAATTAAAAAGAAAAACAAAGCCCTAAATAGATAAAAATGAGAAAATTAAAAAGGTGAAATCAAGTAAAACAGATGTTTTGTGTTTTTATTTTTTTTTTTTTCTCTTTTTAAATTTTTGCGATTTTAAAGATCGACAAGCGATGATCCGAAAAATTTTGTATGGGGGAGAAGAAACTGACCACAGTTTTAATGTAATTCAATATGTGTTGATAATGATGATCTGCTTATGTGCGTGTCTTATTCTTGTTTTCCTGTCTCAAACAGACAATTTTTTAATTAATTAAAAAAAAAAAATCATTAACCACAATTGTCGGAAGAAAAATCAGAAAAATTCTCTAATCACATAAAAAGCAGATGTGTAAATTATTTTTATATGAAAAGTAATTTCTCACGATATTTTTATAATAAAAATAAAATTCACTGATCAAAGCAGTAAAGAAAAGAAAATAATCTTTGCATATTTCCTTTTTTTTAATAAATTTATTTGTAAAATAACAATAATAATAAATTTAAGGTCCAGATTCTTCATTTTCACACACAAAGCGTAAAGAAAAACAAAAAAAAACAAAAAAAAAAAAGTAACAATTACTCTTGAGAACTTGTCATTTTCTCAAGGTGAATAATTTTGCATCCTTTTTCAATCTGTGTGCAAAAACAATAATGAAAAATACTTTAATTCATCTCTAGATTCGACTTAATACCTTTCTTTTTCAACCTTTTTTACTTTTTTTTTTTTTTTGTTATTATTTTTGCATACTTTTATTTATTTAATTTTTATTTTACTTCTTTATACGCATAATAATAGTAATAATAAAGAAAAAAATCTTTATCTGCATCTGCTTGCAGAATTTCTGTTTAACAACAACAATAAAATATTTCTCTATGCTTGGTTAGAAAGGAGTAAAAAAAAATAAAATATAAATAAAGAAGAAATGCATAAAAGAAAAAACATAAATATTGAAAATAAAAGTGCGACATTTAATCCTTTCCAAAGAATACACAAATTATTTTTGGTTAGTTGAAAATGAAATGACAAGAAATAAATTGAAAAAAAAAAAGAAGAAATTCGGTACTGACGATTGTGGACAGAAAAACCGCATGTTGCTTTTATTATTATTTTTTTTTTTTTCTTTTCGGACAAAGGAATAGAATATTTAACCAATGTTATAAAAAAAAAAAAAGAAAAAAAGAAAGCTTCTCACCAAATAAACATAAATAAAGGATAAATTTAGCAAATGATAAATGATCGAGTAAAAAGCGATTATAGAAATATTTTAATAAACAAAAAGAAATAAAAAATGAAAATGAAAGAAAGTAGCCCAGCGATTTTTGTGTGTAATGTCAACAACGATTTATAACAGAATTGCAAGCATATAATGTTATATTTAATTTTCTTGATGACAAACAAACAAACAAACAAACAACAATATAAGAAAACTTTAACTAAGCGGTTTTTGTTTTTTCATAAAAACATTAGTCATGTATGTTCCAAGATGATGAGTTCTGTGTTGTTCAAGACTTTTTTCTCATGTTAACTAAGATTAATGAATTTCACAAGATTTACATCAATAATAATAATGAAAAATACGCTTTACACCAACATACAGTCCTTTACATTGTTAAATCTTTTACATCGTCGAAAACTTTTTAAATAAAAAAAAAAAGACTGGAATTTTACTTTACATAATTGGAGATCACAACATAAAAAAAAATTCTAAAAAATTAGTTGTTAATAAATTTGTACAAAGAATCCTTTAGAGTGGACGATATTAGTGGGCGGTAATATTAAACAAAGCAAGGACACTACTTTGTTAATTTATTAATTTTTTTTTTTTTTTTTTGTTTTTGTATTAGAAAAGAATGACCATAAAACATCAAAGGATATCTCTCCAACTTCATCCAAGTAGCATAAAAAATCTTGCTATCATTGTTATACAAAAAATACCATTTCAAAGCAAAAAGTTTTAGTAGAAAAAAAATCTTCGCAGAAATAAATGAGTATGTGATAGGTAAGTTGGGGGTAATAAATTGTAGAAAAAAAATTAATACGCGAATGAATATTTCTTCTACTCAAATAAATATAAGAAGATGCATGCAGAGATAAAAATAGGCAACAATATCAACAGCAACTTCATGATAATAATAAAAAAAATTACTAAAACTATGCAGTTGGACTTAAACCAAAAAAAAAAAAACAAACTAAAAAAGAGTAAGTAATGACGGTTGTAAAAAAAAAACTTTTGAAGCACAAAGGACATAAGAGTTTTTTTTTTTTTTTTTTTTTTTTAAACATATATCATAGAAAAGTCTTTGGTTTTTTTTTTTAAAAACTGTTATCGCCATATGAGAAATACAGAGAAAAATTAATGAATAAAAAAAGAAAATGCATAAAGAAAAATGCAAAAACAAAAAACAAAAATAAAAAAAAAAGGAAATAATGGAAATTCTTTGATTCAAAGAAAATTATATAATCTTTTGATGCGTATTTATTTTGTTATGAATAAAATTTTCTTATCTATCTTTACACAATTTTTAGTTGTAATTTTAATTTTTTTTTATGCAATGGAAGATGTAAAAACGAAGCAAAAAGCTTTTTCATAATAATGCATTAAAAACATTTAATAAATAAATAAGCAACAATGAAAAGTCTTATTTGCTGTTAGCTCTTAAAGATAGCTAAAAGCTTTTTTATCTGAAGATAAATTTTCTGCATTGTGCTTCTTTATAAGCTATATTTTCCAATTTTGATCTTTTTTATAGACACGAAACATTATCAAGCCACTAGTTTAGACATATCAAAAAAAAAAAATTATTAAATGAATAAATCGTGAAAATTTCCCATGAAAACAATCAAAAAGAAATCTCTAAGTGCACTAGATTTTGTAAGGAACATTCACCAAAAAGAAATTCATATAAATAAATAAAAACGCCTTAAGCGTAAATACATGTATATATGTTGTAAATTGTACTTTACGGTAATGCAACCCGTATCATTTACATAAAAAATGCTTATTACTGAATAATTTGTCACCATGAAATTATTATTCAAATAATAAATCTGCTCCTCAAGACAGTTTAAATCTCAGTTACATGTTAATTATAATATACTTTGTTATTAATAATAATAGTTGTAATAAACTTAAGCGTAACCACCTGCTGTTTTATATGTTTAATAAGCGACGAATAACCAACCATGTAACAAGCAAATAACTACTTTAAGTACACGTATCGTTTTTGAACAAGTATTTGTATTATTAGTTCTTTCTTTTATTTTTCATTTTTGTATCAAATTGAAAAACTTATTTATATCTTAAAAAAAAAAAACTACAAAAGAAAAAACCCTTAACACCCGTATGTGATTCTTGAGATAAAATAATAATAATAAAAAAAAAAAAAAAAAGAATAATGAAAGAAATCTAACCAATTTACATTTCTAATGGGTAATTTACCCAAATAATAAATAAATATAAAAACTAAATAACATATGTAAACAATTACACGATAAAAATGTTACTTAATTTATTATTAATTATAAAGCACAACCAACAACTAGAGAGCACACTTCAAAATGGCAATAAAAAAAAAAATAAATTAATAAAAAGCATATATCCGCCTGTCCTTTTTTTTATATAAAAAAATTTCACAAAGAGATAATACAAACAAAGTAAAGAACTGAACTACATACATCATCCCTTAATAAAAATTAAATTATTTATTAAAAAGCTAACCAAATAATAAATGTTGATCTTTGAAACTAGAAAAAAAAAGAAAAAAAGTAAACCAGGTGTTTGGTTGCTCTTAAGTTAAACGTTTTAATTCTTCGCCTTCTTCTACCTCAAAAAATATGTATAAAAACCCATCTAACCAAGTGCAATATGGTGTTCGTATATTGATTTCCTTTAAAAAAAAAAAAATACGATCCTCGCCCTTTATTGTTGTTATTATTATTATTATTATTATGTTTGCCACGGGCCAAATTAATAATATCAAATTTAAGAAAGCAAATGATCGACGTGAATCTGTCTAGGATGAAACATAACTAAAATTTAAAACTTTTAAATTCGTTTAATGCCAAAGAAATCTATAGAACAAAAAAATGTGCAACAACATGCGGGCGTAGTTATTAAAATGACTTTGTAATATTTAATGTTGTAATTTAGCAAAAATACAAAGCAGCCTTACAGCCGCACGCAACATAAGGTTCTTTATATTTGTGAAAAAAAAAAACATTTTTTAAACAATAAAAAAAAAAGAAAAGAAGCTGAATGAACTTACAACAGGATCTGTATGAAAATATAATGCAAGAGACAAAAACGATAAAACTACATATAGAAAAAAATCGTGTCGATTAAATAATATTAAGGATTTTAAATATCGAAAATATACATAATCGAAAAATAACGTAAAGGAGGAAATTATTTATAAAAGAAAATTTTCTTTATTGTTGATTTTTGAATTTCCTTTTATGTTAAAAAAAAATTTAAAACCCGTGTTGCATTTTTTTTTATATTATTAATATCATACCAGATTGCGATACACAAAAAAAAACATGTGTGCATACATGTGTAGCACGCGTTTAGCAAAAATAATATAGCAAATTATGAATGAACACAAATATTATTATTAATAATCAAAAGTAGTACAAAAAAAAAAAAAGGAGAAACACACACAAATGTTGAATATTAAGCCGCAAAACCATTTACAATGTCACAGTGGTCATTTTCTATTAAATATTTAAGGACAATGACCATTAACATTAATAATAACATTAGCACATTACAAAAAAAAATAAAAAAAATGTGTTAAAAAATGGTATAAATGAAGACACCTTGTCCTGAGTTTGCCTTGATGTTTATTGTTTGTAAAAACATGAAGAAAAGAATAAATCCTTTTAAGCAACAGTAGTAGTAGTAGTAGTAGTAGTTGTTGTAGTTTTTCATTCATTTATAATTGTTTGAAAAAAAAAAAAAAAAAACTACAAAAAGCTCAAAAAGTTATGCAAACAATCCGCCTTTTTTTTTTCTTCTTTTCTTTTATTATCCGTTTCTTAAAAATAACAACAAAATAAAAAACCGCTCGAAGACACCTTCCTACTTATATTTCTTACTTAAAATATTGAATACTCGAACAAAAGGGATGCCTAGAAGTCAAATAAATAAACTAATAGACATAGCAGCAACAATAAAAAGTTGAATACAAATAAAAAAAGGCAGATAAAATGTCACAGAAATAGCAGCAACACCCCCCAAAAATAATAAAATTTAAAGACAAATAATTATAAATAAGACTGACAAAAAAAAAAAAGAAGTCATCTAGAGCAGCGTACAAATATGCAAACAATAGCACAAAAAAACGACGTGTTGTTCCGGTTGTTTTTTTTTTTTCTTTTTTTTATACTATTATTTATTATATTTCTTTTAACAGGAAATGAGGACACTCTTTTTATCTATGCTTTGCTTTATTATTATTATTATTTTTTTTTTAACATCATTCAATCTACTCATCTTTATAATCATTTTCTAGTTATTTATTATAGGCATTATTATTTGTTAGAAGCTAGGTCGGCTACTTGTTTAGTTATACTTAGCATTGGTTAAATTTAAACTATAAAAAAAAAAAATGTTTTAAAGCGTGCTGTGTATTGTAGCTCGCTTTGTGTTTAATTTTTTAAATCAAACCAAAAAGATCGGTCAATATAGATAAACCTTAAACAAAACAGCAAAAAAAAAAAAAAACTTAAAATTTAACGCCTATTTCTAATAGTAAAGTAAATGTCAAGAGAGTTTCTTGAATAATAACAGAAATAGTTAATCGAGTACTTATCGATTTATTATTAATTTTTCAATATTACAAAGAATCGTTTAGTTATTATTTTAGTGGGCGGAATTTTTTTATACTAGCAACATACATAAAATATAAAATAACAGAACAATATTACTTAATTAATTATTAAGTCCAAAAGAAAAAGGCAAATGAAAAATAAAACAAATTTACTTCCGAAGTTAATTTTCCGCCTCGCTTTACCACACACACACACAGAAATTCTTCGCTTCACCGAAGCATTTCAATTCGACACAAATATTTTATATAAGAAACAACTTTGAGTTTGCGTCTTTACTTTTGTAAACACATTTTGTTTTTGTTTTTTTTTTCCACTACAATACAAAAGCCAATTCGACGCCAATGTTTTTATTTTCCAATAAGAAATAAACACTATATACGACGAAGCAACCAATCCCAGTTGATTAAAGTTCTCTTTAAGAAATTAACTATATAAGAAATGACGTAAGAAGGAATTCCCTTCCTTATGTAATATATTTCAGCATGTTTTGGGAATGTCTTTAGTGTTTTCTTCTTTTTTTTTTTTTGTAGTTTTCTGTAGTAGGGAACATCTTTGTATTAGAATCTATTGGAATTTTTATGCGCAACCCTTACCCCAGCCTTTAATAAAAGGTCTTTAAATAATTCTTATAGAAAAGAAAAATAAAATAAGAGGGGCATTCAGGAACTTCTTTTTCTATATTTAAGCAAAGGTATGACGTAAGATTATGACGTAACAAAGTTTTACTTTTTTTCTTTCGTTTTATTATAAGAAAGAGCACCAATGCTCAGTAGAAAATAAAATTTAAAGGCATGTACAACTAGGTTTTAAGGTATGCTTGTATTCTGGCAAGAGGTGTGGTTCATTCTTTAAACATTTGTTCGCCTTTTGTGTATAAGAAAAGGAAACAATACGACCTTGCTTTTAATTTTTTACTAAGAAAAAAAAAATGTTTTACTTAATTAAGTTTAAGAAGTTCATGTTAATGTCTAAGGTGTTTTGCCAGGGCCTTTTTAACCGAAGCAATAACAAAAAAACATAAGAATTTTTGTAAATAATTTTTTCTGTTTAACTGAACTTAACGAACTAAACAACTGTCAATCATTTGATTATTTAATTATTTTATTTTTGCTTATAAAATAATTATTTTTTTACTACGCATCTGCAGTTTTATTTTTGTGTCGTTTGATATTATTTGGAAAATTAAAAAAAAAAATAAGATAATCAACTATTTTAAGGGAAACAATAAAAATATACTTCCATTTTGTACTTAGTTTATAAATTTAGTAAGTAGAACATGCGCAGAAGAAAGAAATTCTAATTTTTCACCCTATATTTTATGAAACTGAAACTGAAAATGACACATGCTCATAGTTAAACATTACCAGCAAAATATTATAAAAAATAAAATAAAAGAAGAAAAAAAAATTGTTTCAAATAGTTAAGCTGCGCAGACTGCTTATTTATCGTACAAAATATATATTTTTTAATTTTATTTTGTCTTTAGTAAAGACCCTTGATGTAAGTCGACTGAAACTCACCCCAATCGGCTTTATTTTTCTTCTTTTTTTTTTTTTTTTGGCATTTTTGAGAAAAATTCTTTTTTTTTTTTCTGTTTAAGTATAAGAGAAAAGCAGCTGCCACTATGACGTAAATAAGGTAAGGGGAAATTTTTTTTTTTATTTTTTTTTTTAACAAATACAAAAGAATATAGAAAAATAAAAATTAGAGAATGTTCAGAAGGAGGTCGAATTGAGGTGACAAAACTTATTATATTTATTTTATAGTGGCAAGCTGGGTGTTTACAATTTTATTAAACTTTTTTTCTTTTTTTAAATACACATACGAAGAGGTGAATACGAAAAGGGGCAGGAAAAGTAAACACATCTGCTATATATGTATATCTAAGAAAAAGACAATAAGAATCCTTTATAAAGGGGCCAAAATCGATAGGGGAAATAATATTTAATAATTTTTTCCTATAATATTTTAAAGTTCATTAGATTATTCTACCTTCTTTAGTTAATTTCGTGTGTTCAACTCAAGCTATGCTAGGTTTCAAATATTCAAAAATCTGATTGATTACAAATAAAAAAAACTAAATGCATTAAAACATCGGCAAACAAAAGAAAAAATAGAAGAAGACAGAAGTACAACAGGCACGCGTACGCTACCTATAAAGGCCCGGTGTTAAATTTATTAGGAAAAATAAAAAAAAATACAACTGAGTTAAGTTATATTTATTTTTTTTACACATTTACAACTTCAAACCGGCTTTACGTAACTTATCCTTCTGCAAATGCTTAACAATGATTTTTTTTTTTTTTTTTATTCAATTAATAAACTTAGATGGTGGCGCGCACGAGAAATGTTGATTGCTTTAAGCTAGGTAGTAGATACACAACAAATCACCTTTTCACTTTGTCAAATAATAATATGTGGTGACTCGTGCTATATTTAAAATAATACCAACCAACAAATGTATGTGTAATAAAAAAAAACTGAAATAATTTTAATTCAAAAACACAACCCTGGTTAAGCAAAAATAAGTAATAAAAAAAAAAAAAACAAGAAAATAAAATTTATAAGCCGCATCGCTTATTTTATATTTTGCAAACAAAAGGAGCAAAAAAAAAATATATATAAATAATAACTAGTCGTTATAAACAAACAATCGAAACCTAGTACACGAATTTTATTGTTGTTTCTTGTTTTTAAGGATACAAAAGTAAGTTCGCGTGCTGTACGCATGCCATATTTCTTTGTGTTACTACGGCATTTGAATGGAAGGATTTTTCTTATTTTTGGTTTTTTTTTTCTTTATTAAATGGAAAATTAAATCACGTGCACACGCGTAATGATATTACTGTGTATGTATTTTTCCCATAGCTGTGGCTAAATATATAAGAAGATAAAGTTAATTTTCTTATCGCGAAAAGAATAAGATATTTAATTTAATTTTTTAATTTATTTTTAAAAATTTAAATTATTAAGTAAAAGTTAGTTAAAAGTTCTGATTATAATAATAATAATAATAATAATAATAGATAATAGAAAATATAATGACAAACAATCAACAGATGTGACAATTAATTTATGTATTATCGATATCAATTTCATAGAATGATTTTATTATTTTAAACAAAACAATTTCTATCGATTTCATTCACTGTTGTATGGTATATATATATATTGATAAATTTATAATTGAAAATATTTAAATGTTTCTATTGATGTTTTAATACCTATGTACTTTATATATAATATGTGGGCACACACAATGTAAAATGTATTAAATTGAATAGGTGCATAGAAAACATGATTGTTACTTGTACATAACACATTATAATCAACAATAGTCATCATATGTTAAAACTATGTATATAGTTTAGTAATATATGACATCAATAATAATAATTATAATAAATATGTATATTACAGGGTTATTAACGAAACAAAAAGAGAGAAAAAAGAAAAAATAGAAAAATATTAATAAATAATTGATAAATTTTAAACAAATAATACTTATTTAATTAATTAATCAATGATACAATTATCTATTAGTGATTACAAAACAACTATTATACACATCATTTAATTTAATTTAATAACTATTTAGATTCAAAACTAATTAAATTAAAATTAACAATATGTAAAATGTAGATAGAAGCAATAAGAGTGTTTAATGCTTTAGAAATATTTCTTGTGATTTTATTTAAAATAACAAAAAAAAAAAAAACCTTTAATTGAATAAGAAAATTAAACTAATAATCTGATTTTACTGAAGAATATCTGAATTGACTACTGTGAATGCTTAATCATAATACAATAAGTTGTGGGAGAACTAGCTTTAAAGACAAATTAAATAACAGGCGAAATTACAGAACTTTACAGTATGCATAAACAATAAAGGAATACTTATTAATTATTTTATAATATAAATGAGGGGAAATCAACAATAAAGCAAAAAAGAAGCAAAATATTAATACAAAAATCAAACATTAATTGTAAATAAAAAAAAAAAAAAAAAAATTTACTTTTCTTTTGCGCGTATTTTTTTTTTTACACACCATTAAATTGTTGTTTAATACAAAAAAAAAAAAAAAAAAAATCCGGATATATGGCCCACCTACAAACGGAAATGGTTAAGTAGTTCAACAGCAACAACAACAATAATAGTGTATCCGGTTGTAAGTATTTGTTAATTTTTCAAGTTACTCTTTTATTTTATTTTTTTTCCTACATTTTACCTGTTTTGTTTTACTACTTTAATAAGCTTCTACTACATTTATTTTTTATTTTATTTTTTATATTATAATAAAGCGATATATGTATATGGTTATGTATTAACGTAAACGTACATAAATATCGCGTGTTTTCCACCTTATTCTTCTTTTTTTATATTTAATACAGAAAACTAAATACGTAACAAAGAATTAATATCAAGAGTTAACTAACGATATCATGTTATTTTATATTATTTATATTATTAACAAAAAGAAACAAACTTTATTTATATATATAAATATATAAAGAACAGCAAAATAAATAAAAAAATAATCGCGAATAAATTATAATTTGTGTATATTTATAGTTGTCATGTTGGCGCCTTATTTAAATTGTATTTTTTTTTTTTAATGCATCCGGAGGAAATTTAATTTTTTTTTTTTTTTAACACTATTATAATTTGTTTAATATCTTGATAGGAAAAACTAACAAAAATAATAAAACATTATATAATTTTCCGCATTTCTTTCTTATATAAAAATAAATAAAACTTCCCAACACACCACTAGTTGCATCAATTAAAAACAGGGTAAAAAAAAAATAAAAAAAAAAAAAAAAGCGAAAAACCACCAATAAATATTATAATAAAAAAGAAAAATAGAAAAATGTTGGGTTGATAATTGAAACATTAAATAACCAAAACGCAACCCACTGTTATAATTTATATGTATTTTTTTTTTTTTTTCTGAATTTTTCATTTAACAATAAATAAAAAAATAAAAGGGTTATTTTCAATTGCTTATTTTTTTTTTTTTTATTATTTATGTGTATATTATTATTATTAAAATTATGTTATAGATTTAAAAAATATTTAAAAATAAAAATGTATCCTTAGAAAAAACGAAAACTAATTTAACAAGGAAGCAAATCATTTTGTAGTAAGTTTGTAAATTTTACAATTAGCTACTTACTGTTTTACTTAAAGTTTTTTCTTTTTTTTTTTATATTCTAATGAATAAATAAATCCTTAATAACAATTTTTAATAACAAAAATAAATGAAGAAAAATAGAAGAAAATTCATCAAAAATTTTTGTGAAATTTTCATTAAAAGATTAAATACATTGACGATGCTATACGAATATGTAAAGAAAACAATATAATCTAACAATAGATAAAGATTTAATATCAAGTCTACAGATATTTTTTTTTATATATATAAAACATTATTATTAGATAGACAAATAAAAAAAAAAAAAACAATTTTTTTGCAACAAATTACACGAAAAGAAAGAAAAAGAAAAATTTTTTTTTAATAAAAACGGATGACTTGAGTTTGTTTAATTATTTCTTGATTGTTATAAATAATATAATGTATGTAAAAATATTTATGAAAAGGGTTGTGAAAAACTTGTGTATCAGCACACACACACACAACAACATTTTTTAAGTAAAAAACAATAGAATAAAAAAAAAAACCCCACATTCATGTATAGAGAATAAGATAAAAAAGTTTAATAAATAAAAAATTCTTCGAGATTCAAGTGAAGTAAACTTTAAAATAATTATAATAATAAATGAAAAAACTGAATTATTATTTTTTTTTTTTAAATAATAATAAAAGCTTAATTTGACATTGAAATTTATTGTTTTTTTTTTTTTTATCCGTTTAATATTTGCTGTTGTAGCTGTTACTGCTTATGCAGCTGATGAACTGAAAAAATAGCAACAACAAAGAAAATCTATTCGTATCCTTACAACAGTAATAATAATCGCAAAAACTACAACAACAACGGAAAAATTGTAATTACTACAAAACAACAACAACAACAAAATAAAAGTAAATAGAAAAATTCGTTAACATCAGCGAAAAAAAGAAAACGTATAAACAGGGAATAAAACTGCATCACAAATGGTAAAGAATTAAAAAAGATAAAAATTCATGACATGGACCAAATGTTTTTTTTTTTTTTTTTTTAATTTTTGCATAGTTAAAAAAATCATATGCAATAATAATTTTTGTGTATCCTTAAAAAAATAACCAAACCTTTTTTTTTTTTTTTTTTTTTTGTATTTATATATGCAAACGTCAACATCTTCACATTTATAATAATCAAAACTAAAAATATAACTAAATTCACATGATATGAACTTAATTTTTCATTATTTTTTCCTCCAAATACAAAAAAAAAAGGAAAAACACAAAATTTTGCATTATTCGTTATTTCTATTCGAGATGATGGTTGAACCTATGTAGTATGCACATATTTAAAAAAAAAAAATAAAAATACACAAAAAAAAAAAAAAACTGCAGCAGACGCTTGATGTGATCATAGAACCGAATCACACAGGCATAAAAAATGTTTAACAAAAATTAATTCTTTTTTTTTTTTTTTTTTTTTGTAATTCGTGGGACAATATGAGAAAATGAATTTTATTTTTATTATTATAATTTTCAACAATTATCATTTAATCAATTTAAAGTATGTATTTTTTACGTTTTTTATTTAGAAGTTTCTGTCTCCCTGCCCTAAGACAAAAAATAATTTATAAATGTAAAAAGTAAGCAACAGGAGCGAATATTAAAAAAAAAAAAAAAAACAGTAAAGTCTCGCTAATACAATGTATTGTTGCTTGTTAATAAACTTTGCGACCCTAATGACTCTAATTCGTGGTTAATCGGAATTATATGTTAGAACCAAGTGTAAATGCTAAATATTTTAATAGTAAAAATGATAGAAACACAAATTTAAAGGTAAGTTTACGGGAATTTTTATAATTTTCCAATTAACCACATATCGCACATATGCTAGTGGGAGTAATTTTATGTTTTATAACGTAAAATTCTCATAGAGTTCATGTCATGAGACTTTTTTTCCTTTTTTTTTTGTTATTGTAATAATTTTTTACGCCTGACAGAAGAAATTAGGGCAATATTACGACATTTCTTTGCTTAAAAAATAAGTTAAAATGTAAAATAATTAAATTCTGATAGAAAAAAAAAATGTATAATAATAAATAAGGGTGAAATAAAAACTTTTATGAGAAATTTTATTTCTTATTGTTTTCTTATATACCATTTCGTTGTACAGAATTTAATTAATTCAATAAAATAAGCCGGAAATAAATCAGTAATAGTTAACCAAATGAATGCATGTAAATATTTACAAGTTGATTGGGAAAGTGTAACCAGAAAAAAAAAGCTAACCAAACATCTAAAATTCCTTTCTCAAAAAAAAAAAAAAATCACCCTCATAGCAATGAAAATAAATAACTTACACAATAAAACACACCCTTCAAGACGTTTTTACACCCTCAATAAACCGCTATGAATTACCAAAAAAAAAAAAGCAAAAACCAACAAGGAGTAAACACGAAACCATTAAGTGGCTACAATGTGACAACTAAAATACCAAAGAAAACAAGCAAATAATCCGTTATTAAGGTGTATAAAAAAATGTAAAAAAAAGCTAAAAGAAGGTTTCTTGAATTTGTTGATTTATTTAATTAATTTATATTATTTGCAAATAGAAAAGAATAATATATAGAAATAAAAATTCCTTCAAAAATACCCAGCAATAGATTGAATCATTTCCATAAGAAACCACCGCCCAACCCGGAAATATTCGTTTGTTTATCTTGATGTTGAAGAAATGTGTAAGCAAAGTAGAAGTTAAGGGTAAAAACAGAATCACCCTTATACTAAGAAACAAGAAATAAAACATTTTCTTTTGACTAGGAAATAATAGCAAGTAATAACGTTGCGCCACTAATAACGATTATGAGCGGTGAAGTAACATTGTCTTCCCGTCACACCACATATAAAGTGGTATAAAGAAAAACCGAAGAAAAAAGATTTTTATAGTATTGTCGACAGCACGACAGATAAATTTTGCCTGTCTTTTATTATATCAAGACTCTACTTAACTTGACTATGGAGCAAGGGACAATGCCTTCGGTGATTGTTTGCTGTATTTTTGTGTGAGCAACAAGTGGCTTTAAACATTTATTTTCTTAGTATTTTCTTAACATTCTCTAGTTAAAGTAGAATGGGGTAGAAAAGCTGTATTATTATTATTATTTTCAATAGGGGGAAAATTTATTTATTTATTTATTATTTATTTTCTTTACTTTACTTTCGTTTCCTTTATTTATATCATTTCTTTTTTTATATTATTATTATTATTATTATGAAAGTTAATCTTGTAAGAGGGTTTAATATTATATTACAACCACTTTATATGGATCGTTTAACTTAGACGCCCTTTTAATATTTAAGACGTTTACTTGTCAACAGTTTAACCTTATTTTTTATGAAGTTAGGGGAGACAAGTGTTAAATTGTTACAATTGTTATTAACTGCCCATTTTCTTTAAGTGTTTCCGAATTTTATTATCCTTTCTTTATTATTTTCTTCAACATTTCTTTAATCACCAACAGATTTTATTGGTCATTTTAATTAAGTTAACAATGACATTCATAATGAATTTAATTTTATAAGAAAATAAAAATCTTATGGTAAATTTTGTCCTTGTTGTAAAAACATCTGCACTTCATAAAAGCAAGCCTAATACATTTATTTTCCCCTTTATTTCCATCTTTTAAAAATATATAATAATAATAATAAGACAGATTAATATCACAGAAAAAAAAAAGGTAAATAACTTGTAGCAAATTTTTCTTAAACCTGCAAATCAGTTTCTTTTACACACAAAAAAAAAAAAAAAAAAAAAACCAAATCGGATTACAAACAACAATACCATAGAGTGTGGTTAAAGTACTCAAAATCATATAAAAGAAATGTGAAGGATGATCAATCTTTTATTTATTTTTTGTTTTTCCAACAAAAACTAACAGCAAACAGCACACAGATTAATTTTCTTGAGAAAAGAATTGAACAATTGTTAATTTTTAGGTATTTAACATTATTTTCGCTATTATTAATTTTCTTTCTTTCTTTTATTAAATACATATGCAACAATGTTTAATTTATTTAAATTTCTCTTTAAAATAAATTATAATAATGAAACCGTCTAGAGAAATCAATCATGCAATAATAATAAGTAAACATCATTATATCAGAAAAGATACAAAAATAAGAATGCAAAATTCCTCACATGTCCACCGTCTTAGCTATATATATGCAAAACACCAAAGAAAATGTTCCTTATATATATAAACAATAAAAACGTCTTAAATGATTAATGGATCAATCACATCTATTTATTTATTTATGTTCATTCTTAAATTGTAAATTATTTTCAAGTTTCTCATGATATAGCAAATTGCAAACGTTTTTTCTTTTTTCTTTTTTGTTCACTTTTATATTTAATTAATTATTTTGGCAAACCTAAGCATTTTTTGAAAATATCTAAAAGTTTCTAATACAATTTTCACTGTATAAACACACTTAGAAATAGACTAAAGAAATTATATTTTATTAGTAGATGCTAGAAAACTATAATTAAAATGTTTAAAGAAAAGTTAGTTTATTCCGAATCATCAAAAACTAAAGTAGTTCTTGGCATTTTTATTTTATATTATATATTTTTTTTAATTTCTCAAGTAAAATAAGGGCAAAAAAAGTAAAAGGAACGAAAACTAATCGAATTTTATTTATAACTTATTATATGGTTGACTAAATAAATTTAATAGTTTTAAATAGTTTATCAATTAAATTTCTAATTAAGTTTTAAGCTGTTGCTAGAAAGATACAAATATTAAATGAAAAGTTAAATTTCATAGAAAAAACTACGTACAGTTTATTATAAAGAAATTTTTAAGGAATTGTTGGATTAATGTTAGCTACCTAGCCATTATAATTGTTTTCCTATAATGCTTGATTTTTATTTATTTATTGAATGTTTTTAATATGTTTTGCTATTGTTATAGACAGACGCAACTAGTTAATTAAGTATACAGTAATCAGTCCAATGCAGTAATTTAATAAATTAAAGCAAACAAGTCAGATAAGAAGGGAAACAATTTCAACTCGTTTGTACCTTTTTAAACACACACACAAACATATATAATTCCTGTTATTTATTCCTCTTAATTTTTACTTTATTATAAATAAAATGCAATAGCTGTCACCCTTCTTTAGTAAAAATAAAGGACAAAAAAAAAAAAACTATATGATAATCAACCAAACGATATAGCACACACCTGGTGTATTAATAGAAATAAAAAAATAATATAATATAAATAAAAGTTAATTACTTCTTACCTTTACTTAATAAATGTACAAAATTTAGTCTTTAAAAAAAAAAAAACAATTCAAATTTTTATTGTAATTAATTCTTTGTAGTAATTATGTGGTTTTTTATTTTTTCTTGATACCGGAAGTGATATTATTACTTAAAATTATGTTTTGTATCAAAATGAACAATCTAAATTATAAAATAAAATTACGTTATGCAGCCTCAAACAGCCACATACATTTCTAAAATTGTGCTTACTTATTTGCCAGTCCTGTTTATTATTATTTATTTTATTTTATTGTGATATATTGCTTCAATCTACACATCTCCGCAAAACAATAATAAATAATTAAAAGAATAGGAAAAAAAGAAATACATATTAAAAAAAAAAAAAAAAACTAAACCTATAAAAGAGAATAAACGTCAATCTTTTTAACACGCCATCGCCAAACCCACTTCCGTTTCGCGATTTATCTCATATTCTTTAGAGATTGGTTGAAATTTATAATCAAAATACGAAATTACCAAGTAATGGGTGGAGTTGGAGCTATAATTTTTTTTTTTTAAATTACAAATATAATAAAAATAGTTTAGACGTTAAATGTGAAAAAAAAAAAAAAAACACATTTTAAGTAGAAAACGTAATAATTATTTCCCATATATTCTAAGCCAATCAAAATAAAGGAAATGTTTTTTTTTGTTATTTTTAATTTTAATAAATTTTCGCGAGATTATTTAACCATAACCGTTTATTATTTGTTGTTTTCTGTAAACATTTTTTTTTTTTATACCTTAAGAGGTGTATAGTGGTAACAGGTATGAGGTAATTGTTATTTACGGAAAAAAAAAACAAACCGTAATGCAAAGTAAAGTTTAATATAAAAAAGTACAAATAAAGCAAAAATAAAATTCATAAACAAAGCACAAAAAATAGGAAAAAAAAAAACAAAAATAAAATAAAAATAAATATATAAAATGAAGATTGGTTCCGGTTTTATAATTATTATGCGGATGCTGGCAAGCGAAAAAGATTACAGACTGGAACATACATCATTCAGTTGTTTTGTTGTTGTTATTTATTATTATTATTATTATTATTATTATTATTTTGATTATTAAAATCAGACATTGGTCAGTTCAACGATAACAAACACAACAGTTAAATTGTTATTGTTATAATTAACGAAACATAAACGAAAAAGTTTACCTTAAATAACAAAAAAGAAAAAAAAACCATCAGGTGTAGGAGAAGAACATAAACAAAGTACACACGCTACGACGATAACGAGTTATTTGAAATAAATATTTGACGACGAAGAAACAATTACACCCCAATAAATGTACCACAAGCACATTATTTTTTGTGCACAAAACAGAACATTCGCCAAAAAAAAAAAAAATAATACACAATAAACAAACAAACAAAAAAAAATTATTTATTTATATTTTTCACCTTTCACCACCTTTCAGCAATTCCACAGCTACATCGCGAAAATAAAAAAAATTCTAATAAACAAAGCAATTTGTATTTTGTGCAAAAATAAAATCAAATTTATTCAAAAAAAAAAAAAATAATAATAATAATAATAACAAAAATTGACTGCATCGTTGTTATCACAATCAAACAATTCAAAAACATAAAAAAAAAAAAAAAAATTAACAATAACACGGGGGTTTGCGAATGTGTTAACGCTGTTGAAACGAGAAAAATTAATAAAAAAAATAAAAAAAAAAAAAATGTAAAAAAACCAAGAAGAAAATAGCTTTCGATAGCAACAAAATAATCAAATTTTAATAAAAATTTGCCGACTAAGGTGAAAAGTAAAAAGTTATTAAAATTTTATTTGAATTAAATTAGCATCGGATCCACGTGTAATTTTCGTTTTTAAAAAAATAAATTTACAAGCAGCGATGCTTATTTGTCCACAATGCTTATTTATATAATTTTAAACAAAAAACAAAAAATAAATTAATTATTATTAATTTACTCATCCACGTGCCCTAAAACAAAAAGACAAAAAGTTAAATGGCACGCGGACAACATTTCGAACCATCGAACCAAGTCTTCTATAAAATCATCGTCACTTTATTTTACTTAACTAACTAATAATAAAAAAAAAAATAAACAAAGCAATCTAATTGAAATGATGTCCAGTCACCAGTAATACTTAATAATAATTATGGTGATATTGACGCATGCAGATGCACGCAGACCAACCATAACAAAGGTACAAAAAGCATAAATAAATACAAAATCATTAAGAAAAAAACAGGAAGGATTCATCGTTCAACGCATTACAACGGGAAGCAACTAAATAAAGTAAAACACTGTCACCGCTTAAATATTAATTAGAAATCTTTGAAAAAATAGTTTGATTAGCTAAAAAGTAATCAAGCTCCTAATAAACTTATATAATTCGCTAAACTAGTTTAAATGTGCTACCATTTTCCAGCTAATCAAATTAATTTTTTTTTCTATCTAAACTGAATAATGATCTAATAATTAAAGACTTAAGCAACATGATTGAGCTGAATTAAGTTTCGTTACAGAAAAATAATTTTTTTTTTCCAAACAATTATTTTTTTTTTTTTAAAGGCGTAGATAATTTTATTTATATTGAAAACCGGAACTACTGTCCAAAGATCACCAATCTCTGTGTTTAATAAATAATTATTATGAGTTTTTTTTTTTTTACAACATTTTTCGCTATTTTTTATATTTATTTTAGATTAATTTACGTATTTTTAACTCTGATGTTTTCTACTTTATTTATTAAAATAAATTTACTAATCATGAAACTTTTTTTTTTTTTTTTGTTACTAATGTTAATAATGAATTTTTTGTATTTTTGTATTTTTCCAAACAATATAATAAGTTGCAGAATAGAATTAGATAGAAAATTTTATAAAAAGAACTATAAAAAATAAAAATCTGTTTACAAAATAAAATAATAACTCAAATTAGATTTAGACGTCCGGAATTATAATAAATAAATGTACCGGATGTAAGGTGAATCAAAAAAAAAAAAAAAAAAAAAAATAATAATAATTAAATGTAAAAATTTTAAACTTTCTAACTTTAAAAACGACGCTAGAAAAAATTAACATAATGTCATAAATATTGCTGCATGTGTAATACAGATACAAAGGATTAATTAATTAAAAATTAATTGTCTTAAGGATTATTTCTTAATGATCATTATGAGAATATGAATTATTTATAACTAGAGAACAATAAAATTGCAAGAAATAGAAATATCAAAAACAGAAACAAATATATTACTTATAAATAAAAAAAAACTTCAAAATAAATAACTAAATAAAGTAAAATAGCGTGTTTAAAGTCTTTGAAGACATTTGATGAGTTGAAAATAATAATAATAATAATAGAAAATGAATAGAAATAATTTGTAATCGCATTGTCATACCATTTGACACTTGATAAATTTACCAATCAACACAGCAAAATGATTAAAATAAAAAAGAAAAAACTTAAAAACAACAACATGAAAAGAAATTATTACATATTAAAAAAATTCTTTTTCGTTTTTTAGCTAAAAATATTATTATTTTTTATAATAAATTTAATTAAATTTCTGGCTCAAGTAAAGTTTCTTTAAAAAGAAAAAAAAAAAAAAAAAAACATGTTAAAACAGAGAAATAACTAAACTATATTTAAAGTAAAGATTCATCCTGTTTCCGTTTATGGCTCGTGGCATAATACTGATAATTACTTTTAATAATAATAATAATAAAAAATAAAAAAAAAAATTAAATTCATATTTAACAAACACTTTTATAATTGTTTATTATTTTTTCATTTAAATAATGCTAATTACGATAAAGATTAAATAAAAATTCAAATTTTTATTTATTTATTTTTTTTTTTTTGTTGTATTTCCGTAACTCTTTTTAAAATAGCCACAGAATTTTTTTTTTTATTAATTAATTATCAATTCATAAAAGTAACAACATATATTTAAGGTAAAAGTTAACACAAATATTATATTAATTATAAATAAATAAATACCAAGTGTTTATTATTAATTAGTGTACAGTAATTTCACTAAGTACAATCATAGAGAAATTGCACCAATGTTTTTCCGGTGTTTTTAAGGTTCAAAAATTAATATTAATTACAGTAGAAAAACAATAAAAATATCTTTGAATAAAGAATAATAAAATAATATAACAAAATTGTTATCTCTATCGTTTATTATAATTATTATTTTTTCTATTTTCAATGTGTCGTTTAGTATTTCTTTCATAATTTTTTTTTTTTTCTTTTATATAACAATTTTGCGTTTCATAATTCTTTTTTTTTTTTTTGATAAGAAATATAATGTTGTACAAATTATAAAAGAATTTATCTTTAATTAAATAATATAAAAAATAATAAAACGCTACAAGCACGCGTCTAAAAGTGATTTGCTGTTTTTTTTTTTTTTTTTTGATTGTTCTTATTACGAATATGACAACAATTCTCCTTTAATATCCTTTTATAACAAAATAGCTATTTTTGCTATAACATACTGAATACAATATTTGATTAAAACAAAAACAAAAAAAAAAAAAAAAAAAAAAACTTTAAAACTACTAAAAGCTGTCAAATAAAATTCAATAAGTTTATAAAATATTGTTTTTATGTTTTGCTGTCTGTCATGCCAGGAGCGTTAGAAATAAATACAATTTTGTAACTTGACGTATTGCCCTCGCATATAGACACATAGGAAACATATTCTAAACAGTGATTATTATAAAATTAAGAATCAAAATTCCAAACAATTATTGTCACCGTGGTAATTATTTTTGTAAGTAAAAACACCATCGGGGTGAAAAACTTTTCTCATTAATAGATTTTAAAAGATTTCCATCGTTTATTAAAATTGAATTTTTGTTTTTTTTTCGTAATTAATTAATTATGTATCTTATGTAACAAAAAAAAAAAAACATTTCAAAAACATAAAGAAGAAAATTGTTACAACGTTCTTATTTTTCAATATTTAATCATGGATCATTATTCTTAAAAAAAAAAATTAATCAAAGAAAATAATATAAAATTTCTTACCTATTATGGGTGACATACAGTGTTCCGTTATTCTTTGTTGTTTATCGTTAATGAATAATAATTTCTCTGGTCTTCGGTTTCGTTTTTTTTTTCTTTCTTTTTTTTTTTTTTTTATTTTTTTCTATAATGAAGTCAGATTCTTGTAGTATTTTCTTTGTAGTATATTGTAGTATATAAGATGTTTGTTATCTTTAATTAAGAAAAGAAATTAAACCAATTTTTTTTTTAATTACATTTAAAAGAGTGAAATAAGCATAAATATAAATAAAAATTAACTAATATTGTGGTATAACATTTAACCATAATTTGTATGTCAATTTAAAATACCAATAACCATTTTAGTGATTTTAATGTAAAAATTCCACCAATTAACCACGAAAATGAAATTAACTGGTTTATTTTTGATTACCACATATTATGTTAACAAAAAAAAAAAAAAAACAATAATAATTTTATAAACAAAAAATATAATAATAATAATAATAAATGCTACCCTTCTAACCTAATAATCATCATCATCATCATCGTAATATGAATGCAACACCCTATTAATTATTATATTGATTCTATTATATTCTATTCAAATTGACATTGATATTTCATTATTATTACAATCATTAATAAATATTATTTATTAAATAAATTAATTTTATATTTATCTAAACATAAATTAATTTAAAACTAAATCAAAAAAAAAAAAAAAAAAAAACTACGAAAACAATAAATAAATTAATAAACCGAAAAATAGGAACATAATAAGCAAATATTCAAACCATATTGGCAAATTAAAGTCAATAGCCAATGAAATAATTTTATAATTTATACAACAAAAAAAAAAAAAACTTTCACTTTTATTATTTTAGTTATTAATTTTCATCTAAATACAATTTATTTAGAAACAATTATTATCTATTCAAATTAGAATAATAATTTATTTTTTTTTTTTTTTTCTTAGTGATTGCTTTCTTTAAAAACAAACAAATCCAAACAAATGTAAATTACATGCAAATTACGAATAAAACAAAATAAATTTTATGAATTTTTTTCAATATTTTCTTCTACTTTAGTGTTAAAATTTGTCTCATCGGTCAATATTTATTTCTTGTTTAATCTAATAAAATTTTAATTTTAATTCTCTTTAAAATAAAAATGAATAAAAAAAAAAATTAATGAGTATTTCCCCCATTGGGACATGTAGCTGAATATTTTATACAATTAGAAATTTAATTTTTTGCCTTAAAAATTATTTAATTTAAGCTCACAGTTAAAGAAACAAAAAATTATTGATTTTTCAATTTTAACAAAAAAAAAAACAAAAAAAAAACTGATACTTAATTACTTTGCAATTTTTTAGTTCAACCACATGTTAATTTACTAATAAAAAACTTAAATTTCTTAAAATAAAACATAAAAAAAATATTTATTTACGCCCACAAAATTCTTAAGTAATGATTATTTTAACTCGAGAAGAATATCCTTTGGGGATTTCTTGTTTATTTGATTAAAAAAAAAAAAAAAACACTTGAACAACAACAACAACAACAAAAACAACACAAATTACACTATAGAAACAACACACAATGATTTGACTGGAATATAAATATAATTAATTAAATAAAAATAAACAAAAAGCTAAGAAAAACAAAAGAAAAAAAAAACAAAACAAAACAAAAAGAAATATGCTGTGCTTATTTTGATAAAAACATAAAATCATATTTAGAGCGAAAAACAAAAAAAAAAAAAAAATAAAAAATAGTAATAAATCATGAAAATAAAATAATTAATATTAAGCGACATCTAGTTATAACTAGATACAGTATTTAAGCCGATTTTATAGATATTAATTAATAAGCCTAAAATTATACTAAAACTAGTGCATAAAAACATGTTAATTTTGGTTAAAAAAAAAGCTTATTAAAGCGCATTAGACCGTATTCAATTTCTAAACTAATAGCAACACCATCAGCAGTATAACGTTAACACGAAAAATCAAATTTTGTTAATCAATTTCTTAATTTCCCTACACTCACATAAGCTACGCTAATAACAAATCTTTTTAAATATTAATAATGTGAATCAATTAAGTGTGCGTTTTTAAACGACATCACACAAAACATTTGTTAAAAATTCAAATGAGTTTTTATTTTAATTCATCATAATTCGTTTAGTGTATTTGTATATCAACAAATTAGAATACAACATAAAAAAAAAAAAAAAATAAAATATTTAATAAAATAACATACAATATAGACACAATAATTATTAATTTTCCATACCATTAATGCACACACTAATAATGTTTTAATTTTTGTATTTATTGTTAAATTAAACTTTTCGTCAGTATTTAATTTTTTTTAAGTTTTATCGGTAATTTTTTTTCTTTCTTTCTTTTTTTTTTTTTCAATATTGCAAAGTTAGGTAAAATTTCGACACTTTATTTATTAATTATTATTAGAATTATATATGTATTATGCTTATATTAATTATTAATTATAGTAGTATTAATATTAAACTTATTCTTATTATTATAAATTATTATTATTATTATAATTCTTATTATTATTCTTAATATTTAGACATTTAAAACAATAAGTTTCTTTTCAACAAATTTATTTTCAAAGGTAACATTAATACCAAAAAAAAAAAGGGGATTTTTTTTTTTTGTGTTTATCCAAATAAAAAGTAGAAACAAAACGTTTAAACGAAACAAACAAACAAACGTAAATATTACAATTAAGAAAATGAATCAAAAAAAAAAAAAATTCCACAATAATCGCAGCTAAAATCGTTAGCTTTTTCTCACAATGTTTGTAATGTGTTGTAAGCTTTATTAGCTAATTTTTGTTATTATTATTTTTTTTTTTTTTTTTGTTGTTTAATCAACCACTTTGTTTATTTATTTTTTTTTTTATTATAAAAAACGTGGCACATTTTTACACTTTTTAAGCTTTGTCATTTTAGTTTTGTTTCCAAACAATTAAACTAGACAAACTCACTATTCGCTGTTGAACAGTAAAAAAAAAAACTCACTCAACACAACATAGCACATAGTTAATTTTTTTATTATTTTTTTTTGAGTGCTTTTTATCGTTCCCCAATTGATGGAAGCTTTATTTGCATAAAAATATATTCAATATTTTATTGTCTTTCATTATTGTTATTATTTTTAATGAAATTTTTTAATTTCATTTTAACAAAATGTTTCGTTAACATATTTCGGGTAGAGTTTTGCGTTCACAAGATTTTTTTTTTTTTTTTTACCATAAATAATATTAATTAATAATATGCACAAATTATAGATGTCTTTTCGATTAATAATAATAATTTCGATAATTAAAACACTAAACAAATTTTTTAATTTTTAATTTTTTTCTTTCACAAAACACCGGTTTTTTTTTTTTTTTTATTTATTTATTTGTATTAATTAATCCATATTATTGGTAAGTTTCGTTGATTTTATGCTGTTTAAATAAAATTAATTTTTATTGAATTATAAATTATCGCCAAATAAATAAATAAATAAATAAATAAAAAAAAAAATTTATTAAAATTTAATGTTAATTTTTCAACGAATATTTGTTTGGATGTTAAACGTTAGATGATATTTTCTTAATGAAGAAAATAGATCCGTACTGTTAGAAAGTCGGTGTAGATATGATACAACATCCTGCAGCGACACTATATAAGGATAATTCCTTAGCATGATATCAACTTAATGACATATAGAGAAAGCTCGTAATTATAACCACTTGCTTGAGTTATCATTACTTGTTACTGGTAGAAGAGTATAATTATGTTTAAGGATGAGACGATGTTGTTCAAACAAATTATCTACTGTTTCTGTTACGAGTGTTGATTCCTCAAGTAACCAAGATCACAAAAAAAAAAAATTTTTTTTTTTTTTGAGTTAACTCCAACGAAAAACAAAATGTGTATTAAAGAAAGAAAGCAAGCAAACTCCTTTCTGCCGAAATATATTAGCTGTGTCGTAACATCTCACGAATTGAAAAAAAAAAAAAATATTTTCAACAAGATGAAAAATAAAAACAAAACCAAAAACAAAAAAAAAAAAAAAAACAAACAAAAAGCACACACCGTATATTAAGACTATAATAGAGAAAAGAAGACGATGCTACCGAAGACTAACAACATTTAGTTCTATTTTGAGTAACCAACCAACAACTATATACTACAGCTTGGCGGGGGTGGTTTTTTCATTTTCCTTTCTTGCTCTTCCTTTCTTTTTTTATTTTTATTTTTTCAGTGTCGTTTTTTATCTTTTTAGTTTCGTTATTTTGCTTTCGGTTTACTTGCTTGCTGCTTTTGATTATTATAAGTTAAAGGAATAACTGATGTTGTTGGCGATGGCGATCTCGATGGTGATGGTGATGTGGATGCTATAAATATTGGCTCTATGTTGTGTATTGTAGTGGGGTTGACTTGAGACGTTACACTTCAAGTATTACCTCCTTTTATCCTTTAAACATATTTATATATGTATACATATATAAAATCCATTACGTTATATATGCGAGAAAAACACTATAAACGACTATCGAGTCACACACCACCAATCTCCCATTATCCACATATACAGTTATATACGTTTTAACACATTTTACACCAAACAAATTTTTATCCTGTTTTACCCAAACCACTGTTTATATATTTTGATTACTATTTTCTACATATATGTAAGTTTAAGTATATAAAGTCTAAAGTCGTTTCCTTCTTACAACAAAAATTTTCTTTTACGCGCGCGTGACCGAAGATGTTTTTTGTTTTACTGTTTTAAAACACTATACGTTCGTTCGTTTGTTTATATAATTTTGTTTGTTTTAAGTCTTTTTTTTTTTAGTATGATTTTTTCTTATTTTTCTATTAAAAATATATATAAAGGATGCGATGTTGCAGCAATCTCGTTTGACTCTTTGCTAGCGACTGAAGAAAAACTTGAGAATTTATTTGGGGAGCGGAATAAAACATATATACGGTTGTTAGAATGAAGAACGCCGTCGCATGAGATAGGGATTGAGATGGTTAGAGTTAGAAATTTAGTAACTACGACGTTTGATTCAAAATAATACCAAATAACATTGAGGACAGCAACGATATACTCATTTAGTATATGGTTACGACGGCTTTCCTTATTACTCCTTTTCACATTTTGTGTTTTTTTTTTTCGTTTTTCGTTTTAATGGACTTTTCTTTTATTTTTCACGATGACGCTGACCATCTACCACCACTTTTATTGAATGCTGTATACGGATGGGTGGAAAAATTTTCCAACTACTATTTGAAAAAATACAACAGTGGGAGTACAGAATGCGAGCATGCGCCCCTGTTATTATTAAACAATGTTCTATGCTTTCTATATCGAAACTACTCGCTCGCATAATTCTAATAGAAGAAACACATGCAAATTAGGGTGGCAGGGTGCTTTTATGCTTTGTTTATATGTAATTATTGAAGAAAATAATAATGAGATAGTGATGATCATGGTCAACTCTTTTTACTAAGTTATATAAAATTTTCGTCTCTTTATCCTAATAACTATTGCACCCACTATTTCCACTACTTTACCACCTAAGCAAAGATTGTAACGTAAAAAAACACTTTTATTTGAATTACTTCAACTTTTCAGTATATTGAAGATAATTCTACTCTTTAGAAAATAAGCAAAAGTGTAGTGAACTGGACCTAATCACCCTATTAACTCCCTTCCTTAATAGAAAAAACATTGCATCCTCTTTTCACATTAAACTTCTACATATCTACATTTAGTTTTTTATTTATTAAAAATGGGAAAAAAAAAACAAGTGGGGACGCCAGTAATTTATAATTTCTTCGCCAGTTTATTTATTTATTTTATTTTTTTTTTGCAATAAAACGTTGCACAGCTATAATTCCCCACTAAACAACAAAACTTTCAATACAACAAGCACTAAGAAACTTTGCCGATACACGCAATAATTTATATGATGATGACAAAAAAAAATAATAAAAGCACAAGTGTGTGGTTTTAAGCAGTGATAAAAGTGGCATTTTTCTTTAATTTAATTAAAAAATAATAAAAAAAAAAATAAAAAAAAATTTTTTTTCGTGTTTTGTTTACGACAAATAAAATCACAAAACTATCACAGTTTATATTTCATTAAGTTTTCCTTCTTTCGTTCTTAATTTTTTTTTTTTTATTGTGAGAAATAAACATAATTGTACAGAAACATTGCGTGGAAAAAAATCCTGAAAAACTACCGCATATGGTGCGTTTTATTAATTTTTATACTTCTTCACTTTGTTTTTCATTGTGCTTATTTGTAGCTTTTCGAATATTAAACTATTGTTTAACTTTATTAACGTTGAAACACGAGACAAGAACAATAACAAGAAATACAATTAAACTATTTTCTTCACTATAAATAGTTAAAAGCTTCTTTTATTATAACTAAAAATTAAATTTTAAAAAAAAATATATATTTTTAAATTAAAAGTTTTCTTACCAAAATTAGTTAAAGTATAAAACACTCAAAAGACACTCAACAAATTAAACCAACATAAACAAATAAATAAAAAACGATAAAAATGTTATAAATAGTATTGAAATCGTCACATCGAAAAACCGAATCAATCAATTTTGGCCATTGAATAATTCTTAGTTAGATGAAAGAAATAATGAAAATGATGCTTGAAAATTGTTAAAAGCATTAAAAACAATAACAAACAATAGAAACTAAATTAAAAAAAAAATAAAAAACAAGTAATGTCCAAGTCTATTGCACTTTAAATTAAAATTAAACATCAAACTGTACTTTAATTAGAAAATTAATTAAAGTTTTTAACACAATCATTAACTAAGTCCAAATAACAAACAAGAAAAAAAAAAATAAATAAAACAATTTTCTAACTCAAAACAAAATTGCACTCAAAATAGCGAAAACACCGTTTTTTTTTTTTTTTTTTTTTAATTAACTAAAAACAATTAACACAATTAACTAATTTTTTTAATAATTTAAAATAAATTCCTTATTTTCATTTTAAATAAAATAAAACTTTTTTATAATTCATTTTCATCGAAAAATGTTTATTTTTATAAAATCCAAATATAACAATTTGATTCATTTTATACGAAAAAAAAAACACAATTTTAACACTTTTTTTTTTTTTTACACAAAGCTTATTTAGTCAAATTAAAAAAAAAAAAAATGTATAAATTGTCTTTACTTAAATTAAATTAAAGAAAAAACAAATAAAAAAAAAAAAACAAACTGTATGTACGTTGTTGTGGGATGCCGAGGTGTTTATGTAAGAATGTAGCATCGCGCGGCGGAAGGACGGTGATTTTTTTGTATTTCTAAACTAAATGTTCGTTTGTTGTTTTCTTTTCTTTTTTTTTTCTAACTGTTCTTTTATTGTTAATTAAGTTAATATATTTTTTTGTAATTCTTAAAACGACGACAAACACAACGACGTCGACAACGATGCGTGTATTAACAACGACGCTGAAACAGCGTGACTGAAACGCGCGCGTATCGTGACATTTAAACGAAAAGAAAAAATAAAACGGAAAAAAAGCTTCTTTTTTCTTTTTTTTTTTTCGTTTCTACACGAGTATACAACAAACACCCTGCCGTTTTTTTTTTTTGCCCAGTTGTTGTTGTTGTTGCTGTAAGCCACCGTCCGCGGATGGAAAATGAACAAACAAACAATTGGAAATAAAAATTTGTTATAAATTGAACTACAAATCCAAAATGTATAGAAAAATATACGAATATATAAAGAATGGAACTTAATGCTAAATAAAATAAAAAAATGAAAATTAAAATTCTCAATTTTTCTATGCGACGCGCGTGATATTTGCTAAAAGGGAGAAAAATAGAATTTTTCTTTATGATTTTAAAAATATTCCAATTGAATTTAATGTATTAGTGAGTTTAGCTGAATATGCAGATGATCGTGATGGTGATGGTGGTGGTGGTGGTGGATGTGGTGATGATGATGATGATGATGGTGGTAAATTCGTTAGGCGATTTAGAAAGGGGTGGTGGACTAAAACAAACTAAAAAAAGCAGCACTTTTAGATAAAACCTGAAAAATCTCATTCAGTTTATTTATAAATGGGAAATCATTCTACCACCACGTGCGTGAACGCGAGTGGGTTGGATGCCCATCAATTAAATCAAACTGCATCCTCTGACCATACATTCTAATCGCAACGAATTTTCGGTCATCGTTGCGTTAGCATAAGAATTTTTTATTTTTCAAATTTTTTACTCAAGAGAAAAATAAATATTGGAAAAAACGGTAGAAGTGGTAAAGCTTTTTTTATTTTCTTAATTTTGTGTTTTATAACTTTTGCATGTATTGGACGGATGGTGGTAGGGCAAGCAAGCGCCTGCGTATTTTTTTATAAATTCAACACAAATTACTTCTTTTTTTCCTATTACTGATAACAGTGATATCACCCCACCACGCTAGGAATTATAACTGAGAAACGAAAAATGCTCCGCCCTTTCTCTCTCGAAAAAAAAAATCCTTTTCACTCAATTAATTATTAAAAGCTTCAATTTTTTTCTCAGTTTATTTTCGTCTTTTTTTTTTTTTGTTATTCATTGTCACCGCCAACTGCGTATCTTTTCAACTCAAAATACATTTTAAAACTTTTGGCGTCTCCACAGTTTATATTGTGTCTTGTTTTGTTCCTTTTTAATTTTAAATAAATATAATTAAAACTAGCTAATTCGTGAGTGACTTCTGACATGATCGATCATTTATTAGTTAATTAATTAATTAATTAATTAATTCTTAAAAACAATCCTCTAAACATTCTAATTCAAATACACATACATACGATGCAGATGCTACACATACATTTTGTTTTACCATTGAAAAACAGATTTTTTTTTTTTTACAATTGAGAAAAAGGTCGACTAGGAAAATCATCATCCATAAAGTGGCGTCACCATTGAAACAAACGGAAGGATAATAAACTAAAAAATATTCTCGTGACAGAAAATTTTAAGTAACCCTTTTCATTTACCCTTCTCGATTACGATTAGAACGTTCAAAAAAAAAATTTTTAACTACATTTAACAGTTTTATTAATTTTTTTTCATTTTGTAATGCCACCCCACAATCTTTAATTTTTAATGATTTTTAAATTAAATAATTACAAACGTGAATTTTAGACAAAAACAATAAAAAATATTTTCATAAATAGAAAAACAAGAAAAGATTTATAGATGGGTGGAAATAATGTAACAGTGGGTGGCATGATGCACGCATTTATTACATACACATTGTAGTGATATTTAAAAAAAATGATATTTTTGGTATTCAAATGTAAAATGTATGTGAAATATGCACGACTAAAATTATACAGACATCACTATAAAAAAAAAAAAAAAAAAAAAAAAAAAAAAAAACGTCAGAAAGATGATTTGTTTCATGGTTTTATTTATTATCTACATGAGAATTATTTAGAGAATAATTGCCGAAAAATAATCAAAATAAAATTAAAAAATCGTAATACCTTTAGGGTTTTTAATGGGTGGTGATGGTGGTCACTTTACACCAAATATATTTTAATTAGCTAAGTTTTAGAGAAGAAATGTCACTTAGCATCTTTCGTAAATTTAAAAAATTATCAATATAAAGTCCAATAAAGTTTTTATTAAATGAAATCAAAAGAAAAGCGTAAAAACTTTTTAAAGCTAATTAAATACAATCTTTTCAAACTTAAAATTCGTTGTACTCTTAACGATCCCTTTTACTAAATGATGTCACAAAATAAAAGTGTTGACGGCATTGACGGTAATATGGTCTTAAAATTGAACAAGAGATTACAACCCCATTCTACATTGAATTACAAACAACGAGTAAATTAAAAAAAAAAACAACTTTGCGTGTCTTCTTACGAGAATAACTTGAATAGAAACTTTTGTTTTGTGTAAATTAAAAAAAAAAATGTTTTTCTTTTTTTTGCCTTTTTGTCGTCATTTAAAAAAGTTTTACCAAAGAGTGTCCGTCGTTGCGCTTTTTTCATTTATATAATTTTCTTTTTTTTTATTTAACCGTTAAAAGTTTATATTTTCTTTTCTTTGTTTGCGGTTTGGTTTATTCTATAAAAAAAAAAAAAAAGTTTTTCTTTTCTTAATATACAACACAATGTTTTGACAGTTAATTGAGATTAAAGGGATGTTTGTGTAAATAATTGAATTGAAAACAAATAGTTTGTCTAGTTAAAATTGTGCAGCTCTATAAATTCTATTTGAAATTAAATTGAAATCAATTAATAAATAGCTCCACACACATCACATATTCAATAAAAAAAAAAAAAATCATTAATTGCATTATAAATTTTTTTTGCAATTTAAAAAAAAAAAAAAAACCCCTAACATTGTCATAATTTTAACATTACCTATTAAAAATACAATTTCCACGCATTTATATATTTATAAAAAAAATACAACAACAACAATCGTGCGTTTTGACCCTCGTTATGATTTTTTTTTTTTTTTTTTTTTTTTTCATTATTTCTTCACTTTTTAAATGTGTTTAACAATTAAACAAGTTTTTTTTTTTTTTTTTTTTTTGTAAATTAATGATTATAAATTTAAATTATTAATTTTGGGGTAAAGAAAAGTGGGATGACGAGTTCCTTCCTGCATGCAAATCATTGTTTTTACTGCGAAAAAACAAAACATGTCCAGCCAAACATCATTTTGCCGTGACCTATGTAGCAACGATTCTGGTATTCGAATCAAGTTTTCAGTCTCGTGCTAAATAACCCTTTGTAGTTGTGACACAGCACGTAAAATAATAAAAAAAAAATTCATAATTTTTAAGACAATATAATTTTTTAAATCCTTTTATATATAAAAAAAAAAAAAAAACCATAACCAGCCAGATGTTTTTTTATCTAATTTCACGTTGTTTAAATATGGTTTCACGATTACAACAGGTTGTAATACTTAACTCAAATCTATCAATCAATTAAAATAGAAAAAAAAAATAAAAAAAAAAGTATTTAAACTAACGAAACATATTGTGTGCTGCCACAAATAGAAAGAAAAAAAAAAAAAAAAACAATAAAAACTAAACGCTTATAAAGCAAAATAATACTAAACACTTATACAAATTACTTTTAATAATCTATCGATAACAAAAAAAAAAAAAAATATCCTAATCAATATAAATGTTTTTGATAAAAATAAAATAATAAATAAATAAACTTAAACCCCTCTTAGTATCTTATCACATATTTACCCGCCAACACGACTCGAAATTACTTTCCTTTCTTATCATTACATTTTATTAGTTATTGGTAATCGTATATAGAAGTGTTGCTGTGTGTTTAATAGAAAATTTATTAATTTTATTGAAATGACATCTGATAGATCTGGGAACCACAGCTTTTCCAAATCATAATTCGCAAAGAGCTATTTCATTTCGAAGTCAGATTCGAATGTTTGTATATCAGAAACATTCCTGCATCTCATTACTATCATTAAATAAAAACTGTTTTCAGACTCTCAACACTTAACCGATTAAATTCCAATTTTTTATGGGGTTGGCGATTTTTTTTTTTTTTTTGAGATTTTGTGAAATCTTCTACATTCAATAATTTTCATTTAGTTTTTAGTCAATACTATCTATTATTAACCACAGTCACACATACTTAACAATCAAGTGGTTTATATATTTATTCAATTGCATTTATTGTATTATTTTGTGGTATGATTACTTCTATGTTTATAGCAACAAGAGCACAATCACCACCACTACCACCATCAGCAATTAAATCAGCTTAATGTTGTTGCTATACCAAATATATTTGCAAGTTGAAAATTTCGTTTTTCTTTTTTACTTAAGAAAAAAAAAAAAAATAAATAATAATAAACTACATACAAGCTTAAATTACAAGTAAATTAGATTTTTTAATTAGTATTATTCACGTTATAATTCTGCTATACGTGACTCTAACGAAGATTATAACAAATTTTAATATTCAAAAAACAAATAAATCAATTAACTAAAACCAATTAACAAAACTAAGACGATTTAATATGTTTTAATAATTAGTAAAATAGCATTTTCATGTTTTTGTTATTAATAATTTTTACATCGCGATATTTAATTTTCCGACAGTTTGCTTGTCGTTCTTGTCTATTTTGAACATGAGTTACAAGGAGAATTATTATAATACATATGTTTTAATTATTATTTAACAACACCTGTTGCAATTAAAACATATATGGAGAAAAAAAATATACGAGAAAAAAAAAAAAAAAAAAGGATAAAGAAATAAAGCAACAACAATAACAAACACCATCAACAGGAACAAACAATAATAATGAAGGGAAAAAAAAAAACACCCCATTAAATGCGCAAACTCTTAAACAATAAATCACGTGGAATTTTTTTTTTTTTTTTTGCCATTTATATTTTTATTTATTTCAAATAAATTTTTCGTTGTAATTTCCTTCTTTTTTTATTAAATTAATTTGTTTGGGGTTTATTATTGTTTTTTTTTTTTTTGTGAGTAATATTTAATTCAGGTCTTTTTTTTTTTTTTTTTTTAATATTTATACATGCTTTTTGCATGTTTTCTGATAAAAAATATGCTTTATTGAGAATTTCTGTGTGTGTATTTTGTTGTTATAAATAATAATTGATTAAAAAATATAAAAAATTAATTGAAGGTCAATGAAACAGAATTTCCTCGAATAAAATTTCATTCATTATTTCAAGTGAAAAAAAAATAAATAAAAACAAATTAACGAAATTATATAATCATTATTAACTAAAATACAAATGGTAATTAAAGACTTATAAAAATATATGCAACCCTTGGTTACCAAAAATCGCAGGAAAACTCATACAAATCCATAATTTTGTAAAACGCCAACAAATGCCTTCAAAATTAGCATTAGTTTTAGGGTTTTTATCACACGCTTATTTTTATTGGCACATTGTAGTAATAAATTTAAAAGAGATTTTTCACACCTGATCATTTGTATTCAAAATTATTGCTATATGGACTTATTTAATTTAAATAATAATTAAAAACAAATTATTTATTAATCCAGAAGACTAGAGTTTAATAAATGCTGTTTAAATCAATTATTGGCTACAAGTAAACAGTAACTATACTTAAAAACCACACAACCACCACCAACCTGTACATAATAATTTTCATATATAAAACTAATGTATAAAAAATATGATAAACAAAAATACTTCCACACATACATGAAAAAATTATATTTTAATTACTAACCATATACATATGATTGTCATTTAATTAAAATTATATAAAACATAAATTCAATTCAGACAGTTTAAATCAATAAACAGCGTTGAAAATCAAAACCGTTAAAAAAAAACCGTACAACAAAAAAAAAAATGCAGGAAACACACACTGATGTTATCACAATGAATTATCAAAATAAACTGACCAATATAAGATTATTTTATATTGAAATATGCAGCTCATTAAAAAATGCATCGTCAGTCATCGAATATACTTTCTTTAGCAACAATCATTCAGCAAATGACATCCAACCCCATGTCTTGTGGAAGAAATAAAAAACAAACAATTAACGGTAAGAAGGTTACGTTAAAAGGTAACCTTTAAGTGCCTCCTGTGGCGTCTTACTTATTATTTATTATTATAAATATCATCAACATCATAATGAAAGAATATAATAACTTTATTACTATAAATGGTTACAAATGTTTGTTCCGTTTTTTTTTTCTATCTTTACCTGACCATATGTTTGGTATTCTGTTCCTTTTATTTTATTGTTGTTAGTTAATTTTTTATTTATTTAATCATTAATATTGTCATTATATATGTGGATCGCGTTTAGTTTATTTAAAAGAAAAACCATAATAATTATCTGGTTTTCTTATTAATAATTTTTAAGGATATTATTTAAAATTATGTAACTAACTGTTTAAAACATACCAATACCAAAATCAAGAAAAAATCATCACACCATAACATTTCTTTATTTTATTTTTGCATTTTTATATTTATAAATCCTGAGATAATTACAATTGCAATAAAAAAAAAAAAAAAAAAAATAGAAGAGATAATAATAATAATAATAATATCTTAATTCAAGCGTGTAATGTCTAACCTAATTTATATAAAATATAAAAGACTACAATAAACGAAAACATAAACCTTATGTTGTATAATTTATTTATTTCCTTTTATTAGAAGAAGAAGAAGTAGAAAAAGAAGAAAATTAAGAGACAACATAAGCAAATAATAGTGTAATAAAAATAAACACACAGCAAACAGTAAAACAGCACAATTTATAAGAAAATTGATTAAACCATAAAATAAGTCCTTAAATTATTTTAAATCTAATTAAATAAAACAGACAAAAAAAAAACACCAACACCAACTATTAAATTATCTTATGTCAGTGTTTCTTTTTTTTTTTTTTTATTTATTTTTTTTTTTTCCTCTGGTTGTCATCAATTTTAAATACGGTTAAATAGAAATAAATTTCCCATATATAGAGAGAAGAAACAATACAATAATATTAATGTTAAGAATGAAAAAAAAAATATATATATATATGAATATGCATGTTGAGCGTCCTTTTTTTTTTTTTATTTGAAATTGAATTTTTCTGTAAACCAGCAAATAATGAAAACCAGTAAAAGTATAAGCAAGTTAAATAGCAAGCGATACTCTCAAAACTAAATAGATAAAAACAACAAGATACATTTCTGGCATGTATAATAACCAAAAACCAAAGTCATGAAAAGTCATATAATATGTGAAAAGTATAGCAGAGAATATATGTATATGGTTCTTCTTGTTGTTGTTGTTGTTTTATAATAATAATAATTATTATTATTATATTAGAAGTAATATAAATTTGAGAAAAGAAGACAAAGGTGCTGGGAAGAATAAAAGTTTCCCAAATAAAAAATAACAACGACACCAACCAATTTTATTAAAGGCAAAAAAATAAAATACAAAGCCAAGTAATTTTGCAAACAAACAATAGAAGAAAAGAAAAGAAAGATCTCTATATATTAAAGTCTGAACTAAAATATACATGTTCTCATCATCCTTAAATACTCTCCTTACCATTTTATGTTGAGATATTTACATCTATATATATTCCTTTTAAAAACCATCGACAATTTTCATTCTAACCAAAGTGTACAAAAATAAAAAAAAATACAAAAAAATTTAAACAAAATCAAAATAACCTTATAACAATAACAACAGTTAAAGTTACCCTTGGACTTACCATTTGAATAGAATGGTTGTAAAATTGGTAAAACTTAAGATTATCATATCTGATTATAGTTAAATTCATTCATATGACGATGACTATGACGACGTCGACGACGACACATAACTATATAAAATCTAGAAATATTTCTCCTTTTTAAGTATATTATCTATGCTGAGAAATATATATATATTTATTTTTTAATTACTAAATATGGTTCTCAAGCTATTTTCTTAATATTCGTTGTTACATACAATCGCATCGATGTCTTTTATTTTTCACTAAAAAATTTTTATGAAAATAATACCGTAAACAATGGAAATGTTGAGAAGCATAAACGTAAGGACGTAAACGTAAATGGATATACATAGAAGCATATAAGTAATTTTATTCAGTATATATTACGATATATCAGAATTGCAAGTGATGCATAGATAAAATCAAATTGAATTACCTAAAGTAAAATCACCACCATCACCCTAACCGGAAAAAAAAAAAAAAAACAAAGAAACAAGCAAACGAAAAATCATTACCTCCCAGTCTTAATTAAGATTATAACAGTTGAAATTTATTTATAAAAAATTCCCCATGACCAAAACTTAAGGTTAAACTAAGTCAAATCTTTATTTAAATTCAAACACATTATGACCTTTAATACAATAATTATTTTTCCTTGTTTTTTATATTCTAAGGAAATTTTTTTTAAAAAAAAAAAATCATTTACAACATTTTCAGGTTGCTTATTATTCTGAAAAATAATTACAACAATTATTATTATAACTTTAATTAGATTATTCAGAAAGTTGAATCCATTGTATATAATCTTAATCAGCATCCGATCATTATTACTATTATTATCTCTAAAAAAAAAATCATTTATGATAAGGTTTAATGACTTTTCTAACGTGAAATGTTTAAAACTTTTAACCAAGAAGAAAATTGCAGGTAAGTAAATAAAAGAAATGGAATACTTATGATCGATTATCTAATTCGTTAAGGTTCTTCTTTTTTTCCTTTTTCTTTTTTAAATTTATTTTTGTTAATTTTGTTGAAATCAAGCATTGGGAACATATTGCTTTTCTATAAAATTGGTCAAGTAAAAATTATTATTCATCATCAAAACTAACTAATAATAAACTGTCAACAGCAGCAGGAGATTTATTTATTTATTTATTTATTTGCAGTTATTATACAGCAGTTAAGCAACACACGCACACATTAAGTTCTTACACCACTAAGCAGCAAGTATTAAAGCTTTAAATAATTTTCTGAAATAACATTTGTATAAAAACAAATAAATTAACTTTGGGTCATCAAATCTTAATAATAATAAAAAAGAAAAGAAAAAAACAAATTCAGTTTTGATTAAACAAAAACTTTTTGTTATTCTTCAATTATTTTTTATTTTCATCTTAGCTTAAGCTGGACAACTTAACTTAACTTGTCCGAAAAATATAATGTGAATTATTAAATGCTCTTAATAAATTTTAGAAGAAAGATATGTCATGAATCAAAATTGATAAGTATGTTATTTTGATAGATTTGAACGATTATCTTAAATGAAGTGGCTAGAACATAACCCACCCCTTTATAATAAACTTCAGATGGACATCATCTGCTGATGACATATAAAGAAGGCTAACAACAACAGCAACAACAACACAAAATTACATAAAAACAAATAAATTTATAACAATAATAATTAATTAATGAATAAAAAAAAAAATTTTCTTAAGATTATGTAATACAGAATTTAGGGATACCTTAATTAACTTGCAAGTTCCTTATTCTTTGGTCACAAAATTTAATAGAAATAACGTGAGTCAAAGAAAATCTTGAATAAAAAAAAAAAGGAATTACCCCCTTTGCACCCATAATGATTTTAATTAGACCAATTTTCAATTGATATAAAATACGTTTGAAAGTCTGAAATTATTTTAATTTGTTGCTAATGTTGTTATTGTGAAATTATTTTACCTCAACAACCCCATTTTCAACGATATTTTTGGTCTTTTATTAATAATGCTAATAATATGAATAATAAAAGGATTTCTTTTTTTTTTTATTTTTACTTCTGTTTTTATTTATAGGGGGTTGGCTATTTAAATAGTTTATAAAGCAACAAAAACTGAATTGTAATTACAAATCATATGCATCATCTGTCCTCATCTATTTTCTTAGAAATAATAATTGTAGAAAGTATTTTCTAAATTACAACGATTGACCATGTCAAGTTATCAAGCCACTATTTTCCGTTTGGTTAGTTGTCTATCGTTTTGCAATCCCTGTTCCCACCTTTTATTTAAACAGAACTACAGCATTCATCTACATTAATAATACCATTGACTTACTTGTTGTTTATTATAGAATAAACATAACTCTACCTTACAGAAAAACTTTGCTTTACTTAACTTTAAAAACGACTGTTAAGATAAGTTAAATGTCTTTTGCATATTACACAACCAACACACCGTATAATCCACCCCTTTCTTTAATCACCATTCCATCGATAACAACGAAACAAAATAATCTCTCTCGAGATTTTATAGAAATAATAAGAATGTTAACTACTACCAACCAGTTGTTTAGGGTGATTTAAAACTGTAAATGAACAAAATCACTGAGATTTATATGTAAGACATAGAAGATTTTTTTTTTATTATATGAAATCACTTCCGAAATAGCCTTTGGTCATATTATATGAAATAAAGACGTGAACGGTTGGTAAAGTTTTTTAGCTATTATCAAAAAGGTTTGGGTGACATTGGGTCAAGTTTTCTAAGCCGTACATGAAAATAAATTTTACAAGGGAATCAAAAATGTTCATTCAGCAGCAGCACATCTAGTCAATAATAATAATAATAATAATAAAGGGTTTATCATAAGATACGTGCAGCGGGTGCTATGTACCAATGTATTGAATCGTTTCTAATTAAGATTTTGGGGTTGGTTGGTTGATTATTGTTGTCTGTCGTCAAAAATTCTATTCTTTACCGAATGCATACATAAAATTTATTAAAAATAAATTGATACATTTGATTGAACTTTAATTTGCATTTAATATATAAAAAATAATAATAATAATAATTTTTTGAAAAAAAAAAAACAAAAACAAATTAAAATTAAAATAAAAGAAATATACAAAAATTGCGTGATTATCAAAGATTGAACTTTGTTTTTAATTAACACCCATCTTTATATTTTTAATATTTTTTCATGTTACTTTATTCCCCAGTCTATACAATTATTATTATTTTATTTTATTTTATTTTTTTTTTTTTTTTGTTATATATAAATTCATATAACTTTTAATCCATTAACACATTTGCGTAATAAACACACGAATGTACATCACAAGGTAAAGTAAATTGTAATCTAAATTATCATTCTTATTTCAAAAAAATAATAATAGGAAAAAAGTGTATCTTATAGCCGCACCTATTTGAACAACAAAAGCGAACCATATGTGTCACTTGTTTTTATTGTTTGTATATTATTAACCCACCCAATTTCACCCACATGCTAAAAGAATATTCTTATAACGTACGCGTTAAAATGACATAAATGTATACATAAATGACCTGAAGTCGTTTCTTGACCCCATAGGACTTGCTTTTTATATTAAAAAATAAAAATTTAGCGGGGTTGAGTGAGTTTTAAACATCATCAACATTTGGCATGTACACGACGTTTCATCATTATTTTTATTATAATTTTTTTTTTCTCTAAGTTTTACCTAATCATCAAGCATGTAGATGTTGAAAAAAAAAAAGCATAATTTTAATAACCGCGTCTACCTTTAGCTTCTATATATATTTTTTTTTAGACAATACTTTCTAAGACTCCCTAAGGATTGGGCCGCACCTAAGACTTTTCGTCCCTAAACAACTATAACAAAATGTTTAACAAAAAAGGAAAACCAACCACACACCCACACATTACAATTTTATTTTTCAATATTTATTTTTTTTTTTTTTTCAACATTTTGCGTTAATTTTTTGTAATGGTTTGAGAAAGAAATAATAAAACTTTGCTATGTTTTTACTATTTTGCTTGGTTTCATTTAAAAGAATAAAAATTGTACAAAAAGTCGCGATGAGACTTTATACTTGTCGCGAGTATATTACAAAGCTGTAAATATAGCTATATAGAGATGTTTTTTTTTTTCTTTTTTATTATTATTACACTCTGTAAGACCGCACCTAATTTCATAATAATTTACATTAGTAGCATATATGATGTTTTTTTTTTTTAATTATCAACACGAATCCAAATTAATGACAAGAAACCGTGTCTTCGTTAACATTACTTAATTTAAGACGTATTAAGCTTAATTCCACCATGAATAACAAAACTTGGTTTCAAAAAAAAAAAAGAAAAAAAAGAAAAATGAAGGAGAGCTTTTATTTATTTAAGAATACTAAGCATTAAATAATTACAAACCAATTCCTATTGTATAATAAATAAAGGATATCCAAGCAACAAATTAATGCTATCAGAATCAAAATCATCATCGTTTTTGTGACAATAAAAATCATATCGCAATTAAACAAAAAGAAAAACTCTTGTTGCGTGTTGTTTATTTTTTTTAAATAAAACATTAACATAAAATTTTCATAAAGACTATTCAATAGCAATAGAATAATAATAATAATAATAATAATCATTATTATTATTTATTTTTATTTTCATTATAATAAATAAATAATAATAAAAAAAAAAAAAATTGTAAACATCGGTGTGCATTTCACAATTAGTTAAATAAAAAATGACACTAATATAAGTCCTAAGTATCCACCTGTGTTGATTATGTTCGATTTGTAAGCATGTGTGCTTATTAAAAAATGTAATTAGTTATTCTCAATACAAGGTGCTATTATTAAAAATTGAATTAATTAGCTTTCGTAGTGTGTTCAAGATTTTACACTTAATACTTAATCATCCAAAACAATCAAATATCAATTTTTTAATTTAAAAAAAAAAATCTTTTCAGTTAACATGGAAGATTACCTAAGCAATAAATAATAAATGAAAAGATTGACAATCACTAGACTTAAGTGCAATTATATTTATAAAAAATTCCATTACAATCTAGAGAAAATTATGATATTGTTGTTTATTTTAAATTTTTTTTTTTACCTACCTATATAAGGTGGTTAGTGTTGATTGAAATCACAATAAAAATAAAAAAATAAAAAAAAAAAAAATACTAATAAAAAATTATTAATAAAAAAAAATAAAATGAAAACGAATTATAAGTTTATCTATTCATAAGGTAATATATATATATATATATATTGTCCGCGTGTTTTTTTATTTATTAACAAAAATAGTGCACGACACGACATTAAAAAGGACAACGATATTCACATATTAATTGTAAAAAAAAAAAAAAAAAAAAAACTCTTTTAAAAAAATCCTCCCCATATCTTTGGCCACCCTCTTTAGAAAAAAAAAAAAAAAAAAAATAGTATAAACTTTCATATATAAACTATTGTCGTCAACTTTACTTTATGCATAATAAAAAAATAAAACCTTCTCTCATTTTTTATTTAGTAATTTTTTATCTAATATCCATCGCTTTAGTCGTCCGACGTCCGTCGCCAGTATACCTAACATCGTCGCTTTGTCTATTTTATTTTTTTTATATTATATGTAACGTCGTTCACTTTAGTCTTTTAGTTTTTGTATCTATCTAGTTTTACATATCAACCTTATAAATATAAAACAACTAGTCCGACGCCCACAAACAACAACAGCAACATCAGTACACCACCACTCGCCACCACGAGTTACCATACCAAAACCAGTCTTATGTTTATAATATAACTATAAGTTCGTGTATTTAGTTTCGCGTTCTTATCAGTTTTAATCTTTCATTATCGATTTCACTGAGTATGTTTTTTACTTTTTTTTCTTTTTTTTTTTTTTTTTGTTTATATTTTCTATCTAAAACAGTGGTCTACAACCAGCTAGTCAAATTTTTATATAAAAATAAATTAAGTTTCTTAACTTCTTTGCTGAAATAGCGTGAAGAAAATTAAACTAAAGCTAATGGAACATTATCTAAAAACATAAAATGCATATTAAGACACAAAAGATTTAACCTCAGGATAATTTAGAATTACTTAAAAGGTGGAGAGAAAAAAGTTGTAGACCGCTGATTTAAGTAAATTATTAACATACAAAAAAAAAAAAGCATTATAATAATAACACCCTAAAAGCCTTAACTTAACCATCAAGTTATACTTAGAAAGCTTTATAAAAAAAAAAATAAAAGAACACATGACATGTGGACACATACGCTAAATTTACCTTCAAACATACAATATTCATATTATGATTAATATTAATTTTTTTTTTTTTTATATCTTTTCTATTCTAAATTACAAATATTATTTAAAAAAAAAAAAAAAGGTATTTACTTGGTGTTTCTTCTTTCTTTTTTTATTTTTTTTTTATCTATATACACATTACTTTGTGCGCGCATTTGATATGCATTAAAGTTTTAACAGTAAAAGATAATAAAAAAAAATATAATTTTTTTTTTTAATAATTATATATTGCATGTGCTTTCAACTTGGATTTTTTGAATTCTAAAAACTTGTTTTAATTCGTGCGGTTTGAGATACAGAATATGAGCGAAAGCTCATAGAAAAAAAAGCATTTTTCTAATGTCAAAAAAAAAAAAAAAAACCATTTCGAGCATAACTGAAATACTCAAGAATTTGATTTATTTTTAATAAAAATTTTGAAAAATATCATTAGCGACATTAAGCTTATTCAAATTAAATGATTTGATAATGAGAAAGTAAAATGTTTGCATTTCTAATTATAAAATAACGAATCGTCAGAATAATATAAACTGAAATAAGCAGAATTAGCAAAAATGTAAAGGAACGTAATGTAAGATTATTGGAACGTATAGTTACATAGATAAATTTTATAAAAATAAAATCATCAACCTTAAGCTTATCAAGCTGTTAATAACAATAATAATAATAAAAAAATAATAATAATAATAATAATAATGGAAAAGAATAAAAGACGAAAGAAAATATAAAACAAGAGGTAAAAGCAACACAAACCAAATTTAGCAACAAAGCAACATTTATTATTAATAAAGAAATATATAAAAAAAAAAAAAAAAAAAAAAAAACGCGATTATACAAACATTAAAAAATATAAAAAGCCAACAACTAATGTACAAATTGTCTATCTATATGACTATCCAACGTCCGAATTATGTTCATATGTCCCATATTGTATTATTATTATTATTATTATTCACTCTATAACTATTAATACATTATACAGGTGAAAAAAAGTGGAAAAGAGGAAAAAGAAAACAATATCTTATCTCTATCACGAAATCAAGTAATTGTTCTAGAAAATATTATATACATTTATTATTATGTTTTTCCATTTTATATTCGTTTTCTTTTTTTGTATTTAATGTATAATCATATCAAGCACACGTATGATGCATTATAGACATGTAAGTTGGTAAACATAAAATATATTACATTAAAAAAAGAAAAAAAACAGAAAAAAAACAGAAAAATTAATATTATACTAAATAGAGCTGAATCTACATAAATATTCATATAATATTGTAGGGTTTTTAAATTGTGAATGAGCTTTTGTTTAGTAATTTATAATTTATGTTATTTTATTTGTAGAGTTTTGAAATACTGACACCAATGTTATACTTTAATAACTGATGTTGTGACAGTATAATATAATTATTATATATATCGTAGATTTACTTTTTACTTGTCGTCGATTTAATTAAAACACAATTCTTTATTTAACTTATGTTTCAAATATATTTATTATAAAATTAATTTAGATATAATTATGATTTACTAATATCGCGGGTATGATATGTCACTATTAGAATCTTCTCGAGATCTGGTGCGACTGGTGTTCTCTCGGGTTCTGAATAGTGACCCTGCGATGTCTACATTCTTTATACTAAAGTGAAGAGTGTTAAGGGTGGGAGTTGAAATGCACATGTTGATTCCTTGTAAAGAAATCTAAGATAAACATTTTTGTATCTTTTATGACCAGGGTATCTTTATGACCAGGGTATTTTTAATTACCAAAATACTTGTACCCTTAAAAACATGTGCAGTAATAAAATCATTTTACTTATCTTTACTTATCTTTACTTATCTTTACTTATCTTTATCTTTATCTTTATCTTTATCTTTATCTTTATCTTTATCTTTATCTTTATCTTTATCTTTATCTTTATCTAAACATATGCAGCAAAATAAATACTATATTATATTTTTTATCTTATGATAATATGATAATATTGTGTGACCAATTTTGGATCACAACATCCCTCCACCCCTAATAAGATTTTATATATAATATAAAATTAAAAAAAAAAATTATATTAATAATTTTTTTTTTTTTTTTTTTTTTTTTTTTTTTTTTTTTTTTTTTTTTTTTTTTTTTATTATTTCAATTAAAAAAAAATTCCTTAACTCTAAATAAAAATTACCATACTTTTAGAGTATGATTCACAATTTTTTATTATATTTCAATATAAAACATAGAAATATTTTCATTTAATCTTAACTTTAATAATAATAATTTTATTTTTTAATTTTAATTTTTTAATTTTAAGATTGATTGTAATTCCTAATACTACCATACATTTGTAAAAATTAGATTCGTTAAAAATTTTATGTGTTAAAATGTTTTAAATTATTCAAATGTGTTTTTAATACTTTTTTATTAATTAATATTTTACAGTTTACATTATCATATAGTGAAATGATTGGGTAAGGACCTTCCCACATAACGTTAAGTTTCTTGCTTGTGCCTAATTTATTTCTAAAATTTTTTAATAAAACCATATCACCTACTTTGAAATGTTTGGTATTTTCTTTTTTGTCATAATATAATTTCGAATTCATTTTATGTTTAATAATCTCAATTCTTGCTAAATTTCTACTTATTTGCATTTTTGATTTTATATTGCTTAATAAATCCTCATAATTATAACATATTTTAGGTTTTGCTGTTATAGAACTAGGTAGTGTTGCAGTATTACCGTAAAGAAGCTCGTGAGGTGAAAACCCTGTTGATGTATGTGGGGTGGTATTATAAGTAAAAATTGCGTATGGTACCCACTCGTCCCAATCAACTTGTTCCTTTTTTATAAAGTGTCTCAAATATTCGGCGAGTGTTCGGTGGCTCCTTTCGAGTGCACCATTAGATTGAGGGTGATAGGCTGTCGTTTGAATTTTTTTTATTTTTAATAATTTGCAAACGTTTTTAAATACGCTACTTAAGAAATTAGTTCCTTGATCTGTTAAAATTACTTCTGGTGCACCGTGCTTACAAATTATTTTTGTGACAAATGCTTTGGCTATTGTGTTTGCTTCCTGATTTTTTAATGGTATCGCGTCGCTAAACTTGGTTAAATCATCTTGAAACGTTAAAATGTATTTGTTTTCATTTTCCGTTGACACTAAAGGACCTACTATATCTAAAAAACATTTTTCGAATGGTTTTGATGCTGTACTTGTCACTTCTAATGGCATTTTTGTAGTACTACTTAGTTTATTTTTTTGACAAGATTCGCATTTAGCTATATAATTTTTTATATCCTTTTTCATTTCCGGCCAGATAAATAGTCTCTTAATTCTTTTGTAAGTTCTAGATATACCTTGATGTCCCCCTAATGGTGAATCGTGGTATTCGAATAAAATTTTATTAATCGTAGGTGAATCTATTACTTTTTCAATTAGATTATTATGGATTTTAATTTTAATATTAGAATCGAGAAAAATTCCTCTAATCATTGTTCTTGTTTTTTCCCATTTTATGCTGTCGTTAATAAATAATTTGGTCAAATTTAATGTGTTGATTTTATTATATACGCAAAACTCTTTTAATTTGTTAAGATATTGCCAAACTTTTTCATAACTTATTTTGTCATGTGAATTATTTTTTGTGATTGTACACAAGAATTGTTTATTTTTTTTGATAATTAAAAAAAAATCATTTAAAGGTTTTTCCATTTGGTTTAATTCATTTAGAATATCGAATTTATCGTTTAATAATTTTGAATAAATATCGTTAGTGGTGCAATCACTATTTATACAAAAGACTATCGGTTCATTGTTTGTGTTAAATATATCGCCATCGTCTTCTATTATGTTATTATTAATTATAACCTTATTTTTTATAATTTGTTGGTAACCTTCATAACTAGTTGCATTTATTTTAAAAATTCTACTAAGTGCGTCTGCGTTTGTATTTTTTTTTCCTAATTTATACTTTATTTCATAATCATATTCTTCCATTTTTATTCTCCATCGTAACAAACGTGAACCCGGGTCTTTAACACTAAATATCCAAGTTAAAGGCTTGTGATCCGTTATTATTATAAACTTTGTACCATAAAGATACGGTCTAAAATGTTTTACGCTCCATACTATAGCGAGAAGTTCTTTTTCTGTTACAGAATAATTGACCTCAGCTTTATTAAGTGTTCTGCTTGCGTAAGCGATAGGCAGATCGTTATTTATAATACCTTGTGATAAAATAGCACCGATTGCTTTGTCACTGGCATCTGTTGTTAAGATAAATTCTTTATTTAAATCCGGATATTGTAATATAGGTGGAGAAATTAGACAATTTTTTAGTAATTTGAAATTTTTATCACAATCATCGGTCCATAAGAATTTAACATCTTTTTTTAATAAATTTGTTAGTGGTAATGCTAATTTGGAAAAATTTTTTATAAATTTTCTATAATATCCTGCTAACCCTATGAAAGACTTAATATCTCTTTCCTTACTTGGTGTTGGGAAATTTTGTACGGCTAAAACATTTCTAGGATCTGGTTTGATTCCTTTTTCTGTGATTATGTGTCCTAAATAATTTACTTCTTTGCGTAAAAATTCGCATTTGTCCGGTTGTAATTTTAAATTAAATTTCCTTAACCTATCGAAAATATCTACCAATTTATTATTATGATTTAATAACGAAGAACCATAGATAACAATATCATCTAAATATACAAAACATTTTAAACCTTGGAGTCCGCTTAGAACAGTGTTCATAAGCCTTTGAAAAGTTGCTGGAGCTCCTTTTAATCCAAAAGGCATTCGATTAAACTCATAATGTCCTTCAGGAGTACTGAAAGCCGTTATTTGTTTATGTTTTATATCCATTGGAATTTGATGGAAACCACTTGATAAATCCAATGTGCTAAAATAACACGAATTACCTAATTGATCTAAAATTTCGGTAATGTTAGGTAGAGGAAATGCGTTACCTACTGTGTTTTCGTTAATTTTTCTAAAATCTATTACTATTCTCCATTTCTTCTCTCCTTTATTATCATTTTTCTTTGGAACAACTAGAAGTGGCGAATTCCATGGACTATTTGAATGTTCAATAATACCGTTGTCTAACATTTTTTTTATTTCTTTATCAATAATTGATTTTTGGGCGAATGGTAATCTATAGGGTTTTTTATTTATCGGTGTAACGTCGCTTTTAATTGTAATTTGATGATTTGTGGCATGAGTATATGATAGTTTATCATTTTCTAAAAAAAATATATCGCTAAATTCACTACAAATATTGATAATTGAGTGTTTTTCTTCTTTATTTAAATGTTCTAATTTTAATAGTTTTACGATTTCGTCTAATCTATTACCGTTACCTATTACTTTATGATTCTCTTTTGATTTGTTATAATATTCTTGCAATTCTACATCTGGAATATCAATTCCTATCGGATTTTCATTTATGTTCATAATACTAACTATACATTTATTTTGTATACCTTGTGTAATACAACCACCTAAGTACAGGCCTTTTTCTATTTCTTTACTTTCGCATAACCCTTCGATATTATTAGAATTCGCGTACACAAACTGTTCGCTGCGTGGTGGAATTATTATTGCTTTATCGTCATAAAACTTTATTTTTTGATTATCCAAAGTTACTTCTTTCGATGAATATAAAATATTAACATTAAATCTTTCAAAAAAATCGTTACCTAATATACCATTAAAATCTAAATTGTTAGTTTCTGGAAGGACGTGAAATTCATGTGTATATTTTTTTTCATTAATTTTAAAATCAATTTGGACTGCTCCAAGAGTTTTTGAAGTTCCTAAAACTCCTTCGAAGTTAATTATTTTGTTTTTATTTATAATATTATTAATTAAATTTGGTTTAATAAAACTTAAATCTGATCCTGAATCTAGTAATACATGTAAGTGTTCTTTATTGGGGATATTTATTAATATGCTTTTTAAATATGAATTTATTTTAATAAAGTGTGTTTTTTTTTTTTGTTCAATTTCAATTTTAGGTTCTTTATCTGGTCTATAAAATTTGTTATTTCTGTTCTCCGTATGATCGTTGTTTTGATTTGTACGATAGTTGTTACTTTTATAATTGTTATTATTATAATTATTATTCCGGTAGTTATTGTTTGGAAAATTCTGATTATTTTGAAAATTATTATTTCTATGATTGAGACTACTATTCACCTTGTAATTGTTATTATAACCATCCTTACTATTATGATTATTATTGTAACTATTATGATTACTATTATAATTATTACGGTTATTACTGTTAAAATTATTATTATTGTTTCTAAAATTTTTATTATTATTATTATAATTATTATTTCTATTATTGTATCTTTTTTGATTATTGAAATCATATGTTGTATCTTTTCTTTCGTATGCATTATTATTTTCCAATTTTTTATTTAATAATAAACTATCCAATTTTAAGTTTATTGTTTCTATACTTAATAACATTTCTCTATCTTCTTCTCTTTGCATATTTTGATTTGCTAATTCTGTACTTGCTGCTATTTGTATGGCTTCATCTATTTTAGTACACCCTAATAATAATATCCTCTCTTTTGCTAATTTATTAATTATTCCTTTTTTAAAAATATCTAAAAGTTCTTCAGCGTGAATATCATATAGTGTTTTATATGCTGAAGTTGTTTTATGTGGTAATAATTTGTATAAATAATTTCTATATAGATTTTTTAATCTTTCACCAAATTCGCTAATATTTTCGTTTATTAATTGTTTTGCACTAAAAAATTTATTTCTACTTTCTTCTCTAGACTCATTAGAACTAACTTTCAATCTTAAATATTCTTTCAAATCTTCCCAAGTTTTAAAATCTTGTTCTATTACATATGTTGTAATTTTATTATTTAATTTTGTCACACTTATTGCTTTTATAAATGCGGATTCAGACCCTTCTTCTAAAAATGATAATGCAAGCTCTACTTCGATTACAAATAATTTATAATTGTTTTCATTTAAATCCTCTATTTCTTTAACTAACCCTAAGGCTTTACTGAATTCCAATACGACGCTCATTTTATTTTTATTATTTTTCTTTTTATTTCTTGTAATCATATATTTATATCTTAAATACTATAACTTATTTTTCTAAAACTTACGCAAGGCACACTATTATCAGAATTTGCAGGAATAACATTCGGGATTTATCGGCTCGGCTGTTGTGAAGATCTCTGGACTTTGTTGTTTTCAGTGATGATTTCAACGATGGGACTGGATGCTTCGTCTTTGCTTCTGCTTGATTAGTTATAATCTCGATGATTCTGCTCTGCTAACGCCTCTTGTTTGTCACGAAAAAATGTTTATAATATTGTTTTTAGTCACTATAACTGAGACTAAGGTAAAGAGCTGTTACGACGACTTTCACTTGTTTAACACTTTAAACACTTTAAACAAACTCTTTTTACCTGGTTTTCCGCTGCCACCAATGTAGGGTTTTTAAATTGTGAATGAGCTTTTGTTTAGTAATTTATAATTTATGTTATTTTATTTGTAGAGTTTTGAAATACTGACACCAATGTTATACTTTAATAACTGATGTTGTGACAGTATAATATAATTATTATATATATCGTAGATTTACTTTTTACTTGTCGTCGATTTAATTAAAACACAATTCTTTATTTAACTTATGTTTCAAATATATTTATTATAAAATTAATTTAGATATAATTATGATTTACTAATATCGCGGGTATGATATGTCACTATTAGAATCTTCTCGAGATCTGGTGCGACTGGTGTTCTCTCGGGTTCTGAATAGTGACCCTGCGATGTCTACATTCTTTATACTAAAGTGAAGAGTGTTAAGGGTGGGAGTTGAAATGCACATGTTGATTCCTTGTAAAGAAATCTAAGATAAACATTTTTGTATCTTTTATGACCAGGGTATCTTTATGACCAGGGTATTTTTAATTACCAAAATACTTGTACCCTTAAAAACATGTGCAGTAATAAAATCATTTTACTTATCTTTACTTATCTTTACTTATCTTTACTTATCTTTATCTTTATCTTTATCTTTATCTTTATCTTTATCTTTATCTTTATCTTTATCTTTATCTTTATCTTTATCTAAACATATGCAGCAAAATAAATACTATATTATATTTTTTATCTTATGATAATATGATAATATTGTGTGACCAATTTTGGATCACAACAATATTATTAATATTACTTTTGATAATGGGGTGGTGACATAGTTTGTTTAATAAAAGAAATTTAAAAGAATTTTATTAATTATTATGAAGAAAAGCAAAAAAAAAAAAACATTCCTTAAGCGATTACCGCAAACTTGAACTGTTATAGGCGAACATAAATGAAAAATCATTGGAAACAGAACATACTTTTTAGTTTCTAATTACAACAAATAGTGTTGTCTTAAATTTTAAGAAATTACCTTTTTTGTCAGTAATGTAAGGAAAGATCGTTATCACTAATTAAATTCAATTATTTATACTTTTAATGCTTCGATACATGATTATTAATTTTTTTAATAAATTATAATTCATTAATTAATCAACATTAATGAATAAAAACAAAGAATAAATATTATTAAATGAGCATATTGATGATTTAATGTTTTGTCGTGGTTTTTTATACAACCCATTTAAAAATTCAACGAAAAACAATCAACAACAATAAAATATAATAATTATAAATTAAAGAATTTAATTAATTTGTTTTTTAATTTTTTTTTACTTACAGCGGTGCTATTTGTGTGTGTGTTTTTTTTTTATTGTTTATATAAAATTCCTTACGTCAATATTAAATATTAATTTTTTTTTTCTGCGTCAACACAAAATGTCGTAAGGAAAATTCAAATTTGGTACTGTTATTCCTGTTGATTTTGTTGCTGCTATTGCTGGTGTGATGTGCTTATTTCTAGCAGCTTTCGCTTTTCTTTCATTGTTTCGTTTCTTATTATTTAATTAATTTTATTTTAATTGATAACTTCTGGATCATTACATGGTTTCATGAGTACGAACAACTTGTATAATTTTTTTTTTATTTTTAATATTTCTTATTATTATAGTCTTTCTTTTTCTCTTTTTCTCTTTTTTTTTATTTAATTTATTTACTGAAATGAAAAACAATAATAAGAATAAATAATTAGTTTAATTAAATATTAAATTACAATAACGAAAGAAATGTGAGAAATCCGATAATAGATCTTACTTCGTTAATCACTAAACTATAAATGACTGAAATTTTTTTCTAATAATAAATAAATAAACAAAATAAAAAATTCTAAGGATAAAACCGTTACGATAATCTTGTCTTTTCTCAAAAGCAATAGTAAAAACAAGGATTAACAGTTAGAGAACAAATTTTAAACAAAAATCAAAACAAGAACAAGACTTAACAGAGAAATTGAATTTTGAAATTTTTTTTTTTTTTTTTTTCCTTTCTTTCTTTCTTTTCATTTTGGAAATAATTTTACAGAGGAGATTTGCTACGATGAACACGCACACATATATTGTGAACAATTATCACTGACCAAACCTGTAAAATACTTGGAAATTAAATGATTTTAGTGAAATTCTGTAGCCAGTTTACTTTACTTATATAAAGAAAGTTCGAAGAATTTTATTTTATTTTATTTTTAGACGGCTAATTTCATTAGAATTTTATTTTTTTTTTATTTTTTTTTTTTTGTTTTTTAATATGGTTGTCCAAATAAAAACAAAAATTTATTTTAATTATCAAGTAATAATATTAAGATTTATATAAAAATAATAAACTATTTAACCATGGTTGTCCAAATGTTAATATTTATAAAGACGGGGATAAAGTATGAATTATGAGAAAATTAAAAGTAGTAAAAATTTTAAACTAATGTTATAGAGTTGTGAGAAAATATTATCGAGATTCTCGAAGTTATAGAAATGTTGTAGACGCAACCTAAGCTGTTTTTGTCCAAAATATTTCTTCTTCTTATATTATTGTTAAGAACAATAACAATAATATAGAAAATAGGTAAAGAAGGTAAATTTACAGAATATTAATAACAAAATAGCCGATGGTCAAAATATATATATAAAGAAATTTTCCTGTCCTATACCTACCGTGAGTACCAACCAATACGTTTAATTGTTGGCCAAACTTACATTAAGTAAATGGGGAGAAATTGTTATTTTATTTTGGATTTTCTTTTTCTTGTTTTTAATTATATTGTAATAAAAGTTTTAAGGAAAATATGATAGTAGAACTAACGAATAAACAACAAAACTAAGAATAACCAAAAACAAAGAAGATTTAAAACTTTTAAAACTGATCAAAAATACCGTACAGGGGTGAAATCTAAGTCTAAAGAATAACTATTTCTAGAATAAAAACATTTTTTTTTTTTTTTTTCATCTGTTATCGGTGTAAAATACAGTAAAGTCTCATTAATGTATATTATTAATAATCAATTACTTTTAGGTATTTCTTTGGAAAAAATGAACAATGTTTTCTCCAATCATCGTTCATGAGTTATAAAAGCAGTAAAATACGTAAAACTAGAACTTAGATTGGTGGTTAGTTGGAAAATAATTAATAATAGAATATTTAGATGAATGCAAAGTGCTATTAAAATATATTAATTCGCCTAAATATCAGTCATCAGCATTTGCCACATTTTTGTTTTCGTTAAATAATGTTTACATAATTCTATTAAAAATAAATATAATTCTTCGAACAGCATTATGGTAGCATCGTATAATAACTGTAACTTTACTTAACGTAATGTAAATAAACTAAACTATTAGTGTCTAAAGATCCCATAAACCCCATAAATAGTTAATAAATCCTTGAGGCAAAGTTATTTATGGTTTTTTTTTTTTCTATATAAGAGAGAAACAAAATTTTTACAAATATAAACACTTAGGAAAGGAGAAATTATTTTGTTAAAACTTTTCTGTAAAGAATCAATATTAAATCGTATGAATCTTAAAATTTGCTAAGATTAGGTAATTGTTTTGTTATTGTTGTTGAATTTACAATGGTCAGCATGCATAAAATTTATTACATGAGAGCCAATTTTCCAGCATAACATAAAATAAAATAAATTTCAATTATATAAAATTTATTAAGAGTTTTCGTATAAATTGGGCTTTGCGTTTTCCTATATTTTGTAAAATAAATTTTCAAGATGTAACTATTACTTGCCCCTTAATAAATCTTCTTAAATGGATAAAAATAAATTTATAAACATGACAAAAAATAATAAAAAAAAAAAATTAAATTAAATGAATAAACCAATTAACCAACCAATAAATTCAATTCAATTAAATTTTAAAATAATATCCTTTTTAGTAAATCCTTACACAAAATTCATCTTAATTTTACTTCTTTATAATCTGATATGACCCTTTAATAGGTCAATAATGAAATGATTTTTGTTTATTTCCTTCATTTTTGGTTTTTTGTTAAATAAATTTCTATATATATAAATTAATTACTAATTCTAAAGTCAATAAATGGTCAACACAAACTATATAATTATAATTATAAACCATTAAAGACTTATTGGAATTAATTTCACATTATAAGGGTTCTGTGAGAACTGGACAAGATTGACTGGTTTTTTGTTTATTATGGAAAATATTTCCGGTTTTCTTTTACCCTGTGTATGTTTTTTTTTTTTTTTATTTAATTAATAGTCATAAGGCGTCTTATTAAGCGTCTTTACTTTATTAATTTACCCTTAATGTAATTAGCTTTTAATAATATTTTAATTTTATAATTAATTTATTGGTGATTTGGTGACTCTAACAAAAACGTTTATATTATTTGTTGTTGTTGTTGTTGAAAAAAAAAACTTAATTAATTAAATTTTGCACAAAATAACTAATATATATTCGGAAAAGAAAATATAATATACGAGAACTGTACTCGGGGGTACTTAGTAAATATAATAATCTTAAATAATAAAAATGTTAATTGTTGTTTGTTTTCGCTTTTATATAAAATACAAATTTTTTTTTCTTTTTTTTCGTTCATTTTTATTAGAAATGACCAATTTACTGAGTGTTTAATGAAAAAACAAGAAAGTATTAAAACCTGTAAACGATAAACCCATTGTTAATGACACTTGATTGATACGAGATGTACGAAATTTAAGGTTTTTACCATCATCTATTTTTTAATCAATTGTTGTTATTAGCACGTTTTAATACAAACTCACACGCTCGCAAACGCATGTTCATAAATAAATAAATAAATAAATAAATAAAAAGTCACAGTAAATTCAATTATAAATGATAAAAATGTTGTTCTTCTTGTTGCTGTATGTTTTATTATTTTGTTTATATAAACAACCCTTTTCCTTTTCCTTATTATTAGTATTTTTTTTTCTTTCAGTGTGACTTTTTATTAAACAAAAGTAGAAGACTGAGTAAACTTAATTGTTTTAATCCTATTGAAATTAACTTGATAAACAAAAGTTAAAAATGAATAACAACAACAACAACAACAGATTATTGATTATACATAAATTGAATAAAACGTAGATAATATATTTTGTTATATTGTCCAGTTGTAGATAACAATTTTGTATCATTTATTCTAATCTAAACAATTAAGAAATGTTTCATTAAAGTTACATTGTAGCAAAAATAGAAATAAAAATGTTTTTCACCACTGTGCTTTAAAAAAATTAAAATGTAATAATAAAAAAAAAAAAAATAATTTAATTAAATTAAATAAGATTAGAATTTTTATTATTTTTTTTTCCTATACTAATGAATAAGCAAGAAAATTTCTTAATAACAAGGAGACAAGTAAGGATTTAATTGAAAACAAATTAATTAGCATAAAATGTGATTCACATGTGATTTGACCACCAACTGTTAAGGTTTTTTTGTTTTTTTTTTTTCTTTCTATTATTATTATAGTTAGTATGGTTTTAAATTTGCATATTATAACATTTTAATAACACGCGTACACACGAAATTAAATAAAATCGAAATAAATAAAAAATAATAACAAAAATTCCCAATCAACAAGTATTTTTTTTTTTTTTTCCTTTGTTTTTTTTGCTTTATTTATTCACCCTTATTCGCCTGTTTTTATTTTATTTTAATCAGTTTAAAAATAATAATACTTATTTATAACGAAACTTATCAATTAATCAATAAATTTTATTATAAATACTTGATATGCTGATTAATATAAAAACCACACTAAGCTACTATAATCGATTGGATATTATCTTATTTTATTTAAGGTTTTTTTTTTTCGTTTGTTTGTTTGTTCGTTTGTTATTATAAAAAAAAAAATTTTTTTTTTTATCATTCTTTAGTGATTTTTATTAACAAGGTTTAGTTATAATTTATTAACAAAAAAAGATTAAGTAAAAACAGAAATTATTATCGCGAGTGTTGTGGGGGGGTGTGCTGAAAAATTGGTAAAGTTTCAAGCTTGATAAGCTCATAACCGACTTTGTGTATGTTTTATAGGTCAAACATGCGGAGTTTCTTTTATTTTTTATCCTTGTTTATTTTATTTTATTGATTATTATATTTTTATTTATTTATTATTTTTTGGATTTTATTGTGTCACAGGGATTAGAAATGAAAAAACCTTATAACCCTAAATTCGGGAAGATTCAATACCTTATCAACTTGTCTTTTCTTATTTTATAAATTATAAAATTGCATTTCTTTGTATTTTAGAATCTAGAGAATGGCTACAGAATATTCCAAGTTTGTTCCCAAATCGTAACGGAGAGAGATTTAATATTGATTCTATTATTAATGTGATCAAACACTAAGCCTAGAAAAAATAATAAAAGTGACGGCACTGGACATTTGCATCGTCTCTGTTATTTAACAATAACAAAAGCTGTGCTTTCTCAAATATTATTTTCTCCACTACTATAATATATAGTTATAAAGTGTCACAGGAATGTATATATATAACATTTCTAGTACAAACTATTAAAAAAGCAACAATAACATCAACCTAGATTTATTTTTACTCAACACCATAGGTGGGCGAAATTAAACCTTACAACAAGAAAATATACTTAAAGGGTAACTAACAATACATATAAATAATAAAATATTACTTTTCTTAAATAAATACTTAGTTTTTTTTTTTTTTTTTTTTTATATATTAAAGCTTTTAAGTAAAGTTTCACTAAAGTAAATAAACAAAAATTTATTGATTATTATTTTATTTGATTAAAAATTAAATAAAAACACAAAAAACGACATAAGGTGCTTACGTATCATAATCAACAATAATATCAATAAAAAAAAAACCAACCCACACTCACCCACAAACATAATAATAATAATAAATTTTATCTTATATTTATTTTTTTTTCTACGAAGTAACATTTTTATCTAAACAACAACTAAAGGGTGAGAGAAATGAATAAATAAAAAAAGAAAAAAAGAAAAAAAAAAATTAAATGAATTATTTCTTATCAAAAATCAAACTAATATAATTTATTTATTCATAATTTTTGTTATTGTTTTGGTGTTGTTATATCATTTTCATATAATTCTTATTAAAAAAGACAAATTAGAATTTTTTTTTTTTTATTTTTTATTATTATTATTATTATTATTATTATTATTATTATTATCAGTCATTACAATGAACGTTTAAATTGCTGAACTTAACAAAACACAACATATGGTTGACGTTTTTTTTTTTTATCGTTTTCTATCTATTTTTCTTTTTTAATATAAATATATTTTTATTGATTATTAATTGTCAAGCAGTTATCAAGTAATTATTTTTACTCTCAATGCAAATTATAAATGAGTAATTACTATGCTTAGATTAATTATTGCATCAACTATACATGTTTTTGGAAATGTTTCTAGATCGGAAAATATTACAATTTTAATAATTTTTTGTTTTTGGTTAATATTTAATTTCTAAAAAAAAAAAAAAAAAACGCCAACCACTTTTACATTAACAAAAATATAAAAGAAAAGAGGAAAACCAAATTAACCGCTCATCCTTAAATAATTACACTTAATATAATAACAAACACGCACAATAATTGTTAATTGTGTTTCCAGTATACTTTATATATCTACCCCTAAGTTACTTTGTATCGTTCTTGCCTTATTCAAAATCAGTTTATTGACTTTTTTGAACGAATTAAATATTTTTTTTCTTTTTTATTTTATTTTATTTAACATTAAATAAACTGTAACCAGATTGTTATCTGTGCATTGTCTTAAACAACATTTAAGGGTGATAAATTTTACGCAATATCAAATAATAATTTAAAAAAATAAAATGCTCCACTTAACACCAAACACATACGTTAGATAAATTTTAACGCCAAGATTAAAAAAAAAAAATATCTTCTTCTTCTATTTTTATATATTTTTTTTTATTTATTAAGGTGTTATTATTAAAGAGTTAATTTCTTTTTGGTGTTGCACACAAAAAGAAAATTTAATCAACTTGAAGTAATTTAACAGAATATTTTTGAAAATAATTAAAGGGTGGAAATTTTACCATGTTACTACTATTCAAATTAATATTGTGTTAACATTTTAAATAATTTCCATAAAGAAAATTGTGTATAGACAGTAAAAAAAAAAAAATAATAAAAAACTTTCGAATTATTTTCACCTTAAAACTTTTCTGATATCTTTTCTAATTTTTTAATTTTAATTTTAAAAGAAATAAAATAGCGATAAACACTTGAAATCTTAATATATTTTTATATAAATAAAAATAAGCATCAGCATCAATTGTAATAATAATAAAAATGATACCACAAATACCCACGAATACGATGGAACGAATAACAGCATAGACAATAAAAATAAAAAATAAAATAAACACAAAATTAATACGTTCTCGTTCATTATGTCTTAGAAATAAAAAATTTTCATAATGTTTATTTTCTTCGTTAAAAAGAATTTTTTTTTATTTTCATATATTATTTAACGAGGGTGTTACATTTAAGGAGATTTAGGGTGGCGGTCGAATAGTATGGTAGTAATTCTATAATAAAAATAAAAATGTATCAAGTGTTTTGTGTACACTGAGCTTTTTATTTATATTTGATATTTTATTTTCCTATGCTCACAATAAAACAACAAAAAATAAAATTTTTATAATAAAAATTAACACACTTAAGCGTTAAATAAAAGAAAATAATACAATATTTCTTTTATTTTATTTTTACTCATCAAAAGAAAATAAAAGAAACATTACGTAATAGTAATTGGCGGTTGTCTGTTTAAAAAAAAAGAAGAGAATTCGCTTGGTACGGTTTTGAAGTCGGTTTTTTCTTTTTTGTATCCAAAATAAGTGGTGACTATAATAACCGTTGATTTTTATTGATGACGATGCTGTTATTGTTGATGCTGATGAATATAAGATGTGTTATTTTGTTGCTTTTTTACTTTTATCACAAAAACAGATGTACAAATAATTTAGAGAAATTTTTCTTTTTTTTTTATTGTTTAGATATTACTGGAATTTTATAGTTATTATTATTTTATTTTTGTAACATTTTCAATCGATATCACATTCGTAAACAATATTATCAAATAATTTACTGATTCCTTTATCTGTAAGTAAATAGCCGTAGGATGATTTTAAATTGTTTATCCGTAATTGAAAGGAACAAAAAAAAAAAAGAAAAAAATCTTAATCTTAACATATTGAGGGTAATCAAAAGTAATAATAATAATTACAAAAATCAAATAATTTTCCATGATAAAATAAAATGTATATAGCGTAGTTTTTAACAGATTTAATGTAAACAAAAAACGAGAAAAACGTATAAAAACATATCAAGAAATGGTGATAAAATAAGAAAAGACGATTATGGTGGAACAACACTTTAAAAGTGTTATTGCTTGTAGTTAATTTCTTTTAATATGTATATATTTTATTTTTGTAAAAATTATTACATTGTTATCAAATGCTTAACAGCGTATAAAATCGCAAAACAATATATACATATATAAATGTAATAATGGTAGCAACAATATGTTTGTACAACAAAGAAGCATAAAGAAGATTTAAGGTTAATAAGAAAAATTTTAATGGTACAGCTTCAAATACACATCCTTTCCACTGAATGAAATATAACACATCAATAATAATAATAATAATAATAATAATGCAATAATAATCGAAATTGCTATATAAATTGATCAAACATTAAATCGTCATTTATGATTTTCGGATTTTATTTATTTTCTACTAAACGCTGTTTTGTCCTTGCGTTTCATTACCTTGTTAAACGCGTTAACAACTTATTGTCACATCAATAAAATAAAAAAAAAATATAAATAAATGACAAAAAAAACATTAAAAAATTACATTCCCACCACCCCCCCCATTGCATGTTGTGCTTTTTTTTTTTTTTTATCAAATTTTTGATGAGAAAACTTTCTTATGAGAAATTGTTTTGTGTTCATTACATTTCTTTTTCCTTTTTTTTTTATATGTTAGACGTCGTAACTTTTGTTTCTATTCCGTTTAAGTTAAAAAAAAAAAATTAAAACGCATTTTGTTTTTTTTTTTTATTAAACTTTCAAATTTTTTGTGTAATAAAAAGTTAAATAAAAATAAAAAAACAGGAAAAAGGAAAATGTAAATTTTTTGGCAGGATTTTATTTTATAAGAAATAAATTAAGAACGCAAAAGATTGGAGATTTTTGAACGTGATAAACGTGATTTTAATTTTTTTTTTTTTTTTTTTGTATTCGAAAATACAGTCAGATGTCTAGTTAATGGATATTTGGCTTAAGCATAATGAATGTAACTTAGTAGGAAACATTGTTATTCAAATTAGTTAATATTCAACTAGTCAAAGTTGTAAATATAATGTGTGTTAAGTCATGATAAATTTATTAATCAGAAGTTAAGCGATAATTAGTTTTTGTACCAAATTTTAATTAGCTAAGGTACAACAATTAAATAAATCAGTAATCAGTAATATAATTAAACAAATTGGCTTAAGAAAATAAAAAAAAAAAAAAAAAACACCATCGTATTTACTAAGGTGAATACGACACTGCGAATTAACAACATTCAAGAAATATGTCACGAATAGTATCAGAATTTACTAATTAAAATCAATTAATTCTGTTAACGAACTAAAATAAGTCAACCATTGATTTTCATATTAGAAAATAATATTAGATTTAAGTTGATGGGACAGCTATTCGAACAGAAATTTTCATGAACCAAAGCGAACATTATTTTCTCATTTATTTAGATCTAATTAAGTTTAAATAAAAAATAATAAAAAATTCTTAAACCAGAATAAAAATCACGATTTTTCAATCAATCAATCGTTAATGATTCAGTCATAAGTTTAACACAAATAAAAAAAAAAAAAAAATTTTTTAACTAAAGTGGCTTCACCGTTTTTGATGCCACCAAAAATTGTAAATTTTTGAATTCTAGTGTAAATCGAATAACCAGCAATACCCTTAATAATAAAAAAAAATACATTTCTCAGAAAATCGCATAACAAAGGTACACTCTACTGTACTTTCGTAAAGTCATCAAATTTTATAAAAAAAAAATTTGTTAATAATTTCAGTGATGATAAACGTTTTTATTATGACAAAAAAAATCACATTAGCAAGCAAAAGGTCAATATTTTAAATTTTTTATAAATTTAAATAATAAAACCGATAAAAGACCGACAGACCTGTAAAATGTATCCTTACGAAAAAAAAAAAAAAATAAATAAACAGAAGAGACGAAAATTTAATTTTAAATCGGAAACCGAGTCTAAATTACCAATTTTATTTATTTGTAATTATTCTTCTTTAGGATTATGTAAAGTGTGGAATATTTTTATTTTTTTTTTCTTTTTTTTGTAACAATAAAAATTGACCATCAATCAAGTATAGAATAGAATGAAAAAAAAAATGTTTTTCTTTTAATTTTCATTATTATAGAGAAAAAATATTTATAGAAAGGAAATGGAGTATGGAGAATGGAGGATTTTTATATTTATGTTCATTATATGTATAAAAAGAAGAAAATTATAATCATTGTATTGTATTACCATTATGCTTTACCGTGTCCCTGTGAGTATTAGTAATAACTAAGTCATCTAATGTATTTAACCACCAATGTGGCGTTAACGATAACATTATATGTGCACAAAAAAAAAAAAATTATTTTTAAATAGGAGAGAGAATAGCAAAAAAAAAAATTAAAAACAAACGTTGATAATCGATCAAAGAATTTTTATTTATTTTTTTTTTTTTTTTTTTTTTTATACAAAGATTCATTCATCTTTTCATACATATAAAAAAAAAATAGAAAATTTATATTGAAAATAATATCTTTTCAACCCCTTGTAGATAAATGCAACTAATCTACCATGAAAATACAGAGAAAATTATAAAATGATTTTTTTTTTATATTATTTCTACCTTTTTTTACATACGGTGCGTTATATTTCTGCTTTGTTTAACCTTACTTAACTTAAGTTAAGTTTAAAATGCAATCTAAATTTATTACTACGTTATTACCTTGTGATTAAATAATTTAAAAAATTTAAACTTATGCCATTTCAAGGGTATTAATAATAATAAAAAAAAAAAAAAACAAAAATTTTTCACGACCTATTGAAACGAATAAAAAATTTCTTATATGAAAATAAAATAAAAGAAAATTTTATTTCACTGACATCTATTAATCGCTAGAATAAATATAACAGATATTGAAACAAAAAAAAAAAAAACAAAAAAAAAAAAGGAGTAGCTATGTGAACAAAGGATAATGATATTTCTTATAGACATTTACACATTTTTTACCCTATAGAAAAAATTCATGAGTCTTATTAACGTGGCTACAAGATTAACTAATTTGAATAGCTTATGTCGATAAAGTAGATTTATTCTTAAATATTTTCTACCTTGTCAAAGTAAGTAAAATTTGTATTCTTATTCGATTTTTATTTATATTCTATGTTTTATGTATTAAACAGGAAATATTTGTTCTCTATGTTACATAAAGTACATATTTTTAAGTAAATACATTAAACAAACATAACAATGAAGAGTGAACATAAAGGTAGAATATGTATATACAAGTTAAAATCCATGCGTATAGAAACATTGGAAATGCATTCAAAAAACACGCATAATTTTTTTTTTTTTTTTTTTTAATGCATTTTACTAGTTTAAATACGAAAAATACAAAATGTTTTCTCTCCACGTCATTTTCTAGGCTCGAGATGGATTTACAAAAAAAAAAAAAAAAAAAAAAAAATTATATAAAAGCGACAAAAAAAATTGTACAATATTGGATTGGGTGGTGCTGGGATGAATGGTGTGGTCTGTTGAAGTGGTGATTTTACAGAGCCTGCAATTTTGTATAAAATTTTTAATTTTCAACATTAAAATAGGAACAAAAAAAAAAAAAAAAATGTTCGGATTAAATAAATGTGAACGAAATATGCACAAACGCATACATGTGTATGCAGGATGTAAAGTGCACCAAAAATGCAGTTTGATAAACAAAATAGCAGGAATGAAAAAAAAATGTATATATATATTTTTGTGTACACACAAAGAATATGAGGTATCCATTTTTATACACATAAAATATGCGCTGGATGCTTGTGTTACTGCTACTGCTACTGCTCCTGCTGTTGCCATTGCCATTGCTGGTATGGAATATGCACCGATTTTACAGAGGAATAAAAGCTACAAAATAAATAAAACGCAAAATAATCCTAGCTGCCTGTACATGTCTCGTCGTGTGTGCAACAATTTTTGGTTTTTTGTTTTTTTTTATTTTATCATTTCTCCTGACTGCACATTGCAACACCCATTCAAAACCACCCAATTTTAAACCAACGACCAAAAAATAAATACAAAAGCTAACAGCAAAAATGAAAATAAAACCTCGAGTCCAGACAAATCGGAAAACAAAAAAAAAAAAAAACCTATTCGTCGTCATGGTGTTTAAGGTTTGAGAAATTTGCATTTTTAACTTTACCACCCACTCGTTCGATTTTTATTTTATTTTTTTTTTTTTTTTTTTTTGCGTTTTATTTTGCATGACAGTAAAACACTGAGTGTAGGCCGTTTTTTATGTTTTATGAATTTTATTTTTGTTTTGTTTAAAAAAATGATGCACATCACATGCACTCAAAATTTTATGATTAAAAAACGAAAAAAAAAAAATTGAATTTTTTTTTAATAATAATTACAGGATGCTTCGCAAAAGCTTTTGTTTAATAATTAAACTTTTTTTTTTTTTGTTTTATTTTGTTGATTGATAAAAACTATTTTTCCCATTCAAATATTTAATTATTTTGTAAGAAAATAACAGTGCCGTTACGATTGTACAGGGGCAACTAATTTAATATATGTTCTTGGCAGGGTGCCGGACAAGTTATCACCATTATCAATAGAAGATTATATGAGAATTTTTATTATCAATTCATTATTATTTTGTTTATGGTTAGTACATTACTATCCATTTAAACAAGTTATTTTATATACAGTATATATTTAGGCGAAAAAATTATTCTCTATTGTAATTTTTTTAATGCAAAATTTCTATATAAAATCGTCTTTCGATTCTTATAGCAACAGTATTACTAATTTAATGTACGCACATCAAACATTATAAACTATAAACAAAAAAAAGGAAATAATTTAATTATTTTAAATTTCAATTGGTAGGAATAATAGTAGCAGTAATATTGTTTTAGTAGTTTAAGTGCCATATTTATAAATTATCTTTAATATATATACCTGGTAATGGAAGCTGAAAATCAACCATCCAACGATTCTCATAGTAAAAAAAAAAAAACACCAAACAAAGTCGCTTAACAATTTTCTATTCTATTCTATACTCAAAAATTACGCAAACTTACGCAAAATTAAGGATAAAATTTATTAAAACTTTTTCTTTTTATTTTTCGTTGTTTAGTCGTTTTTTTTTTTTTTTTTTTTTTTTCTTTTCAAACTTTAAAAAACGACGCTTCAAACAACAACAACGATGACAAAGAAAAAACAACAACTGATGACGATGACGTGTATGCACTTTAACAATTTTCCAAAAAAAAAAAAAAAAAAAAATGAAATCTGAATGTACACCGTGCTTGATGATATATGAAGCAAACTTATAAAGCTTTTTCGTTGCTGCTGTTGTTGATATTTTTGTTTTTTTCTTCTTTTTTTTCATTTAATAAAAAATAATTTTTTTTTTTTTTTTTTTTTGGATTGTATGCGTACATGTGGTGTGTTGTATGTTACGCAGCAAAACTATGATTTATTATTTTCTATTTTTTTTTTTTGTTTTTGTTTTAAAGAATCTTTTTGGTGTTGTGTTTTGGAAAATAAAAAAAAAAAAATATTTATTCAAAAATTCAGAAAATAGTCATTTTTTTTTTAAACAATGAATTTGCATACAAAACTATTAATCATTTGGACTTGACTTGTTTGATTGTTCGCTTGTATGTTTGATTATTGTTATGATGCATTTTAAGTTTTTTTTTGCAAACAAATAATTTTAAAAAAAATGTTGTTCAAGCAAACAAAAACCCTCGATATATTAAACAATAGTGTCTCGGGTTATATTTGGCACACCTTTATAAAGCTTTTATTGGTGACGACTTTTCTTTAATTGATTTGATTATTGTTCAGCTAATAGCCAGGTAGTGCAAATGATTAAAAAAAATATAATTTTTGTTTTTTTTTTTAAATAATTACCAAGTTTAAGTCAAAAATAATATTTGACAAAAAAGGGGTGGTAAAGTGCATTCAAAATAAAATCAATAAAATTTTATTTAAAATCGATTCAAACGATAAAAAATCAAACAACAATGCAGTTTATTATAACGCATAAATTTTAATTGAAGTTTTTTTTATTTTATTTTATTTTATTTTAATTTACATAAAGCACACATATAAAAATATAAATACGCATCGAAACACCGTCAACATTAGCAGAAACAGCAAGACAACAACAATAAAAGTAAAAACAATGAAAGCAAAATAATAACAAAAAATGGAAAAAAAGTAAAAATAAAATGCGTGTACATTGGGAAAAGCTTGCATAGGATTTTCATTATGTATTTTTATTTATTTATTTTTTTTTTTTGAAGTGTAATATGTTGTTCCCAGAAAATGTAACATACTCGAGCTTTTTTTTTTTTTTTTGTAAATAATTTAATAAATAAATAAAGTTTAACCGACAGAAAAACAAACTTTTTTTTTTTTTTTTGTTATTTTACTTTGGTTTTTATGTGTGGGTGGTGTTTTCAGTCATGGTGATATGATTAAGGAATGTATTTCCCCGATAACCATGCCATTTTGAAGAAATATTTAAGGTTTGTCGTGTATCCAGCTTAGAAATTATTTTTAGTTTTCCACCATTTATTGTAGTTTTTTTGAGAAAATGTATTTAAAAAAAAAAAGAATATATTTTTTTATTAACGATAAACGTAATTAAAAAACGTAGAAAAAAGAAAACAAAAAATTTCAATAAAACTCTGAAAAATGCATAAAAAAATATAAAGAGAAAACTCTTAGAAATGAGATGATTTTTCACCACGAAACACTTAGCAACCACAATAAATAAAATGCTGTAAAAATTATAAAATGTTAATAAACTCTTTAGTGGACCGCAATAAATAATTTAAATCAACTAAAACGCACATTGCAGACAACTTAATAGAGTCAGGTAATAAAATTTAACAACCTTAACAGGGGAAAAAAAAAAAAAAATAAAAAAATCACCATAATTAAAATCGTCTAGAAAAATTTACATTTTCCTTTATTTAATAATAATAATAATAACAATAATAACTACCTTTACCATTAACTACTGCCAAAAAAAAAAAAAAAAATATTTTATCATCACAACAACCGAGCAACACACATTAACGTCATTTAAGTTATTTAAAAATATATATTTAAGTAACAAATATTAAACAAAAGTGGTAAATGGTGCTATTGCATTTGATTATAAAAAAGAAAAAACAGCATCGCTACCCCCTAAAAAGGTATTTATTTTTTTTTCTTCCTTTTTTATGTTTTATAACACAACATTCTTTTATTTACATAAATATTTTTCCGTTTTCGGTTTTGTCTGACTTAATTATTATTACGATTAGCATTAACATCAGGCAACCCCTTTTTTTTTTTTTTTTTTTTTAAACTTTTAATGAACATAAAAAAGTCATTTCTATTAATATTTAAAAATAATAAATAGATGAAAACGAAATGGTGATCCTTTTAATATTGCTTCTGATGTTTTTTTTATATTCATTTTTCTTCTATACTTTCTTTGATTATTCATTTGGTCATTATTTTGTTGTTGTGACCATATATTACATATCATTCTTTGCTAAACCGACTTAGAATTCTCATGAACGTATAAGTGGCAAAGTGAAGAAAAATATCATTGAAAAGGTTATACAAAAAAAAAAAAACCTGTAGAGAAAATCCGGGTGCATCACAAAACAAAACCAAAAATTGTTTAAATTACTTTACCCGCAATTGGAAAAACCATTAAGCTAGCCTTATTAGAATCGGGATATAATAAACACGATACTGAGATACAAGTTTATAAAAATGTGGATATGTTTAGTTCAAATATTAATAAATTTCGTACAATGAATTTGCTTCTTTTTTTTTCAATAATAATTCTCAACTCTTTTTCATGATTGATTGATTTACCAATACAACATTGAATCATGTTTATTAACTAACGTGAAATATTAAGCTTAAGTAATATATTTTTGTTATAATTAAGTAAATGTTTTATAGTTTTAAACACATAATATGCCATTAAAAATTGTGTCCAAAACAGTAAAAAGTACTAAGCAGCAACCATAAAATGTATAAAAAACTAAATAAAAACAAACTTTATTTTAAATTAGAAAATAATCTATAAGTTAAGTAAATAAACTAGGTATATACTCTATGTATATATATATTTATTTAGAAATATAAATATAAAAGATGGAAATAATCGAGAAATATAACCCTGACACTTTCTGAAAAGTAATTAATCAAACTGTATGTATGTACATGGGGGTGGTGGTCAGCGTTTTATATTATTATTATTATTATTTTTTTTTTTTGTATTTGTATTTGTTGGTCGAACTTTAAGTTATGAAAATTTATTTTCGAAAAACAAGAAATTTGTATATTATATTCCTAGTATGAGATGGACGCCATAATGATGGCGTTTATTTATATAGCAAAGACACGGTGAAAAGGACTCTTTACCCTTGTTATATTAATACATAATATATTCCATCTTCATCTTTTTACTTTTATAACAAAATATTTCTGTATTAAAATAAAATTTTCTTCCTATTTTTCATGGGTTTGCTTATTTTTTTTTTTTTTTTGTTTTCATTGTATTTGTGTGCATTTCCCTCGGTTACTAAGTATTACCTTACCTATACTTAGTAGATTATAGCCAAAAATATATAAACTTTTATTAATATGTAGGAGGGTGAATATTTTGTTTTATTTTATTTTGCTTGTTGTTGATATTTTTGAAAATATAAAACACATCAACCCTTATAGAAATTCATTAAAATACAAGAGCAACAGCAGCAGCAGTAGCAGCAATACAACACAACACAGCACAACACAAGTAAACAAACAAAACACCACCAACAAAAATAACGAATAAAGGTTTAACTTTAGTTTGAAAATTATAACGAAAAATAAAAATAGAAAATTTCTATGAAAATTATAAAGTCCCCAGTAATAGATTTTTTTTAGAAAAAGGGCTTTAGAAAGTTTTGTTATTTATTTAGTAAAATGGAACTTTTCATAAATACATTTTATAGAAGCATAACTATAAAACAAAAACATAAAAACAAAAAAAAAATATTAAATTTTCTTCTTCTAAGCATTTTACAAACTCAGAATTTAATACAATGGCGGCGACATGGTGACAAACGTTGCATATTTTCATTAAACATTCAATTTTTTTTCTTTTTTTTTTTTAAATTAAAATTTAATTAATTTTAATATTTTGTATTTATAAAAATAATTTAATGAAATCAAAATTTGATTAAAAATTAATATAAATACAAAAAAAAAAATTATTAAAAGTGTTTTTATATATTAATTGCTCCTTGTAATTTTAAAAGTAATTCATATGAGATTTTTTTATATCAATTATCAATAATTTTTGTTTGATTACCAATTATGTAGATAACTGTATTAACCTGCATCTTACGGTTATAATTATAAGATGTATTAGCTTTGTTTTTCAGAAGTATTTAATTAAATCAAATGTAGTGGAAAAACATTACAAAAGTCATGATATGAGTATTAATGTTAATTTGGATAAAATAAATCTAAAATCCTTCATTACTGTGAATAAATAATAAATTTTCTAAATGAAAAATGCTTTAAGTAGAAGAAAAATTAAATTTAATCGCTCTAAATAATTCAACCTGGAATTCAACCCCGTTTTAGTGTATTTTATTTTTTTTTGGCTGTTTCATTTACTTCTTTAATATTTATAATAATTGAATTTTATTTATTTATTTTAATTCTTACACAGGAATAACGTAAAATATATAAAAAAAAAAAGAAAAAATAAATAAAAACGAACAGAAATGATGAAAAACATCCAAAAAAAAAACGTGTTTCTGTTGCGAAACTATGGTGGTGACCAGTTGAATTAAGTAAAACTCCGGTTTTTTTTTTTTGTGTATTTTCCGCTGAATTTATTAAACTTTGTTCAACTTTAAAACTGACACAAGGGATAAAAGATTTTTTATTTGGCTTAAAAGAAACCAACAACAAGAACAACGACATACACAATTTAACCCTTTTTTATTTTTTTATTACGAATATTATTAATACGTATCGTGTGAGTTTTTCTTTTCGTTTTCTCTTCTTTTTATTCTTTTTTCCTTTCTTTTTTTTTCCTGTTATTATTGTAAATTGTTTTTTATTATAAAATTAAAAAAAAAAAAAAAAACGCTAAAGAAGTGACCAACGTTATATATTAGCATTTATCTCGTTAAATTTTTTTTTTTTTCCTCTTTTTTTTTTTAATTTAATTTAATTTAATTTTTTTTTTTAAGGATTTTTATTTACGGCACAAAAATTTTAAGACAGATTAATGATGATGGATTTTGTTTTTGTTTTGTCGTTTTTTTTTTTTTTTTTTGTGTAAAAGAAAAATATATCTGGGATTAAAGCACAGCTTTTTTTATTTATTATTATTAATTTTTTTGATCGTTTTTGTGTTTAATAATAAATAATGAATATTAAAGAAGATAAGATAAAAGTGAATGTTGCAGAAATAACGAAAACATTGTCTTAAAACGATACTCATTTGAACTTTCCATTGTAATCCATTAAGTGGTCATATAAAAAAAAAAATTAAAAGAACCCAAAAATCTCCCCAATTATAGAAATCCTTAATGCCAAAGAATTTTAATATTTATTTATATTTGTTTTAACTTTCCTTTAGCATATCCTTTACCCCCATAAGTATAAGCTCGGTGGCTTAAAGACACACTAGTAGCAGTACGTTGGCGTCAGAAAATGTGGTTGACTAAGGCGTAAAATAAAAGGTAAACGATAAACATAGTGTGTTGTATTTCGGTTTTATTTTCAAAAAAAAAAAAACGAAAAAACTTAATTTTTTTTTTTTTCTGTTGTAAAAATTAAAACAACACCCTTATTTGGTACAAAAAAAAATGTATGCTGGGCTGTAATTAAAGAGGGAGTTTTATATATTTACGGGTGGGTTATTTTTAAAGGGAAAATGGCAAACATGGATAAATAAATTACTTGTTGTTACCCAAAAAAAAAAAAAAATAAAAAAAATTTGTGCTTTTCACCCATATCTTTTTTCGGTTTATCTCTAGCCTTTTAGGATAGATTCTTTAACGTTGTGCCTTTACTTTATTATCATTATATTCTTGTTCTATAGTCAAAATATATACATAAATATTAGCAACATTAACATTAGACAAATTTTGACCAATCTCTTTCATTCGACCTTCTCAAATCCTCTAATAACAACAGTAAACACCACTACCCCATAACAATATAATGTTTTAAGCAAATCTAATCTAAGCGCGTATATCCACCCCCACTTACATACAAATTATTTTTAAATATATAAATAAGCCGGTGATAAATGAAGTGTTTCTATAGACCCCTATGCCCAAGACTAGCATTACTTATATCAATCGATCATTCTGACGTTGTTTATGGAATTATACGTCCTTCTATTTTTATACATACATTCTGTTGCTTGCTTGATATACAGATATATCTACCTTAGAAAATGAATACACATCGTTCAAAGGGTTACAATTTATAACGTCGCAATAATAAAATCAAACCATAAGAATATTACAGAGTTTTTTTTTTTTTTTATGCTTTTTTATTTTTTCATGAAAATGTTAATAAATTACATAGAACGCCTTCATTAATACAATTGCGGTATTAAACCAACAGTACCAACGACAAGACATAAAAGAAGATATACTAATTTATCATAAAAATATTTTTTTATTAATAAAAAAAAAATGACAAAATTCACCCTCTATTCCGTGTTAAATATTGTTTTTTTATTTTATTTTAAATTAAAGGGCGAAAATTTATATATTTTAATTAATATGTAAATTACTTTAACTGTGTTTACTGTTTTTATAATAAATAAAAAAATAAATAAAATCCTTTGCAGGATAAAGGAAAAATCTTAACTCAATATATATATAAATATTTTTTTAATAATTTATTCTATCCCTTCCGATTACAATAAAAAAAAAAAATAAAAAAATGCCACAAAAACAACAAAATTATGAAAAAAAAAAAAATAAAAATTATTACAACGCTGTTGACACAACCACAAAACACTTCCACCTATCAAAATATTTAAACCACAGTTGAATATAAAAAAAAAAAAAAATTAGATAATTATTTTCGCCTCTTTGACCTTATTTGTCCATAATACAAAAGAGCATAAAATAAAAATCACACATTAAAGGGTCCCGAATCGGGATAAATATAAAAATAAAAAAAAATTATAATAAACTTGTTTTAAAAGTATTACAATGTAAAGAGGTAATAATTGTGTTACGTTTTTTCTTCTTTAAAACGAATCATTAGGGTTTAAAATATGTTTGATGTATTTTGTGGACAACCGAAATTTTTTTTTTACTATAGTGAAATCACTCAACATCCTATTTGAATGCACCCCGCTATATTTATTTACACTAGGGTTCATTATATTGCAGGTTATTTAAACAGGATAACAACAAGGGTCCCATATAAGAATAATCCCTTAATGTGTTATAATTTTTTAGAGGTTTTTATTATTTGTTTAATTGGTCAAATAACTTTTTAACCTTATTTTTCAGAAACTTTTTTTCCTTTTGCCACGTGTCAATTGTGTCATCTTGAACCTACCTAACACAGTGCATAAACATTTTATTTTTTCCAGTTTAATTGAATAAAGGACATTTTATTACCATTATTACAACTAATAATAATATATGATCTTGTTTTGAGTTTAAAGAACCGAAATAAAGATTGACCTTAGTAAGTTTTGTTACCTTGTACACAAAAAAAAAAAAAATATATAGAAGCGACATGACATATTAGTTTTTTGATGGGTTCAATTATATGAATACGAAACATACCATGCCCCGTATTAGAATTAATTTTATATTAGTAATGTGGAAAAAAAGGGAAAAAACAAAACTAAGTGGGATTAACCGTTTATAAGAGAAATTAGAAGGAATATTTTGTATATAGTTATGTTAAAGGAATTAAAAAGGTTGACAAACAAAAAAAAAAGGTATTGCCCAAGCTTAGGTACGAAATTTAAAGATGGTCTCATTTGATGACACCGTACATAACAAAATAGAAGCAAAAACACGAAAAAAAAAAAAGAAAAAAAAGATTGACTTTAGATGACCAGAAAAGACCTTTTTGTATTGCTGTTAAACCTAAAAAAAAACTTTTCATATCCTCATGAGGATGTTTTATTATATGTATTTATAGGGATCATTTAGCTAACACGAGATGAAGGATGATATTTTAGAGATGTCTAAATGTTTTTTGTTTAATTTAATGAGAAGAAGCAAAACTCCAAACCAAGCAGACCCTTTTTGTCCATTTTATTTATTTTTATTTTTTTTTTTTTCTTTATTAAAAGCTCCTCTGCGTTTTATATCTGAAGAAAAAAGAAAAAAATTGTTTTTATCCTTTATATGTTTTAAGGTTGTTTTTCCTTATATATAAAAATAATGTTTCCACAAGAATTTTATTATAATAATTTATTAACGGATTATTTAGAAAATTTATTCTAAAACAACAGAAAAAATAAAAAGAGAGAAATTAAAAAAAATTTTAAGGATAAAATAATAGCCTAAACTAATAGTAATGATAACAATGACATCAGTTCCAAGTAGAAACAAGCATTGGATAAGAATTTTATTAATTCGTGCTTGTATCAAGGTTAACATAGATTCAAAGTTTATGTTTTAGCTGCATACAAAAACATTTGTCTCGCTTAGCTTAAACTATAATTAAAGTTTTAAAATAAAATCGTAAACAACAGAAGATTCTTATTCAATCCAGGTGAAAAGAATGATAATAATATTTATTTTTATTAGAACAAAAAAAAAAAAAGAATTTTAATAACAAAATCTTGAACAATTATTGTTTATTGTTTATGTTTATGCTTTCAATCGTTTATTTTCGTATTTTTCAAAGGCTTTGAAATATGATTTCTTATGATAACCCCCCCATTGACTGTAAAAGTCAGAGAGATAAATTAATTTAATTAAAAAAAAAAACAATATTAATTATTTAAGACTATTTTTTTTTTTTTTTAATTTATTTACTTTATTTTTAAATAAATAATCAAAAAAAAAAAAACAAACAATAAGCACCTAACTTTTTTACACAACCCTTTCGGCATTTTTCTTCTTTTGTTTACATTAACATAATGAAATATTATAAAACAGTTTCACGATGGCGACATATTTCTTATGTTTACATTTAATTTATTTTTATGAACAAAGTAATACGATATTATATTTTAAGTTATATTTTGGTGGATAATATATATACTTACCATATGTTGAATAACATAACGCTAAGTAAACTCAAAGAAATTAAAAACTTTAAATTTTTCGTTATTAATAATAATAATAATAATAATAATGTGAAAAATATGAATAAAGCTTTTTGTATAAAATCATTTAAATCATTTGTAATATTACGTCACGTTGCGTGACATTATGTGCCGCTAATCAACCACTGTGGAACAACAAAAGGATTAAAATTTAAAAAGTAGTTTTTTTTTTTATCAATATTTTTAATTAATCGAAACACACTATTTTTGTATTTTTCTTTGTTTTAAGCAAATCTCAGTTAGTTTTTGGATCATAATATTTATATAAACTTTCTTATATGACATAAAATTAATTTAAGTGATGGAACAAACGAAAACTAGAAATATAATCGAGAAAATCAAGTTATTGCTAGGAGACAAGAATCTGAAGTAGAATTTATAATCTTAAAAGGGTTGAAATTATTTTCAACAAAAATTCACATGTAATAATAAAATCGTTTTGAAATTATATAAAAAAAAAAAAAACTGGTCCAGTTGAATTAAAATAAGTGCAGCATCTTTACTACTTCTTACTCATTTATTTATATTATTATATTATGAAAAGCATAATGTCCAGTTTTAATGTTAAATAAAAAAAAATTAAAAAAAAAAAAACAACAACCAAGGTGAAGGGTTGAATTATGATCAAGTTAAAGTGATACGAGAAAGATCACTTAGCCCCGGTATTAAACAGGTTTTATAATACGTGGGATTTTTTTTACCCATTTTTTTATATTTTTCATCTTAAGCATTTTTTTTACATTGTCTAATCGCAAAGAAAATGATTTTATTAGTTTTTCTTATTTTCGCTTAGTTTTAATTTAACCAAGAAACGTAAAAGACGTTAAATTCAAATATTTTTTTTTATAGTGATTGAAAGCTTAGTAACTTAGTGACTTGTGGCAACAATTTAATGGTTTTTTTTGTTTTGTTTGTTTGTTTGTTTTAGATTATTTTTGAATACAAAATTAATTAAGTTAAAGGTAATTACAAACACAGTGCTAGTTTATATTAAGTAAAGCCTAATAATAATAAATAAATAAAAAAATTGTTTTAAATTATAAATTAATTAATAAAACATAACGAAATATCTTTATATTATTTGTGTGTTTCCATTCACTAAACAAAAGCATTCGTCGATTATTTAATATCATAAAATGCTAAATAAAATCTAATTCGTAGCCAAAATATACCAAAAATAAAACTAGCATAAAAAAAAAAATGATGACTTACGCTTTGTGCTTTTTATAGTGCGTAAAATGCATTTCTATATTTCTGTTCAGTAATGATTACTAACGTTTTTTTTTTTTTTTTAAACAACATAAAAAGCATTCTATACATGACATTGTATGTGTCTCGTTATGACGCAACATAAAAAAAAAAGAAAGAAAAACTAGACGCAGAAAATATAAAATGCAATATGCAGGCGGTTGATGCACATTTTTTTAGTCACAAAAAAAAAATAAAATTTATAAAACAGAAACGTAAAGCACACACTAGAAACATGCACAAAATAGATGTTGATGACGAACATAAATTTTTTTGTCGATTTTTCTACTCAATATTAATTTTTTTTTTTTTTTTTTTTTTTTGTATTTGAAATTTTGTGTTTTAACAATAAAGTGAACATACATAGAATATATTTTTTTGTATATATAGTTATATATAATATAGAAATGCATTTATTTAGCCAGAATTTATATATAAGGAAAGAGAGTGATTGGGTGAAAAACCAACGATTTTTAACGAATGCAACTGACAGGCTTATAACTTTATATGCTGACTATAATAAAACTACTCCACTTATATATAATAAAGGAATTCTAGGGATAGGAGGACATTTTATAGCTGAGTAGTAACCAACCGACTTGTCTCATTGTTATCATTACTTATGTGTAAAATAGAAATCATTCATTAAACCTTTAAAAAAAAAAAAAATTCACCACCCACTAAATATTAATATTCAGTGTTGAGTTATCATAATAACGCGACTATTATCTAATGACAAAAAAAAAAAACAACAAAAGGAAAAGCAAACAAGAAAAAAAAGAAAAAAATTTAACATCTTTGATGAGTTTCATCGATCAATTCAAATTGCACAGAATAAAAAAAAAAAAGCTCACACAAAACGTATAGAAAACTTTGTCGAAAAAAAATATATTTCACGATGACATTATTTCAATCATCAAATAGATGAATATTTTTTCTCTATTATGTATTTTATTTGTCATATCAGATAATATTTCCAAATTTTCTTTTTTTTAATTCATTTTCATTCAAAATTTTATGTTTTTTTTTTTTTTTTGGTATTTTCATGCATTTATTGTTTTTATTCATTTTTTGTTGTTGTTTTTTGTTCATTTCCAATTTTCCATCTCTTATTTAATTAATTACTTTTCATATTTTTTGTATGAATGCAAATTTTTATTCGATATTAATGCCGCGAATAGTTTGAATTAATAGTGAATATTGTTGTATAGTTTCAGCAACGGATCAAGCTAGTTTTAGACCAAAACAGAACAGTACGATTTTAGATAGCACTCCTCCACTTTTCCTTACTAATTAATCAATGATAATAATTCTACAATTTTTAAGTCTTATATTAAGTTTGTTTGTTTTATACTAAGAAATTCTCTCTGAAAAAAAAAAAAAAAAACAAATTATTGATGTCACTGTCTTTTTTTTTTTTTTTTTAATTAAATTAGAAGACAAAATATCAAAATAATTTTCTTGAATCAGTTGTTGAGTTTTCCATTGTAATTACACAAGATTACATAGTTTTTTTTACAAACTTCGCAATAAGTACCAAATCCATGGCAGATACCTGGCAAAAATAAAATCCGCCTGATCCGCCAGTGTTTAGTTTATAAGAGAGAACCGACAAAAAAAAAAAAAAAAAATAATAATAAAATAAAACTATGAAAATTCTGTAATTAAAAAAACACACAAAATTCTTTCAATTTTTTTTTTTTTTTTTCAGAATTTTATTAGTTTTTTTTTTAACTTAAAATTCTTAATAAATTCAAACGAGTATTTCACCATTTTTATTTGAAACATTCTAAATATCCACTAAAAAATATTAAAATTACTAATAACGTTTTGTAAATAAATAAAAATCATGTAAAAATCTGTACAGATTTATATAAAATTAATTTTATCAATCAATCACATCAAAACCTTACAAATCATTCAAAAGTAATTGAAAAATAATTTTAAAAGAAAACGAAATCATCTATAATACGTAATTAAAGCAATAAATAAATTACATATATATGTAATCAATAATAACCCGATTTAATCGAACATATGATTCCCTATTTTATAATGAAAAAAAAAAGAAAAAAAAATAAAAAAGGAGAAGAAAAACAACCACAACAGCAATGTTAACGAATAACCTTAAAAAAAAAATATATATATATAATAATAATAATAAATTAAAAATAGTAGAGAAAAAAGACATTCAACCCATTTTCACTTAAACAAAAAAAAACAAAAAAAAAAGCTCATGGAGATATAATATTGACAACCGAATTGTTTTATTTTTTTTTTTTTTTAAAATCAACTCATACAAACAAAGAATCAGGGGACAAAAAAATAAAATATTTTTTAAATAAATAACCGATTCACTTTCAATATAGTGCAAGGTTGTTGTATACAATTTTTTATTATTATTTTTTTTTTTTTTTAACATAAACATAATGAACGAAAAAAAAAAAAAAGTAAATAAATAAAATAAATTATAAAGCATCCCAACAATTCCCATTCGCCATCCATATTTTTATAATTTTTTATATTAAAAAAAAAAAAAAAAATGAAAAAAAGTTACGTTTTGTGGTTCTACATGCTGATGATGAGCGAACAAGTGTTTTTCTTAATGATTCATAATATAATTATAGTAAAAAAAAAACACAGAAGCGATTTTTTATTTTCTATTACACAAAAAAATCCATGTATAGGATGGATGATCAGTTTTAATTATTTTCTTCCTACAACACTCTATAATGTTGTAAATAAATTTATTTTCATGTTATTACATAAAAAAAAAATAAAATCATAATAATCATAATAAACATGTTGACATAAGAATGATAAATTTTATTTCATTTTTAGATTTTTATTATTTAATTTTTCATTTAACAATCACCCATTGTTTTAGTTAAACAATAAAAATGTGCATTATGGTGAATTTTTACTTGGATACTATCAGCCAGACCATCTTCTTCTTCATCTACATCTACTTTTTATTTTTAATTATTAATTTGTTTTTTTTTTTTTTGTTAAGAAAATAAAAGTTCACAAGTTACGAAATATAAAAAAAAAAAGAAAATAATAAAAGTAGAATAAGAAGAAAATGTTCAAATAGGAAATTGCGCATTTTCTCGTCTGTGTCAAAAAATGTGTATATAGAGAAACATGAAAAAGTTACCGCCCCTTTACTCGGTAAAACTTCGGTTAAAATTTTATATTGTACCCGAGGCGTTCTTTTTTTACATTCCTTTTTTTTTTTTTCTTGTTTTTTTTTTTTAATATTTTCCATTTGCATGTGTATGGTATACATCCTTTTATATTTTATTCAATTTGTTTTTATTTCTCCTGGATGCGTTTTTGTTTACTTTGTCCATGTTTGTTTGTAGTAGTAGTAGTAGCAGTTGTAGTAGTAGTATTTTTTTTATCCTTTTTACGATACACTTATAACTGTTAGCTTACCACACTGGCAGTGGTTAAAATAAAAGAAATGAAAAAAAAAAAAAAAAATACAGTGATAAGAATATTGAGAAGAACTAAATAAACTTTTCAACACAAAAGATAATTCAAATAAGAAATAATATTTGTTTACCATGGAAGAACAATTAAAAATAAAAATAAATAAATTCAATACGGGTCAATTCAAGAAAAGGAAGAAAAAAAATCTCTTTCGTAGCTGATCTAGTGTTAGTGCTGATTATATTAAATGATTAGAATAAAATAATGGTTGAGTTAAGTGTGAAAGCTTATAATAAATGGGGGGGGGGGGGGGGGGTCGAATAAAACTAAAACCCACAAACACAATAACAAAATAAAATAATTAAAAAATAAAAAAGAAGTGAAATAATAAATTTAATAGAAAACACGATGGAGAACTATAAGAAAATAAACAAAACAAAAAACAATTATTATAGAGATATGAGAAAATCGTTGCGTTTATAACACGTGCATAGAAACTAAGTATAGAATAGAATAGTATATATATATATATATATATATATATATATATATACACGAATACTGACACACAATAAGCATGCAAAGCCTTACAAAACATAGAAAAACCTATAAGCAACATATATAAGAGAAGAAAATTTATATTAAAGGGTGGCTTTGACTAGGTGCTTTGCATTGCTGCCATCGAATATAAATTTTCTATATGTTTGAGTAAAAATTTTCATTAAGGGTGGTTTTTACTTTTATTATTCTATTACTATATATATATATATATATTATATAGAATTTTTTGCTTCATCATTTTCATTTTAAACATCACCCTTTTTTAACTCCCTTTATACTTTTTGAGTTGTTGGTGCCGTTGTTGTTGTTGTTGTTGTTGTTGTTGCTTTCCCATATATACATATTAAAACAGAAAACGTAACTCGTTATAAACTTTTGTAATGTTTTCTTCTACATCTGTCTCTCTATTTTAGTATCATCTAAATATCTATATGCTTGCTTTATATATATATAGATATACATAAAAACGTATATATGTATATATTTTTGGTTGGTTTTATAGTAAAGGGAATTAATGTTGTCAGCTAACAATTCAACTTAACTTATCTTTTGTTCATTGCAATGAATGTAGTATACACATGTATAAAGAAAAAATAATATGAATGATAAAACGACAAGAAAAATAAAAAAATAATTTTTTTGCTACACACAAACAATATGGCTGACTTTTCTTTTAATTTCTAAGAGTTTCTGTTATGGTTAAGGTGGGAGGATGCTAGGTGTTTTTTTTTTCTTTTTCGGTAATAATTTCTTTTTTTTTGGCATTTAAGTAAATATTATGCATATAATAAATAGAAACTAATTATATAAATGTGTACCTTCAAACAAAAAACAATTATATTCAAAGTATTACTACAAAAAAAATAATAAAAAAAATATATAGAAACTATTTAATTAGCGTAAAATTATCTTTAATTAAATAGTGCTTTGTAAATGTTTATGTTTAGTAACGGGAAAGTATACTAGTTAAGCATTTACTCAACAATTTTTATGGAAAGATAATAAAATAATATAAATAATTAGGATATTATAACTTTGCAATACGATAAAAACACAGATAAATGCTGAAGAAGTGTAACAAATAATTTTTATTAATTTACATTGTTAAAGATTACGTTGAATAAATAAAAAAGCAAAGGATTCTAAACAAAAATTTATTGTAATCAGTAATTCAACATAAAAAAAATAAAAATAAAAATAAAAATTAAAATTTATATTAAGCTCATCCAGTTTTTAATTATTTTACATAAAAATTATATCCTTTATCAGTTTTTTGTTTTTGTGTTGGTTAATCTTAATTATTATTTCCAATCTTACAATTTTGATTAATAAAATAAAACGCTCTGTTTTTATATTAGGCCATACATCCGTTGAATATATTTTTTTTGTCAATATAATAATTACAACAGCAGCCGTAACCGTTTTAAATGATTAAATTTTTGGTCACATCTTTCTAGTAAAAGCAAAAAATAAAATATAAATAAATGGTAAACAAGCAAAAAAAAAATTTTATTAACAGCGACAAAAACACCGTTATCAATGTTAATGTTATGACAACAAATGTTACGTTAACTTTATGCTACAGTTTCAGCATGACAAAAACGTTAGATTACGCCTAGCCTGGCATAGTAAAATATAAAACAAAAAATGGAAAAAATTCACGAAAAACGTTAACTTTTGATGATTATAGAGACATTAGATAGCAGCACATTTTATTTAAAATAACAGAAAATTCGTGGAAATTAAAAATGATACAATTCTTTGGAAGATATAAACCGTAATTATTTTTGTTTTAATTAATTAATTATTTCTTTTTACTTGGTTAGGTTGCTTTAACAATACTGAAAAAAAAAAAGTGGCACAAAAATTATTAATTCGTATGAATACAGCCTTAAGGTCAAATAGTTATTTTTTTTTTAATATAATTAAATAAAAAGTTTCACTTTTTTACAATTTTTTTTTGTTTTTTTTATATAATTTGAGTTGTGAAATTGTAAACAAATTTACAATTTTTCCGAAAAAGTTTTATAATAAAAATTAAAAAAAAAAAAACTACCCGTCGGTATGAGCTGATTTTTTTTTTTTAATTTTAATAACTAGCAAAATACAAGTTAAAATTATAAAAATTGTAATTTTATTATTGTTAAATACCCAGTGGGTTAGTTAATATATCTAAAAATGATTTTAAAAAAAATAAAAAAATCACTTTGTATCCATTTATGACTTAGTGCTCAAAAATGCTTAGTGCATTTCTTTTACAAGAAATTAAAACAATTTCTATTTCAATTTAATTAAAGATGTTAAATGGGTAATAATAAAATGTAGAAAATTTGCAGCAGAAGCATAATTCGCATAAAACTACAATAAACAAAAATTTTAAAAATAAAACTGCAATGCAATAAAATACAAAAATTAAATAGAAATTTTATTTAGAAAATTATCTATTCGTGTTTGTTGTTTGAATATAAATATATTATTATGTAAGAAGTATGAGAGAGTTCGTTTTTTTTTTTTTTTTTTGTTTTTGGGTTTATATGTTTAGAAAATAACATTTTATATCACAAAATATAACAATATTTGAATATCTTTATATATTATAAATGTATACGCTTGTATGTAAAAGGAGGGAAAACCAAAAAAAAAATAATAATAAATAAAATAATAATAATAATAACAGCAATAGCAACACAAAAACCTTAACTTTCTAGTGTATATTTGTTTTATTATTATAAATTTTGTTAGAGCAATATAATTTCTCGAAGGATTTTCAGGACGACGGTCATATTATATATATATATGTAGATATAGTAATAGTTGTATAGTATTATAGTTTTATACGCAATTTTGTTAAAATTTGAATTTCAAAATATAAATACAATTTATAAAATAATATAAAAAAACTTTAGCAATAGCTTTAGAAAACAGTAACAACAATTTCTATTTTATTTTTACATTACTTTTAATTTTATTTTATTTTCTTTACCATTTATTTTATGATTTTATTTTTTTCTATGTAAATTTTATCCATTTCTATTTTAACTTATCTTTATAATAAAATATATGGTATAAGGTATATACGTACTGATATAAAATGGTATAAAATAATCAAAAAAAAAGTTTATACATTTTAGGAAAAAGACCGCCCTCTTGAGTTTTATAATTATGGGTTATATAAAATTGAAAGAGAAATTTTCACCCTTGTCTTTTATTATAATATTCTACAATACAGTACACTATACTACAGTTGGGTTAGTTAAGTTCACAAAAAAAAAAGAAAAAAAGAAGAAGAAGAAGAAGTAACCCACATTAATATGCGTATAGTAAGCTCAAAAAGTAAAAGAAAAAAACTAAAACCAAACATATAGCTACTGACATGTAACCCATTATGTATTACGTTTCTTTTTCTATTATCATAAAGAAAATATATAATTAAACCTTAGAAAATTATGTCCGGTGCCCTTTCACCCCATCAACAACAACAACAAGAACAACAAAACAGAAAATCTTCAACCATTCACAAACAGAACTGTAAAGTTGAGAAAAATAACTCAAAACATACTCAAAATATATAATTAAAAATTGTGTAGCAATTATATAATAATATTATTTCAAGATAAAGTATTCTTAAATCAATATTGTGTATGTTTTTATGCAGCATCTACTGTATTTTTCTACAAGTACATGCACTCTGGCTGTGGCTAGAGGTATGCAAAATGATAAAAAATAAAAAAACATATATATAAATTGTGAAAACTGTGATCCTTTTGTTTGTTTTTCAAAAAAAAAAAAACAAACTTTTCTAAGCTTTATCTCTCGCCTCCAATATTTTTCAAATCAAAACAAAACTTTGTTCAAACTCTTTATCGGTTTTACATTTTCTGAATATATTTTTCTGCTAAAAAAAAAAAAAGAAAGTATTTCCTTCATATATTATTATTATTATTATTATTATTATTATTATTATTATTATTATTATTATTATTATTATTATTATTATTATTATTATTATTATTATTAATACTTTAAATTTAACAGAAAATTTATTCTTTGAACATTAGTCATAAGTCGAAAAGTTAACAGAAAAACCCAAAACCAGCAATGAAAAATAAGTTTTTGTAACTACATGCATGGCAAATAATAATAGAAATATATTTCGTAATGAAATTGATTTAAATTTTTTTTTTTTCTCTCTAATTATTATATTTTGTCCCCATTTTTTAACTTTTTTTTTTTTTTGTTATCATATTTTAACCATTTCTAACTAAAACATTCAAATTTATTATAAATATTATAATATATATTCAATATAATCTTTATAATTATAAAAGTTCTGTTATAAATTTATTCTATTTTGTTACCTTTAAAACAAAACATGGAAAATAAGAGAGGAAGATTATCTGTTGAGTTAAAAATTTGATTTTTAACTGCGCAAACAATATTCATATATACAGTGGAACCTCGTATTTGTGGTGTTTCACTTATTTAACGTTTGATACAAATATTTAACTATACTCGATACTCGAAAGTAGTGGACTGCATTTAAAAAAAAAAAATTAAGTATGGTTAAGAGGAGCCAATTTATTACCTCAAACCTAACTTATCGATAATAAAAATATGAACACTAAATAATAATTATAAAGCTTTAAAGTTTTCACCCATAAACTTTTTAATTGATTAAATACGAAAAAAAACACAAAACAAAACAAAACAAATAAACCGCATAAATATGATATTTATTTTAAAAAAAAAATGAAAAAAAGCTCTCTGTTAATTTATTACCTAAACTTTTCGATAGTAAAATTTATATATCTAAACTTTTTTTTTTATTAGTAATTTTTTTTTTTTTTTTTTTTTGTTTAAAAAATTATTATGATAATTATTATAATAAACTGTACAGAAGAATTAATATTATAAAAAGCATTTATAAATAATTTTTGTGTAATAAAAACGGAAACTTTTATAATTTTCATTGAAATTTATTTAACTTTATATAAACTATTAAATAAATAAAGTATTATTAATAATAATAATAATAATAATAAACGAAAGGTGAGCTGGTAGTGAGTTTGGTTTTTAATAATTCAATAATTTAATACTATGTTGTTATTAAATATTAACTCTTAAACGAACCATCATTTATATATATATATTGTTTTTATTTTTTTTTGTTATTGTTTTTAATAAATTTCCCTTCAAAGTAAATATTTATTTTTATTATTAATTATCTGTCTATCTAAATAAATATAAATTCTCTGCAAAATTAGTGCTTTTATAAGTGTAATATTATCAGTTTTTTACCAAAAACCAACAAAGAAAAAAATATTTTCATAGTATATAAGTTTTTATGGTAAATGTGCCCAATACTAACTTCTGCATAAAAATAATAATAAAAGTTTCTCTTATGTTACAGATGTTATTATTTTTTTTTTTTTTTGCAGTTCGTCTAAACTAAACTAAACTATAATTAAAAACAATATAAAAAATAATTTCAAAAAAGCAAAAACAAATTTTATTTTATTTTTTTTTTTTTAAACCACTTTGCCTTCTACACTCAAAGAACTAAAAACTCTATATAAATAAATAACAAAATGAAAACCTGATACGATACTAGCCGATTAATATAAACAATTCTACTAAAAAGAAAAACGTATAAATTGTATACACAAATGGTTAGCTGGTTAGATGGGTGGTTTGGGATGTTGGTCTATTTGGTTAGGTAGATGGTTTCATTGCTGATAGTTCACTATTCACATTAATATATATACAAAATTGTTAATAGTTAAAAACATAAGTTAAATGCATTTTCTAACAACAACAACAAAACAAAGCAAAAACAACAGCAGCAAACATCACACAATTTTAATAAAAAATAAAAAATTTTTTTTGAAAAAAAAAAAATTTATAAAATGAACAAAATTTCTATATTCAAATAACAAGAACAACAAATATCAACATTGTCTAAAGCATTTATATAATAATATTTTATATTTTAATAACATATATTTATTTATTTATTTATTTTAATTTTTTTTTTTCAACTCATTTTTAAAAAAGAATTAATATAAACGTAACAAAAAAAAAAATTAAAAAAAATTAATATGAAAACAAAATAAATGAATTAATATTATTACTCTGTGTAATTTATTGTTTGTTTTATTATGATGAGTTTTGATAGCTTTAAAAGTTATTTAATATTATTAACAGTGAAATAGAAAATAATTTTTTTTTTTATATATAAATGCTGTTAATTTATAGCAAAACCGAAATTATAATATTTTAATTGAAATTTTATTTATATTTTTTTTTTTTCATTTCTCTGTTACATAAAATGTATAAAACATATAAAATATGAGAAATTATGAAAATTTAAAGTATAAAGCCATTGCAGCATTAAGTTCATCATAATTTGTATTCGATAATACAAAATAAAACTGTTGCATCCAAATATTTAAATTACATAGCACAACATGTATCATCTTTATATTAAATAAATAAATAAGATGGAAATTTGATTCATAGGCTCATATCGATGTATTTTTACGAATATTTCCATTAATGGATTTCCATTGCTATGAACGCATGAAATAATTTAAATGTAAAAAATATATTAAAATATTTATAATAATTAATTAGTATTAAATATTTCAAACAGAAAAAGAAAATAGTCCGCCCTAATAAATTCTATTTTTAAAAAGAAAACAACAAAATACTCTACTTTCATCAGCAAAGTGTTTCTGTTTGTTTACAACAAAATGGTGGTAAGATAAAAGTAGAGACTTCATAACCATTGGCACATAAACCTTGTAAAACAACAACAATAATAACAAAAATATATTTCCAATTAATTTATAATTGAATAGAATTTATAATTAAGATTTATTATTAACATAATTGAATTGAATATAGTATTTGTGTGCGCAAGAAAGGACACATAAAGGATCCTTTTATTATTATCTACATCTTCTTCTTTTTTTTTCTTTTTTTTATCTATTTATATAAAATGATGGAGTGTTATATAACTTTCTGTACCAATGTCGTTATACAGTTTTGTATATTTGTACAAAAAAAAAAAAAAAAATTTGAAAAAATAATTTAATTTTTTCACATTGATAAAAAAAAAAAAATACAAGAGATGCTAGTTCGTTAGTTAGTTAGTTTGTTAAATATATTTATTTTTATTAATAATATAATATAAAAAAAAATGGTAATAACGTTAGTTTCAGTTTCCATTTATTTTAACATTGGTAAAACTTACCCGTAAATTATAACAAAAATTAAATCCTTTTCTCTCCCTCTCTACCTATGCTACTATTATTTTAGTATAAAAATAAAATAAATAAACGAGTAAATACAATATAAGTTAAAATAAATCTAATTGCTGAGATGATACGATTCAAATGTTTATAATGAATTCTCATTGAATGTGGTTAGTTGCCTGTTCTGACATTCAACGAAAATGGTAAACACTCTTAAATTTACTTATTAATAGTAACATGCTATTGAAAAACTGAATTTGGTAAATAGAAGAAGAGGAAAAAGAAGACGCTAAGATGCCTAATTGGAAATTTTATTCCTAATACATGCAACATTAGAATCAGAATCGTCATATAATCTCAATGGAAATTACGTTTAATGATTCATTTTGAAATTTAACAAATACCAATAAATTATTTGAAAACATCGGCTACGGCACATAACTAGAGAACAAACTGTAAATAATATTATCTACCAATGCCTCATTTACAAAAATTATTTTGATTTCTTTTGAATTTGAATTTTCTATTATTCGAGAAAAAATTTCTATGGTATAGAAAACTGGCTATCTGTTGGGCGTTATTTATGTGAAAAAAAAAAATAAAATTAAAACACCACCTTTATCTAATTATATATTTAAATAATATATATAATATTCCACCCACAAGAGCTACTATACTAAATATAACGACATCTACTTCCTAACATTTATCATACTATAAAGTTAAATAGCCTTTGGCTTTTCCATCATGTTTTATAATTTTCTAAATACTTTTCGTAATTTTTCTATTTTTTTTTTGAGAACCGAATGTAATTTATAGTAAAGTAGACTAACGCTAATAAATTTAGAAAAGGATGATTTTGGAAAATAAAAAGAAATTATAATAACCCTACTAGCAGTTACGAAAATTTATGCTTGAAATGTTTTCATTATAAAAGAGATATAGAAATAAATTGGACAAAAACAAGAGATTTATTTTAGAAAACTAAAGACGTCCTTAACCAGATCTAGTCAACCCAAATATTTTATTTTCAGTCTGCTAATGAAACGCAACTTTCAACAGACTTTTGTAAACTCTTAAGATTATTTTATAAATATAATCAAACTGTACGGCTACTAAGGTTTGTCAAGACCTGTTTTAAAGGATGATTTATTTTTTATTTCTGTTATAAAATCATTTTTAACTTACCTTTTATAATTTATACACAGTAAAGTATATTCTGGGTCCATAGATATACTTTAGAAATAACAATATTAATACAAAAAAGTGGGTTTTAGGGGGGGGGGGGGGGGTGGTTATAAAATGTGGGTGTTTTAAATATTATTTGAAATATATATTTTTTATATATATATATATATATTCTAGAAGGATAAACATGGAGTGAATATTTTACTTTATATTTTAGACAAATAGAAAATTTTCTGCTGAAATTACTAATTTATAGTTCAGAAAGTGGTTAGAATTCCTTTATATATGCAAATGTATATACATATCTAATATAGAATTAAAGTAAAATAAAGTAAAGTAAACTTGTTAAAAACATATTGTAGAATCTAACTCACAAGTTAACCATAGTCTAACTTTTTGATAAATAATTTAAAAAAAATATATATATATAAAAATTTAACAAAAAAAAAAAAAAAAAAAAACAGAAAACTAAAAATGGTAGTATCAGCCAGATGGTAAAGAGTTTTATGGTTAAAAAGTTAGAAAATTGTAAATAGATTTGGTTTTGCTTAGATCTTCTATTATAATATTTAGTCATCTTTTATACATAAAATATTATTATATATATATATATATATACCTTTACATATAACACTTTAACCAATCTAAAACTTACTTTTGACAAATAAAATATATTCCAACAAAAATAGAAAAAAAAAAAAAGTTGGATGAACCACAGTATATTCTAGTTTTATCCTTTATTTAAAAAAAAAAGAGGGGAAAAAAAATAAATAAAGTAAAAGAAAAATCATACAATATTTTCTAATCAAGTCAAGTTTTTATATATATAATAGAAATGTAATCTATGCATTAAAACATTTTTTTTTTTTTAAATAATAAAATTACTGAGAAATGTTAGACAAGAGACAGTTTTATTATTTTTATCATATAATACTATGCTTCAATTTGTGTATCTTTTGTTATAAACATTTTATATTCATTATTCAATTTATTTTATTATTAAAATAATAGAAAGATAGAAATAAAATTAATTAAATAGTTTATTACACAACTGCAGAAATCTTTTTGAAAGATAACGAAAAAAAAAAACATTCAGAAAATTATTTAAATAATAATATTAATAATAATAGAAGAAAATAACTATTATGCTTTTTATCAATTTAATTAATGTTTTTAAACTTTTCAAAGAAATTTGTTCAAAAATAACCACACCTAACCACATTAAAAGAAAAAAACAATTAAGATATAAATAAGATAAAATTCAATTTCAATTGTTTAATATAATTATAATTTTATTCTTTTTTTGTTTATCATTAAAACGATTTATTAAATATTTTTCCAATGATTATACACCAAAAGCACACACACACACCCACCCATAAATACATCATCGAAACTAATCGAAAAACAGTTTTGGATGGAGAAATAAACAATTTCCTTTTGTGTTTTATATTTAACACAACATTGTGATCATTTTCAATAAATATTTTATTTGCATCGATATATATACATACGTTTTATATATTATGACAAAGATAAATTACCTTTATAAAGTGGACAAAAAAAAAAAAAAAAGAATACTTGGACTTTGTATTTTAATTAAATTGTTTTGAAAAAAATAAAATAAAATATAACACTAAGCTTTATTGCGACAGCAGTAGCAAAAATCTTAATCTACTATCATGAAGGATAACCACGAAACAGTGAAAATACGTTTTTACTTTCATTTTTAACAATTGTCAATATTTTTAAAAAGTTTTCTTCTGAATTGTTTTTTTTTTTTTATTATTTTCATTTAATTTGGTTTATTGCGATTTATTTGCTTATTTTTTTGTGGATTCGACAACAATATGCACTTCGCCTTATTGCGAAATAGATTTTTTAGTTAATTTAGTTAATGTCGCTAGCCGATTTATTACAATAAGTTTTTCATTTTACACAAATTTGCATATATATATCGTAAAACATTCTGCAACATGTCGTTAACATTTTATAAGAAAGTTTAATTAATTTATTTATTGCGTGTATTGGAAAAAGAATTCTATTTTTTAGCATAAAACGAAAATAGTTTTGTAAAGATAAATGAATTCAAGTTGTAATAAGGGTGTACCGTTTTATATTCTAAGGGTTGGCCGGGCATCAAGTAACTAAATAAAAATAAAAAAAAATATAAGGAAGACAAATAACTATAAAATAAAAGGGTTCTTCTCTAATTTATTTGTTATATAAAAATAATTGAAATTTATAAAGAAAGGATACGGTTAAATGTTTAATGGTTAGAAAACATTGGGGTGTTTCGCATTTTAGAAAATTTTTAGGTTTTAATGTTTTATTATTATGTATATGCAGGAATTTACCATTAAAACACACGCCTTTTTTAAGCTTTTAATAATCTTTTTTTTTTGCTATAATCTTAGAATAAAATATGTATTAAAGATTTATATTATGGAAAAGAAATAAAGAAAAAAAAAAAAACATAAATAGCCATATTTAAAGTAAAATAACGACGAAGCATATGGGCTAATACAAATAGCCATTCTTATAATTGCGTAAAATAACCCCATTGTCTATGAATTTTTTTTTTATTATTTTTTTTTAATTATTTGATCTAACAACGAGAAAATAAATGGATTGGGTGGTGAAGTACAACAACAATGATGCTAAAAGTCATTACATTAAAATGTGTTGAAATACTCTTAGCATATATAACATAAAAACCGTAGTAGAAGCAGTAGCATCAGCCAAACCCCTTTAAGACGTAAAAACACATTTATATAAATATGCATAGAAAATTAAATGTATATACATTGTTGCTATTGCTATTACTGTTTCTGTTGTTTCTATTTTTCATTAGAAAATTAAAAAAAAAAAAGAAAAAAAAACAAATTTTCTTTTTTTCAACATTTCTATGTTACTCCATACCATTTTAGTTTACAAAAAGCATGTAAAAGCTTATACATACCTCATGAGTTTTTATTACTTATTATCTATCTATGTGTGGTGGTTTGTTTTTCATCTTTTTGTTATATTTTGTATAGAAATTATTTGGATTTAATCTGTCCGGACCGTATCGTAAACGTTAACAAAAATAAAAAAAAAAAACCAAAGAAGAACCAAAATTTGGGGGGATGATGATTATGATTCTTCTTCTTTATTTTATTTTATTTTATTTTATAATTTAAAATAACCAAAGTACATGTAGAAAAGTTTATGGATCGTAAAGACTCAAGAGCTATTTTGTTTTATTTAGCGTAATTTATATGAAATAAAACGTACATTATGGTTTGAGTATAGACTTAGGTTGAGCTGTAAAAGTTTTTCTCCTTTATTTAACTTTTCATTATATTTGTAAATATGCAAAGATAATTAAAAATAAAAATTAATATTTCCATACTCATAATATTATTAAGCAAAATGTTAACGTGTTCGAAGAAAATTAAAAAGATTTTACCAAAAATACCTAAGAACTATTGCGGTTTAATAAAATTTCTCTTCTTTTTATAATAAATTTAAATAAGGGATAAAATCCTTTATTTTTATCAATAAAATTTTATTCCTTTAATTGCATCACCCCCACATATTCGTTTTAGTAGAAAAAAAAATAAAACAAAATAAAACAAAGTATTATTTTTATTTTATAAAGAAAATTATGCAAATTGCTTTAGATAATAATCGCAAAGCATTTATTTAAATTAAAATTAAAAAAAAAAAAAAGGAAAAAAGCTAATATGAAGATTCTTTTTATATATACAAAATTTTTTTTTTTTTTTTTGTTTTCAACAAAAAATTATAATAATAACGCAGCGAACACATTCATTAACTGAAGCATAGAGCTGGGGACACTAACATTAAATTGAATGGAAAAGCAAAAAGATTTCTATGTGTTTTAAGTAATTTTTTTTCATTTACAATTTCCAACAACAGATGTGACTTTCATTTTTATTAAAAAAAAAAAGAAAAAAAAAAAAACTCACTCATTGCGATATCAGTAATGAAAAAAAAAAAAAAAAATTATTAATATTATAGCTTATAATTAATAATAATAAATTTATCTAAAGGTCGTCGTTTTAAAGCAATACATGTCTGGCTAATACTAAATATATGTATATAAAAAATAAAAGTAAATTAACTTAATAGCAAACAAACATGGAAATTATGTTTTCCCATGTGAAACAAAGAAAAAATAAAAACGCTAAGACTAAAATAACAAAATTAGAGATCATTGAGCTTTATAATTTGTTACAAATTAAACTTAAATTAAATAATTGTCTAATTCAACAATATAGAAAATTATTTATTGATTATTTATGAGATCGTAAATCATATTGGTAAAGTCTTCGTTGAAATTTTATCAAAATAGCTATAAATTTTAAATCTCTTGCAAGTTATTTGATCTACGTTAAACATAAATAAATAATCAGCACAATTTAAATTTCAATTTCATTTTTAATTCTCAAATAAAACATTAAAATTAATATTGAATAATAATAAAAGATGTCCAAGTATTAGGTTATAAGACTGTTTCTCAGAGTTTTGCACCAATGCGAAACAAATTAGAAATTAGAAAATATTTATTGATAATAATTATTAATTTATTAAAAAATTGAGAAAGATCTTAAATGTTCTGTATGTGATTTTTTTTTTTTTTTGTACTCAATTCAAACATTTAGTATAGAATAATTTAATTTACTGTGACACATAAATAAAAAAACACAAGAATCCTGTGATTTAAATTATTTCAACTACGGGATTACGGAACCGAAAAATTTGAAAAGATCAGGAGTGACTGCTATAGCTAAAATAAATAACATTCGTCTAATCAAATTGATTATTCCCGTAATCACCCATTGATTTTCATAAAGATTTTTGAAAAATTCAAACAAAAGTCAAAAAATTCTAAAGAATATTGTTTTAATTATTAGTAATTATAATTGTGATAAGGAATCGCACATGCCATTGTGTATTATGTCGATTTTTAAAATAACTTCTGTTCTTTCCGATTTCATTAACAATAAAATGATATTTTATCAAATTATCAGCAACTGTTGAAAAGCGTCTTAAATGCGAGATTAAATTATCATTTGAATAACAAAAAAAAAAAAAAAATAAAAACAAAAACAAAACAATGCTTAAAAATAAATTCACTTAAAAAAAAAAAAAATGGAAAAAAAAGGAAAAAGCAAGAATTTGAAAAAACGACTGTGGTTTAAAAAAGTAAAAATGTTTTAAATGAGTACAAAGAGACCATCATTAAGTACGTATTATGTGTTGCTTGGTAAACTAATAGACGTAGGATAAAGTTTTTTTTTTTTTTTATTACATATTATAAAAATTAATGATGAAAGCAATAAAGTTTTATAACTAATTTGTTTTTCTCTTCATTTCTATTTTTTTGCAACTTGGTTTCCAAGCGAAAAAGTTCTAATGAATATTACGATTATGATAAAAAAAAAAAAAAGAAAAAACGAAAAGTTTATTTTATTTTATTTTTTTTTTTTTTTTTTTTACATCTCATTAGATTTCAATTTAACATTTTTTATTTTCTACTTTCAGTCCCCTTTATACTGAACTGATTACTTTGTAGAAAAATTAAATTACCTCCCCATTTTTATTTAAACAGTATAGAATAATATTGAATTGAATTTAATTTAATTCTTGTGTGGATGTTGGGTATACGGTACTACTTCAGTTATGTGGTATGCAGCAATAAAATATTTAGATAATAATTGAAATTATTAGAAAATAACACACTAATGTCTCAACAATGTTACCAATTTTATTTTATTTGTTTCATTTTCTGTTTAGATGTTTAACAATAAAAAAAAAAGAAAAAAAAAAATTATAGAGACTTCAGAGTTAATATCTAAATGGAATTTCTTTACATTAACAATAATATTTACATAAACATAAAACATAATCATTAGCCAATTGTTGTAAATTTTTGGAAAATAAATTCCATACATATCTTTGATTAAGATTTTTTTTTTTTTTTGATTTTAAACGATTTAATCAATATATCTTAATCGTGTTACTAAACTATACAATTGATACATCAAAGACATATTGATTGAATTCCTATCAATAAACCGTAAACATGATAAAATTGAAATAAAAAAATTGAAATCACAAAATATATCGTAAATTCGCGCCTTAAATTTATTATGCTTTACCTATAAGCAACTTTTATCAATTATTTTGTTATGTAAAAAAAAAAAACAAAAGCTTTTCAAGTACCAACACACAGAAATATTGCTTTTCTTTTTTATTCCATCTATTAAAGCTTTTGTTTTCTACATGAAACACAAACGTGATAAAAATGTAACAAAAAAAAATATTTTTTCTGCGCAAAAGCCAATTGTCATTATTCGTTTTATTTATCAAAATAAAAAAAAAAAATTTATGAAAAATAAAAATTGTATAAAAACCATGGGTGTATGTGTTTATTTCGTATTTATTAAAGAGTACAGACAATGTCACGATGAGCAACATGGTGACAACTTATGCTCTCTATAGACTCCATTTTTTTTTTTTTTTTTTTTTTTTTTATAAAATTTCTCAAAGATCCCTTTTACATACGAAATGTCGTCAGACCAATACTAAATAATCTTTCTAATTGTAAAATTTTCAGCACTTGCTCCTTGTACAATGTTAAGATAGTAAAATATTATTATTTTAGGCAGCCTATTTTGTTGTTTTTACAAAGCAATATACATAGCTATGCAAGCTTTGATAGTTTTGATATAAAATGCTTTCTTGTCCAGAATGGAATTATGTTTTTATTATTATGCTTTATTGAATAAATCAAATATTTAATTTAAAACGTTATTTAGCGCTTAATATTGCTATTTTAATTTTCAACTTTTCTTTTGTTTCAGGATACAAATAACTAGCAGCTGCTGGAAGCTACTTTTTTCAAAATGGCGAATCTCCAATCCGAGTACAAGAACACAATAAAGTAAACAGACGACATAATTTTATGTTTAAATAAAAAATTTCTGCTTATTTTGTGTATTTTATGAGAATAATAAATAAAAATTTGTAGAATTGTTGCAAAAAATTAAAAAATAAATAAATAAATAAAATTTGTATGAATAAAAACCGCTTTTATTGCTTATTATTTAATGCATTTGTGTTTTGAATTTTTAATTAATTATTATTTTGCATGAATGCTTTTTTTTTTTTTTTAATTTCGCTTTAATTTTTATTAAAATTATTAGAAATATTTAATGCTTATTAAATTAAATGCTGTAGCAATTCAAACCGCTTCGTGCTAATTTTATGTTAGGTAATAATTATGTAGCACGTGCTGGGTTAATTAGATTCGAACATCAACAGGAGCCACACCAATAATAACAACAAAGATCATCATCTATAACCATATTGACAGTAAATAATATGAATGTAAGAAAACGAAACCACACTATCACTGAGCAGATAAATATTGCATTATTTTAATCCCACTAATTTAACCCCACAATTTTAACAAAGTATGGTATTATTTACTACTTACCATAAAAATGCCTCCAAAATATTTAAAACTTTACCAACAAACAAAAAAAAAAAAAAAAAAAAACTAACAAACCGAAAAATAAAAACCGAAAACCAAAGATAAAAATAAAAAATAAAAATAAAAAAAAGAAAATTATCCAAAAAATAATTTAAAAAAAAAATTTCATAAAAATTTCTTCTTAGTGAAATAAAATAAACAAATGATTCTACTTAATAATACCAACGTAACAAAAAAAAAAAAAAAAAAACAACAACAAAAAAGACGTTTGTATAACAGAAATTCAAAAATAACCGTTAGAAAAAAAATAAAAAAAAAAAACCGGTAAAAAATTTTGTTTACGAAAAATAAACCGAAAAAAAATAAAAAATCAAATTTTTTTTTTATCAAAAAAGCATAATAAACGCACCGGACACATCACACTGGGACAAAAAATTTTTTCGCACTGAAAATTTTTTGTACAAAAAAAACCAAAATGCAGTTATCAAAAGTACAAAACCAACAACAACAACAACAACAGGCATTGAGTAGAAAAAATTGAAGCAAGGAAAATAAAAAAAAAAAAAAAACTCCACCAACGAATATGGCACAAAAATAAAATTAAAAAAGCAGCAGCAGAAAAAATCCTGGTGTATAATAAAAAAATACAAACATAACACAACCAGCCCATCCACCCGCCACAACCATATACAGTTTTTTTTTTTTTTTTTTCCCAAACATATTTCCATGTGTTTTGTCGTTTGCCGGCTAAGCTAATGTGTGTATTTGTACGATGTAGCGCTTGCTTGCCAATGTATGAGCCGCGAGCTTTTTTTTTTTAATTTTCCCAACGAAAACCCAACAGCGGCAACGAGTGTAGATTACTTTTGATTTTTATATTTTTTTTTTGCCTATAAAAATTGTGTATATGTATGGGGATTACTTGCTTTTTTATTATTTTTTTGCTGCATTTTTATTGTATATAAATAAATTTCATGACTGTAGTCAATATTGGATAAATACAGAAAAAAAAAAATAATAATAATACAAAATTCACCAACAACAGCGAAATTGATCAGAACTGATCATACCGACAGTATGTTTCTGAATAGTTTTTGCTTAAATAGGAAAATACATGCAGATATTTAACATTTTGTTTTGTTTGTACCAAACGTGTTGTTTAGTTGATTTTCTTCTACGGTAATAATAATAATAATAAAAATAAATATTATTATTTCTATGGAAATTAATATTGTTGTTGTTGTTGTTGTTTTAATTGTGTGCGCTCCTGCTTTTCTTTTCTCATCTAAAAAAAAAAAACTTATGTACTTAATAACGCCATCTATTATTTAAAAGTTTAATTTTGGTTCTCCCAAGTCAAACACCAAATGGTTCTAGCCGTATCCTTCCTAAAAAAAAAAAAAAAAATAAGAGAAAAAAATTACTATTAAGAAATATAAATTCGCTACATAAAACATTTAATTACTCGAAAACATAAAAAAAAAGGTAAATTTTCAAATAACAATAATAACCGAATACAAACACAATGGATAAAAAAAAAGCATGTACTATTTCAACTATCAATAATGTTATTGTCTAGTGCATTTTCATTTATTTTATTTCTCAACAAGCATAGAAAAAAAAAAAAAAAAAAAACACTTTTTTAGCTGTTACAGGATAAATATACAAAAAGAAAAAGACAGAGTATATGAATCGGTAATTTTTTTTTTTTTTTTGTAGTATTAATAAAAATGTTTCCACGGGAATTAAAAATCAACAATAATACAATTAGTGTATGTGTGCTTCCTGTTTTAATATTAATATTTATACTTGCATCTTTAATTAATTAAAATTCTTCAAAATTTTACCAAACGGCTTTTAGGAAATTTATTTAAACTATATAACACGTTTCAACTGCAAAATATATATATATATAACATCCCTATGATGGTTTTAAAAAACTTTCCCAACAAATTTGATTTTCAAACAATAACATAAAGTAAGGAAATATTAAAAAAAAACAATTCATTAAAAATTAATTAAGCTTTGCATCAGAAATCATTTAAATACAAATTACACTTTGCTTTGCACAGAAATGTTTTTTTTTTTATTTGTAAGCCGCTTTTTGTTTCAAAATTTGCTAACCAAACTTAAAAACGTAAAAACATTAAGGACGAGATAAATTTATTTTATTTTTTTTTTTGTTAAATCAGTGAAATTAGTTATTCTTAAATCAAATATAATGACCTAACATTACAAAAATAATTTTCATTTTTAAATCTAGATAACTTATATTTGATTTTGTAACAAAAAAAAAAATAAATGAAAAAAAAAGTCTGAAACCATCTCATCATGTAAAACCGTAACAACGACAAAAAAAAAGCTAAGCAATTTTCAGCCATTTTCCAAAAAAAAGGACTTTTTATGCATATGTATGAGTGAGTGAGATGAATGAGTACTATTTTTAAACAAAAAACATTTTTTCGCTACTCTTTTCGGCCATTATAAAATTGTATCTAGAGTAATTGTTAACAGTATAGCAGCGGCTCAACCATTACCATGCGGTACAAATAAAAACAACTAGAACAAAAAAAAAAAAAAAAGTACGGAATAAAAAAAGGAAAAAAGTAAAACCCCATATAAAGTTATCACCCTCAACCGCTCATCCCTATGTACAAAATTAGATAACTTTAGTTAGCATGTGGCGTCACAGCACCGCCATTTGCCATCTACCAAAAAATGAACAATAAAATCCCTTATACTAGGTTACATGGCGAACCCAAACTCGCTCTTAACTCTTTAGCTAGAAAAATCGTTAAAAAAAAAAAAAAAAAAATGCTAAAACACATCTTTGCGCCCACAATATTTTTGCTGTACAATCATCATCGAGCGCATCGCTCTCTTTCGCTCTTATATCAATAAGATAAAATTTTATAATGTAAAAACTAAAATTAAAAAAAAAAAGGATTCCTAGTTGTGCACAAGCGCACGAATTGCTATGGTTTATACATTTTTCAACTTTAATGGTTTTTTATTTTTCTTTGTATTTTATGTTGTGGGGTGGCATAGCGTCTGTATAAATATACAAAAAAAAAAGCAAAAAGTAAAGGGTGGTCAAATAACGCATTCAATATAACCGCCATCACACTTTCTTTTTTTTTTCATACTATTAAGTCTTATACGAAACTCAATAACGTAAATATTTTCTCTCAAACCCATTTTTGTAAAGCACAAATGGTAGTATGCAAGCTAGCAGTTTTTTTTTTTTGTTTTATTAACGTTAGATCTGCACCCTCATCACCCATACCTTGAGTGCTTGAACGAAAGAACCTTGGGTGAAATACTAAAATAAAACAAACCCACGACGCCATAATGAGAATTTTTTTTTTTTTTTTTCTAGTATATCTCTACAGTAGATTCTAATTCTTAATTCGTCGCGATATTAATGTTTCATTAAAAACAAAAATAATTGTTAATGTTTTCTAGTCCCGAATATAATGATTAAAATAATGTTGCTTTTTTTTTATTTATTTAAATAATTTTATAGAAGCTTTTGTTTGTTTATTTTAAAGATTTCTTTGTACTAAGTTAGTTAAAAACACGCTTATCAGTGAAATACATCAATACCACGATACACATTTGCATTATTCACAATAACATTAATCTAAACAGCACAGTCCTAAACAGTAAAATCCAATATTAAACCTTTATATTGCGCCTTCATTTTATTTCATACTGGTAAACGTAACGTAATCTCCATTACTCTATGGTAGATTTTTTATTTAAAGAATAAAAGTATGTTATTGATTTTCTATCTAAAATGTAAATAGGTAAATTCACCTCATAATAATTATTTAAGTTAATTTGTTCTTCTTAATATAATTAGTGTCTCTGTTAATTGATTGCAAATATATGTTATAAATGTGACAGATAACAATCATAAACGATACATCATAATATTTATATAATTTATGATTTTGCTTGAGCTTTTGCCCTTTTGTCTGTATATTATTGTTAATAACATTTAAAACCGTTTTTGGTTTGAATTGAAAACTTCAAAATTCGCTACAATTTCATTCCAAAGAAAAAGAAAAAAAACAAAAATTAAAAATTAAAAATAGAAAAATTAGCAACAAAAGAAAAAAAGGTATAATTAATAATAGTAACAAAAGATAAAACGCAAATATCTAAAATAGATAGCAAAAAAAAATTTTTAACAAACCCCAGCCAAAGGATAAAATAAATAAACTTACACAAACATATTTAAAAAAAAAAAAAAAAATTAAAAAATGTTTTTACGCCATAAAATAACAAAAATTTGAATAAAACAATAACAACAACAAAAAAAAAAAAAAAAAAAAAAAAAAAACTCCCGGAAAAATAATAAAAATAAAATATAAAAGCATAAAAATGAAGGGAAAAATGTGAAACGTGCTTTAAATTTTTTTTTTTTTTTTTTTATAAAATAGAAAGAAAATAAAATAAAAAAAAGTTTGCATTTTTAAGCTCCACCCAACTGGCTAGGATTGGTTCAATTTAAAAACTTTAACCCTTGCATAAACATTTTTTTTTTTTTTTTTTGCCATACATAAATAATTATCCAGTTTTTTTTATTATACAATTTTTATTTTCTCTCGCTACACAAATACACAAGAGGTTGGTTAGGGGAAATCAACGATATTTTTATAAATTTCTTTTTTTTATTTAATTCTGCAATAAAAGTTTGTGAATGTTTTTTATGTTCCATACGCGTACATTTGTGTGTGTGTGTGTGTTTGATTACAAAACAACAGAAAAAAACGTTTTTTTTTTGGGAAACATAAAGCTCTAAAATAAAACATTTTTTTTTTTTTATATTTTTCAAAATAATAATAATTATCATTCGCTAAAAATAAATAAAATTTAATAATTTTTTTTTCCTATTTTTTTTCAAAATCATTATTATTATTATTATTATTATTGTTATCACATATTATTATTATTATTTTTATTATTACATATTATAATTATTGATATCATTATTATTATTATTATTATTATTTAACGATGTAAACGACAATTTTTAATTGTAAATAATTATGTTTTATTATTATTAAAAAAAAAGAATATAATTTTTTTTTTAAATATATTTTTATTTATAAATTTTTAATTTATATCAATTAATATTAATTGTAATTAATATTTAGTTACAGATTGTTAGGCCTGTTTAAGAATATTAGCATAATAATAATTCCAATAATTTTTTTGCTTTTTTTTATTGTTCTAAGCCTAACAAGTTTTGAACGTTATTGTAATAAAAATAATAATAATTATGTATTGCACTAGAAAAAACGTTATTGAATAATACGTGGTTTTCAGAGAAGAAGATCTATTTGCATAATAAGCATAGAATTATGCGTTTATATGAAACTACTTATACCGTGATGATTAACCAGACCGTATATGTGTAAGTCAGAGCTTTGGTTGCATATGGCACCGCATCATAACAAGTTAACTAAATTTTGATTAAACTTCAATATATATTCAGATACAAAGATATTTGGATATTTAAAACTAATTATAAAGCCATAAATTATCTGTTACACTTTGGTTATACACGAATAACACCACGTATTACAATACACTAACATACAACTATCCAAGCTTTTATTTTTATTTCGATCAACGCCAAATAGAATTGACTTTAAAATATTCTTTCAAATTAAATAATTATCTATCAGAATATGAATCTTAATAATAAAGTGTTTACTGTCCTGAAGTGTTTAAAGCAAATCAATTTTCTGTATACACTTACTATATAAAATAAAAGTAAAATATTTGTATGATATTGTATAGAGATGACCAATAAATAATGGTCATTAATGGCATTATATTTTGTACCTATTGTATTAGGATTAGTAAATATGATTGAAAAACTAAAAAATTATTATTATTATTATCATCCTGTACACATATAGGAGTTTCAGTCAATTAAATCATTGATTAAATAATATAAAATTTAATACAAAGCTTACTAAAAAGCGTTAAATATTTTAAAACAAAAATTATATAAAAATAAATTTTTTTTTTTTGAAAAACAGAACAAATTACTAATATCTAAGAATAAAAAAAAACTTAAGAATAATCATAGAAATCTCCGACGGTGATACAAATAAATTATTATTTAAAATGTATTAAATTTCATAAATTGATTAATAAAAATATACAAAATGTAATTGTTAGTGATTATAAATATTCGGTTAACTGCACTTAATTTATAGTAAATATTACTTTAATATTAAAATTAAAACCATTCTTAAATCGTTTAACAATAATTATACGTTATTAAATACAAACAAACTGAATGTATGAATTGAATTTTAATTTAAAATGTAATGAATGAATGAATTTATTTAATTTTTTTAATTTTTTTTTTTTTGTTAATTAAAATACCTTTTTAGTTACTATAATTTACTATCTAAAACCGGAAGAATAAATAATTATAATTGAAAGTAAAAATATTTTTAATATATAAAATTATGATTTAAAATAAATATAATATTAGATAACAAAATATAATAATAATAATTAAATAACCATGGCAATAACATTGAAATAAATGTAATAATTAAAAATTACTTCGAAAATTTGTATTAATTATTGTATAATCAATTGAAAATTATAAACTTGAAATTTATATTTATATATAGTACAAAATTAAATATGTAGTAAATATAAATTCAATTCTAATTATTATTATTATTATTATTATTATTATTATAATTTTTTATAATAGTTAGAAAATTATGAGTAAATAGAATTTTCACAATAAAACTAATCATAACAAGTAACGTCAAAATGTACAACAACAATTTCATTGAAAATACCTAACACACTATTAGTATCAACACAAACAATAATAGCAACAATAACAACAACAACATCACAACAATAATAATAAACATATGTATTTTATAATAACAATAACAATAACAATATAATGTATAACATATTGGTTTATAAATAGTATATAATTCAACAATTAGGGCAATTAACACATCTCATTGTCATTAACATCATTTTCCTATATAAATGAAACAACAACAATAACAGTTATAACCACAATACAACACACATCTATTAATATATTGATTTAATTTTAAAAGTATTTAAAATTTTATAATAATAAAGTATGTCATGTCCCCAATTACGATTATATATAAAAAAAAAAAAAAACCTACAACTTACCCCCACAAATTGCAAAAAAATAAAATAATAAAAAATAATAATGAAACCAATATAAAAAAAAAAATTCATTCAAAATCACTTTACGTTAATAAAATAACGAAAAAAAAAAAAAAAAATTATAGATTTGGGGTGTTAAAACGAAAAAAAAAAAAACATAACATAACATAACGAAAAAAAAGTTATATGAAAAAAGTTCATGAAAAGTGAAAAGCTTCGGAAATTAAAAATTAAAAAATTACTCAGCTGTCATTGTACTCAATTTTTATTTTAATTCATTTTTTTTTTTTTTGCATTAATTTTTTCCTTTATTTAAATTTATTTATTTGTTTTTTGTTTTAATTAATATAAAATAAAAATTATGTTGCATTATACCCCCAAATAAAAAATATTTTTTCTGATTTTCCCCACACATTAAATACATTAAATACGTTGGTAGTACTTCCTTTAATATATTTTAATGTAATTTTTTTTTATAATTATATTTGTTTAAAAAAAAAAGAAAACTCTCCGTTTATTACTGTATTGATACAGCAAAAATAATACAATACAAATTATTTACAAACACAAACATAACAAAATAATCAATTACGAAAACAAAAAAAACATTTCTGTCGAACGCGCGACTCTATGTCATGTCCTTCACCCATACATAATGGCGATTTTTTTCACGGCATTTTTTTTTTTTTTTTATTATTATTATTTGCATTTTTTTGTTGTTGTTATTTTTTAATTCAATTTAAAAAGAAAAAAAAAAAAAACAGCAACAATTGTGGCAACATAACAAATAAATAATAATAATAATAACAACAACAACAACAACAGGAAAAAATGCTTTCAATTGTGTTGTTATGTGTTTTGTGGGAATAATAATAAAAAAAAAACAAAAACTGTAATAGTGGAGACGCCTGGTTATTGATAAAAAATAAAACCTTACGAAAGTAAAATGTTATATACCATTTGTGAGCAGCGCAACATTAATGCTGTTATTGCTTATATCTTTCCTTTTTTTTTTTATTTATTGAATATATATTTATTATTATTTGTAAATATAGAAAATGAAAGATTTTTTTTATTTAACAAACAAATATGATACAGAGCGCAATAACAACATGAGAAAATAAAAAAAAAAAAAAAAATATGCAAATATCTCATAAATGGCTTTAGTTTTACCGGCATCATCTGTTTATTTGTGTGAATATGTGTGCATATATGTTTTTGTATTATGTAATATTATTATTTATTTGTTTACATTTTTTTAATTTTTTTTTTTATTTTTAAATCATAATATTAAAAGTATCAATAAAAGAGGGATAGCATAGCAACAGAACCAACGACAACAACAAAAACAGTAAACAAAGATATGATTTTTTATTTTTTTAATACGTTTAATATTGATAAAAAAAAAAAAAAAAAAAAAAAAAAACACATTTAAATTTATTACATTGGAGTCATCGATTTCCCGCTATTATTCGTTTCCACGTGTGTGCTAAAAATAAAAAAAAAACCGGCAAAACATTGACACACTAAATGAAAATCTTCTTCACCTTTTTCGATTTTATTTATTAAAAAAATTAAATAATGCAAAATTCCCCTACTTAGTTAAAGTGAATCTGTTGATATATCTGAGAGAGGAGCTTTGGGCTATTTTTTTTTTTATTTTTTTTTTTTTTGTATTGAATACCAATTTGAACTTCAGCATTGTCAATGTGTCATCAATTTTTTGTTTTTCCTCACTATTCTAGCCATAAACAATACAATACGAAGTGTAAATTATTGGATTTGATTTGTTACTTGTTCCTGTTGATGTAATTATAATTGTTATATCGGTTAGCTTGTTGTTGATGTTGTGCTACTACAAACAACTCTTTGGTAGATTCGTTTCTTAAAAAATGCGTTAAGCGAGATTTTTGTATTTATAGATATAGATAGACGAATAAATAAATAAAAATTACTAATACTAATTAACAATTGACAATTAATTAATTATTATTTTATCGTAAGAAATATCCATAAATATGTATAACCAATAAATTAAATCAATATTTCTTTATTGATATTTCATTACAAAATATGTTATTAAATTTCTATTTAAGATTTGTCTTAAGAGGATTTCATTATTAAAACCTTACCAACAAATTAAATTAAATGAAAAAGTTAAATAACTACATCAAATAGATAATCACATGAGGAAACCTAACAATTAAAGCTCCATTTCAATAACAACAACATTTATTCAAAATACTATAATTCCAGTATTATTCTCAATGAGTATAATAAATAAACAAACAAACAAAACATATAAATTAATTTATTCATGTTTTATCAAATTTCTTTTGAAATGTTTTTTTCTTTTACAAAAAAAAAAACAATCCTACGCTTTTTTCATTGGAAAAAATACAATTTTACATAATTAAAAAAAATTAGTGAATATTATAAATTGTGGTTACGGTTACTGCATACTCTGGTCCGCCTTATTACTTTTAACAATATAAATAATTTTGTTTTTTTTCCTTTTTGCTTTTTCCATTATCCTTTAAGGATACAAAAAAAAAAAAAAAAAACAAAAAAAAAATCAAATGACTTTTGTTTAACCAAAATTGAAAAAAAAAAAAAAAAATGAGAAGAGGATAAAAAAATAGTTGAATAATAAGACTGCAGTGTAAGCTTTTATTTAATATATCCATGGATTTAGTTTTTTTTTTTTTTTTTTTATCTTTTTGGTTTAATGAGAAAAAATGTTTTTCTTCTTCTTGTTTTTTTTTTTTTTTTCGGTATAAAAATCTCAATTTTACTTTATCTTGGTGTTTTATAAACTTTTTTTTTTTTTTTAATATTTTTTTTCCTGTAAAAACCTAGAGACTACAATCTAATGAAACTAAATGGTTTGAGTTCTACTTGAGTTAATTTTTTTTTTATTTTTGTATAATCTTTTGGGTGATAAAATTGTAAAGTAATACGAATAGACTAGGTTGTTTTGGGGGGGTTTTTTTTTTTTGTATGCTTGTGCTTTTTTGGACCCTTTAATTTATATGAATAATACATAGATCGTATCCGCTTGAGAATTTATATATACGTAGAAGAACGAAAAACTACTCTATATCCTAAAAGCTAATGTAACAGACATTTTAGTCAGATATATGTGAGGTCGAACAATATATCTTAGTTTTTTTGTTTTTGTAAATAACTGTAAATAGGGAAAAGTTGCAAGCAACCATGCTAAAAAAAAAAAAGGAAAAGTTGAGATTACGGATAGAATATGTAAAACACCCGCTAAAAGGATATTAGATTTTACTCTATCTGCATAACTCACACATTTTATCGTATATATATTTTTTTTTTTTCGTTATTCTTCTGTTATCTATTTATACAGAACCACCCTAGTGAGATCATCAGAAATTTTAGTACGATGTACATAACAAAAAAAAAAAAAAAAAAAAAGAAGAAAATTCCTTTCTCTTATTACAATCTGATTTTTATTTTAACTTTTTGTAATGGATAATAAATAATTATTATACCAAATTGCATATTGTACGTGCTTTACTTTTATTTATTTTATATTATATAGTTTTGCCCTTATATACATATTTTATTTATTTTATTATTCTCTAATCTACATGAATGTAAAAAAATAAATAATGTTCGGTTTTAATATTATATAAAAGTTTTTAATTTCTTTTTCTCTCTTTTTTTTTTTTTTTTTTTTGTTATTTTTAACAGCATATTCACATAAACCAAAACATTTTTTTATTATAATTGATGATGGAATTAAGGAACAACATAAAATATATTTGTATTTATATAAAAGCAGCAATAATATTATCTAAAATATAAAGCTGAAGTTATTAAATTGTAAATTGGATATTTTTCTTTATGTAAGGATAATGAAAAGAAATTATTTTATTAATTCAAAAAGTTAAGTAAAAGATTCTTCATTTATGTAATTATTTTTGTTTTTAATTAAACCATTTCCTAAAATAATAATATTTTACATTTGTAATAATTTTAATAATAATAATTATCAACAATTATATGAAATTATACAAGGAAACAATTTTATACAAATCATGTTAAAAAAAAAAAAAGAAAAAAAAAATTAAAGAGTTAGACCCTTAAAAACCCTCTAAATAAAAAAAAAAAAAAAAAGAGATGAGGCAGTACCCAAAAATGTATGCTTTTAATTTAACTCGCCACACACAGTCATTCGGCACAAACTATAAAACGCATTATAAAAAAAAAAAAGAAAAAATAATGGATTATTATAAACAACGTTGAATACACAGCACACCCACATACCATTCATCCTTTGAGAAATTTTATTATTTATTTTTTTTTTAATTCTCCACCTGAAAATGTAAATAGGAAATGTTACGGCAGCCGCCATATTCTTTTAATGCGAAAGTTAGGAGGTTTTGTTGTTTTTTTTTTTTTTTTTTAATATTACTGCAGCCAATCCCTATTCCTTTTTTGTTTTTTTTTTTTTATTTTTTTGCCATTACACTTTACTTTCCTTTCTGTTCCTTTCCTTTTTAAATTATATTTGTTTATTGTATTTATATTTCTCTTTAAAATTAGGGTTTAAATATTTTAATTTCTCATCCTCAAACATTCTTTATCGTCCTTGTTTCGTTTTTTTTTTTTTTTTTTTACATAAATTTATATTCGAAACATAATTTGTCTACTTTTGTCTCTACGAATAAAATCTAACAATTAGAATAAAAACAATGAATTTCCGTGACATAAATGTTTGAAATAATTTTTATTTCATGCAGATTACAACAAAATTTTTATTATTTTCTGTTGGGTAAATTTGATATCATTGAAGTAATAATTTTTTATTTTTTTTTTAATCAAAACTTCCAAGATAAACTCATCTTGATTTAAAAGCATAACACGAAACAAGGATATTTTTTTATTATTACTAATTTTTCAATTAAAGTTCATTATATCAGTCTTTACCTGTATTAATAATCTGTATTCATTTATTAATTTAAAACAGATACAATAACAATTACTTTGATTAAAAAAAGCACAGAGGAATATCTATCCACAGTGTTATTATTATAAATTTTTTGTTTTGTTTGTATAGAGAAAATATGACGAAGAAAAAAAAAAAAAAAAAAGGTTAAAATCGTGTAAAATAAAAAAAAAAAAAATTAAAAATAATTAACTGAAATATACTTGAAATAATAAACTTTGTATAATACTTTTACTTGTTTGTAATTATACGCATTTTTTTTTTTTTTTTAATTTCTTTTTTGCTTTGCAAAACATCAAAAGCGTAACCAAACAGCAATGGGGTCATCCCCAAGGGCATCATGTTATTTTCTCTTCTTATATATTAAAATATATTCTAATTTATCACCATATTATATTATATTTTTCATGGATCCCTTATGGTCGTGTAACTACGTCGTACTCTTTTGCATAAATTTATGTTGAAAATTAAAAATGGTGAAATAATGAAAAAAAAAAAACCAAAACAAAAAAAAAAAAGAAGGAAGAAAAATAATAACGAAAACTTTATGCTTTTAAATAGACCTGAAAAGGTTTTGTTCTGTTTTATTTTAGAATTAAAAGAAAAAAAAATGACAATACGTAGCGATACATTAAAATTCGCCTTTATTCGGGGCTCGACATCACACATGAGACCTTAAGGCTGAAATATATATATGCATATATATTGGAAGGCATTTTTTCCCAGTTAACAGTTAACAACTGAACAGTTCTCAAACCTTTTTTTGGTTTCTTCTTTCATTATTTACATAAATTAAATACGCAGTTTTCCAGTTTACTGATGTGAAAATGAGAAGAAACTCATATGTTTTTGTTGTTTTCTCTTGCAAAAAAATAAATTCTAAAAATTGATGAGATCCGTTGTCATGGATAAATTGGTTATACTTTCCTCAAACATAAAGAACTTTATAAAATAAAAACTCTAATACGTCATTTCCCAAAAAAAAAACAAACAAAAAAAACAAAAGTGCTAGTCCCTCTTAAAAAAAAAAAAAAAAAAATAATTAAACAAACAAGACTTTAAAGCTTTCATTTCATTATTTTTCTCCATTTTCTACAAATTTTATTTGCTTTTGTTTAAGCTTTTTCTCAAATAAATACTTGTCAATGGTAGAACAATAATATATATAAAAACAACAAACATATCATACCAGCCACATCTGGATAAACAATGGTCTTAAAAAAAAAAAAAAACATGTGTTTGCAGATCTATTCAATCGTTTTTTATGATTTTCATTATTAAAACAAGAAGAACAAAAAATCAAATCAAAGAATATCATAAAAGACAGAAGATAGAAAAATACGTGACGATTTATATTCAATAACTGGAAGTTTTTCCTGTTATTTGTGTTAATAATTTACTTGATTGATTCTATTCTATCTACATATTCTCAGAATAACTCTATTGTTGTGCCTTTATAAAAATCATTGACTTAATCGAAGACATATAAAATGAATTATAGAAAACAAAAAAATTGTCAAAGGTTTCATATATTCATCTTCAATTATTTATTTAATATGTAAATTTATTATATTATCTCTAAATGATATCATTCTAACAATAATTAATATAATTAATATTTAAAATAGAAAAACAAAAAAAAAACATAAATATCCAAAGACTATTTCACTGTTTGAATTTCTATACACGTTATATGTATGCTTTTGAAAAGATCCTTTGAACAATAAATCCCTTATTTTATAATTATTTTTGATTAAGGTAAATTCAAGTGGAAGCAATTTCATGACAATATATTGAAAAACCTATAAAAAATAAATTAAAAGCTAAGTATAAGGGCGACATTTAAATGGTGCTTTGTCTACACAATTCCACCCTTATTTCATAAAAGAAAGACAAACCAAAAAAAAAAAAAAAAAAAAAATGTAGAATAATAAATAAAAAGCTTATAAAAAAAAAAATAATAATAAATTTAACTGAGGTTTTATTTAATTTATAAATTTATTTTGTAATTATTATCAGCTAAATTGGATATAAAGTTATTTATTTTAGAGTTAGTTAGTTAGATACGTTAAACATTTTTTTTTTTTTTTTTTTTTTTTTTATTACCAAACTATTTCAAATCCCAAAAACATAATAAAATAAAAAAAAAAAGAGAGAGAAAAAAATGGTAGAAATTAAATGAAACAATTTAAATAACGCAAATAAAACGAAAACAAAGTTAAGTCCCTGATATTAATTTTGTACTCGGCTTAACTTTGACTATGAATTTTACTTTTCTACGTAGAATCCTGTAGATATGTAATATATATATATACAAAGCCTATATCCGGATCTATTTATCTTTTCTATATCTACTACTAACAAAATTCAACCTCATTTACAATTAAAAATTCAAAAAAAAAAAAAAAAAATACTCGAAATATCAACCACCTTTAACTCTATATGCTATATTTTAACAAAAATTTCACATCCCCAAAAAAAAAAAAAAAAGAAAAAAGATTTTCCCATTTCAAAAACATAGATATTATGTATATTGCTAGCTATATACATAGATATATACAATTCAAGTCTAGTATATATTACTTTTACATTGTAGGTTCCTACGACGACAACGATTCAATTCTATTTCTATATAAGAGAATAAAATGATAATAAAAAAAAAAAAAAAAAAAAAAAATCGTATCAAACAAGGCAAAAGCAAAGCTATATACACACTTTTATATGTTAAATTTAATAAAACATATATAAATATATATATAATATGTATATAAACGATTATAATATATAAAGGGAAAGCAGCAGTTTCTATCGAAAGCAGTTTGAAAATACCAGAAGCTTTTACCCTTTACATTCATACCAAAATTGTAATGTTATGTTCAAATTAATAAGAGTTTGAGATCTATTTTAAACAATAATTCCCTATATAGTATAGTTTTTTCCACCTTAAAAATCTTCTCATCCTTAATACATAAAACAAGAATAAAATTACAAAAACGAAAAACGAAAAAAAAAAAAAAAATATACAAATTTACGTATATTTATCACCCCCTTAGTAAATACTTATATATACATATACCACCCACAATAAAATACACAATTTAATGCCACCTCTTTAATAAATGCCATAGATGACCCCAACCACATTAAAAATAATAATACAAAAAAAAAGGAAAAAAAAAAAAATTAAATAAACTTTTAGCATTTTCGTCGTTATATATATATAAAACTTATGTAATATATTTTCCTAACCAAAATATATATATATATACGGCACAGAAAAATAAAATTATAAAAAGGGCGGCTGCACTGCGTGTACGGAATACGTGAAAGAGATTTACATTTTTCTTTCTTTTTTTACGTTTATTTTATTTTATTTTTATTTTTTTTTTTTGTAATGTATATCAACAAACATTAAAAATGTGCGTAATTTTTTTTTTTTAACATTTTGTTGTTGGTGATTTCTGTTTTATCTTTATGGTAATTAAAATAATAAGATGTGCAATACGTATTAAATATTCTATTTATTCATAATGATATAAAAAAAGAGTCACGTATTTATAGGTGAAACAGACAGAAATATTTTCTATAATATAGAAAATCTTACAATTTAAAGTTATTGCATACAAAAACCGTCTTAAAAAACAAACATTTTAAATATAACAAAAAAAAAAAAAAAAGCACCCAATAATAGCATTATTTCAATAAATTAATCAGGCAATTAGCGGTTATTATGTAATCCGAAACAGAGTAGAACAGGTAAAAAACAAAAATATCTCACACAAATTAAACAACAGAAATATAAAAATAACAAATAAAGCAAACAAACAATTTTTTTTTTTTTTTTTTATATAAAACAAATAATAAAATAATTGTTATGATCTGTTCGTTAGACAATTGAACCGAAAAAAAAAAAAAAATTAAAATAACAAAAGCTTTGATTATACTTTATTATGATTATTGTCCCTGCATTGGAAAGCACAAATCATCGAACATTTATAGAGACTAAAAAGCGTAACAGGAAGCACACTTTTTTTTTTTTTATTATAAAAAATAAATAAATTAACAAATGTGAACTATAGATTTTTCGGTTATTATCGTTGCAATAAATTTACACGATATTTATTAAGCTTAATATTTATTAAACGTTTCTTCATAATCAATACATAACGTTCTTATAAAAAAGCAAATTTGTAATCTGAAGTTACGAAGATTACGAAGGTAACAACTGCATAAGAATATCAGAAAGCTTATGAACACATTTGAAAAATAAGCACAAACAAAATTGAACACTCATTTATTTATTTCATTTTAATCTCTTGAAGAGCATAAACAAAATACGCATCAAAAATCACATCCTAATAATAAATAAAAAGTATTGAATTAATAATAAACAAATCAAATTAATTTCGTTTTGTGGAAAAAAATAAAAATAAAATAAAATAAACAATCAAATTCACACAACACCCAACAGGTATGAATTGTTTTTCTGTGTTTTTTTTTTTTTTTATATATATAATTTTTTCATTCTACTGTTGGTTAATATAAAAAAAAAAAAAAAAAAAAACTTTTTTTGATATGTTATCAAGGGAAATTTATCATAAAACAATTAAAAATGATAAATAAACAAACAAAAAAACACAAACAGATGCAATAAGTTCAACTGTATTAAATAAAGCTTGTTTCCTTATAAATCTTAAACCACAATTTAAAAATAAAAACAAAACTAATATTTACCTTTAGAACAGGGGTAAAGATAAAAATAATATATTTTACTAAATACATATAATAATAATAATAATAATAATAGTAGTGAATTAATTTTAAAAAAGCTAAGAAGGATTTAAACAAAAATTTTACTCAATAGAAAATAAATAATCAACGAATAAAAAAGATTAAATAAGCTCATTAAAATATAAAATTATAACAGTATAAAAGTTAAAAAAAAAAGAATAAAATTAAAATGGATTTAAGCGATCAAAGTTACAATAAAACTTAACGTTAAGAGGCATGGGGAAATAATATTAAAAAAAAACATCCATAAGATCCAATAATAAAAATAAAAATTTAAAATAATAATCAAACAACAATGAATAATAGGAAAGCAATAAGAAAAAATCAATGCTAAGTAATAGATAATAGAAAATAATTACCATTATTTGTTTTTTTTTTTTTTTTTTTTTATATATATAACATTGCAAATAAATAAATTACTTTGATTGTAATTGAGAAAGCTCACGTATTGAATGTATATCATATTTATTTTTTTTTAAATAAAATAAATCTATTAATAGAGTTATCGCAATAATCTTTTTTTATTTATATTGTCAACAAATATAATGGAAACCGTTTAAATACAGCAACACAACGTATTTTCCTTCGTGATGAAATAATTTTTTTTTATTATTTAAATTAAAATAATTATCATAATATTATAAAGTTCATCATTTAAATTTTTGCTGCAATACAATAGTCAGTATCTGTACTTTAATAAAAAAAAAAAAAAAAACAATTTTTTAAATATAAACATTAAAGCTTTTCTCTAGCCAGACGTTGCCATATAAATCACGTCTTTTGAATTAACAATATAAACTTTATAGAAATAATTTTTTAATTTTTTTTCTAATTTAAAGCTTCGTGTTTCATATAAAGGAAAACATTATTATTTTAATTAAAAAATATAATATTTTTACCTAAAATGTGTATGTGTATCTTTCAATAACAAATATTATATATATATAAATTAACAAAAAAAAAAAAAAAAAAAAAAAAAACAATTATTTAAAGATCATTAAGATTCTGCAATTATTTTTGATAATTTTTGCAAAAATAAGCAAAACAGAAAGTCTTTATTTTATTTTAATAATAATAATAATTATTATTAATTTTTATTTTTTGAGGTACTGTAAAGCATAGATAAAGCTTATGCGTGTATGTCAACAAAAATCATTCACCACATAGCAACCATAACTAAACAACACGAAACAAGAGAGCAAGTAACACAAATATTCCCACACAAGCAACCCATCTGCAACATCATTATTTGTACAGAGGCAAATTTTTGCAACAAAAAAAAAAAAAATCAGCTTACCAACTGAAAGCCTCATACCGCCGTTATGAGTGAGCTAAAGATAAAAAAAAAAAAAAACAAACAAGGTGGCAGCGATATGCACCTAACTATAAAGTAAAAGTCCAAACGCAAACGAATTTTACATGGAGCAGAACGTGCGGGTGAAAGCATGAATAAAATCCATAAAAAAGCGCGGAAAATAAATATAAAACTCACACACAGAAATTTGAGTGTAATTTTAAAAAATGGGCGGAGTTCTTGTTTTATTCAAATAGACCAATGAAAAAATGTTTGTAGCCCGTTACTTGTGCATGTTTAAAAACAAAAATACAAAAATCCTCATCCCTTAAGTCACTTGTTTGTTGTTGTTGCTGCTATGTTATAATAAACCAAAAACAGCCATCAAGTTGTTTTGGACGTTATAGGGTTTCCAACCCTTACTCAATATGTGTGCTTTTCTACTCTACTCTACTTTGCACATTAAACAGACATGAAAAGTACAAATAAAAAAAAACGATATAGATTTTGCTCAAAGGTTATATTTATTTTATGAAGCTTTTTGTTATTATTGTTCATGCTGATAACATGCGTAAGCTTAAAAAATGTGTTTGTTAAGCCATATGTATTTTATCAATCTTTCGAAATTTAATGATTTTTCACTTCTGATTTGATTTAAGTTTGTTTTTTAAGCTCCACCAACTAAAGCCAAATTTATAAACCTAAACTTTTTTTTTATTTTTTAATAATTACTGATTAATTCGTTGTTATCAGAGAACCCTTTATTCGATTCTAACTAATTATTTAACTTATTATTCCAATAAAGGTTAAGCAATTGGTGAAATTTTTTTTAGTTTATTTAACTGAAATTGATGCCTGTAAAGAAAAATTCAAAAAATCAATAATTAGGGCTTATACGAGTTTATACTAGTTTATCCCTTACATCAATTTTTATTTTTTCTTCGCATTTGTTATCCTTTTTTTTTGTTTCACTGGTTGCGAAATAATATACGCGCTTATTGCGAACGAATGGTACGTGTGATTGTATGTGCATGGCGCTTTGGTGATTAATTACAATGTAGAGAGATGACTATAACGAGAAATTTTTAAATGTATGAGCTTTTGTTGTTGTAGTTGTTTTTGCTTGGAATTTTATATTTTCCCATAAGCAAACAGAAAACAAAAATCGAAAAATAAATAAAATAAAACATGCTTAAATCGATCTATTGAAGCTTTTTTAAAGTTTAAAAGTAAATTTTTTTTATATATTAAAAGTAAATAAATGTGAAAGTTGTATATTAATGCTGCAATTCAAAGAACTTTACTATCATCTAAACGTCATAATGTAATTAACATAAATTTATGTATAAATAAAAAAAAAAAAATACAATAAAAATGTTTTCAAATGGAAATACTTTATCCAAATAAAGTACAAAGAAGTGCACACAAAATGCAATAAATTTAAATTATATCCGTCAAAAAGGATGGAAAAAACCTAAGCAAAAAAAAAAAAACTATAAATAGTATTAAAAAAATAAATAAACTTATTTAATTCAATTGTCTCGTTAAAGTAATTTATTAAAAAATTTTTACTTCAAATGTTTGCACTATGCAGCAGAAGACCAAAAAAAAAAAAAACAAAAACAACAACGAAAAAAGCTCTTGACTGACTACAAATAAAATAAATTAAATAAAAGAAAAATTACCATAAAAATGAAAACTGCCTTTTCTAATAAAAAAAAAAAAAAAAACCAAAACCAAAAAGGTAGATAGACACTGCAACTGAAGTAAATTATTGTGAGACAAGTAACTGAAAAAAAAAATCTATCATAGACATGGAATTTATAAAAAAAAAAAAAAAAAAAATGTTTAGATGTAATTCGTAACAAATGTAATAAAATAATTAATTTAAATTTATAATGAAATGTATTTACTTCATTTTATGAAAAGTTTGAAGTAAACAAATGTAAATTTCACTTAGGTAAACCTGAATATTTGTAACAATAGCTTCCAGAAATTTAGATGAAAATTCAGCATTAAATTGAAATCAAGTGTTGCACCTTTACAGCCTGATTATTATTAAATTTTTTTTAAGATACGCCACGTTATTGCATTGTATACCGGATGATATCTAATTTGTTAATAATAAATAAATAAAATGATATACAAAGAAAAAACTAATTTAAATGTTTCAGAGATGCAAATAAAAGAAAAATTTAGTAAGGCTGAGTACGGTCACTTGAATACCGTGTATTTATCCACGCTATTTATTTATTATAAATGTAGCAACGTTTAAATATATAATAACATGACAGAAAACATCTAGGATAAAAAATTAAATAAATAATATGATTCAACTTATCATTATGTCTGCTAAAGATGAAACATGAAAATTAATATGAAAAAACAGTGAATGATTGTTAATGTGAATAAAACGGTGAAAGCTTATGACAAACTTTATATAAAATTAAACAAATCGCTGTGAAAAAGAAACATAACCGCAAAGCTCAAGAAAACTAAAATGATGTTTTACTGTAAATAAATAAAAAAAAAAAAAATACTCTAAAAATTTATTTTAAAAATTCTGTGATCATTTAACAAAAAGAAGAAAAACAAATGTGAATAGGAAAAAAAAAAAGAAGGAATTATGAAGGGCAGCTAGCTAGCTAGCATGACATGACGTGGAAAATTAATATTACTGTACGAGGATAAAAAAAAAAAAAAAAAAACTTGACGCTTTTATTAACAAAAAAAAAAAAAAAAGCAAATATAAAATTCACCGTTTTACATAAAAAAAAAAATGAATAAAAATACAAAATAAAAATGGGATAACTTTGATAAAAGAAGGAAAATAATTATTATTATTATGTACACATATAAAAAAAAAAAAACAAAAACGTCGTCCAAGTTGATAAATGTTTTACTTGTGTAAGCTTTGGGTAATTTTTTTTTTTTTTTTTTTTTTTCTTTTATTATTATTTAAATTCATTTTTTGGTTGGAGGCCAATTGAGTTTGTTCATCTGTCTATCTACGTTTAGGAGATGATGAAAAGAAAAATATAAATCATGTTTCTGACAGAATTCTTCCTTTTTTAATGTGTTTTTTTTTTTTTATATATAATTATTTTATATTTAATACAAGACTCTGATTACAGAGATAAAAGACAATTTTTCTTTTGAATGAAATTTCAAATTAATAATAAATTATGTTTTTTTATTTAAAAAAAAAAAAAAGAAAAAGGGTTTATCACTCTGACATAATAAATATGGAGAAATTAAAAATAATAATCATTTGCAGGTACTAATTACTAATTTCCTACGTTATTTATTTAAATTATTTAAAACTAAACATGGAATAATATTTTATGAAGTATAAAAAAAATAAAGAAAACAGTAGGCAATAGTAAAACTTAAAGCTTGTCATATCAATCTTAAGATAGTTTAAAGCTTTGAAAACATATTTTAAACTTTTAAGAAATATTTTATTTCGAAATTCACGAGAAAATAGATTGATACAAATGTAAACAAATGGAATTTCATATTATGAGTCGTATTAAGTCAATTTTAAATATGTTGATTCATTTTGAATATCTCTATTAAAAAAAAAGCTTTCATTAAATGTCTTTTTTATTCTTTATTTTAAAAATTTATTAACGTGGCTAAAATTATATAAAATTGTAAATCAATTACGAATTATCAAAGTGCTATTGAAAAAATAAGTATAATAAGTTGTTAAATAAATAAATAATTGTTAATCAGTTAATCATTATAACTATCTTAGAATCAGACAACAATAGCCAATCAAATATGGTAAATCTACCAACAATAATAAGATAAGGCATAAGAACACAAATTAAATATATTATATTTAATTCAGCACCCAATAAAATAAACAAGTAATATGTAAAATAAAAGTTTAATGCACATCTTAAATCTTTACGATCAAAAAATTTTTTTTACAATTTCATATACAAACACGCTATCAGAACAATAAAAAACAAACAAATATTTCCTCTATTTTTTTTAATAATTTTCATAACAAAAAAAAAAAAAAAATTAAATGAAAAAGTTTTTTAATAAATTAATGTAATAGCAGAAAAGTTTTTAATACAAATACATTTCCAAAAAAATTACAAAATAATAAAAATAAAATTTGCTAGACATTTATATATATTTTTTTTTTTATTTTTGGTATGATAGAAGTTGTTGTTCGTTGGTACAAAACTAGTAAATTAAATTCAAAATAAAACAAATATTAATATAAATAATAAATATACGTTTGAAATATTTAAATTAATAATTTTTGTTGCATGTTGTATAAGCGTTGCTATAGAAAAAGATTCGGTAATTTTTTTTAATTTTTTTTTTTTTTTTGCTCAGGCCATAACAACAAGAAAAAGCACCAACTTCAACAGCACAAACCGAGTAAAAAGTTTTCATTCTAATTTTGAGGAAAATAAAACAATGTAGCTGGTTATTATTATTGTTCTTATGCAGATCGAGAATAATAATGTAAAAAAGCTCAGAAAAAGTTTGTCTACTTTTTTTTTTTGGTGTGTGAGTGTGTGTGTGTTTTTTTTTTTTTTTTTAATAAACTTTTTCCTATATCGTTACCTCTTTAGACATAAAAATATTGCACCAAAAACAAACGTAAAAGTTTTTTAATTTTCTATAAAAGGATTTTCGTTATTATTATATAAAAACTAAAAATTTAAAAGTTTCCGTTATTTTTCGAAACAGTTTTTTTTTTTTTTTTTTTTTTTTTTTTTGCAGCATAAATTTTTATTTATCTGAACAAAAAAAAAAAAAAAAAAAAATTATTTATGTAGATTAAAAAAAAAAAAAAAAAAATAAATAAAATTATGAATAAATAAAAAAAAATGAAAATTTGTTAACTTTTATTAGTCTTCCAGTAGTCATACAACTACGATTATAAAGTAACAATTTTTTTTTTTTTTACAAACAAATTGAACAATTACCTACATTATTCAATAATAAATAAATTGCAAAGATGTCAATTAATTAATTATCTAATCTAATCACTTAAATTTAATATTTCTATCATTCACCATAAAGCAAATATATTTGTTTTGAAATCTTATAACAAACTGATTCATTTAAAATAGATATTTAATTTCAATCAAATTAAACTTAAAAAATAAAGAGTGCTAAAAGAAAAATTAAAATTAATTGTATATTAAATTGACGATAGACGTTTATTTTTTCTTTCACCATGTAAAAAGCCAATTAACCTACATACCAAAAAAAAAAAAAAAAAAATGTTCAAAATCTAACTCAAATAATTTTTTTTACATCAAAATTTAATAAAAATGCTTCTAGTATTCTTTTATTCAATAATTAAAACTGAATAATTTGATTATAAAGAAACAATAAAAATTCATAAAAAAAAAAAAAATGGGAAAAAATCCAATGAATGAATTCGCTTCAATCAGCGTCAATCATTAAATTATAAAAAAAAAAAAAAAAAGAAAGCGAAAAAAAAGAAAGCGAAAAATATCATAATATATTGAGTTTCCTTTTTTCATTATTATTATTATTATTTTATTGAATTTAATTGTTTTCACCATAACGAAATCATTAAAATCAATTTCCTGTATTTCTTCATTCGTTTAACGATTTGGTTTCCTCATCGAACTTTCATCATTAGTTCATCTTTTTCTCTTTTTTTTTTTTATTTCCATTTTTTTTATTATCAATTGATTTTTCTACAATTGTCACAATTATATTATTTTCATAAAAAAGTTATTTAATCGAATGTTTTTACCAATTTTTTTTTATTCAAAAGATAATAGCAGGTGTGAACTAATTGGTTGACACCGTACTAATTAATGAATTTTTCATTTTTCCTTTCTTCTTTTGATCAAAAACAGTTACAATGTTTATACAAAATTAAAATTAATTTCAAATTTGTTCAATGATATTTAATTTAGCGGTTTTACGGTACACTAATTAATAAATTGAAATAATTATTTAATTGAGAATCACCGTATTATGACAAATCACACAAAAAGATTTTTTTTTTTTTTTTTGTTTTTCTCTACACCAAAATAAAAGCGAAGGGAAGTCTCATAACTTACGTTGTGGTTTCATTCGAAATTGGGAGTTTCATTGTGAAAAAAAAAAAAAAAACAAATTAAAACAAATAAAAACCACAAAAATGAAAAATCGCGGCAAAAAAAAAAAAAAAAAAGCATACACACAAAAGATTAAATTAATTAAGCCAACCACGTGTATGTAGTAAATGCAGTAAATACGGCCAGAAATATTACCACATAATTACATTAACACGCAATAGAAAACACAAAAATAAATAAATAAAAAATAGCAACAAATAATTATCATTCTAACAATGCCCTCCAATCAATTTGATATTTTTATCCACATTTTTTATTTTTTTTTTTTTCATTATTTAAACAGAATGAAATGAAAATTAACACTTTGTTACGTCATCGTGATTAACGTTTTACGATAGGAAAATTTATTTGTAAAATATTTTCCTTATTAAATCATAATAACGATGATTTTTGAAAATATGCGAAATTAAAAAAAAAAAACTACCGCATAAAACTGCTGATCAAAGATGAATTAAAACAGTAAATACCATCAACCAACAGATCAACCAACAGATAACATTTTTGGCTGTTTTTACCCATTTTTATTGATATTTTTCTTATTGAAACGTGATATGGTTACAAAAAACGTACGCAAAAACGATTAATTCATCATTAAAACATAGTTACGGAATCAATATGTTGACAATCTCTAGTGTAAAATTTTCTAAATGATCGGTTATCTGTTATGATACTCCATGGTCTATAATAAAACTAATAATAATTACATAAATAGTGATTTAATTATGAAAATTTTGTACAAAAAAAAAAAAAAAAAAAAAACAGTCAATCATTAAAAAATGTTTCTAGAAGAAAGTAAAATTCCAAAGATTTCCATAAAAGTTTAAAGAAAATATTTAAAAATTCTTATTTATTTTTTTTTTTTGCATAATTAAATTACTTGGAATGCCTACAAATCGGTTTTATAATCATAAACAATGAATAAAATTTAATAATTAAAAGTCTATTCTCATTACCCCTTATTACCTTAAATAAAATAAAAAACAAATAAAAAAACGATACGATTAACGTAAAATTGTATTTTTTTAAAAAAAAAGCACGTAATTGTAAAGCTTTTGTTATGTTTAATTAATTTTTCTCTTTTTTCCTTTTTTTTTTTTTTTATGCTGCAACTTAGCGATAATAATTATTACAAAAAAAAATTTATATAAAATAATTTAATAAAACAAAATAATAATCAATTAAAAAATGTTTCCACGTATAATGGAGATAAAAATGTTTATGACAAAAATATGCAACATTGCAATTGGCATAATAAAATTTATAAAACAATATAAAAACTTAGGATTTGTGAAAATGCATAAAATTATTTAAATTAAAATAGAAAAATTTTTTAATAATTCAGTAAAATTGTTTATATTTGGTTGTGGTAATGAAATTCTTTCAGTTTTTAGATAAGACAAACACTTTAAGTTAATTTTTTAAGCATAACTACTTTGTTCATTAAAAATTATTCAATTGAAATAAGCTTATTATAAAGCTAGATATGCCATGACAAAAAATTGATTAGCTATTATGATTAAAGGAAACGATTGATTCACCTAATATGCAAACTTATGGATTTTCTTTTCTATTAACCTTGATTGATTTCTATCCCATGCAACCAAACATAACAAAAATAGTAAAAACATTATAAAACGCGATTTTTTTTTGTTTTTTTTTTTATAATTATTTAAATAATTAATAAAAAAAAATTAATATATAGTCATTTTTGATTGGACTGAATACTTAAAAAAAAAAGCAAAAATATTTTATTGTGGGGTGATTTTATTTTTTTTAAATTTTTTTTTATTCAACACAAAAAAAATTACAATTGAATTTTTTCGCGTTTTTTCACATATAAAAAAAAAAAAAAATCTTCCTATAAAAAAAAAAAAAGAAGAGGAATGAAACGCTGTTACCGTTACTGTTGTTGTTTTCGTATGTATTTTTTTTTTTTTTTTTTCCGTTTTTATTTAATTAAAATAATTATTTAATAAAAAAAAAAAAAAAAACATTTATTTGTTGGTTGTTTTTTTCCTTTTTTTTTTTGTTTATGTTTATGTTTATAACGATATCATTTAATGTTATTCTTTGATTGAGTTTACATTCAACAAGTTGTGCCTTATGGACGGTTGTGTTCAATAAATATTTTTATTATTTGTCAATAAAAAAAAAAATATATTAGTTGAAAAAAAAATTACTTAAAGTCTTGAAATATTAATTTCGGTGATTTTTACACATATATTATGTGTTGTGTTAAAACTATTTAGTGTACAGTTTAATAGTAGTAATAATTATTAAATATAATTATAATATAATAACTAGACTAATAATGTATGTCACTATATCAAGAATTTAAATATGAGGTGTTTAATAGTTATAACAAATACAATAATAGAATCAACAAAATTGCTTTATTAAGGTATATAACAAAATATTCTATTAATACGTTCATATGTCATTATAACAAATTAATAAACAAATATACAAATAAACTAACACAACATAACATAACATAACATAAAACATAACGTAAACATAAGCATATAACACCCAGGAACAACAAGTGCAAGTGTTTTTGTTTTTGCTTTATTATTCAATTTTGTTGAATATTTTTTTATTTTTTCTTTTTTTTTTTTTGGGTGTTAAATTATTCTAAATACTAAATACTCAACTTGATATTTGATTTAAACTTTTATGTTACATATAGTATAATAATAATTGTTATTATTATTATAAATGTATCGATTTATATTATATTATTGTGCGATCAATTATGTTTCACTTTAACATTTCTTACTACCATGTATACAACAACAAAGAAAGAAAATATATAAAAAGTATTTTATGATTTAAGCTTATTTATTAAAGCATATACATATATTATATTATCTTTATCATAAATAATTGTATACAAATCATCACATCTAATATAACAATACATAACATTTCATAGAGACAGGATAAAATGCAACAACAAGTGCATTGTATCTAATAATACAAGCAATAATAACATCATAACAGTGTTTATCAATTCCTAGCTTTAATAATTAAGAGAGATTAATTTTCTGAATTAATTAAACATAAGTGAATTTAATTTTGTATGTTAATTACAAAAACAATTAATAATGTGTAAATGTTAAACAAACATATATATGGAAAGTGTTTTGTAATTAGTTTATAGATTTTTTTTTTTCTTAAGAAAAATTTAAAAAAAAACTCAAACTTTTGTTACATAATGCAAAAAGGTGAAAGTGTTTTAAACACCATGTAATACATATACATAGATGAATACTATAATTACATATTTATTTATATAAAAATGAAGAATTGTTTGAAGCTTTTGTAATGTTTTTGAAAATTTAAAAAAAAAATTCAGATAAACTGACATCCAAAAACCCTGAAAATGTTGTTGTTTTTTTTTTTTTTTTTATCCTTCCTCTTGAGTGACCAAAAGATGAAAAATTCAAATGTGCGTAAAGTAATTTATTTAATTTTTTTTTTTTTTAACTTTTTAGGTGCGGTTTACCCTTCTACAATTTGCTTCTTTTTTGCGTTAATTTTTCTTTTTTTTTTTTTTTTTTAAATCATACACATGTAGTTTGTATTATGTAAAATATTCTGTATAAATATATATATATTCGTTACCTTACATTTAGCTAAATAATGTTCAAAAGAACGAAATAGAACATTCAATAGAGGATGGAGGGTTTTTTTTTTATGTTTTAAAACATGCAAACGTGTTCTGCAAAAATTATAATAACCAACGCAACGGGAAAAAAAAAAATTTATATATATATATATATAAACAACATAGTCCCAGGGCTATACCCAAATTCCAGGTTCAAATTGTCCAAAAATTCATGCAAAAAAAAAAAATAATAATAATAAATAAATAAATTATAATCCCACGTCACACAAAAGGACTCTACACAATTTTTTTGTATATCATGCATTAATGAATGTTCATGGACGCAATATTTTTATATTACGCACACAATGATTCGGTTTTGCTTCTTTCTTCTTTTTTCTCTGCTGTTTAATATAAAACATTTTTGTTTTTTTTTTTTTTTTTTTGCGAGAAGGCATAAAGGATGAGCCAGCGTAAATGTACGATAGAAATCACTAAAAAAAAAAGAAAAATTAAATAAAAACTCCGCCTTTCCGGTTTTTTTATTTCCATAAACCGTACACACTTTACATACATTTCAAACGCATAAAATATGTGAAAAATTTTACGCACACATTGACAAGAAAAAAAAAAGTGTTTTTTTTTTTTTTTCTTTTTTTTTTTTTTTTTTCTCGTTCAAATCCTGCTGCCTTTACACTTACAAAAATTATACAGGAGTAGGTAAAATCTAGATTTTAAAAATCTCTCCATAATATCTCTCATTAAAAAAAAACAAAGGGATGAAAAAACAAATTACTGAAAAAAAAAAAAGAACGCACTGATAATACTAAAATGACAGTCAAAAAACTGAAAGCTCCGCCTTTTCAATGTTTTCTAAAAAGTAATATAAAAACTGTTTGTTGGTTTTTCATCAGGCGAAAATAAATAAAATATTTGAAAAAAAAACGCGCTACACAGAACAATAATATTTTACTTTTTGAAAAAAAAAAAAAACATTCTCTTTCTCTTCAAACACATTAATAACAACTCAGTTATGGCTCTGGAATGTTTTCGTTTTTTTTTTTTTTTCTTTTGCTCACATTTTTCCTTCTCATTCGTTTTTATTTATTTATTTTTTTTTTCTTGTTTGTTTAACCTTTTTTTTTTTTTTTACCCCTTTGTATATTCTAAAATAAAACTCAAATGGAAGTATTTTGTTTTTTTTTTTATTATTTACATGTGTGCGTTAGGGGTTTTTTTTTTTTAGCTTACAAAACTTAAATTACACAAAATTCAAAAGGAGTGGCTAGTAAATTACAAAATATATTTTACACGCATTATGATAGCTTTTCTTTTTGTTTTTGAAAGTTTTCGTAGTTAAAAATGTTCATTAAAGAATAAAATTACAAGTCTCGAATCAACACTTCATATCTTATTGTTTCTACGTTAACTTGTAACAACAAAGTTCTCTTTCAAATTTGATACCGATCAAACACATTTAAGTTTCTATTGCAAAAACAGTCAATAATGGCCGCTCAAGTATTTTAAGTTCTCATTAAATAAATACTCAATTTTTCACGTAAGGTCTTCATGAAAAAAAAAAAAAAAATGCTTTAACCACAAACAATATAAATTGTAAAAAACAAAGAAACTTTTTTGACTAATGACAGTGAGATTCTCTTGAAAAAAAAAAAAAAGCAAAAAAAAATGTCCTCACCGTATTAAATTCTCCTCCAGACTTACAAATCGATTAAAAATTTTATATAAAAATAAAACAAAAAAAAAAAAGCTTCCCAGTAAAAAAGAAAAACCTAGACGATAAAAACAGCAGAACAATGGGTACAGCAACAACAATTAAGGTTCTTCAGTGTGTTTACTGATAAAAGACAAAAAAAAAAAAAAAAAAGCATAAAGCCTACACTAACGTACCGCGGATTGTATAATTGGAGGTGATTTTATATTTTTTATAGAAGCAGACATCTTTTACGCGTTTGTATACTCGTTAAAAAAAAAAAAATTAATTAAATACACAGAAAGGTCAATCATTTATATAAATTTAATCTAAAAAAAAATAATTTTGTGCTTTTTGATAATCATTTTTATGTTTTTAATCGTTTTTGTTTATGAATTCTTTTAGATACACTAATTGCGAAAACTTCTGTGAAGCTGCCAACCCTTAAACATATGGATTTTTTTTAATAATAATTTTATTTTTTTTTTGTTCCTTAATTACAAAATTTTACTAATGATAAACATTTAGATTGAATGTTCAATTTTTTTTTTTTGGTTTTTAGAGCTAAATAAAATTTTACAAAAGATTAAAATATGAAATTTTTTTTTTTTTACACCCTAAACTCTAACCTTTGCTCCAAACCTATAACTTAACCTAGCAACCCTCCAAAAATTCTTATTTATTATAAACAAGTTTTTTTTATATTAATATAATGTGTTTACACCCCTTGTGTAACATTTTTCCATTTCATACGTCATGCACAGGAGTTTTTAACTGGACTGTACTTTCTAAAGAGCTAACCAGCAAACAATGAAAAATCAAAAAAAAAAATTTTACATAAACAATAGAAAAGGGTTATTTTTTAGTTGAAAAAAAAAAAAAAAAAAAAAAACATTTTTTTTTAACGAGAGAAAATAATTTTTAATGAAAATTACCCTTTTTTTTTCTGTTATTTTTAAAACAGCCATCTAGTTGACAAGAGTAAAATTATAAGAAACAGCTAAAAACTAAAACAACTTTCTATAGATAGCGCTGTATCGATAAAGTAAATTAACCCTTAAAATATTGTGTCTCTGATTAAATTTAGCCAAGCCAAATAATTTTTTTCTTATTCTAATTAGCAGCAATTAATTCAAAAATTTTAAATAAATTTTTTTACATTTAATCACCTTTTTGTATAATTATTTACTAAACAACTTATTACTTACTTTCTTAATAACAAAATATAAAAGCAATTCACCCAAGTTTTTTATATTATTCATTTCTAATCAGAATTTCAGGGTAACTTTGAACTTTTTTAACCTTATTCAAGTAGAAAATTTATCAAAAATCTATTGAATGTGTTTGAGATGAAAACTTTTATAAAATTTACATTCATCATCAGTAGCAGTAGAAGAAGTAAATGCAACAGAAATATAATCAAAAATATTAACATCGTAAGTTATACCAATGGTGCACGATGGTTATGATTATTATTATTACATCAAAGTAGCGAAATATAACTTTGTAAAGTTGTTTTATGAATGTTTGATTACACGACGATATTTTCGTACAAATACGTAATATTACAGTATAGAACTATTCATTCCTTGTGTCAAAGTATCGTCACATTATTTATAACGTTGAACTTTTACATAATAATAATAATAATAATAATAATAAATAAAAGAAATATCTAATAATATTTTATTAGAATAAATTGTTAATAGAAAATTGCACGGTGATGTGTCTTGAATTTAGTCCATGTTATTATGTAATTTTTCTTAATAATTTTTTTTTAAAACTGTATACCAAACCTATGTTAAATTTTTAAATAAAATTCTATAAATAATTTAGTAGTAGCTTGGTAAACTCACTTCTAGTTTATAAATTATTTATACACTTTTCATGTAACATATTTAAGTTTAGCCTGTAATAGACAAAAATATGGAATGTTAAATGATATTGTTATTGGAATTAATGGTAGGTACAGGATTATTTTTATTTTTTTTTTCATTGAGACATGACTGTTCTTCAATAATTTCATCAACAAAAAATGAACAACAAAAATTAATAAATAACCAAAAATTATTCATAAAAGTCGTTATAAGTTTATTTTATTTATTTTATTTATTTACTTATTCTATATGTATGGCTTTTATATTTGTTTGAATAGTAAGAAGGATATACAGAAAATGACATCAACAACAATCTATAGAAATAAAAAAAAAAAAAAAAACACTAAAAAAAAAAAGTAAAAAAAAAAAAAAACTTTAGAAAACTTGAATAGATGAATGATGTTGGTTGATGTTGCATAAATTTTAATAGAAACAAACATAATAAAGTAAAAACCACACATTTATGTTTCTATACATACATATATATAATTTTTTAAATACAACAACAAAAAAAAAAAAGAAGAAAAAAGTTTTTCATTGAGTTTTTCATCTCAATTTACTTTTTGGTTCATATTTTCTATTACAAAACCAAAGTTTTATTTTTATTTATTTATTTTTCTCTAGAACTTATGTTTTTTTTTTTTTTTTTTATTTCTAATTACGTAACGATAATTTATCATTTATTTATAATTGCAAAAAAGAACAATTTTTAATTAGTTTTTATGAATTATGTAAGATAGAATAAAATTTCCCATGATAATTTTGTTTCAACGAAAAAAAAAAAAAAAAACGTGTTTAATGCGCTTTTAAAAATTTTTCCCACAAGAAAACCGGATACTTACTGGTCAACAAAGATCGTGAAATTTTTTTTTATTCAAAAGAAGATGCTGAGTTGTTTCGATGTCTTATCCCCTAATATTTAAGTAAAGTACTGGTAACATGATTTTATTTGTAACAAACACCGAACAACATCCAGTTTCTGGTTAACTAAAACAAAAAAAATTAAAAACCTTCTTCAGTCATCTTCTCATAATTTAAATCTAATTTTATAATATAAATTAAATATCTAAAATAGTGAATTAGGTGGTAATATTGATAACGAATTGTTATTATTTATGTTCCCATATGTATGCTTATCAAAAATGTATTCTGTTTAGAAATCTATACAGATTCACCATACTAATGAAATAATACAAGTAATTAAAATCGACATTTGCTACGAAATAATAATTGATTTAAATAAATATATATATATATATATATATGTATGTATATAATAACAAAACAATATATAAGACATTACTAACCTACATATGTATGTACATACAGCCTTAAGCTTCTTTTTTTTTTTTGGTTTAAATCAATCTTATTTTATAAATGACAAAGTCCAAAATAATTATATTTTCCTTTTATATTTTCACCCTGGTGATACTAATTATATAGGGTGGAAAAGAAAATAAAAATCATAGCAATATAGTACACCCTAAATTTATCTATATTTATTTTCATTTTCATTTTTATTTTTGTTAACCAAAGTAAAGTTAATACAATTTGGGTGGTGAAGAAAGTTTTTATTTTAATCAGAAAACTACACAAAGAAAGTTTAAATATAAAATGGTGGACTGTTGTATGTATTTACGATGTTATGATAAATTTATTTTTTTAAATACAATATAAAACGTTTTATTTAATTAATTACGATACATTCTTAATATAATATAAATAATATGCAATATGATACCAATAATAAATGATTTTTATTAATAAATTGTAATAACAAAATAATAAATATAAAAAAAAAGAAAGAAAGAAACAAATTAAAAAAAAAAAAAAAAAAAACGTTTAAAGTTTTATTACTGTTAATAAACTTAAAGTGGAAAAATAAACAAATAAAAATCCAACCCATTTTATATAATAAAAACCATAACAAAACAGCAAATAAAAATAAAGAAATTAAGTTTTAAAAATAAATAAATAAATAAATAAAAACTAAAGGAGAGAATAATCATTAAAATCTTTAAGTATTTTCACATAAAATTTAATATAAAAAAAAAGAAGCAAAAGGAGAAAAACTCTACATCTACACAATAACCAAAGGATTATATCGTGCGCAAATAATAATCATAATAATACAAAATATAATAATAATAATAAAAGAAAGAAACAAATCAGGTTAGCCCCCGTATATAAGTGTTTTTGGGGTGTCATCATCATCATAAACAGCTACATCTAGATCATTGTTGGACCAAACTTTTTACTGTGCCAAACCGTTTTATATTTCTTCTTTAATCAAACTATACAAAGTATACACAGTGGGAAAATCTCATTTACCAAAAAAAAAAAGAAAAGAAAAACCTTTCTATCTCTCTGTGTATATAGAAATATAAATTTTGCATAAAACTCATAACGTATATAGAAATTTTGTATTATATGGCTCAGATTTAGCTTTAGCTTTAGTTTACGTTTAGCTAAAAGTAAGTGCGTGTCCTTTATATTATTATTTTTTATTATTAACGTACATAACGCACATAACACGAATTTATACAAATTTTACAAATGCAAAAGAACTATAAAAATGAAATCTTATTCTAATTTTGTTATTTTGAGAGTTGACCCATAAACTAGCATCAACAAAAGTTAAGCTGTTATTACGATGACACAATGTTATAAAGAAGAATTTAAACCCATCCCATATATGTGTGTATGTATTACATTAACGTTTATAGATATATGAATATATAAAATGTATCTTTTGAAACAGAAATAACAAAAATAATAAACAATAGCAACAAAATTAAATAAAGAAAAAAGACATTTAAAGTTAGAATAATTTCGTTAGCTGAATAAACCCCTGTATAAGTAATAAAGATTAGACGACATTCAAATAATACCCCAAGTTATACATTTTATACATTTATTTATAATTTTAATTTCTTTTTTTTGATCTAACTCACTTTCATTTGTTCGAAAATATAAAAATGTCCACCATTTTCTCACTAAATCAATTAAAATAATTAAATCACAAAAATTTAGTTAGCCATAATTTAAGTATATAAGTGCGTTAACACTGCTTATATACTCTGATACGAAGTAGCTTAACCAGTAACCCAAAATCAGTAAAACAAGACAAACAAACAAAAAAAAAAAAAAAAAACAACCAATCTACAATTCCTTTGTTTTATATATTTTGGATTAAATTGTATCAAGAAAACACGATGATGACAACAACATGGGTTAACAATAAAACTTAAATTAAAAAAAAAAAAAAAAACACAAACACAAAAAATAAAATGTAAAATGCATAAAAAATTTATAAATTCTTACAGTTTTAAACGTTCATCTCTGTTTATATGATTATCGAAGCTGAGGTTATGGTAATAACAATGAAATCATCAGCTCACAGACATCTAAACCAAAAAAAAAAAAAAAAATCCGATTTTTTAATAAGAGTGGCAACAAAAAAAAAAAACGAAAAAACCAAATAGACATGAAAATAGAAAAACATAAAAACTCAGGGAAAAAAAATTTTTTTTTTAGTTAAATAGAGAGACGATGAACGGTAACCATCACGTAGATTATTTCATTTGAGATAATGATCTTTTAAAGCTTAAAAACATTTTCGTAACATAACATTTGTTTGTTACAATTAACAATATACATTTCTACTATACATACGGTATAGACATATATATATATTGTACGTTGTATCAAAACAACCATGTATAATGGTATAAACATTTAAGTATATAGAAACGATAGGTGACCATAATAATGTTTAAGTATATTTTACAGTTTATATGTGACTTTTAGTTTTATTTTCATTATTTTTTTATTATTTCATTTACGAAAATCATATAGTAAAGTTTCGGTTTTTATTAAACAGAAAATAACCGAAATTTAAGTTTAACGTAAAGAAAAAAAGAAAAACATTTATAAAGAAAATTACTTTCAAACTAAACTAAATATTTTTTTTATTTATTTATTATTATTTTTTGGTGTTTTTAGAATTAAGCTTTTATTATTATGATTTTTTTTTTTTTATTAGCATACAAACTTAGTCACTATCTCAACATATAAACATTGTTTTTATTCTTCCTTTTTCTTTTCTATTTCTTTTTTTTTTATTACATTAACAAAAACTAAAGTGGTAAACACCTTTTGAATATTAAGGATTTTTGTATTATAGAGTTTTTTTTTTTCTATATAGAAAACAAAGGTAAAAAGTGAAATAATTATGGACACATTGTAGCAAAGTTTATAAAATGCTGTAGACAAACAATGAAGTAAGAAATTGTTTTTATCTATTTAAAGAGCTTTTTCGTTATTTGAATAATATAATAACAACGAATTTATGTACACATTATATTTAAATGACATTTGGAAATTTATTTAGGTTTCAAAAAAAAAAGAAGAAACGTGAAAGTGTAAATTCATCACGTTTCAAAAAAACGCCCTACATCCAATAATGACTAATAACTGATAATTGCACATAAATAATGCACAAATTGGCGTTTTCCGCGAAAGAAATAAAACACAAATTTGTATTAAATAAAATAAGCATTAGTTCATTTTCCGAATTTGATTTTGCGATCATCATTTTAAAATTTCTTATTTTATTTATCAAAAACTACAAACAGAAAAAACTAATTTTATAAAATATTATAATAAAAAATCTCTATTTCCTTTAATAAAATTCGAACATAAAAATAAATGTTTAAACATCCGGTAATAAAAGAAAAACAGACGCTTCCACATAAACGTTAAGCAATTAAACACACTAAAAAGAATAATTTTTTTAATTTTTTTTTTTTTTTTTTTGCCTTATCACAATTATAAATAAACATTTAACATTTTCTCATTAATGATAATTACTGTTTGTTTGTTTGTTTTTTTTTTTTTTTTTAAATAATAATTAAATTTAATTTTCTTTAAAAACAATTTAATTGAAAATTTTATTATAGAAAGTAAATATGGATAAAAATATTTTAAATAATTTTATTTTCTACATTATAAAAATGAATTTTCTTTATAATTATGCGTCTGGTGATATTTCTATTGTTTGCCTAAAAGAAAAACTACACAAATAATGTTAAGGAGCACCGGGGAAAAAATGAGTTTTTTTTTTCTCTTTCAAAATTTATAATTTATTGAATAAAAATTACAATTATAAATAATAACAATAAATACAATGTCCTTTGCTTTCCTACAACAAGCAAGTAGTAGAAAAAGGCGACAAAAAAAAAAAAAAAATGAAAACAAAAAATGTATTTTCCTTAAATAAAAAAGCAAAGTTTAACACCCTGCTTTTCTTTAAAAATTCACTTTATATTAAAAAAAAAAAAAAAAATGTTTTCCTTTTAAAATATTAAGTATAATATATGTATATATAAATAATTCAACAAAAATATATAAGTAAAACGGATGAAAATAGTAGTAAAAAGAAAAATAGTCTCCTCCGGTATAATCTACTCAATGCTCTGCCACACCATATATAAACACAGGACAAACTTAACGACAACGAAAATAATAACAAACATACAAACAACAACAACAACTAGAAGAACAAATAGGCAACAAAATTGTCACCAAGTCCTCCTCCTTCTTTGAATAGAATTTTTACTACATTGTGTATATGCGTAGAAATTAAATACAAGGAAAGCATAGAAGAAAATACGAAAAAGATGAAAATTAAGGGGATGGATGATGAATTTGGTTTTAAAATAATAATAACAACAACAACAACAAAAGTAACAACGAAAAAGGAAGAAATTTCTTCTTTTTTATTTTACTAAAAACCCAAAACAACAAATTTTATAATAAAAATAAACATATACAAAGTTTTCTATCTATCGTAGGAAAATTTTACTCTATCTTTTCGATCTTGTGGGTCTTACCCTTTTTTTTTTTAGTATTTTTATTTTTTTTTATATATAAGGGATGCATTTTAATATGTAAAATATACAACAAACCGAGTGAAATTACGCGGAAATAACGTTCAACGCGCTTCAAATAATCTTCTATAATTTTATTTAAAAGAAAAAACAAAAAAACACTTTTTACGCCATCTTTGTTTTTCTTTTGTTTTTCTATTATTTCAAAACATTTTTAATTGATAAAAAAATATTTTCTATCGATTAATTATGGAAATTACTGTGATAAAAATTGAAAAACTGCGTTGTCCTATAAAAAGCATACAGATCGTTACAGAACTCTTGAATATATTTGTTGTGCGACACTTTATTAGAAATATTCCTGAAATATTATCCACACATCACTTAGGGTTACCAATTTGTTGTAGAAGATTCACATTTTCTCTAATTTAAAATTATTTTTAATCGGTTAAAAACTTCTAATTCAATTAGAAATTTAAGCTGGACCTACAATCTAAATACCTATCCGGAAAACTTTGAATGACGAGTAAGTGACATTGTAGTCTCTTGACAAATACTGAAATATCATGCATCTATTTAAAATTTAACTGTCAACATTTTAACGTGTAGTTTATATAAAATAAAAAAAAAAAATTAATTAATATTAGACATTGGTAATTTATTGATATTATAAATGTAATAAATTTCATTATAAGAAATCGAATGGGTTAGAAAAATAAACATATTTCAAAAAAAGAAAAATGGTAGACATTAGAATAATCCCTTAAGGGTATTATCTCTATTTCTCTTAAATAAAAATATTAAAATCTATTCTTATTCTAATCTAAAATCTATTGTAATGGTAATTTTTTTATTTATATAAAACAAAAATTGTCGGTTGTATATTAAAAGAAAGAAAAATAAATGGATTGGGTAGTATGTATATAATATATTGAATGAGTTACTGAAGGGTGAAATTGATAACAATAAGAATTTCTCATTTTTAAACCAAAAAAAAAATTCAAAAGATTAAATAATCTAAATAATGCGGGCTTTTATTTATATTTAATAATAATAATTAAAATACCATCACGCGTACTAGTTAAAATTTTAGTACATTTAATATGAGAGAAGATTAAGGAACTTCTCATGTCAACCATTTTCTTCAATAGATATTTGCATCGACTGTTTAAAATTTCTACACCACACATATATAGTTTTAAAATAAAAAGAAGAAGAAAAAAAAAAAAAAAAAGAATTTTAATAAAACAGAACAATCAAATTAATTAATTATTATGGCATTTGACAGTTAGTAAAATTTTCAGAAATATATTCTACTAAATAAAAAAAAAAAAGTTTAAGACTGATAAAAAAAAAAAAAAAATGTTTTATTATAAATATAGAAAAATATTTTTCAAACTTTTACCCTAAAACTCTAAATCAGAATCCTGATCAAATAGTAATCAACTAAAAAAAATAAACTTAAGTACGTTTAGGAAAACTTTAAAATTTAAAAGGATGAAAATAAAAAAAAAATTCTATATTTATTTATTTATAATAATAATAATAATTATAATGAAATTTATTGTGTGTTTAAGACATTTTATGTTAAAAAGACTAACTAAGCTTAAACAATCGATAAGAGAAAAACTTTTTCTATATATAAAACTGTACATTTAGTAATTTATCATTAAAATGTCAAATACATAAGAGAAACGATAAATTATATATTATATATACATACATTTTTAAAGCTTTATATAAAGAAAAAGCTGTAATAGTTAATAATAAAATACAACAGACAGCCAATATCTTATAAAGGAAATCTTTAACCGAAAATAAATTTAAAATGTTTTAGTCAAGATAAACTTTTAAATAAATATTAGAAGAGAATATTAATACGTTTAAAAAAATTATTCAAATTTGTTGTTATCAGGTTTGTATTGGGATGGTAATGTTTTGTTTTAAATATATATACAAGGAGTATGAAACAATAAAATCGAATAAAATCGCCAGAGTCTTTTTTAACATGATGGGATCTATGGTTTAAAATTTAAAAGACACGCAAATATTTAAAAAAATTAAGAACCTATCAAACAGGGACGAAACTTGGATGGTTATGAACTTTTAAAAAATTGCAAAACCAAAGGGTTACCACTTAGTTCAACAATTTAATCAAATTAATTAAGTAATCAAATATTATCAATTAGTTTAATTATAATAAACAATTCAATTGAAACAAAAAAAAAAAAAAAAATATAAGAAAAACAATTGGAAAGTTATCTTTAAATATTTCCAATGAATATAAAACATTTAATCCGGTTCTGTTGTGTTACAAAAAAAAGAATATATTTTATAAAATATTATAAGAAAATTTGCCAAAAGCATAAATATAAAATATTGTTTAGCTATTTTGCATATTTATAAATAAATCGTGGTGTATTAGATATAGAACGACACCAGCAACAACGACGATAAAAACAACAATAAGTAAAATTACATAATGCCACCATCCTTACTTATTTTCTATTAAAAAACATCAAACCTTAATAGAAGCTACAATATTTTGTTTAGTTTAGATTTTTCTGCTTCTTCTTTTTTTTTGTAAACTTTAAATTTGAGTCTGGACTAGGACTTGAAATAGATAATTATAGTAAGAGTGTTTAGATAGATAAGTTTTACATGAAAAGAGCAAAAACATCGTTACTCAAAAATCATCTATAAGCACCAACAACATTAGGGAGATGAAATTTTATGCAGTTATATTTAAATTTTTTTTTAAATATTTTATCATATAAAAGCCAAAATTAATTCACTTTAAAAGCTAATAACAGCGCAAGTAAATAGCTTTTCTCATAATAGAAATAAATTAGAAATGCACTCTATAGTGCAAAAAAAAAAGTGCAAAACAAACAAAATGAATAAATTATTTTTTTTCCATGCAATGTGTATTTTGACAATTTTAAACTTATAATAATTATACATATATTTAATAACTAATTGACCATACAATTAATTTTTAAAAATAATTGCTAAAAATATTTTTTATAATTTTTATTTTTATTATAGAAGGATGAACACCATTTTATAATAGAAAAGCTCAACATTATCATTTCTATTAATCTTTCACCATTTAAATAAATTTTACGCAAACGCCTGCGTATGTCGAACCCCTGTATATAGTCCGCTATGTTAATAACAACAAAGGCGGACAAGATTCTATCCAATAAATGTCGATAAGAAATCTACAAAAGAAAAATTCTTCTTTTAACCTAGTATTAAAAGAATCTGAGCATAAGCTTTGAACGGGCAAACGGACAAACATACAATATTATAAACTTAATGACAAAATTTTCCTCTACAAAATATTTGAATTTTCTTTTTTATTTTTACTATATTAGTTACTTTTATCTTTCTTTACATAATTTAAACTTATTCTTGTTGATATTGTCCATTTAATAGTTGCTGTAGTTATTATTTATAAACAAAAAAAAAAAAATAAAAAATACAACGTTGTTGTCGTCATCATCAACATTATCGTCGTATATATATAATATCTTTATATTTATAAGAATAAAAATTTTGAATATAGCTGCTGCAGTGAAATTATTATGTTATAAAAAATATTATTAAAATCTACATATACATAAATAAAGTAAATATAAAATAGCAACAAATTTACATCGGTTATAAAACTTCGACTTTAGTTGGTAATTTTTGTAATGCTGTTAAAGATTGTATTACGTTTAGTCGAAAATAACTTTACTTAAATTTAGTCTATACTAGTATAAATATTTTGTGAGCTTATATAAAATAACATAACATATATAGATGATGGTATAAATTATTCATCACTGGTGAATTTAATAACACCCCGCATTACATACTAAAAAAAACTATGAATATGTATGTTGTAAAAACTTATATGTTCACTTATAAAAGAACAGTGAGGTATTCTATCCATTTTTATTTTTAGCCACAATTGATGTCCAAGACGTAGAAAAAAAATATATTTTTTTTCTTTTGTTTACCCTTTATATAAATAACCGATTAATTGACATTAAATCAAATATTCTAATGAAATTATTATTCGCAACATTTTTTCTTAAAAGCACAAGAAAGTCAAGTTAAATATGTATCTATATATTCCCGTAATACACTACTAGCTTTTATTAAAAAAAAAAAAAAAAATAATAAATAAAATAATAAAAAACCCAAAAAGAAGATAAATATGTATATAAAGTAAATTTAGTATAAATAATAATATAAATAATATAAACGTGATGTGGGTAAGATGTTGGCTAGTAGTTTATATAGTTTCGGTGAAAAATCTATTGAATACTAGGGTTGTGTATTATTTGTTATTATTTTGTTCTTCCTTTAAGCTTTTCTTTTTTCTTTTTTTTGATTATTTTTTCTTTGTCGTTCTCATTTTTGTTTTTGTTTTTTTTATGCTAATTTATATTTTCGTTATACAGTCGCTTCTTTTTTTTTTGTGGTGGCGAAGTTGACTTTAACTAGTAAACAAGAGAAATATTACAAGACAGTATAGTATGAGAAAATGATTGCAGATAACTAACCAGAGAATTGCTTTAGTTATTTAGTTAGTTTATAAAGAAAAATATATTGTATTCCCTTAGTCATGTATTTTATATAAATAATAATAATTATTATAACAAACAAATACCAGCTATGTCTAAAATAACATGAAAATTATTATATAAATTTTGTAAATAATTTAAATTTGTTTAGTTTAAAAAGTTATAGTAAACCAACAAATTAAAAAAGAAAAACCTTCACACAAAAAATAAACTCTAACATTTATTTCTATAAAACAAAATTCTCTACAAACACTTTCAAAATTAAGGTTAGATGGGTCAATGTCGATTGTATTAAATTTATGTATAAAATTGTCTTTAATTACATTTTGCAAAAAAAAAAAAAATAAAAAAATCTCTATATGTTTTATCACCATTAAATTACACATTAATCGATTAATGCTTATAAAATGAACATTTCTAGGTAAAATAACAAATCATATTTGTTCCACCTGGTTAAAGGTTAACGTAAGGAAACAAAACCAAAACCAACAAAAAAAAAAAAAAAACGAAAATGATTAACATTAACACACAACATAACCCAAATAACCAGAAGAAAAAGAAAAAAAAGAAAAAACAATAAATAATACCTCGTCAAAAATATATAAATTACACGTACACCGCTTAAAGCTAAGCACAAACAAGTACACAAAACCGAACAAAAAAACGCCCTTTTCCTTTCTCAAAAACATTCGTTAAAGTTAACATTATCATTAAACCCCATATCGACGTTTTATGTTATAAAAATAAAAAGAAGCAAATATGAAATAAATATTAAATTATTTGTTCGAATAGTTGAATCGCAATGTCATCATATGTTTTTTTTTTAGTCTTTTCAATCTTTCTACTAATCAAACACTTTATATCATTTTCTGAATACAATATTCAAATCTCTATATATATCTGCATAGAATTTAAAGAAAAATAATTAAACTTTCATATAAAGAAAAATAAAAATAGAAATATATAAACATATACAAAAATATATATATATATATATTTTCCCTTTTATCAATAGAGATTATAATTAGACCTTTCATAATTCAAATTTCCTTTGAACGTGTCCTGAATTTCGCAATATAAAAGCGCAATAATTAAAAAATCTACGTCATTTATTTTATATAGTCATAGTACCAGAAAATAAATCATTTTGCTACTGTTTTCATTTTCTTTTTATTAAAGTTTGTAAATTAAAATAAAATAAAATAAAATAAAATATTTATCTACCTTAATATTAGATTTATTTATTTTATTTTTTTTTTTTTTTTTTTGGTGTTGTTGTTGTTTATTAACTATTATTTAAAGATAATTTAAATGACCACATATAAGCGCAGATTCTCGTAAATATAAATATTATATAAAATAAAGTAAAACCTTAAAACCTCTTTAAACCTTATAGATACTACCGTAACTCCTTATACATTTCTTTTTATATAGAGAAAGTATTATATTGCCTTTTTAGTTTTCTAACTATGTAATATTTTCCACACACATCTCAATATATATATAAAATATATAAATATACGTAAGACTATAAAGTCTTTTCGTATAAGCTATAACAAATATCATATATATATAAAATTTCTATAACAAAAACCATATAAGGGTCTTACCTAAAAGAAGATATACTCAAAATATATAAAAAAAAAAATATACAAAAATTAATAAATTGTTATATATACGGACGATTTTCTATCATTTTCTATCTAAAAGATAATAACAAACATAGTTATATATATATAGAAACATTGAAAACTTATGTAGTTAGAAATAAAAAAAAAAAAAAAAAAAAGAAAAAGAAATGAGAACTATCTAAAAACCTAACAAAATCAAACTTATTCATATTACATGTACCAGTAGCTGGTACAGCTATATAACTAAAAAATAAAAACTAATAACAAACAACTATACAAAATAGTAAAGAAAAAGAAAATATTTTAATATCATACCATAATTTATTAGGAAATTTTACAAAACAAGTTATAAAGTATAGAAGCATACAAGTAAGCTAACAATTATTCACCAAAAAAAAAAAACGAAGAAGAAGAAGAAGAATACGAAGAAGAAATAATAATAAAAAACTAAATAATAATTATAATAATAAAAAGAAAATCATTTCCACTCATAACTCATGTTATAACGTTGTTATAAATATAGAATATATATAGGAACATCTTAAATATAAAAAGGAAAACCTGCTGTTATAGCATCTCCTATCAACATAATTGTTATAAACTTGTTATAAAAGAGAAATTTTCATCATCCCGAACAACAACTATAGTAATATAATGGTGGAAATTTTAAAGATATATAATTTTAACTTAAACACGCTACCACCCTCTATTTAAAATCTATAGATCTAGATACACAAATACACTATACTAACAAAACCGTATACAAATACCAAAAAAATAGTTTAACGAAAAACATCATGGTTGTCCATACAAAAACTCCTTCTTTAAACTCTTAGATTTTAGTCGTCGTTACTATGGTAACCACTTTTATCGTCGTTCAAGAAAGACGATGATGTTTTCTACATGCTAAAAATTTTAACTATAGTAGAAACCGACATATATATATATATGTATTATTATTATTATTATTAGTATTTTCTATATAGAAATTATGTATACAAAAATATATCTCTCCCACTGCTTTCACTAAATATAACAACCCTTATTTATATTTATATATATACAGAGAGATATTTAAGTTTTCTCTGTACATTGTTCGTTTTTACGTTTTACGTTTTTTTTTAATTTTATTTTTTAAGGAAAATACAATGTATTATAATAATTAAATAAATAATAAAAATTAAGAAGAGGATTTTCTTTTACAATCATATTTTTCAATTTCTTATAAACTAATTTTTATTTATTTTAAATCTTATTAACTAACATCAATATTTATTTATATAATACAGATTTTTAAATGTATTTTTACCATCCTTAAACAAAATAAAAACTGGACACTGTGAGAAAGTTTAGAAAAGAAAAACCGAATTATTTTCATCGATAAACAAGTTTTTTGTTTTTCTCATCTCGTGAGATAATTTGTATTTATGATGCTAGGATTCTTGTTGCTAGACGAAAAAAAAAAAAAAAAACAAGTTTAAGTGTTTTTTCTTAGTTTTGTTGATTTTATATTTTAAGATCAAAGATGACCACAGTTGAAATGACCAGACAAATTAATAAAATTACTTCTTTCTATTTTTACAAATAAAATAAGGGGAGGGATGCTGTTTAACTAGATTTTCTTGTTTTTTTTTTTTTGTCCTTTTGTCTTTTTTCATAGTTTTCTTGCAAATTTGATGAGAATTATGTATTTCCATAAAAATATAATTTTTTTTTTAGTTACTAGACATTGTCGTTGTCGCCAAGATAATTGAATTTAATTTCATTTCAGAATATCTTATACAAATTTCCTTCTAAACTTTTCCTTGTCGTTTTTAATAAAATATATATATAAATAATATATATAAAAAGCATTAAGAATGATACATTTTCTATTTCTCATCTGTATTCTATTTTATTTTTGTTTCAAAATTTTTCGTATATTTCTTTTTATATTATTTTCCCTCAAGTCCATTCTAATGGAACACCACCCGTACAATTATTTATGCCAAAGACTTTATGCGATTTCACCAAAATTTTATAACATTGAAAAGGGGTGAGTCAACTGCCATTGCTGCTTACCATACACACATATAAATAGAGTTTTTCGAATCTTCTAAGGTTTGGATGATTGTTTTTAAACAAAGGCCAATATTGACCATTACTCATTCCATAAAAGCCTAGATTACATATGAGAAAATATCGAGAAGTAGATGTATTTAAGAGTCTTTGTTCAACAGATCTGTTTCTTCGATTTTCACCAGTTCAAAAATATAAATAAAAATAATACAAAAATAAAATGAAACTTTCGAATTAATTTCAAGGAAAATTTAACAAAATTAAAGTGTTTTACGTCTCAACTCAATCTACTATCAACTACTACTACCCCCGCAATTATTATTTAAATATAGGAATTGTTAGATTTAACTGAATCTGAAACCCTTTTCCCATATGAAATTCGAAAGTTATTAGCTAAAGGCGAACTATAATTTTTATTTTACCTTTAGGAAAATTAAAAAATTACAAAAACTTTTCCTATAAAACCCTATACGCACTCATCTATAATATTTAATTATAAAAAAAAATTAAACTAAAAACCTGATTAAACTTCTTGTTTAAAATAAAATCTTAAACCCATAAAATTTACAAAATAATGGTATTAGATATATTTTGTGTTTTTAAAGTTTCTACAAATTTTTTATTTTTTTTATTTTTATTATTAAAAAATTTTTTTTTTTTATTAAAGCCAAGGATTAATTTTATGTTATTCTATTTAAGCAGACACAAAACATAAAACAATAATGTTTTAACAAAAACTCTTTATATTTTAAGTATTTTTATGATTAAAATTGTGATTTCTTAAATAAGGAGTCACACAGGAGATGGTTTTTTTTATTTATCTTAAAATTAGTAAATGTAACAAATTAAAAAAAAGAAACAAAAACAAAAAAAAAACTCTTTATTATTAATATTATATGGTTAAACGTTTTAATTTTTTATAAATGCAAATTACAAACAATTAAAGTATTTAACTTTTCTAAAAATTTAATCGTTTTTTTAAACACATAAATAAATAACACTTTTTACATCTTTCAGTGTATAAAGCGACTTATTAACTTTAATTACATTTAAAAAATCATCATGTTATTTGGTGAGTTTTTTTTTTTTTTTTTTTTTTGAAAAGCGGTTTATTTCCTCTCATTATCCCAGATTAAAACCAAATCTAATAATACTTAATTAAAATGACAATTTCATTTACATATCTACATAAAAACATATATCTACATATTAACAACCGAAATAAGTTAATAATATCTTTCTAGTAATAAGTTTAAATAAAAAATTTTTATTTTCTTCTGTTTTGTGTGAAAATAATGAAATGACAACATTTGACAAAATTAAAAACTATTATCCTTAATATTTTTCTACATAGACTTACATAAAAATTATTTAATCAAAACGACAACAACAATATGATAAATTACTATAATTATATAAGAAAATATTAATAAAAAAAAAAGAAAAAAAAAAAAAAGAAAAGTATCTCTGGCACAACCTTACGATGATATAATAATAAATATAAATATCAAATTACATGGTGTATTACGTCATAAGTAATAACCGATTAATATGAGAAATAATAAATTAAACATTTTTCCTTTTTTTATTAGAAAAAAAAAAAAGTAGTTTATTGATTACATTCCGTAATATTTGTGAAAAAAAAAAATTATTTTATAATCCATTTTTCTTCTGAAACCAGAATACATTTTGATCCTTTTGTTACATTTTTTTTTTTTTTTTTTTTAATTTTATTACCAAAAGAAAAACATATTATTTGTTTTGCCTTTTATTCCTTATCCTAAAGTTTGATTAATGTTTACTTATAAATACAACACAACGTAAATTCAATGATGATGATCAGTAATGGTGATGTTCTTGGTTATTAGTCAACCCAATTTATAGTTATGATAAAAGAAAATTTTAAAATAAATAAATAAAAAAAAAAAAATAAAAAAAAAACTTTTTCCATAAATCATAACTGTCAATAGCTTTAAAGCTTCAAACCCCTTTTATTTTCACAATAAAGTTCTCATTTTAAGTCTTTCTACATATTTATTATATGTCTCCAATTCGATATTTTTTTTTGTTTTTTTTCTTTTTTATAATACAGTAGAGACACAAAAATCTAAATTAATTTATTATAACCATATTTGAATAAACGAACTGATAAATAATATCCACACGATGTTAATCATATCAATAAAAAAATAAACAAAATATTCAAAAAAAAATTAAATAAATGCTTATTTGTGTAACATTTCACTGTAATTTAATAAAAAAATAAATATATGTATAAAATGAAAACCACACTTAACTCCAACCTTCGATATTATTTCTTGTTATATGATTATACAAAAGGTTGTTGCGTGATGATAACATTTTTGCTATTTATTATAAAATTCTTTATCATCATAATGTCATCAACAACGAAAATGGTAAATTAAAACAACAACAACAACAACAACAACAACAACAACAGCAACAAATATTAACCATCGCCAACGAAATAACTTTCAACAAAGAACATTGTCATTATAACATCATTGAATATCATCACTATGACTTGGTTTATCTTTAGTCTATCTTTATATAACGTTACCATTTTACCAAGCAATTCCAATTATAATAATAAAGATTATTATCGTATTGCTAACTTAAAAATTGTCTAAAAAAATTATAACTTAGCAACAACAAAAAAAAAAAAAAGAAAGAAAAAGTGTATCTACCCACCCAGCCCATTAATCAAAAATATAACCATCCAATCATGTTACCTTTTTGAAAACAATGAATAGAAAACAACTACAATTTCATAACACTGAAGTAAGACAATGAGAAATCATAACAAAAGTTAAGTCATATAAAAAAAAAAAATAGGTTTAACTGTGAAAACGGGGAATTTTCATTATACCTAAATATTGCTAAATATTTTATTTAAAATAGGACAATATATTTAGATCATCAATAACAACAAAAACAACAATAACAAAAAGGCGGCTAAAACACATCACACATCATACAAAGTTTACTTTTAATCTCGTAAAATCACTGAGCTTTTCGTGTTTTTTTTTTTTTTTGTTTTTTTTTTTTTTTTTTTTGTGTCCAAAGACAACCCATAAAACAAAATATTCACAAAAAAAAAAAAAAAAAAAAGAAGCGTCAAGACATGATAAATGATTTATTAACAATGAATTATTTACATTATGTATTAAACTGAGAAAGGGAATTTGTTTAATTCTATGTAAATAAACAGCATTTGTGTCACATGTGATTATAGGAAGAAAATAATTTTAAAAAAATGAAAAAAAAGTTTATTATTAAGCTTTATTACAATATTCTTATTTAAAATTAAAAATAATTATTAAAATTACAATAACAAAGAAGCATATACAAAATATAGGCAAAGAAAATTTTTTTTTTTATTATAACTAAAGAATCATCTCCCACTAGAGATGTTTCTAATAATATTTCTATGGCATAATAAAAGATTGACTTTTATATTTATTATTATTCAGAATAATGAGAATTTTTTTGGATCAAAAATTTCTTGTTGCCTTTATATAAATATCTATATAGTACAATATAATTGGGGTGACGAACAGTTTGAACAGTATGGTGGGTGATGGTTTTCTTTTTTTAATTTTAACTACATCACTTACATCGACTTCTTTTTCTTCTTCTTCTTCATCTATTTTCTATATAAATAAATATAAATACATATACTCTAAACATATAATGTAGAATCAGTTTTATAGTAGAAACAGAATTACTTGAAGACGCCCTCAAAGGGATCACTTTATATTCATATATCTATATATGGTCATCAGCTATTTTATTTATATTTTACTTTATATATTTTTAGTGTTTAATATATATAAATGTGTATGTATTAAGTTTAAAAAAAAACCCAAATCATACGAAATATTTATTATAAAACCAAATATTTTAATATAAAATATGTTCAACATAGAACATAATATAAATAGATCTTTATTTATTTATTTATTTATTTATTTATATTAAACGTAAAATTAATGTATATAAGAGGATCTCTTTGCTTCTATTTCAAATAGTTCAATTTTTTGATAAAACAGAAAAATAAGTAAATAAAGCATTATACAATGATAATAATTCAATGTATATAATATAGAATGCTTATTTATGTTTATATATTGACCCAAAACTAATATAATTCACTAGATTTAATATATATATATATATAATAAATATAAATATGTGGATACTTGGTCAGAAGATGTATAAATAGTTAAAAAATAAAAAATTTTTTGGGTCTTCTGCCTCGACATGCTTCCGTTTTCATCTTATAATCACATTCCATTTTAATTTAATAAATTTTATAAATATAATTCGCAAAACATTAATCAGGGTTTTTCTGAAAGCAAGACCATTTTTCAAAATAATATTCAAATATTGTGAGAGAATCTTACTTACAGATTTAACTTACTGCATCACTGATTACGTGATAGATATTAATCAACCATAACCGCAAATCAAGGCATGCTGATATTATAGACAAATTTTTTGTTTTGTTAAACTAGCAACCCAATGTCACATCATAGTTGTTTATATTAAACATAATGAAAACATAACGAAATGTAAAAATAATTGTTAAGGAAATGTTTGTTAAATTAAATTAACTGATGTCAAATATTTCCATAATCATTGATAAAACGATTTAGACATTTTTTAAATCATTTTAATAAAAAAAACAATAAATCTAAACAATAAACAAATAACATTGTGCATATGTTAGCTAACAATAACCCTATAACCCTATAATAAATAAAGTAAAATAATTATAAAAAATTAGATTTTATTGTTTAAAAAAAAATAAAATAAAATCTAATCCTTAATTATAGAAATAGTTTACAAATGACATTTTAGTTAATTAAACTTTATCCCTTTTTAGTCCTAATAGAGAGAATAGAGAAAAATAAAATAAAAACAACAAACCGTTTACTATTTGGTATAACTTCGGTTTGGTTTAAAATAAATACATAATGTTTTATTGTTTAACAAAATAAAACCCATCAAAATTATAAATAATAATCAACAATAATTAACAAAGAAACTAAATATAAAAAAAAAAAAAAAAAAACCAAACTAGCTATATATCTAAAGTTTTAATGACGACACCATATGCAGGAAGATAATTAAAATAAAATCAAAATATAGAAAAAAAACATAAAAAAATAATAAGAAAAAAGGAAAAGGAAAGACAGGAAAAAAAGGAATAATAATTGAATTAAATAAAATAATAAAAATTATTAATATTATTACTTTATATTTAAAATATAAATAAATTATGTTTCTATTGAAAATCACGAATTATTTCTGTATACCTTTAAAATTTTTATTTAACTTATTTTATCAAAAAAGATAACTTAATTTGGTTAAACCTTTTAAATTCTTTTTATCATTCAAGTTTATTTAATTATGAGAAAAATTAAATGTACAGCATTTATATCTTTAATCATAGATAGTTCAGTTAATTAAAAAAAAAAAAAAAAATCCAAAATCTAATTCATCATCTCTCTAATATTAGAAAATAATACAATTAAAGATATCCTCTAATTTAATTATTCCTGAAAAAAATTCAACTTTAAAATATTTCAATCAAGAAAGCTTTTAAAAAAAAAAACAAAAACCCAGAGAACAGTAAAATTTTTATCAAAAATAAATAAAAGGAAAAAATTGAAAACAAAAAAAAAAGTTTTTTTAGTGCAAAACTTCATTGACATTCTTTGGTAGCTTAATTTTATTAAAGTAAATTTACCCATACTTGGCATTAGATTATTTCTAATAAAACCCAGCACCCACTATATATGTTGTTATTGTGTGTGTGTGTGTTTTTTTTTCTTTCTCTCTACACATCAGCATACATATATTCTTTATGTATAAATCGGGCGCAAAAAAAAAAAAAAAGAAAAAAAAATAAAACAACAAAATAGTCTGAATTCCATAAAAACCCAAAAAAGCAACAGCCTGTATCATGAACTTAACTTAAAAACATTACAGCGAACACTGAATATATATATGTATGTATAAACCAGTAAAAGGCTACTTTAATAAAATTCTTTAAACCTTTATCATAACACTTGATATAATTTCATTTAATTTAATTACATAAATTATTAAAAGTGCTACAAATACTGGCCGTAAAAAGTGAAAAAAATAAAAAATAAAAACATAAGAAAATAAATGTTTATGTTGTCAACTATGAATTTTACATAATATCCGTAAATTCACATCTTCTAACGTAAAACATATTTTATTTTTTATATAGAGAAAAGAAATATCCTTTTTCTTTTTTTTGTGAAAGCAAAAAAAATTATAGAAACATTTCTAGTCAAATCAAAAAACGGTGAGATATAATCTTTTCAATAGAAAAATCACCGTAAAAGAAACAAGAAAGAAATTTTTACTTATATATTTTGAACAAAAGAAAAGGACGAAGAAGAATACAGATTCTTAGTGGTGTTTCTTGTTGTTGTAATGTATATATTTTATAATTTATAAAAGGGATGATTAAGGCTTAAGGCGTGGTCCTGAATGTAACAACCCCTCATTCTCCTAGCTGAACAAATACAAAAAAAGAAAATAAATAGAAAACTTTTTATACCCTAACCCCCTTTTTGTTACTTAATACACAATAATATTTGAAATATTCACCACATCAGAATATTCCTTATACTTGTACTTCGTCCTGTCTATAAATGCTTTTCTTTTTTTTAATTTCCTTATTCGTTTTCTTCTGCTACGATCTTTCGAGCAACTGACTCATACCACTCATAACTCAAACCATTTTTGTTAACAAAATTAAAACAATAACAGCAACACAGCAACAGCAGTAGCAGCAGCAGTAGCAGCAGCATAAAGAATCAAAATACTTACTTTAACCGACTTTAACAATATATGTATGGAGATGAGGCAACGTTTATGACGCTTTTTGTTGCTATTGTTCTAAAATAATAAAATTTTCTCAACTCAAATAAAATAGATGAATATTGCCTTATCTCGGTAATGGTTAGTACCAAGCTTAACAATATAAGTAAATATATATATATATATATATATTATATGTTAATTCGTCTATGTAAAAGGTGATTAGTTTTATGTTTTAGATTCTTCATTCATTTATACTTTATACTTCTTTTTCTTCGGTATAACTATTTCTTTTACATAGATTTTTATGTTTACCTTCAAGCAATACATTTTCATGTAATCAACAACACAACTCAAAAATATATCTTTTATTATTATTATTAAACATATATGTATATTACTGCGTATTACTTCGGTACTTTAGTTTAATTCTTATTAAAAAAAAAAAATTAAAAAAACTTCATCACAAGTAAAATATTAGCTACCACACGATGCTACATAACTACATAAATTATTATCTATTTTCAACAAATGCCATTCTGTCTATTTAAGTGACAATATTATATACCAAGATTTATTTAATAATATTAATTAATTAAGAAAAAAAAAGAAAAATGTTTGCTACACAAGAAAACATTAAAGCAATCGAATGTTGATAATTATTCAAAGAAATCACAACCACAAATTAAGAAATAGAATAAAATAATCTAATAAATATTGAATGAAAACATTACTGTTAAATAATCTTAAATAAAACTTGGCTTTTAATGTAAGCTCAGTCCTATTCGAATAAATTACAATGGAAAATCTAGATTTGATAACATCCAAATACGGCTAGGATGTTTGTTGCGATAATGACATTTTAGCCGTAATGAGTTAAAATTAGTTAAATTATTCTAATCAATTGAAAGTAAAATAATGTTAAAAACTCACAACACAAATGATGTATTTTATAAAAAAAAAATAACCAATAATTTAGATTGAATAGCATTATAGCTCTGTGAATTAATTTGTATAAATGCCAAGCAATACGTTATAAACTATTTATGCTTCGCGATCAGTTTAAAAATTTTGTGAATTCAAAAATTATGGTCACAAGACAATATTAGTTTAGACTAATATTATTAATATGTTTATTATTAGTTTTATATTAATTCTAAAAATATTTCAACGCTTAATGATTTTCTTACAAAAATATATATTTAAAAATTTTGATAAACGGAGCACGGAAATACTTCCAAATATATTGTAGCAACAATCGCTGACTGCTTTTGTGGCTTTTATTTTTTGTACAGAATATGCAGATTGTAATTAATTTATAATTAAATAATCGTAATTAAAATAACATCAACGTCTTATGCATTTTTTCCTTTTTTAATATTTTTTATTTTTACTTTTAAAATTACGCTAAATTTTATTATAAATTAATTTTACTATAAAATTAAAATTAAAATTAAAAAATGAAACTAATTAAATTATCTATAATGATCACTTGATGTAAATAAGTTAAAAACATTAAGCCCTTCTGCTATAAACAAATTAGTTAAGTTATTTAATTATTATTTTTCAAGCAAAAAACGAAAAAACGAAAAAAATATTGAGATACTTTACTACAAAAACAACGATTTTTAAAATTATATTAATATTTTATTTATTGAATTAAAATAAAAGAGAAAATTAAATTAAATTTTTAATAAATTTCCTAAAAATTTAATTTAATTTAATTTAATAATAAAGAAAGTCAATAAAAATCTCAATTAATTAATGCAAAATACATTGAATAAGTTTTCTCTCACATCTTTCCGGTTATTTTCTTTTTATTTCATATATTAATTAAAAAAAAAAAAAAAATAATAATTAAAAATAAAAAACTATTTTATCTGTAATTTAGTTTAATCGAATGCGAAATACCTAAGTTAATAAAACAAGAGCAAAAAAAAAAAATGAATTTCGAAACACAAAAAAAAAAAAAAAAATTATCCAAAACCCCTACCCTAAACCATAAAACTATTAATTATTGTTACTTAATTTTTAAATTTAATAAAGTAGGTTGAGTTAACATTTCTACCTTAATAATATTACAGAAAATAAAAAATTTATTTTACATATTATGCCCGCCTTATCATTCCTTTATGGTACACCCTATAGTAAATTTTGACTGACTACGAATGAAAATGCATACCTACCAAAAAAAAAATTATTTATTCAACCCTTTTCATTATTATTTTTTTTCCTATATTGTTATTATTTGCTTTATACACACTATTTCATCAGCAAAAATATCTAGAAATCAGGGTTGCACACAATATTTTTTGTTGTTCTCAATATTTACTTTGTTACTTATTTTTTATAGGTAATTAATACTAATTATGGCATTCACCTGGTTTTTTTTTTTTTTTTTTTTTTAGTTTTAAATGTTAAGAAATAAGAATTATATTTTATTTGTTTTGCAACTGGAATCAACAATTAATAGAATATTAATTAGTCCTTATCTATTTAGTACTGACATTACCGATGTCTCTATTAGATGATTAAAAAAAAAAAAAAATTGTAGGTATGCACCCATAATGATTATGCTGCAAATAACAGGTAAAACAAATAATTTAGAAATAACTATTAAATGAAATAAACAATTAAATATGTAATAATATGCAAGATAATCTAAGCATAAAAGTATCAAACCAATGCATTTGTACATGTTTTATCAATAATTAACTAATTAACAATAGTGTAACGGTTATTATTTAAAATTTATAAAAATCACAATGCATAATGCAATAATATGAAAAATAATTTACGCGGTAATCGTATGAAGGACGCCTTTTTTATCCAGCATCACATCTGTCGTTACAACAACAATAATAATATAGCAACAACTGGACAATCGACTGGACAGTCATCTCATTGTAACAACAATACAAAAATACCATCTATTAAAAAAAATTCTCATACTCATTAATGAGATAGAAAATATAAATAATTCTTGTTTTTGTACATTTTGTTACGTTATTACCGGAAAAACAAGTTTCGTTTTCCTCTATTTTTACATTTATTTATGCTTTCAAAGATTTTTCTATTAAACAACAACAACAACAAAAAAAAAAAAAAAAAACTTTTTCAAATAATTTAACATCCAGGTGAGATAAATCTTGTTTTTTTTTTATTTTTGATCAGGCGAAAAAAAAAAAAATAATAATAACGGGCAGGATGTTTGTCAATAAGCAAAAAAAAAAAAAAAAAACCGGATCATCTTGTTTCGTGGTAAGAATTAAAAATATTTTTACCGGCAAAATATTTTTATTATAAACTTAAAAATTATTTAATTTAAAATCAGTTTGATTGAATCCTTGCTGCATTTCACATCAATTTGATTAATTCCATTAAAATTTATTACAAATTATAGTAAAAGTGTTTAAAAACTAAGTGATGTGTTTGTTATTATTTTATTTATTTTATTTTTTTTTTTTGGTTTAAGTTTTGCTTTCTATTTCTTACAACATAAGAACTGATTAACTATGGCCTGTTTTTTTTTTTCTAAATAATTAATTAATTAATTTAATTAACAATGTATTGTGAGTATTTTTTTCTTGTTTATAAAAAATATATATTTAAAAAATTTTTATTAAATATGAAAAACATGAAAAAATAAAATAAAAAATTAATAATTACTTTCAGTTAAATTTAGAAAACGAAAAGGACGTCAGGATTCAATCAAGCTCAACCACCATTCTCATATCACATTCTCAACACAACAAATAACAAACTCCAAGAAATTCAAATAATTCTTATAAAAATGTGCGACTTACATCAGATAATAAAATTTAAAAAATTGTGAAATGTGTTAAAAAAAAATAAAAGTTATTTAAAAAAAAAAAAAAAATTGCATACAAAACATGTTATTTAAGCACATCCAAATTCGTTAATATAAAAAAAAAAACATTTAAAAATTCGAAAACATAATAAGCATGTGAATACGAAAAAAAGAAAAATGAAAACGAAAACGAAAAACAAAAACAATCCAACAATTAAACATTAATAAACATAAAAACGCCATCTTATTTTCGCCCACAGAGAAATCAAGACGATTAATGATTAAAAAAGAAAAGAAAAGGATCACATAGGACGAAAGAAAAATCATTAACAGAAGAACAGGAAATAGGACATCATCATCATCATCATCTACGGCAACAAAAAACCACGACGGTTAATTGTTCACAAGGACGACAACGAGAATTATTGGAATAAAAAAAAAAAAATCATAAAAAGCGTGCTATCGCTACTCTACACATGTTAGCTCACGATGCTTCACGATAATCTTCAAACACCAGTATTTAGACAAGAAAATAAAATTTAACATTAAATACCGCGTGTGTTAACTTAGTTGGAAAACATTGTTGAAAAGCAAAAATGTGCATAAAAAAAAAAAAAAACTTTCGGTTTTTTCTTTCATTGGCGAGAAAAAATACAAAAATAAAATTTAAGGAGAAATTTTCAACAAAAATAAATTATAAAATTTGGGGAAATTCAAAAAACTCATTCAGTAATACAAAATATTTGCAAAAAAAAAAAAAATGAAATGTTAAGGAAAATAAAAAGCTCAAATTCAGCAACAAAAACGAAGGAGAAATTCTTCTAAAGGCATAATAGAGAAAAATTAAGTGAAACTATAACATAACAAAAAAGAAATTCCGTGTTAAGAGCTAACCCATACGACCATTGTATGTTTGTGTGTGTTTTATTATGTTGAGAGGGGAATAAGACTGATTTGATTTGATTGATAAAAGGAGTAAAATTTTTAATGAAAATGATAACGAAAAATCTAACAAGAGAGCCAGAGAAAATAAACAATGAAAAATGTGAGATAGCCAAAAATAGGGGTGAAATTATAAAGCTGGAGAAATTTATATACTTTCTCATTCTAAAATAGGATGCCGTAATCCTACCATTTTGTTTTTAATATTTTTATACAAAATTCAAAAATTGTTCTCCACTTTTATGCTTATTTATTTGATCAAATAAAAAGTAAAATAAGAAATTTCTTACAAATTAGGAGAAATTTTCATTAAATAAAAATAATAATTAAAAGTCAACAAAGCTTTACTTCTCCTTCAATTAAAATTTCTCCTTAAAAACATTTTTTTTTTTTTTTTTTTTTGTTATGTTTACATAAATATGGACAAAATTAATAAATTAAACATTAAATGTATTTTAATTAATTAAATTAAATTAAAAAAATCAATCACCACCAGGAATAAGTATTAAAATTGAAAATAATATTATGTGTATCAGGATTAAGTTAATTAAAATTAAAATTTATCGATAACAATGATAAACCTCAACAAATGTGCTAATTAAATTTAGTTGAAATGAAAAGACGAAATAAAAAAAGAAAAATTAATAATATTTGTTTTAAAAAATTAATCGAAAAAGCTTATTTTGAAAAGATTTCAGTGAAAAAAGTTTTTTTAATTTTATATCGTGGACACAAACCATTATTTAATTTATGGTTTTACAAATAAACGAAATAAAAAAAAAAATGTTGAATACATGAAAATACGAAATTATGTTTAAAAAATAAATTAGCACATTTATTTATATACTAAATAATTATAAAAATTTTATAATTTCATAATAATAATTAATGAATTATTTATTATTAATTTTATTTATTTTTTATTTTTTTCTTTACAGCGCAAATAAGTATAATTTTTTATTAATTTTTTTTTTTTTGTAAATGTCATTAAAACATAATACAAAAATAAGTAATTTTAGTTTATATAAATTAAAAACATTAGAAAAGTTAAAAAAAAAAATCATAAAAAACAATACGTAATGGTAGAAAAAGCTTTAATAAAACTTTACTTGATTTGTTCATCTACTTTGGTGAATTAATAAAATTAATAATTTCGAAGAGAACTAAAAATTGATTAGGTGAAAATTAGACAATTAATAGAAATAATGTATCGTTGAACGAAATTATTAACACGGCATATTTATTTAATAATCAATACTTTAAGCAAATTGTAATCTATAACCATTAAATAAATAAATTAAATTCAGACGTTAATAAAAAAAACAAAAATAATTATAGAACCCAAAGTTATCTATCGAAAATCAATTACAACGTGCATTTGTATTAAAACTTAGCCAAAGAATATTTCATTAGTCTCATTAGAATTCTAGAATAAAAACCAAATTAAATAAAATTCAATGATATTATGCAAATTAAATAAAAATCAATGAAATTAAAAAAGAAAAAAAAAAAATTTCACCAAAATTTAGCGACATTCAATGAAATAAAACAAAATTAAAAGAAATTTTTTGAAAATAAAACAAATTAACAAAATTAAGCAATAAAATAATTTTTTATATTAATCAGAAGTAAAAAATCAATCTAAAGAATAATTCATACGAAAATTCATACGAAAATTCATACGAAAATTCCTAACAAAATTCATTCCAAAATGCTATACGTAAAAAAAAAAAAAAAAATTAATTATTAAAATAAATGTGACGAGAAAATCGTTCAAAGCTAAGTGTTAGTACTGAAAGCTTTAAAAAATATATATATATTTTTTTTTTTTTTTTTAAAGAAAAAACTTAAACCACTATTAGTACATTATAAAAAATCATTTAATTTTGTTTGATGTTTCTCCCATATTTATACATAGTAATCAAATTCTTAACAATTGAAAATAATTTTTTTGCAATAAAAATAAAAAAAAAAAAAACAGAAACAATTTCTGGCCAAAATTAAGAATAGAAAAATAAATTATCATAAAACAGAAAATAAAAAATAAAATTCCAAACAAAAAAAAAAAAAAAAATAGCCAATAATAATAATAATAATAAAAATAATAATAATAATAAAAATAATATTAAATGGCATCGCAAAGCATAAAGTTATCTAAGGATAGACATTATTTAATAAGAATTTGGAGATTATCCAAGTAAAAACTTTGAATATTATAACCCCACGTATTCTCCCTATTTATTTTTTTTTTTTTCCGTTTTCTTTTTATTTTTTATTTCCGATTTTTTTTTTATTATTATTTGAGTCATTTTCTGAGACACAAGTTCAAACAAACAAAATATTATTAATAAAGAAAAATCTAATAAAAAAAAAAAAAAAACAATTAAAATGATTTATGCTGAAATAAGAAATGTAATAAAATGTATTGGGGAATTGTTTTTCTTTTTTCTTCACTTGAAAATTTTAGCCACCAAAAACAATTATTATAATTTACAGCACAATCTCAATTTTATTATCATTTTTTACAATTTCTAATAATAATTCGTCAATGTTTAAAACATCGGAATAAATTAATAAATAAAAATTGATTTTAAAAAGTTATTAAATTTATTTAATACATAAGAAAAATCCTAAATCCAAATTACTACGAGGTTTTACTGTTCATGAAAAAGGAAATCAAATAACAAAACAAACAAAAAAAAACCATCGAAAAGAAAATTCAACAACAAGAAATTTATAACATTTCCTTCATTACATATAAATCTTATTTGTAAATTTTTCTTTTTTCTTTTCTTTTTTTTAATAAATAAATAAATCAAATTATTAACCCTCGTTCAGTTATTCGTTATAATCTTCATTTTGGTTTAAAAAAAAATTAAAATTGAAGAAAAAAAAAAAAAACTCAATTTTCTTGTCTTCATATTAGACCTAACCAATCCAATTCATAAAATAGATTATTTATATACGTTATATAAATATATATTATTAATAAAATAAAATTAAACACGTAAATTTATCGCGTAATGGGGATTTGCATACAAAAAAAAGAAGAAAGAAAACAATTTTGAAATATTTTAATAAAGAAAAAAAAAAATTTAACCAAAATCCATCTACATCATGAAACAATTAAAAAATATATATTCTTATTAATAATAATAAAAGGGTTATTAAAGCATATTCAAACATAATTCCTTCGATAATCATTTTATTTTTTAAATAAATTTTCTATTTTATTTCTCTGTTAACTGATTTAAAGATATTCCATCTCTCTCTCTCTCTGTTTGTGTGTGTGTGTTTATATATATTGATTAAAATAAACAAAGAATTATGATTTTAAATTAAATTTTATCTCAATTTTATTTATTTATTAGAAGCAAAAAAAAGTAGAGGAAATTTTAAGTAAAATTCCTTTAATAAAATAAGGGATAGTCATATTTATATATTATTTCATTTCATTTTCGTTTATTAATAATACAAAAACACAAAAGATTTATAAAATTAACAAAAATAACTACGGGTCTTATACTTAAGTAACAATCTTAGATGTTCTTTTATAGCAAAAAATTTCCTATTTGAATACATACAAAAAAATAAAAAATAAAAAATAATAAAAATTGCTTTGAATACCAAAAACAAGGGTTATATTTATATTGGAGAGATTAGGTAAATGTTCTTCATTCATTTTCCTTCATCTTTACAAAAAAATTTTATCGTTACTTTTAATCTTTTTATCATTTTATCTTAATACAAAAAAAAAAAAACATGAAACGAAAATAAAACAAATTATACAAAACGATCCGCCATTTTTCAAACATTCAAATAATAATTGATTAAAATTAAATTAATTCTATCTGATAAAAGATATTTAATATAAAAAAAAAAAAAAATGCATAAAAACAATACAATACATAAAATGGCCAGTAATCTATATTTAAATAAAACGTTAATATGCTAATTTCAATAATAATTATCCAAAACGCCTTTATAAAATGAATTAAAAAATAAAAAAGAAACTAAAATGTATTTACTATACCTTTAAGAAACAAACAAAAAAAAAAAGAAAGAAAATTTACATGCAAATAACTTGTTTCTATCTAAACAAAAGTGGCAACAAATTCAAAACGATGTAGAGTTAATAAACATTAAAAATATAATAACTAAAAAGTCACCAAAAACCATCACCCTCTCTATCTCTCTTCGAAACAGAAACAAGCAAAAAAAATTTATAAAACTTTCGCAATAAATATTAAATATTAAAATTTTAATAATAAAAAGAAAAACAAAAATGAGAAAGACGTAAAGTCGCAAGACATTTAACTAGCAAAAATAAACTAGGATACATACCTTCACATTGTATTAGTGCAAAAATTTTCTTAATAAATTTCCTTCATAAGCATTATTTTTGAAAGATACCTTTGATATCGCCTACACAAAATAATAATAATAATAAAAATAAATAAAATAAAAATACATATATATATAATGCTAAATTTCCCTTAAAATAAGTCTACAACTTTAAAATGTAGAGAAACAAAACAAAACAAAACAAAAAAAAAAACAAAATTAGAAATTTTATTTCATTTATAGCAACAACCAACATGCATCAATCCCCACAATCTTAGCAAATGTGTAAGCTTACGAAAACAACTTTTGAAACCAAAGTAACGTTACATAAAACTTAAAACTTTGAGAAATTTATATAAAAAAAAAAAAAAATACTTTTATTTGGTTAATTAAGTTAATTTATAGTAGTAAAGGTATAATAGTGACATAATTACGATAGCAGTTAATTTATATTTTACGTTAAAATTTGAAGGAAAAGAAATAGATAGATAGATCATAAAAAATGTAAATTTATAAGAACAAACACTTAATTAAATCAATGAACAAATCAAGTAAATGTTAAATATTACCAGGAATAAAAATTGCGAACTATACTTATAAAAACGACGATGACAGGAAATGACAGGATAAAATTATAATGACATAAAAAAAAGAAGAAAAAAAAAAGGTTTTATGAAAAATTATAGAGAAACCTTTAAACTTTATATCGAGATGATGATGGTGATATGAAAATCATAGGGTCACCCCTTTTTACAAATCAAAATAACTGGGACATTATAAAAGAAAAATGTACAAAAATACTTAACTATTATTGGTACATTTTATTTATTATTATTATTATTATTTTACTTTTCATCTCAAAAACATCTTTACTTTGTGCATTTGATCAGGAACTCAAAAAAAAAAAAAAAATCAAATTATTATTACATAGAAAAAGATAAAGAAAAAAAAAAAGATGAAGAAGAAAATCTTCTATCTTGTTATAGAGTTTTTCCACCCTAATTTATTTCCATAATAAAACCAACGAAACAGCACAAGGGCACTAAAAGCCAGCAAGCAAGTAGCAAATCTAAGGAAAATTAACAAACGAAAATGGAATTTTTTTTTTTTTGTGTTTTTTGGCAAAATCTTAAATTTTTATTTCTCTCCCTTATTTAATTTTATTGAATACAACTTTGATATTTCTTAAATAGAAAAAAAAAAAAAAAAAAAAACAGCCAACCAACCAACTCAAATAAAAAGGGAAGAATAATATTTTTATATTTATTTTTTTTGATAAACAAATAGGGAAAAAAACGCGAAAATATTATTACATCAGGAAAATTATATTTAAAAAAATAAAAATTATTTACATTTAAGAATTATCTAAATTTCTACCCTAAATAATAATTCTCTGAAATACTACTGCAGTTGTAATCGGTTGTTATTATTATTAAAAATCGTGGTTTTATCATTATTATTTTGCTTTGTTTGAAAATTAAAAAGACAAAAATTCAATTTTAAGCATCTTCATCATCATCATCATCATCACCTCGTGTATTTATAAAGCATAAATAAATGTTTACAATTAACAACAAAAAAAAAAGAAGAAAATTGATCGTCATTTAGCTTAAACAAAGTTTTTGTTTAAAAAAAGATGGACATTACGTAGATAAAGGTGCGTATACTTAATAAATAAAAATTAATTAAATATAATTTAATTAAAGAATATAAAGACAAAAAAAAAAAACAAACGTTTCTAGAAAACCTAATTCTATCTGCGATAATATAATAAATTTTTAAATCTGTTTATCAACAACGATAATAAATTTTATAGTAAAAATATCTAAAATTTTAAATGCAAATTTTATTATTTTCAAGCCTTAAGCATTAAAAAAAAAAAATGTATTTAAGCAAATAATAATATAAAATTATATTAACTAAATTTGCCATCAAAGAAAACCGCTGAATAATACTATGTCAGGTGGCTTTTGGAAAACATAACAAGAATAATAGAGTTACCTTAAAGAAAAATGACAACTCAAAATTTATGTTAAAATCTATAAATACGCAGATAGTTTTTATTAAAATAATTATATATATATATATATATATATATATATATATATATGTATAAAAAAAAATGATTTATCATTGAAAGAAACAGCGAATTGGATGTGTTTAATCCGTTAAAATTTGTTAAAACTGATTAAAACAAATTGAATAAATATAAATAAAGAAAAAAACAAAGTAAATAATTTGTAACTATTAAAATACAGTAAAACCAGTGAAATGTCGATTTCAAATAAATAAAAATGTTAAATATTTTTTCCACCTTTCACCGGTTTTACTGTAATCAATATAATCACAACATTATTTTTTTGATTTTAAAACCATAAACCATTAAAAAAAAAAACAAACAAACAAACAAACAACTAAAAACAATAGAAAATGTAAAATAGAATTTATATAAATATATTTTATTAATTATAACAAAAAGAAAATAAATAAATAAATATTCTATTCTACATTTTATTAATTATTTTTTTTTTTTTATTAAATACAAATAATAAGGAATAATAAAAATAATAATTATTCAAAATTATTCAAATTTATGAGATATAAGCAACTGATTTCATTCATCTATTTATTTTTATTTTTATTTACTTAATTTTATTAAAAAAAAAAAAAAAAGAAAGAAGATAATCAAAATTAAAATATTTTAAAGAAAAAAAAAAAAACATTTATACATAAACTACACAATTGTGTAAGTAAAATACAAAATTAATTAAATTTAAAAAGTTTCCATGTAAAACATATCAACAACAACAACAAGAATCTTTTTAAACTCCGAAATTTTATTTAATGAATTTTTTTTTGTCTCATTTGAAAAAGTTAAAAATGAAATCATTGGCTTATATCTCATAATTTAATAATTCATAAAATAAAAAAAAAAAAATATTATGTCATTATTGAAAAACAATAAATAAATGTATAATTAAAACTGTAAAATATAATTGTTTTTAATAAAATAAAAAAAATATATGTACTGAACTGAATTCTAATTGGATAAAATTTAAATAATTCTTTTCTTTTTCCTTCCTTTTTTTTTTTTTTTATTAACCTTTATTGCACCATTGCCATTCGATTGTCTGTCTCAACCAGTCAAACAAAGTGGAAATTTTAACATTTTCCGAAATCTATTGTTAAATAATAAAAAAAAAAAAACGGGACTTCCTTATAAACATGTGATAATGTGTCATAACAGCTTTGATTTTGGTTTTCCAGTAAGATTTTAACAACTTTAATTGAATTATCATTTCAAAATTAGTACGTTTGATGAACAATATCAAAATCAATCAATGTTTTTTTTTTTTTCTGTAATCTTCAGCATTAAAAAAAAAAGCTAAATTATTAATTCTTGAATAGAAAAATTGTCTACGGTGAATTATTAAATGACATTTTAACTTGTTAGATTAGCTAAATAACAATTAAAATTATTCTAATGGCAAGAAATTATTATTTGTCATAAACTTTTTACTATTGCACTTCATTTTTTGATTAACATTCTTTCATATATGGCTTACAGACGACATAAGTGCGAAAGACAAAATTAAATGGAATTTGGAGTGAACAAATATTATTAATACCGATTTTTCTTGACGGTAATATTTTCTATTTATATTTCTTTAACGCTTAGATAATAATTTTTTTTTTTTTTAAACTAGTTTTTATTTATTCATTTATTTCATAAATTAAAATTGCTTGGTTTCGTTGAACGTCTGTATTGGCATACTATAAAATACCTGATTTCAAGCATGTGGTTGCTGTATTATGAAGCAGAGATGCTCAGAGCTTTTGTTTTGATAGTTAGAGACTTTGAAAAATATGTTACGTTGAACGGATCTTTTCTGTACCAAGGATAGCATTCCCTAAACAGCATTAAATATATTGAAATTATTATTATACTCCTTAATCAATAAAAGTTTGAGAAACTCTAATCAATCAAATAAAATCAATATTATTCAAAAATATAAAGAAGACTTTATTACGTGAATAAAAAAATTATTAAGTAGATAGGAAATGTTTCATTCCTAACCGATTGCAGAGTTCAGTGTGTTTAATGGAGCAAGTATTAAAATTGGTGTAAAATTGAAACCCGTTCAAAATCTATTGGTTTTTTTTTTACATATTTACAATTAAATCGATGCTCAAGAACCATGATATTTTCAAAAAGTTCATGTTTGACTAAATCATTGTTTTTTCTATCGCCAAAATAAAATATATATAATTAATAAAATTATACTTAAACAAAAAAGGATACTAAATTTTCGTAAATTTTTAGGACAATCGATCTGGGCTTTCTTTTATAATATGGCGCTTGTCTAACAAACAAACTAATTTAAATAACATAATTAGATATATAAATGGGAAAATTACATTTAAAAATTATATCGAAAAAATATTAGAAACTTCATTTCCCTAAATATACAACAACAAAACGATTGGAGGAATTTGCAGTTAGGTTTTATAAAATAATAAAATTAATTAAATTTGTAAACAAAAAAATATATATGTATATAATAATTTTATAATTTTCATTAACATTTTTTTTTTTTTTTTTTTTAATTATTTACAAAAACAAAGTGTAATAACGTTTGATTAAAAACAATGAAAAATAAAATACTTTTGATTATAAAGAAAAGGCATTACAAAAATTATAATTAAAAATTCATGCAACATAAAAATAATTAAGTAGTTTTCACTTTATCGTATATATTTAATTATTTTAGCCTTTTTTTCACTACTTAAACGGTTATTATTTATTTTTCATATATAATCTAAGAAACGAGATAATTTGTATATTTGTTTACAGAAATTTAATTTTAATTAAAATAAATTATTTTAAATAATAAATATCTTTAAAATGGTCTATTATCAGTATTTTTTTTTTGTAACACATTGTATCATTTTTATTTAACAAGCCTAAAAAAAAAAAACTACATGATTTGCATTATTTAATTAGTTAATTTTAAATTATTTTATTAATAAGATTACATTTCCATTTTTATTTCATTCTCTTTTTTGTTTCCTTTATTATTATTAATAATAATTATTTATAATTTCTTTTTCTTAATACACATAATTAAAAATCATCTTTATTAATAAATTAATTGTTTTTTTTTTTTTTTATGTTTTCTTTTTCTATAAAAACGGCTGGATGTTCATTTATGCTTTTATAGACCTGCTAAGATTATACGTGGATCTTCAACTGCTGCCTTGATTTTACGTAAAAATGTTACTGCATCACGACCATCAATTAATCTATGGTCATAGGTTAAGGCTATGTACATCATAGGACGAATTACAACCTAATAAAAATTAATTAAAATAAATAAATTTTCTTTGAATAGAAATTTATATAAATAGTAAATACCTGTCCTTTAACCGCAATTGGTCTATCAAAAATACCATGCATGCCAAGAATGGCACTTTGAGGTGGATTAATAATAGGAGTTCCCATTAATGAACCGAATACACCGCCATTACTAATTGTAAAGGTGCCACCATCCATATCCTCAACAGCAAGTGCTCCACGTTTCGCTTTATCACCTAAAGCGGCTATTGATAATTCAATATCAGCATAATTCATTTGTTCAACATTTCTTAAAACCGGAACGACTAATCCTTTTGGTGTAGCTACAGCTACTGATATGTCGACATAATCTCTGTAAACGATTTCCTTAAATAGATTTTTTAAATAAATAAATGACAAGAAAAAAAATGTATAATAATTTTATTTATTACATGTCCATCGATAACTGCATTGACAACGGGCTGATCTTGTAATGCGTAGGCGGACGCCTTACAAAAAGCAGACATGAAACCAATTTTCATATTATATCGTTTTTGGAAAGCTTCTAAATGGGATTTACGGAATTCCATTATAGAACTAGAAGAAATGATAATTGTTGCAAGAAAAATAAAAAATTTAAATTTGAGTAAAAAAAAATATATAAACACAATATAACACCTTTTACCTCATATCAATTTCATTAAATGTTGTTAACATTGCGTTTGTATTTTGTGCTTCTTTTAATCTATCAGCAATCTTTAGTCGCATACGATTCATTTTGACGCGTTGTTCAGTACGAGTGCCAGTTATTTCTTTTGAGTAATCAGCTGGGGGCACTCTAACAGTAGCCTCGATACTTTGAGCATGTCGTATCGCAGCGACTGGAATTGCAGATGCTGGTGCTTGTGGTCTAGGTGGCGGTGGTGGAGGTTTAGATGCTGGTGGTGGAGGAGCCGGTGAAGCCTTTGGTGGTGCCGGTGCAGCCTTTGGTGGTGCCTGTACAGCCTTTGGTGCTGGTGCTGGAGCTGCAGCTGGTGCAGCTTTAGCAGGTGACGGTGCAGGCGCTGCTGCTTTAGGAGAACCAGCCGTTTGTTTCATTTTAAATAGATTTTGTCCTGCCTTAACAGTATCACCATCAGCCACATATATTTCCTCAATAATACCAGGAAATGGAACTGGCACCGGTACAGTTGTTTTATCAGTTTCAATTTCCATTACTACTTCATCGGCTTCAACTGCATCACCAACTTTTTTCGTAAATCTAAATAATTTTGGCATTATTAACTATACTTAAATCAATTTTTATATTATGTTTTTTTTTTAATAAAAGTTTTACCTAACATCACCTTCAGATACAGAATCAGCAAATGCCGGTACTTTAATTACATCTAATAATCGGTTCGAGGTATGAATATATCTGCATGGTTGTAATAGTTGATTTCCATGTTTCAAACTACATAAAAAAAAAAAAAATTAATCAAAAACAAATAACAGAATGAATGAATGACAATAAAAACGACAATAGAAAAAAATTTAACAAAAAAAAAAAAAAAAAGATTAAAAATATAATTTATTCATTTTTCGTAATTATGTAATTTATTCTCGCGCAAAAATAAAATATTTTTTTCTTTTATTTAAAAACACATTTATTTACTTTTTCTCAGAATAACTTAAATTTGACGTAATTCGCGTTTGACTGAGACAGCGCTCTAGCATCTGTACCTGGTGACATCCTCGTGAACTGACATTAATAACCTAAAATAAAATTACAAAATTATATAAAAAATCGAATTAATTATAAATAACTTGAATAGAATTAATCAGTTTATTAAAAAATTAACCAAAATAAAAATTTTAAATCAATCAAAATTTGAATTATTGCAGAATACAAAAAAAAAAAAACAAAAAAGTTTTTTTTTATTATTTTTATTCAATTTTTTTTTTTTTGAAAGAAGAAACAATTAATTATTACTTGATAAGATAATCAGTTGGCAGTGTATGAAAATGTTATTTAACATAGCACAATAAATATTCTTTTTATTAATTTACTTTACTAATTTTTATTTGACTACTATTTTACTTATTATGTAATAATTCTCATTTTTCAACATAAAATAATTTAACCACACAAAAAAAAAGAAAGAAAACCATACCTGAGTATTTCGTTCTTTTAATAAATTAGCACTTAAACGTATAACATTTCTAGGTAAATTACGCGATGAATATGATAATATTCCAGCCATTTCACAAATTTTTTTTAATTATAATTTATTATTTTCTTCACTTGTTTTAAAATTATAAAAAATAAATTGTATCTAGTTCACGATTCTTCAGGCCACAAAAAATTATTCAATTTTAAGAGACAGACCAACACATTCAAAACAAAACTACTTTTACAAAATATATAATTCCAATTTGACAATTATTTTAGCTCAAATTGGATTGATATAATAAAAAATTAGGTTGCGTACATTTTCACTACATAGCGAACTCATTTAAAACTCAATTTTTATTTATTTCTGCATTATCGATATTTCATTTAAAAAAAAAAAAAAAATTAATATAAAAACAATTTTTTTATTCTTAATAAGTATTTTATTTATTTTTTAACATTAATTAATTAATTTTTTAGTTTTTCTATAGCATTTAATATGTTTGTCATTTGATTTAAATTATCACCGGTTGTCACTACCTCTCTTGAAAAACGATTTTTCTTAACAACATTTACAGTTCCCATTGGCATCGTATCAAAACCGTTATAACTATAATGCTTACTTTTAATTGTATTAATTACTTGCTAAAAATTAAAATTATTGATTTAGTTTCAAATAAATTTTAATATAATATAATATAATATAATTTACCAACACAAGTTTTATTAAAAATACGGCAAATGTTAAAAAACTGATTGTCATTAATGCACCCTCCGCTGATGGAAAATCCATATGACTTTCGCCTTGCATAAAATCTCGTTTTCGTCGTTTAGGTGGCCATAATTTATCAAAATTTGTTTCTAAAATTATGTAATAGTGAATATAAAACTTAACATAAAAACTACTAAATAAAAAATAGCATACTAATTGTATCTAAAATTTCATCCCGTAAATCTACTAAAAATGATAGTTTTGTCTTTAATTCACAAAGTTGTTTATATACAGCAGTATCTTTAAATTCTCCCAGCAATTTTAAGAAATTATTGTCACTATCTATTCGCATTTGTACTTCTCGTAACTCCTTTTCGCCCGTATTATCATTTGCTAGCATTGCATCCATAGTGCTAAATGGTTTTATTTCGTCATCATTGTTGAATTCCTCTAAATTTTCTTTATATTTTATATTTAGAGAATTCTGTATATTTTGACTTTTAGTTTTTTTTTTAGATCCAATACTTTCACTTTGTATAATTTTCAATGATTCTAACGGATTGGTCATCATTTGTGGATTATGAAATCTACCATTAAAATTAATATTATTCCTTAATACTGTATGCATAAAATCCGAGTTATGCATTATTGTTGATTTTTTATTATTTACAATTTTTGCATTTTGATTTATTTGAGGTATTTGAATCCAATCACAACGTATAAATAATAATTTATAAAGAACAATTATTAAAAAATAATAATAAAACATATTAAAATATTTATTTAAACACTTGAGTTATTAACACTTTACTTGACACTCTTAAAATGAAATTGAATATAAAATGTAATTCTTTGTGGGTGACAAATAATGTGACAAGATTATTTTATGATCAAAATTACAAATAAAAAAAAAAAAAAAAAACAACAAAGAGAAAATAATAATGATTAATATATAAAAATTTTTAATAATGCAGAAAAAATTGTTATATTTATAACAGCGGTGTCGTGTTATTATTAACATTTCTTATATACATATCTTATATGCTTTTATTTAAGTAAAAAAAAAACTATTTTCTCGCAATATAAATTGTAACGTAGCGAAACAAATCGGAAACGAAATGTGTATCAGATATGAAATTGAAAAGATCACGTTTATCGTTATAACATACCGGTAACGTATATTTTGTCTATTTCTATTCTTTTTTATTTCGGCACATTATAATCTTGTCATTCAATGAAATTTCCTATGTATCAAATAAAGTTTATAAAAGGTTTAAAATGTAGCAGAGAAATGGAAGAATGAGTAGTGAGTAATGAAATACTTAGTTATTATCTGGAAAATAATAGCAAAGAATTAATAATAATAGTTTTTAAAACGTTTTTAACGCAGAATAACGAAATATTTCTGTATCTATTTCGTACCCGGTAAGGATTTCAAATACTGTATTAATCACAAGTAAAAATTCTTATAAATTCCATTACTATAGTTTATATATTTTCTTTAACTATATTTCCATGCAATATTAAAATCACCAGTGTAAACATTTCTATCATATCACTGTAGATAAATTAAATGACAAATTCACAACTTAAGTACACTTTTAGAGCGTTACATCTTAAACTTTATTAAAAAAAAAAAATCATAACAAATTAGAACAAAACTGTTACAAAATTAATTGATCATGAAATGATGATAATTTTGTGCATCAATTATACAATTATAATTTTTATTTTCTTTTTCATATTACACATTTTCGGTTTTCCTGTTTTATATAAAAACAAATTGCTGAAATATTTTTGTTTTTTTATTTTAAAATATATACAAATAAATAAAAAGTAATATAATTTTTATCAATGTTTTTATTAAGTATTTTTATTGTTTTTTTGTGTTTTTTTTTTTTTTTTTATTTTATTTTTTAAATAATTAAACATAACAAAAAACATTAACGAAATATCAATAAAAGAATGATATTAATTTGTGCAAATTTTATTATTACATAAAATACAATTTTTTTTTTTTTTATTAATAAATTACTTATTAGTATTATTATTGTATAATTAAAAATATTCAGGAATAGAATAACTAAATAATTAAATAATTAATTACAATTAAAAAAAAAAAAATGTTTAACATAAGAATTGTAATAATAATAAATGGAATAATAAACAATTTATATTGGAAGACAAAAATAAAGTTTTATTTATTTGCTATTTTTTTAATTACTTTAATTTAAAATAAGAAAATCCTTATGTTAATCAATTCCTTTCATTATTGATTAAAAAAAAATATATATATAATAAATAAAAACAGAGTAAAATATAAACAAATTGATGAGATTCTATTTTTAAAAAGTCCAGTCTTTGACAGAGATTACATTCATAATTATTTCAAAAAGTCAGTAAAAAAAAACACTAAATTAAAATAATTAATTAAATAACAACAACAACAACAACAATAATAACATAAATCAAATTTAATTGCATTATAATGAAATTATTATAATTGCATTTTTTTTTTTTAATTATTATTTTTATATTAATCACAACATTTAATTAATCAATTAAATTGGCACAAATTTCGTTAATTTTTCTTCTTTTTTATTATTATTATTATTATTAATTTTTTTTAATTGTTTTTTTTTTATTGGATTTGTGAGAAACATATTACACTTCATCATTTGTGTTACTTAATTATTATTTATTTATTGGCCGCTATTGTGTGAGCATTTTTAACATTTATTACAATAATGTTATTTTTATTTCCCTTTTATTTTGTTAATTATTTTTCTATTGTTGTTTAGTGGAATTAAATATTATATTTCAATTTATTTTTTTAATTATTCAAATCAGCAATAATAATAATTTATTAATTCTCATTTTATATTACTTTTAACATTAGTAACAGGCACTTTAAATATTTACTTAGGATTATTATTTAATTCAATTCTTTTATATTGTTTTAAAATAAAAATATAAAAATAATTCGATGATAGAATAATAATAATAATTAGCAACATAAAACAAAACAAAAAAAAATTAAATTATAATAAATTTTAATACTTTTACTTTTAAGAAAAGAAATAATAAAACACCTTGAAGGAATGTTTAAAGTTTTTGATACATATAAAATAAAAATAAAAAAAACTAAGCTAAAACTAAAATTATTTATTAAATTTAATCAATTCGAGTGTAGCAAATCTATTGTTAAAATTTTATATAACATAGTTAACGAGATTCTATTTTTTTTTTTCAATTTGAATTATCTAAATTAAAGATAGAATTTAAATTAGTAAAAACTTTTAAAGCTTATTAATAAAATTTTATTGTTTAAATAAAAATTATTTTTTTTTTTGTTCAATTTGTTTTTGTAGGGGTTTGGTTTTTTTGTTTTTTTTTTTTTTCTTTTGTTCAACATTTTATTAATCATTTAAAAATTTGTAAATAAATGTTCATATTATAAACATCTTATAATATTTTAAATTACTATCCATCTTAAGTCAGACTTTAGTAGATTCTGTTACGTAAATAATAGAAGATAAGTATATATTATTATTTGTTTAAAAAGATTAATAAACAATAAGTGCTAAAATTAAAAAAAAAAATAATAATAATATCAAATAAATTATAGTTATTTAATTAAGAGTATTATTAATTATATTAAATAATTGCATATACATATGTATATAGCATATAAAGATATAAATATGTACATATGGGGGGGGGTGTTTATTTTTTTTTTTAGTAAATAGAACGTTTTAATTAATTTATAATTTTTTTTTTTTTTTTTTTTAATTATTTTAATCAATTCCAAATTTTTTTTTTTTTTTTTTTAATATTAAATAAATAATAAAAATTACTACCTAACTATATAAGTTATTTAATTAATACTTATATTAATTTATGTAAAGCAAAACAAAAAAACGTGTTTTTATTAAAATCGACTATAAATTTAGTACAGGTAGCCCTTGTTAAAAAAATAAAAAAAAAATATTTTATAATACGAATTATAAAATGTTTATTTTTATATATAACACGGCCAAAACTGTTACCAATATGTATAATATTCCTGCATAAGTAAAATTTAGTTGCATTTTTTTTATATTAATATATAAAACTGTTTTTCATTATGCAATTATAAATTTTTATTTGGACCACCGTGCTATCGAGGATTACCTGTAGTTTTAAAAACATTAAGTTGAAAATTTTTTCTTCTTGAAATTAATAATCTTATTTAAAAGTTAGAAAAGTTAGGCCTTTATAATACGACAAAGACGACCACGCATCCAATTAAATGCTTTACCTCGGACGTCTTCTAATTTCGGAGAGGTATTATTATTACTATTCTTAGTTATTGTTGATGCTGTTGTACTATTAGGTATTTGTCATTGTACAACATTACCACATATATTACTTGAACCCCAACGTGCATCATCTGATTCATGTGTTAAGTATCGACATCCAATTTCTGATTCCAAACGTCGTAAATCAAACCATGTCTGCGAATCTTGTAACCAGGTATGCAATAAACTTTTATCAACACTAAAACGTTTACGTTGTTTTACTTGTAATAAATTATTGATGAGATCAATTGCTAAAAATAAATACGTTTTTTGTTATTAACAAACAAAAATATATTTTTTTTTAATTTACCATCTGATGAAATTTCTTTCCATGGATTTGATGGATACATAAATCCTGCATTTTGAATTTGATCATTTATATCTTCATCCTCATTAAATGGGAAAGTACCACTTAAACTTACATAAATAATAACGCCAACGCTCCACATATCTAAACTTCGATTGTAACCTTTGTTTCTTAAAACTTCCGGTGCTTTAATTATTATAAAAAATAAAAAACAAAAATATAATATATAAATTAAATGATGATAAGAAAAAAAAAAATACTAACCCAAATAGGCCGGTGTACCAACAACAGAACGACGAAACGATTTTTCGCCAATAATGCGTGCAAACCCAAAATCACATAATTTCACTTGAGGAAATTCAATTCCTGATGATAATAAAACATTTTCCGGTTTTAAATCACAATGTACAATATTCTTACTATGTAAATGTTTTAACGCAATTAATATCTAAATAAACAATAAAAATAGCATTTAGTTGATTATTAACTTCAAAAAAAATAAATAAATAAAACAAATTGAATTTATACTTGGGTTATTAAAAATTTCGTAACACGTTCATTGAGACGGCCACGCTCACTTGATAATATCATATCAAGCATATCACCTTTTAATTTTTCCATTACAACATAAATACGTTCTCGCGTTTCAAACATTCGCTCTAAATTAACTACTCCTGCATGCGATATATTCTAAAAATTTAAATAAAATTATTTGATTATATTTACATCCAACAAATAAAGAAAAAACATGAAATAATACTTGTAAAATAGCAACTTCATTTTTAAGTTGTGCTTCTTGTTTTCTTGGAAATCTTAGTTTATCAATAACCTTAATTGCAACATCTCGATGTGTTTTTATATGTACAGCACCATATACTATTCCAAATTGACCTGATCCTAATACATCATCTGCGCATATATCATATAATTTACTTACATCTTGAACGTTTTCTTCAGGTACATTTGATGGTTCTAAAATTATATGAAAATTAAATCAAATAAATTGTACAGAAAAAAAAATTTAAATAAAATTTACTTGATGCTGTAACCGGCATTCTAGCTTGAGTAATAACCGTTTCCCAGCTTCTAGCTAAATATGCACCAATTCCACTATCAGGAGGCGGCAATGCCAACATTGGTTCGCCATCCTTTAATGTACCTAAAGGATCCTGTCCAACAAAATAATCAACATTTGCTGTTTTTATCTCAAAACAATGCCATATTTCTGCAATTGTAAAATTATTAAATTACAACTTCAATTCAATAAAATTAATAAATAAAATGTCTATACCTCCTTGAAGACTTTTCGCTGACTCTATTGATAATATTTCATTTAATGGTATTTCTTTATAATATTTACTACCCTGATCCGATACAAATAATGTTATTGCCTTTGAATCTAAACGCCAATAATGACGTTTAAAGGTTTTGTCTTTATTTGTAAAATGTACCAGCCAGCCCTCCTTTACTGCACGCCCATCGCGTCGTTTTGTATGTTTCACTGATTGAACAATACGCATTAATGGTATATTTGCACTTGGAGATGACGACGATGAACTGCATTGTCTTGTATGTTCGTTTTGTTGTTGTTGTTGCTGTTGGCTTTGTTCTAACATCGGTTCTAGTTCTAATAAATCTGATTCCATACCGACTGGTGGTGTACGCGTTGTACCATTTATATTCAATGGTATTAATGATAATGACTGTTGTTGTTGATGTTGCAACTGATGTTGAATTATTGGATTATCATCATTTAGAAAATCATTATCATCAAATTCATTAGATGATATAATTGAATCTCTTTCATTACTAAAACTATCATTCACGTCAACTAAAAAAATGTTTGATTGTATCAGTTTATAAATAAAATAGAAGAAAATTTTAAAAAATTGATAGATAGTATATATATTTTTTTAAATATTTAAATACAAAAGAATATTTAAAAAAAAAAAACAACAAACCCAATTGACTTTCACCAGAACAATCTTTTGGTACTTTTTCCACACATTTTTTATGGGCATTATAATGACAATCACGACACTGTACACCTTGCTTAAAAATACCACGCAATAATTTTTTACAATATTGACAAACAGTCGGACGTGTATATGTATGTATAACAAATGTATGTGGTATTCTAATACGTCCTGGTATGCCATTAGAACCAAATGCTAATTGATTTTGTTGACGACCAAATGTTGGTGACCGATTATTACATCGTAAACCAAATAATGGTATTTGCTATTTATATATTTGTGCAAAGGCAGCAACAGATAAATAAAAGAAAAAAAAAACATGATAAGTAAACAAAAAATGTATATCCAAACATAAAAGCAACAACAAAAAAATCACTAATTATTTTTGATCTGATTAATTATAAAATTGATATGGGACAACAGACAAACAAGTAAATAACAAATAATTATAAAAAAAAAACACAAAATACAGTAAAACTAAAATGAATTTAAAGAAAAAAATATATTTTTATTGAAAATAAAAAATAATTATTCATTTTTACAACAAAAAATAAAACGTCACGTTTCCTCTTTAATATTAATAAAAAAAAATAAAAAAAAAATTATAAAAGAATAAACCAGATCAAATATAATTATTGGACCACAATCACCAAACAAAAAAAAAATAATAATAATAATTAAAACATGATTACAATAAAAATATGCGTACAAATGCAAATAAAAAAATGGACGGAATATGTAATTAGATTTAAAATTAATTTCATTTTTTCATATCATTCATAAGCTGTGCCATCTTTCTTACCAATGACGACCCCGAACCCATACTCGTTATCGTTGTATTTGATGTTTGCGATGTTATTAATTGTTGTTCATCAGATGTTGCTGATTTATTTGATCCACCCGATGGTGATCTTGGTGGCTGTAAACTAGATGTACGACGTTGCTGTGGCTGATTAATGCGACTGCAATTATTTGGCACTTTAACAACACAACGCTTATGATAATCTTGTCCACAACCTATTTAACAAAATTTTTAGTAAAAATAAGAAAAAAGAAATTTTTATTCATTTATAACATATTATAATAAAAAGTGAATACTGTACCTTCGCATTTTAAACCTTGTCTAACTATACCAAATAACATTTCACCGCAAAAATCACAAAATGTTGGAGCTTTATATGAATGAACAGCCAATGCATGTGGTCGTACTATTGGTATATCATCAGCATAAGAATCCGGTAATGCTGTTATAATTAATAAATAATTAATATTACTTTTTTTTTTTTGATTTTTATTTTTATTAAAAAAAAAATACATTATATAGAATACTTACGACTTGCTGTCAATACAATTTCAATTAAAGTCTCATCAATAATTTCTGCTGCTGAATTAACTATTTGTAAAACATTTGAACTATTATAATCATGACGAAATAATAATAAACGTTCTGATAAATTACTTAAACCATTTTCAGGTATCTAAAAAAAAAAAAAAAAACAAAAAAAATTAAATAAAATTTTAATATTAATTTTGGTGTATTATATTGAAAGTATTTATTATAATAATTCCACAAAATTCAAGGAAGACAATTTTAATTTTAATTTTAATGATGTCACTCAGTAATTACATTTAAATGTTAAGGTTCTATCCTTATTATATAAAATTTTGTAAATCTCTCTAAAATCTCTTTCTTTTTTTTTTTTTTTTTTTTAATTATTATAAGAATAACGAATTAAATAAAACAAATAAAAAACCGTAAACAACAACTCAACTAAGAACCACCTGTTCTGTTTATATTTAAAAAAAAAAAATTTCTTTCATTTATTTTAATTTTATTTTACTTTTTTAATATATTATTATATTTTATAAACACAATTTTAAGAAATTCAGCAATAATATGTTTTTTTTTTTTTTTGGTTTTGTTTTACAAACAAGTTGTTATACATTAATGAGTCATTGTTTTTTTTTTTAAATTTCATTCAATTGCATTTCTTGTTTTTAATTTTAAATATTATAAAAATAAAAATTATGCGATAATAAAAAAATATTTACCTTATTATTTATAAAATCACATGCCATATCTTTTAATGATCTTAAATTAAGTAATGATGGTTGTACTGTAACCGTATCACGTAAATTACCAAATTGAAATAAAAATGTTATTTCAGAACCCTCCATGATTATCTAAAAAGAAATGATAAAACAAATTTTTATCATAAAAATGAACAAAAAAAAAAAGAAAAAAAAAAAATTAAATTAAATTTGTTAGTAATTAATGTCATTAAAGACTTTCTTTATTTTCTTACTTTCACATTCTTCTTAGCTATTTATTTATTTATTTATTATTATTATTTTTTTTTTTTTTTTTTTTAAACAAACAAAAATACTAATTAACTAATGATTCCAGGCATTTAATATTTGTCTACATAAATTAACGAAAAAAACAAAAAAAAAAAAAAGAAAACAAAGAAGAATTGGTATATAAATATTAATTATATATTTTCTACCACTAAATAAGGCGAAAAGGTAAAATAGTTAAAAAAAAAAAAAAAAAAAGTAAACAAATTATTAAGGTAAAAATGTAAATATGTTCTATTATACATAGAATTTAAATAAAATTTGACATTTTTATAATAAGGTCGGTCATAAGAATATATTCTCCCACTCTTATTACGTTAATAATTAAAATAATTAAAATAATTAATTCTGCGAAACGGTAATGAAAATGTGATTTCGTTTTTGTGCATTTTCTATATTCTTTATATATTTATTTTAAAACTATTGTTTAAAAAAAAAAAACTACGACAATATTTCATTTCCGGCTATATGGGATATTTATATTTATTTATTAACTAATCAGGAAGCGTTAGTTAATCAAAAAAAAAAAAAAAACAATTCAATAAAAATTCATTTTCATTTAGTTAAATAATCTACCAGCATCATTCACACATTCTAAAAACAATGATATTTATGGGATTATATATTAATGGAATTATCTATAGCATAATTAAGTAATTATCTTACTATATTTAATTTAAAAAAAAAAAAATAAAAAATATTTTCCTCAACTTCCAACAAATAAAAAATTACCATTACAATTAATTAATTTAATATAATATAAATAATAACAAAAATTCACAATAAAGATAACATAAATGACGAAATGAATAAAAACAAAAAGAAAAGATTAAAATAATATAAAAACGTGAATGAATATTAATTATATAAAAATAAAATAAAATAATAATAATAATTCTTTTTTTTTTTTTAGTAATTAATTAATTTATATTTAAATAAAAAAAAAAAAAAAATATAATAATAATAATAATAATAAACAAATTAAAACATAATTATAAGGTGCCACTAAAGTAAAAAAAAAAAAAAAAAAAAAGATTTTTTTTTTCTATAATAATCTAAACCCAGCCAGAATAACAACAAAAATAGTAATAACCTAAACATAATTAACCTTGGATAATCGATTTTAATTTATTTCACATTTATAATAAATAAACAAAATTAACAATAAAAAAATCTAAAATAATTTTGTAAATTATTTTTGTAAATAAATTTATTAGCAATCAGACAGATACGAATCGGGGCAATAAGCATACTTTTGAAATTTTTGGACAACTTTTTTGAATTTATTTTTTTTTTTTTTTTTTTTTATTAATTCTACAGAGAATTTCTAACTGTCAAAAAAAAAAAAAAAAAAAATTGTCGACAATAAACTTCTTTTTTTCTTCTGACATTCAATTTGAAAATAGAAAAATTCTTGTGTAATTTTCATCAATCTCATTAATGCCATAAATTTTATTCGTCATAGAGTCAAATTCCAATTCTTAATTATAATAACACTAAAATATGAAATAAAAAACGCTTGAACCATCTTATAAAACTAGGCTTCTTAGTAGCAACAAACTAATTAGTTAAGCAATTATTATAATTATTATTATAAATATTATTATTATTATTATTATTAACGATTTTTAGAGCAAATATAAAAGCAATAAAAAATATATTATAATTAAAAATAATTTTATTTTATTTTATAAATACAAAGCAAAAGAATAAAAGGAAAAAAAAAAACATTCAAAACTAAAAATTAAACTAAAAAAAAAACACCTGCTTCAAACAATTAATTTATTATGTTTAATTCCCCTGAAACCTCTTTAAAAAAATAAAACAGACAAATTAATTAATTAATGTACAATAAAATTCAAACAAACATCCACATTATAATTTCATTTAAATCTGTAATAAACAAGAAATTTTAATTCTGTCTATTTAAATCAATAAAATATAATCAGTCGGATACAAATCCTCAAATATTTTTGATTAATTAATCAATTAATACAATTAATTAATTAATTAAACAATATGTCACATAAAACCGTTCAATCAATTTAAATAACTTGAGGCTTAAAAAATCTATGGTAATTTTCTTCTTTCATATTATTTTTTTTTGGTTTCGGTTTTAAATAAATATTAATTGTTTGTAGACTTTTTTTTTTTTTTTGCTAAAAAAGATAAGATAACATACAATCACAACAACACAACAGAATAAATAAATAAATAATAATAATAAGCAAAATTAAATAAACTATTAATAAAATAAAATATAAATTATATTCACATTTAATTTTTTGTCACAATTTTTTGACATTTCTTTTGCCTTCTTTTAGTTTTTTTTTTTTTTCTTCTGCCACTTGTGTACGTCTTACGTTGCTTTTAATTAAATTTTCTTAAGTTAAAAAAATTGAAAACATATTTTAGTATTCAATAAATAATTAATTTTTGTAGAAAAACTTGAAAAACTTTATTATCAAGTCACAAAAAAAAAAAAAAAAAAAAAAAAAAAAAATTAAGGTAAAAATTATTAAGAAAAGAACACACAAAAGTAATGGAAAAGATTTTGTAATTTTTTTTTTCTTTCTTTTTTTTTTTTTTTTTGCTGACGTACAATAAATATTTAACTCTTTAAAATAAATTTCTTCTTATTTCCTTTTCTTTTTTTTTTTAACATCAATAAATGAAATAATAATTACATGCACAAGCAGATTATTACTATTTATTTATTTTGTGATAAAAGAAAATGTAAAAACAAACAAAAAAAAAAGGAAACGAAAAAAAAAAACGGTATTTAACAAGGATAATTCATGTAGCTGAAACAGCCGCACATTGTTATTATTTTTAATTCTTTTTATAAATAAACCAACTTTGTGTAATGTTTAAAACTGTAATGACAACAAGAATACACAAAAAAAAAAAAAAAAAAAAAAATTGAATAGAATAACCATCAGCAACAGCGCAGCAGCAGCAATAACTGAGTAACTAAATAAATGTGTAATCGTAAAGGTAAGTAAGAAACATGAAAAAAGGTAAAAAATATATTAAATGGAGCCGGGTCCCGTTATTTTTATATTAGTGAAACGTATTTTTTTTCATCGTTGAAATTTTTTATGATTTTTTTGTTCGGTTTGCAATCATTTCTTGCTTTTTTCTGAGGAGGATGACGAAAACAACAACAAAGAAAAGACGATGACATTCCAGCTAGATTCGCTTTAGTTTTAGTTTAATTTTGACAGTTGTTTCCAAAATTACAAAATAATCACAAATAGATATTTACCGATGAAATATTATTATTAAAAAATAATTTAAAATTGAAAAAAAAAAAAAAACAAAACGAAACAAAACAAAAAAACATGACCCACCTGTAAGGCTATCAGATAATATGTTAAATCTGCCAAATTTCTCCAGTTCCAAGTTTTTTAAATTTTGAAACTAAATCACAAAATATTTTCTTATTATTATTTTTATTTCACACAAAATAATTAATTATACATATATATTATAAATAATATTAATTTTCTTGTTTCAATTTTTTTAATCTTATCAGAAACCACAAATTTGTGCGCTGATGTTTATTGTTGGCAATTAGAAGAATGTATAAAAAAAAAAAAACAGCAAATAAATCTTTAAACTAATATACAAAAAATCACTTTCAACATAATTTTAATCATAATACTTTTAATTAACATTTTTTATTGTTTATATCATTTTTCGTTTTTATAAATTTAATTTATGGAGGAAAATTAAAGACGAAAACAAAAAATAATAAATAAATATTTGTAAATAAAAAACAAATATGAATGGGGTGCGTTTACAAGTCAACTTGTCACGATAGTTTTCAGAGTTTACTTTTTTGTCTTGTTGTCTTGTCACAATGTTAAAACCATTGCTAACTTCACTTAAATAGTTTTTATTGATATTATATACAAAAAAAAAAATTTTAAAATAATAAACTAATAATAATAAAAACATAAAACTTTGCAAATTTAAAAAACAAATTAAAATAAAAATCGAAATGTATGATGTTGAATAAATGAGCGATAAAAGAAAAATGAATGTTTATATATTTTTCGTAATAACTTTTTCATGTTTTTTCTTCATATGAAAGAGGCAGCTATAAATTACAAAATAAAAAATTATGACATATTTGCAAGCGGTAAAACGGTAAAAGCATACATTTTGTTTGCGCAATTATCTAAAATCAACACCCAAATAATGTTTCGAGATTCAAATGTAAATAAATGAAGAATCGATTTTTTTTTTTGATTTCTTTATTAATGTCGCTTCTGAATTCATTTGTCCAAATAATTTCTTCATATTTTCTTTAATTTAACGTACGATTGAATTAAAAAAAATATATATTAATGCAAAATAAAAGTTATTAAACTTTAAAATGAATATTAAATATTTATTAATTTCAATGAAAACATTTCCGGACAAAGTCATCGTCTCCTATTAAATCTAGATAAATTAAAAATTTAAATAGTTTAATCAATTTCTTCCTGTTTGTATTTTTTTTTTTTTTTTTTGTTAAATATATTTTAAATGCACTCAAAGCAAGTACAGATAAATTATGTATAATAAGAGGAGAAGGGAACAAATTTTATTTCAATAATTTCATTATTATTCTGCTTATGTTCTGCTTTGATTGTAAAAAATAAAAAAAAAAAAATTGAAAAGAATGAAACGAAAATTTAGGAAATGAAGAGAAAGTAAAAATGTTTAACGGAATGATACTCATGTGTATTTAAATAAATGATATTGTTAATACTTACAATATGAATACATAAATTTTCGTTATTTCTACTATCAGTTCTTTTATTATTATTATTATTATTTGTTTTTTTTTTTTTGTATTATCAAACTCTGAATCATTAAATATTAAAAAAAAAAAAATAAATAAATCAGTCTCGTATCTCTAGTGGTTGGTATATGAATTAAAGAATTCAAATAACCTAAGTTTGGCATCACATTTTCAGTTTTATTTTATTCTGTTTTTAAAAAATGTTTTGTTTAAAACATTAATCGTTTCAATACATTTCTTGTGTGTAGTGAGTGTTGTTGATAATTTAGAGTGAAAAACAAAAATATTTAATGGATAAATTAAAAAGTGATTTAATGGATGCTGATCCGTTTAAAACTTGGTGGCCATTTATAATAGCTGGCTTTGTTGGTGTTGTAATGGCAATCAGGTAATATTACATAAATTTGCATTCAAATTAATTTACTTTTCATCATTAATGTAAAACCAAAAAAATTGTAGATTTTACATGGGTGGCCAGTTATGTCCAAATAATAATTTATTAAATAAACGTGTAATAATAATAACTGGTGGTAACTGTGGTATTGGCTTAGAAATAACAAAAGAATTGGGCAAACGTGGCGGTATTATTATTATTGCAACAAGAAATTTAAGTAAAGCAGAAACACAAATAACGTTTTTAAAAAAGTTAACATTTTACAAAAATTTAAATATTGTTATAAAATACATGGATTTACGGTCTTTTGATTGTATTAAACGTTTTGTTAAAGTGATTGGTAAGTATCCAATAAACTATTTTGTGGTCACATAAAATTTAATATTTTAATATTTTTTTTTGTACAAACACACAGAAACTGAATATGAAAAAGTTGATATTTTAATCAATAATGCTGGCATAATATTTAATCCTTATGAAAAAACGATTGATGGCTTTGAAACACATTTACAAACTAATTATTTGGGTAATTGCAAAGAATAAAATAAATTAATATAATTTTTTTTTTTTTTTATTTACATTTTTTTATATATTTGTTTATCCAGGCCATTTCCTGTTGACAACTTTACTATTGCCGATGTTAAAAAAATCTCAACAAGGCCGAATTATAAATATTTCAGCACATGCACATTCATCAAATTCACTAAAAATTAATATTGATGATCCTTTAAATGTAAATCCGGATACAGGTAGATTACATCCAAGGGATGCATTTGCTCATTCCAAACTAGCTATTGTTATTGCAACAAAATTACTAGCTGGAATTATTAAAGGTAAATTGTTTCTTAAATTATAATACCTAATTAATAATGGAAATTTTTTTTTTTTTTTTTTTCAAACATAACTCAAATGTTTACTTTCTCAAATAAAGATCTAAATGGAATAAATAATTTTATTACATTATACCTGCCCTGCAGTTATATTGCGTTAACAAAAATTATGTTTTAAGGGAGAATTTGAATGTTATCTTATTAATGCATGGTGTTTTTCTTATAAAATTTAATATATATATATATATGAGCTTTTCTTAAACATACACCTTGCATAATTAACTTAAGAATAAGGATCTTATTATAGAGAAAATGAAATTATGTTTGCGATATAATTTCTTATCAATGGTTTGCAAAACAAAATTTATATTAAAAGTCAATAAATTGATTTTAGTTTTATATTTTATTTATTAATTTGTTGCTTTAAATATTATATTTATTATACATATGTATGTATTTTAATTAAATTAACTAATTTGCTACCATATCATATAAAAAATTATACTTTGCACTATAAAATCTATGCATATAGAAAAGGTCAATTTATTATTAGTTTATTTTTAAGTGTATATGTTCTATATATTTTTATTGCTCGGTTGTCTGCCTTACTCGAATTATACTCTGTGTCTGTACACTGAATTAAAGGAGAACTTTATATTCACTTGAGTTTAATACACAAATTGGATTGATGAATTTTTTAATAGTTTTCGGCTAAAAATATTTCTTTTGTTCCTAGTTTTTTTATTTTTTTTTCATTTGTTTTAATAATTTATTTTCTACCGTTCTTTTAGATACTGGAATAACGATAAACTGCTGTACACCTGGATTAGTACGAGGAACAGAACATTTACGAGAGTAAGTATACGTTAAGAATACAATTTTCTCTAGTTTGTTGGAACTAGTTAGATAATTTATTGTTTAAATCGGATAAATATATAAAGAGTTTTTCAAGTATTTAAATTAAATTTATATGAAACCAAAGCCATTTACAAGAAAAAAAATGAATTAAATTTTTTCTTGTTTATTAGGTCACCAATTATGAAAGCAATTTGTGCCAAATGTGTTACGTATCCTTGGATGTGGATATTTATGAAAAGTCCTGAACAAGGTGCTCAAACTGCCATTTATCTTGCAACGGAACAAGAGAAATTAAAAAACATCACGGGAAAATATTTCAAGTGAGTAAATTTAATTTTTATATTTACATAACAACAAAAGTTTCTTCTCTGCTTCCTTTGAAAATTCCTTTTTTCAACATTCATAAGATTCAGTTGATGTAATTTAATTTGAAAAAAAAAAAAAAAGAAAAGAAGAATAAATAAAAATAATAAAAACAACACGCATATATTCAAAATAAAAAAAAAAGGAAATTTGTACTAACAATACAACCAAAAAAACACAAAAAAAAAAAAAAAACAACACCGCTTAGGTAGCTGACTTGATTTCTGCCTTCTTAAATTCACCCTTAAAAGAATACCAAATAAATCTTATTGGTTTACGATATACCTGTAAAATGTTTAGCAAGTAGAAAAAACAAAACGAAAATAAACAAAATCTAATCGATTCGCTTTTCTTTTTTTTTTCACATTTTCCACTAACCGTACTTTTTAGTTACAAACTGACGACACAGAAAAATGCTAATATATGAAAAATGTATTTTTTTTTTCACATCTCCTTCCTATATTTTCGTTTACGTTGTTGTCTTTTCTTTTCATTTCTTTTATTAATTAATTTTCTTTTATGAATTCAAAGTTCAATAAGAATTATTGAAAGATTTTCTTTTACCTCTGAAGCTACATGGAAATAAATTCTAAAACAAAACAAAAAAAAATGAAAAAATAAAAAACTTTACACAGTAGGAATGCTTCGTTGTAAACAACAACAAAATTCAAAAACAATGCAGACTTAAATTTGGTTACGTAAAAGAGTTTAAATTTTTTTTTTTCAACATAATCGAATATAATCGGTGGAAAAAAAATCTTGGCTAAATTAAAATTAAAAATTGAAGGCATAAAATAAAAAAAAGGTAAATTTGTAGTCACGATAAAAAGTAGAAAAGTCGAATATTATTATACATAGTTAGAAATAACTTTGTTTTCTATCGTTTCGTATCATTTGTTAAATCTATAAATTTGTCGAATCTATAAAATTTTATAAATAAATAAAAATCAATAAATTACCATAAATTATTATATATCTTTCTCCTTTACTGTATGTCTGTACATAGTACATAGTACATAGTACATACATATGTATCCTTCACATTTCTTCTGTTCTTTAATAAACTACTTACTTTAATATAAAAAAAATCTATTAATTTTTATTTATTTATAAATATCCATAAACAACAACATAGTGATTGTGATGAAGCTGAAACATCTAACTTATGTAATAATGATGAATATTGTAAAAGATTATTTGCTGAAACATTGAAATGTTTAAAAATAAATATCAATGATATTTCTAATTAAATAAAATTATAAATAAAAAATTTTTTTTTTTAAGAAAAGAAAACAAATAGATTTTATTTTTAATTTTTTTGTGCAAATTTTTATTTTTATTTTTATAAATTTCATCATTTTTTTTCTTTTTTTTTGTTTTTTTTTTTTTTTTTTTTTTACTAAAAATTGTTTTTTTTTCATTTAATAAAAATTAATTTTTCTTGTTTTTTTTTTTTTTTTTATTTTTACACGAGTTTTATTTTTTTTTTATTTTTTTTTTTACATAATTTTTCCTTAGGATTTAATATCGTGAATATTTTGAAGATAATATTTTTATTTTTCTTTAAAATAATTAACGTTTTTATTTAGGTAATTATAAAAATTAATTAATTCGAATTAGTTAAAAATTTAATTAATTAAATTTTTTTTTTTTGTATGTGAAAACGTGTAAAAATTTAATTTATGTTTTAAGTTTTTTTTTTTTATTTTTATATTCTGTTTGCTAGTTAATTTATTGAAATAGTTTTATTTCATATTTGGACTAGGAAATTTAATTTAATAATTAAGCTTACTTTAAAAACTTTACTAAATTTTCTTTTTTATATATTATATCTATTTATTATTATTTATTTAATTTATTTTTTTTTTTTTTAATGATATTGTTGTAGCGTGTTTGCATTAATTTATTTATTTTTATAAAGGATTATGTATCTATTATGTATTTATGTTATGTAAAAGAAAAACTAAACAAATAATAAAGCCCATTAAGAATTTTTTTTTTTTATTTAATATAATTTTGTATATAAATTAGTTACAATCGTTGTGTTTATTGAAATGAAAGAATCTACACTTTGGCATTTATGATAGTTTTTAACTGACTGTCGCGTGTGATTTTTTTTTTATTTTTTTTTTTATATTTTAGACAATTTTAATTTTATATAATCCGGAAATGAATTAAAAATCTTTTAAATTAAAATTGATTTGAGCTTAATTAAATTTAAACAAATTTTATTTTATTTCATTTTCTATTTTGATTCAACTTATTATTATTTATTTCAATATAATTTCCTTTTTTTTCTTTTTTTTTCTTTTTATTTTTAAATCAATTAGAAATTTTATCAATAATTAAATATATGCAGCATATAAAAAAAACAATAAATAATAATTTAAAAAAAAAGAAGAAGTAGAAGAATATAAGCAAAATAAAAAAAAAAACTATTTGTCTCTTTTGAAACGATTTTTATAAATAATTTTTTAATATTTATTTAAATAAATTTGTTTGGTCAATTAACAAGGCAATAGAATTTTTAATTAAATTTATTTATATATTTAATTATTTTTTTATTATTATTATTAATTATTATTAATTCACTCGTGTTTTTATTAATTAATGTTGTTATAATTTTATTTTTATTATTATAAATAACTAATTTTATTGTTTATATTTTATATTTAATTAAATATAAAATTTTATTTTATTTATTTATTTATTTTTTGTGTTTTCTAATTAATATTTTTATTATTAAGAAAATAAATATTTTCATTTGAATGAAAAACAATTTTTGTTTTATTTATTTAAAGCAATAATTTGACTAGAATTTTCTTCTTTTTTCCTTTTATTATTTTATTAATTTAATTAAGTTCTCTAGAAAAATGTTTACGACTAGAAATCTTTTTTTTTTTATTATTATTATTATTATTTTGTTAAATTTATATAAAAAAAAAAAAATTAAAAATGTTTTACCAGTGTGTCACCACTGTGTTATTTCTATAATCTATTTATATTAGATTTTTTTTTTTTTTTTTATTATTATTATTTTATTTAGTTTTACTTTTTAGAATTTTGATTTGTTAAAATAACTTCTGTTTAATAATTTAAATGTACAATGTAAATATAAATCAACCACATTCTACTGATATTTTCACTATATGATACTTATTAATAGTTCCCTATTGTCTTTACTTGTGCACTAAACACCTGTGGAAAACCTCTAACTTTTATATACAAAATAACGTAACGTTTTTAACTGTAAAGCAGAAAAACTTTCGAGCTTATAGTTTTACAGATTTTTTTCGTTTATTATTTATATAATATAATTTTGACAGCAGTAGTTTGTTATGTTTAATATGGGGAAAAAATAATGTAATCAAATACATTATAATACCCGTTACACACTAACGAAAAACTAATAATAATAATTATAAAAATTACATGAAAATCACATTAGCTATTGTTTTCTTTTTCATTTTCTTTCGTTTTTAATTTTATTAAATTAAAGGAAGCATTGAAAAAATAATTTTTTTAACGTCAAATATATCTTAAAAACTAAGAAGAATTTTTTTTTTTTAAATAAAAATAGAGAAAAGATAGAAAAAAACGAGTTAAAGAAAAAATAAAAACCAACATCATTAATGTGTGTCGCAAATGTTTGCCGCTTGTTATTTTACGATTATTATTTCTAGGTTTTTGGTCAGAAAAGGAAAATGAAAATGAAAAAAACAAAAAACAAAAAAATATTAGAAATGATTAATGACTCAAAAAAAGAAAGCACCAATTGATTACTTTACTTATTCTCTTAGGTTTTTCTTGACTATTGTGTTTGTGTTTCCGTTTTATTTTCATTCAATTTTATCAAAAACATAAAAAAAAAAAAAAATAATAATAATAATAATAAGAAATGAAACAACAACAATAATAAGGAATATTTATATTTCAGGATTATTATAATATTAATATTATAAAATAAAGAAAAAAAAAAATCATTTTTTTTTTTTATTATTTTACTTGAATGTCGCCATTTGAATGATATATGAGTTTTTATTTCATTTTTTATTCGTAAATTTTTTTTTTGTAATTTCCTTGAACAATATATTCGTCTTTCATATTTAATGATATGTGAATTATTTTCTGTTTTTAATTTTTGCGTTTTTGTATTAAAAAAAATTGTATTTTCTTAGCAAAGAATGGTTTGCTGTTGTCGGTCGTTGTTGTTTTTAATTTTTTTTTGAATAAAAAACATTTCAAACATTTAAGAACAATTCTTTTTCTTTTTTTTTTATCTTTTTTGAGTTGACGTAATTAAATAATTATTTAATAAATAAATAAATTACCAAACTAAATTACTAACCGTCACCGACGCTAACAACAACAACCGCAAACACTTTTTTTTATGGTTTGTTCTTAGTTAATATTGGCAGAAATTGTAATTGTCCTTGTAGCCTATATTGTTGCTCAGCATTTTTATAAATTCCAAGCAGAAAAATATTATGATAAGCTATTCTGCCATAGCAGTTATATGATTTGATGGGCAAAATACATTTTTCAAACAACTAAAAGATATTTTAAAACCAATCTTTGTTGATTTGCCTGCTGGCTAAAAATTTAAATAATTTTTTTTTTTTTTATTGCGATATGGTGCGAGAGTAGCAATAATACATATTTGTGTTATGCGTCATTTTAGTTTTTACTAGGTGCAAAAATCTTATCATAACGGAGTAAAATTATAAATGCAAGCCAAAACACGTTTGCATGTTTTTCGATTTGTATTTCAAGTATTATTGGTTTCTGTTTTTTTAAACTTTATGATATTTTAAATTTCCTTTGGCTTTTGTTCAAGTTCAAGTTCAAAATAATTTTTTTTTTATATAATATCTTTATTTCACTTCTTTTTTTTTAATGTTAAATTTAAATGATAGGGCTAATTTTGTATTGTTGATTCTAAGCCAAAAATCGGTTCGGTTCAATTATTAATTTAAAAACTGGTTGGGTTCGGTTCGATTTACTGCAGTGACTTCAACCAAATACGTATTAAGTCAGACACTGCAAGAATAATCATGATCCAAGGGTAGGTATTCGTAATAAAAATAAAAATTTGAATTGACGAATTATTTCATAAAACTGCAGATGAAATAGCTGATCGTTAAATTATTACGCTTTTTATTTATTAAATTACCAAATTCAATTTAATTTAATTATTAATCATGAAAAATTATTTTTCTGGTAGTTTAATTAATTTTACCTGGTGTAATTTTTTAATTTTTTACTAGAAAAACGCATTTTTCTATTCATCTTACAAATATATGCCTATTTTAAATAATATTATTTAATAATAAATTAATAAATTATTTATTGTTTTATGCTTTTTTAACTTGACGTGACGTTTTCGTGCGTTATCTAAAAGCATCATAAACTATATATACTAAATAATAATAAAACAAATAAAACGTTTAAATCGTCCGTTTTAATGCGACAATGTTTATTTACTTGAAACGAACAACATAACCAAGTTGGTATTGTTAGGACTGAGGTGTTTGTATGTTTTAACCACTATTTCTGGTAAACCACCTTTTTTTATAATTTACTAACTAGCTTTTATAACATAAATAATGTTTACATTATTTTTCTTTTGTTTTTAAACTTGAAATGCCATTACTAAAATCCAGCAAGTACTATGAGCAATTAGTCAAGTAATTTTTTATTTATTATATTCTTTTTTTTTTTTTTCTCTTCAATTTTATTGCAAATAAACGGACGGCAGGTGGTTTTATATTTCATATTAAAACCATAGAAAGGATTTTTTTTTTATTTTTTGTTTTTATTAATAAATAAATAATTAATAACTTAAATAATTAAATAAATACATAATTAAACAAAATAAAGTCTGGTATATTAACTATATATAGTTATGTTATTTACGTTAACGATTTAACATGCTACTTGATTCTATTATTACATTTTTTTCATTTTCTTATTTTGTTACTTATACACCACAATAAAGAAAATTTTCCCTTAATAAAAGAAAAATAATAAAAACTAAATTGCCCAGCTGATATTTCAAATATACAAAAGAAAAAAAAAAGAAAAGAATATTCATAATAAAAGCTTGCTTACTTATTTTCTTTTTCATTTAATATTAACGAAGAATTAAAAAAAAAAAAAACATTTTATTTCCCATGAAGTATAAGTTACCAAATTAACATTTAAAATTAAAATAATTTAATATCTTTTTAAATATAATGGCTTTGTGCGTTGGCTAGTGAAAATATGTAAGAAAATTTTCTTTTCTAAAATTTTGTTAACATTTTTTTTTTTATTCATTTCTTTGTTAACACAAGTTACTTTTATAGCTTTTAAGTTGTATCAATTATAAGACACAAGCTATTAACCGGTTAAAAGAATATAAGTATATAATATTTAAAACTAATAATAATAAAAAAAAGAAGAAGAAAAAGATGTTTTAATTGAATTAATTAAGGCAATAAAAATTATTATTATATTTTTCTTTTAACTAAAAATATATTTATTAACGATATTTTTTTTTAATGATTTTACTCGCAATTTTATTTTTTTTTGATATATTTTAATTTATAATAATATGTTTGCCTTTTAGATCATATATGCATATATATATATTTCTTTTGAGTTAATTAATAATAATAAAATAAAAGTAAAAAGAAAACATTAAAAATTGTGTTAAATAAATTAAAAAAAAAAAAAGAAAAAGTAGAGAAATAAATAAATTTTATTAAATTATTATTTTTATTTAAGACAGTTTCATTTTTATTGTAATGTTTTGTGTTTATAATAATAGTGCTTAAGAAGTGTCTTTTATTTTATGATAAAAAGTGATAAAGTTTACAACAAAAAAAAATAATGGAAAACCCTTAAATCAGCATACTTAATTTAGTACATACTGTAAAGGGTTTCGCATATTACTTCTATGTAAATAGAATCGTTACGCGATTAGTTAAAGAAACGATACAACATAAATTTTGATTTAATTTAAAAAACGAAAAATTGTGCGATAGTTGCGAATATTAGTTGTGTAAATATAAACATTACGTTAAGTTACGTTGCATTAAATTTCATTACGTTTTACGTATTTTTTTTTCTTTTTAAACTATTTTTTAAATTTAAAATCGTCAATAGAGAGCTTATTATAGCTTATGTTATAAAAAAAAAAAAAAAAAAAAAAAATATTATGTTTATCATATGTTTTTTGTTGCTTCTTTAAATATATAATTTTTTTTATTCGATCAAAAACTCATTAAGAATAAATTAAATCAAGCACACATTTTTTGAAATTCTCATGAGAATTATACATATTTTATCAATTGTTTATGTACATAAATATATATACACACATTCACACACTATTCATATATTCAATAAAGCTTTTAAGTTTTTTTTTTTTATTAAAAAAAATTTGTAACGATAAAAATCAAATATCTAATTCAAAAAAAATTTCTATGACATTTAGTTATGTGGTTGGAGTTTCTGGTGAATTTATATTATTATCCGAAGATGATAATGGTCTACAAATACCTAATTTTACGTAACCAATTGGCATACCTTTGAGTATAGCAACCGCTTGATCTAGTGTCATGCCATTTAATTCTTTATCGTTCACCGATATTAAACGGTCACCGGGAAATATTAAATTTGTTGTTTCAGCAGATCCGCCTGGTATTAAACCTCGTACAACAATCACTGTACCTTCCGAATCCAACGGATCCTGATAATCCAGTATTGAAAATCCAAATCCTCGCTCAGTTTTCTCAATTTCTATATAAACAACGTCGGTGCTCCACAATGCAAGCCCTGATATCTGTTCAACGGACTTAGATCGCTGTTGATCCGTTAGTGTAGCAGTGCTTGATGTATATAACGAACTTTCTGATTGTGCTTTCGTCAATAAACCTTGTAAGCTTTGCAGACCACCTGCTAATAAGCTCCGTGCCTCGAAAGCTTCCGGATTTTGAGACGTATTAATAACTGAAGGCGATTTAGGACCACGAGCACATACCATTTTTACTTTAGTTGGAAGTTCTTTCAAAATTTTAACCACCTCCGTGTGCTTTAAACCCTGTAAACGATGATCGTTTACTTGTAATAATTCATCACCTGGTTTTAATGTGCCTTCACGGCCGACTGGCCCATCCTCAAGTATTGAACGGATAAAATGATGAGGTCTCATCTCAACACCTCCTTCTACCTCTACCGTACCCTCGAGACTTATACCCAATCCAGCTAACCGATTTAATTCAGCAACCATTATTTTACTTTCAGGTAATTCATTTGACCACGTTATAGCAAGTGAATCGACACTTGGTGTCGGCGTTGGCGTTGTTTCCTTAGAACTTGTCTCGCTGTTCTCATTTTTATCTAAATCTAATTCATCATCATCGTCATCGTCATCATCACCATTTTCCAAACCAAAAATATTTGAATCGACCGTTGTAGCAGATGCAAATTCTGGTTCAATGAAACATTGCCCACTCTCAGTCATAATAGAATCAGCATCAGATTTTATCGGTACCCAGGACAGCGTTGCTATTGATGGCGACTGGGGTAATGATTTATCACGACATTCGAATTTATTTTCAATTAGGGCATTTTGTAAATGTTCGAATTTGCGTCCCCGTAAAAATCGTTCTAATGTTAAAAAAACGGCAATATCTGTATTACGAAGAATTTCGACAGCCTGGTGATTTGTTACACCACCTAATGATTTACCATCAACAGCAACAATTCGGTCATTGATTTGTATTTTACCGCTCATTTCCGCTGCGCTTCCTTCGATTATGCTCTTCACGAAAATACCAGACAAGTCCTCTTCTTCACAAACGTATCCCGCCACAGTTATACCTAGACCATAGACATTTTTTCTTAATTCTACATCATAAGTTTCTGTTTCTGGCAGTTCTATGTAATTATTTATTATCTGAGGTATTTCATAACATGTTTCGATAATTGGAGTAATTTCACCAACAGTTATACAACCAACGCCCACGCCGATACCGACACCCAAACTCACCCCAATATCAGTAATACCATTAATATTATCTGGCCGTATAGACATTATCGGCGTTGTTGTTATTGTTGTTTGTGTTGTATCATTAACAGCAACAACCTCAACATGTTGCGGTAATATATTGTCAACATCATTCGATGTTGGTATACTAAACGTGCCAGTATATCCAGCAGTCTGTATTAATTGTCTTTCGAGTTCCTCTGGATCAGATAATAATTTCGTTGGTATAATTGGAGCATGACTGGCTAGCGCTTGATAATCAGGTGACGTTGGTTCAACAGGACGTGCAACAATTAATCGTACATGACTTCCCGTTTGTCGCAAAACCGTAGCTACTTGCTCAGAACTAAACCCACGTAAATTAACATCACCAATCTGTAAAACATGATCACCACTTTGTAATCTACCGTCACGTTCCGCTACGCCACCCGGTATTAATGCTTTAATTACAACACCCGTACTACGACCACCAACCAACATAAAACCAAGACCATTGCCATCGTTCACAAGGTCAATTATTTCAACTTGGCACCATTCTGTGCTCAAAACCATTGCGGGAGCTTTTTAACAATTAATGTTTTATCATCAAATTGCATAATAATTTTTTTTTTATTTATTATTTAATTTCGTATTCGTTTTGTTTGCTTTATATTTTATTTATTTAAATCTTCATTTTTATGTAAGAAAAAATGAAACGACCAGGACATAATACACATGGGAAAATCACAGGTAAAATCTTAATAATTCAACAGGAAGAAAACCGTTTTTTTTTTATTTTTTTTTCTTTACTTAGTTTTCATTTTATATGTTTTACTCCAGTTGTAGTTTTTTTAAATTTTATTTTTCAAATTTCACTATGATATAAATTAATTTATTTTCAATTTTTTTTTACACTCAACACATTCAATTTTTATTCACATTTTACATAGAACAATAACATCGACGATTTTATATGAAAAGGAAAATATTAACCGAAAATTTATAGGTTAATTATGGAAATGACAGTAAAAACCAAAGAAAATGTTGCACAAAAAAAAAAAAAAAGATCAATAATTTTTATTTTTCTAAATTTTCGATTTTAATTTGGTTCATTTTATAAAAAAAAACGTACCCAAACAAATTTAACACTTTTTAGCAGCATTACAAATACGGTATACAATGCAGAAGAAAAGCAAAATAATTATTATTTTAACAGAAAAAAAATAAAATAAAATCCAAAAAAATTCTGGTTTAATTTTTTACTCCTCGAATGTTTGACGTTTCGCGAGTAAATGTTATTTTCTTGATATATTTTTCTATTTCTTTTTTTTTTTTTTTTTTTTTTTTCATATATAGGTTTTTTCGTTTTATCCTTTGTCGAGGATTGTGTCATACTAATAAGGCGTAAAATTGCGCATTTATGACGTCACAACTACATGCGCGATTGAGCAACCAAATGAAATAAGTGACAATTACATTGTTGCTCAAATTTATTTAGTTTCAAAATAGACTAGACAACTTTTATTTTTATTTAGTGAAGATGATTAGCTTTTCAGTTTGTATTTCTAATAAAATTAAACGACGTTTATTTCTTTTATTCTAATATTATTGTAATAATATTTGACTGGCACAAATATTCAAACCACTGCTATAATATAGAAAACGTATTCTAAATTGTTTTTCTTGCACAATCATGCAGTGAAATCTGTTGAAAAAAAAATTCGTTATACCAGGCGTCTCCATTTAACAAACAAGAAATAGCAAACAGTTTTTTTTTTTGTTTTACAGTTTATAACGGTTTTACGATTCTTTTTCATATATTTTTTTTTTTTTATACTTAAAAATAAAATATATTTCTTTTAATTTGTTAGTAATAAATTAATATAATGGTCGTAGTTAGTTATTTTCAATCTTTTTATAAATAAACCTCGATGTTTAAAATATTGATTGCAATATGAGATTATTATAAAAAATCTTAGACAGGTTACATTTTTTTCTATATAATATCCGATATATCGGAATTATCCACAATACGTTTCTTATTTAACTATAAATATTTATAATTAATGTTGTTTTAAAAGAAGATCTAACGCTCCGAAACCAGTTGTAAAAAAATGACAAAAGTATATTATTGACAAAAAGAAAATTGTATATTCCGTACATATGATTTTTTTTTTTCTAATTCTTTTTTTTAATTAAAGTATATCTATGAATAGCCTAGGCTGCCATGTGAATTAAAAGGTTTGGAATTTAAGTATCTGTGGACATTGGATGTTAAATTTTGGGTTGAAAGACGACCGATGGTAAGGCGTTTTGGTATTTTGCGGTTAGTGAAAATTTTCATGAAAAGCAGAAATCAATAATTATTTGAATCTTTAATGAAACGTTCTCTCTAGAATTTTTATAAACACTGCGAAACTGTTCTTCTAGTTATTTACTTATAAAATAAAACTAAAATTAATATTTATGGTAAAAAGACCATTTAAATTTTTTTTAAGACAAACTAATTATTGATATACAATCGACAAACTTAATATTTTAATAAGGTTTAAACATTCGTGATTATTTAAAGTTTATTCTGGCAGTATTGCAAAAACGTCTATCAATCAATTTATATTTATTGTTATACAAAAATTTAAGCAAAAACAATTTTTGTTTATTTATTTATCTGAACAATATTTGACAATTCTTTATAGTTGTATGTTATTTATTATTAATTATAATATATATTTAAATTCAAATTAAAATAATTTGTCTATATCTTTTTGTTCCTTTACATAAAAAGTTTAAATCTTTATTAAAATCAAGTGCACGTTTTTAATATTGCAATAACTGAAATAAAAAGTGTTTTTTTTTTTTTTTTTTTTTTTTTAAATCAAAAATATATAAATTATATAATAAATGAATGAAATATTTTATTTATTTTTTTTTTTTTAAAGCTACACAGACATTACACAGACTTTTTTATTATTATTTCTATAGATTCATTTAATGAACATAAAAGGTAAACAATAAATACAAACAAATGAAGCCTTATTGGAATACAGTTCTCTTTAATATTTTTTTTTTTTTTGTTGTCAGATAATAATGAAATATATAAAGTATATAAAAATAAGTGATCCTTTGATGATCTTTTAACGCTTCACTCGATTTTTTCTCAAATTTAAAAATAAAATTAAGTTTTTAAAAATAAAATTAAGTTATATTGATTGAAAAAAAAAAAAAAAAAACATTGGCAGTAAAATTTGTTTCGAATAATAATAATAATAAAAATACAATATGCAAAGAAATAATAGCATATCCATATTCCATATCTTTGAATTTCTTAAATGCATTTATACAATTCGTAACAGAAATTTTTATCAAAAATTCAAATCAGATCCACTTTTCCAGTGCGAAACATTTTATTTCACAAAAATTGTAAAACAATGCAAAAAATCGTATAAAATTGTCGACACACTTTAACAGCCGATTCGACGAAACACAAATCGAGTGCGAAACGACAGAATCTCACCATGCCATTTATAAAAATGGAAAATCGCCAAAAAAAAAAAGAATAGAAATTAACAACCAACAAAAAGCAAAGAAATAAAAAATTTAAATTTCTTAAAAATATATATAACGAAAACTGCCTAAATAATAAAAAAAAAAAAAAATTCAAATGTCGCGTAATCAAAGTAAACATATGTTGTCATTTGACCAATTAACAAATGAATAATAAACCTGATAATTTTTTTTTATTTATAATCATCAATTAGTAGTTTTATTCAATACATATTTATATATTTTAATACAAATTTTGCCATTTTTATTATTTATTTTATTTTATTTATTTTTTAAAGTGTTTTTAAAAATTACAATTTTTGTATAAATTACAAAAAGACAAAAAAAATATATATAAATATTATATATATTTATTAATAACTATATATATTATATATAAAATATATATATATATCTATAAATACTTAAAATATTGATTGAAAATTATTTTTTTCGCGTATTAAAACAACGAATATATTTTTAAAAAAAAAACCATTTTTTTATTTATATTTGTATTCTTTTTACTATTTTTAATACAAAAGAAATAGCCAAATATTATATAATTTAATTTTACGTGGAAGTGTGAACAGAATTCAAATAATTATATTAATTTTATTTAATAAAGTAATTAGTAATATATAAATAACAAAACGGAACCGACCACATATTTCAGTCAGCAAAGAAAAAAAAAGGGAAGAAAAAAAAGCAAGATGGTGGAGTCTCATAGTTATATGAAAAAACCACCACTACGTAATAAAGGATTCCATATAAGATACATTGAATTATGTAAATTAAGAAATTCATTTCCCTTGCCTGAAGTTAAAGCAAAAAATAAAAATGTAAATGTTCTTGACTTTCATGCGGATCGAATTAAAACTGATGATTGGTTATCAATATTAAATTCATTGTATCATGATAAAACATTAGGCTCAATAGCTGTACGATTACGAAAAAATATCGACAATGGTGAGTATAGTAAACATCTAAAAATTTTGTTTTTTTCCCAGGAAAAAATATTATTTAATGACATTAGTTACATAAGCAAACATAGTTTACTTTGTTTTAAATATTTTTTAATTTTGTTTTTCTTCTTTTTCATTAATCTAAAGTTTTAGAACATATTGATACAGAGAAGAAGGCTCGTGCTTTCAAAAATCGTCCAGTTATATTAACAAAATTTATTTTTACCGGATTCGTGGAAGCAATTGCAAATTGCATTGAAAATAATACAAATATAAATACATTGATATTAGAAGGATTGCCATTGATTGATAAATATATAATAAGTATTGCGAAGGTAACGCATAGTTTGTATTTTAAAACAGAAAATTCTGCACAATCGCAAATTTAATGTTTAAAATTTTTAATATTAAATTCACATTTATTTATAAGATTAATAATTAATAATCCATCCATTACAGAGTTTATCGCAAAATGAAACAATTAAAAGTTTGAGTTTTGCCCGAAGTTTTATTGGGGATGATGGCTGTGAAATAATATGTTCGACCATTAAGCATTTACCAAATATTGAAAGTTTAAATTTGTCACAATGTGAACTAACTGTAAAAGGTGCTGAGTCTGTCGCTAATTTAATTAAAGTAAGAAATTTTTTTTTATTTTCGGCCGAATTCATAATTTTTCTTTTTTTAGTTTCAAAAAATTTATCGATACTCAGAAGGGTGGAAGCAATCCTTACGATATCGTGATGTGAATCCCGATTCGATACCAGGATTACGTCGTGTTTCATTGAATGGAAATGGGGAAATTGGTGATAGTGGTGCACAGTTGATAGCAGAAGTATTAAAAGAGGATGTTTGGATTAAAGCAATTGATATGGAGCAATGCGGATTAACTGATGTTGCTGCGCGACAAATAATGGAATGCATCGAAATTAATAAGACAATCATTATATTCGACATAAAATCAAATCCAAGTATTTCTGACCATTTGATACGCCATATAAATGTGCAATTGGGTGGTGACCAAGAAGATTATGATGGCACTGGTACAATTAAATCTATTTCATTAAAATTGGACGCACAAATGATTAAAGAGAAAATAAAATTCTTGGAACAACAATTATCAGCGGAGATTTTCCGTCGTAAACAAACAGAGACATTGTACGAACAATTGCATAATCAAATGATGGAGTGTCAAAAGAAGATTTCGGAACAGAACTCATTTGCTGTGCCTGAGGGTTGCACATTGGTTCAAAATGAAACTTTACATAATTTTTTAAAAGAGTTGAGTTATTTTTTTTTTAACTTAAAATATATTTATAATAATAAGATGATATTAAAGGCATGAAGAATTAAAAGTAATCGCAGCGTCAATATCTAAACGCGATCATCGTACTTTATCGACATTATCATCGACATCGAAATTACGTAAGCATCGAATACGTAAAGCAAAAAGTGAAACTTATACAAAAAATCGTGCAGAATATCATCAACGACATAAGAACAATAATAACACTATAAATTCTAATGTAAGTAATATTCCAAGTAATGGTAATAATAATAATCCTAATACCAGCAATAACGGAGGTAATAATAAAAATTATAAAATTACAAAGTCGGAAAGTGGAATTCCAAAGGGCAGTGGAAATCAACAGCAGCAGCAACAGGTATTAAACTTCTTTATTATTTTTATTAATTACACCAAACTTACCTTTTATGTGTTAGCAACAAAGCCAAAAACCAACATATGTTGAAAAGAACATTGGGGACACTATACAACAACAGCAATCGCATAGAATATTAGAGTGTTATGATGAACAAGCGAAAAATAATATTTTTATGGGGATGGACGCATTGAAAATATTTGTTAAAAATAAATCAGCGAATCATGATAAAAACGCAACTTCCAGACAACAGGTTAATTTAGTTAGTTTTCTATTGTGGTATAATTCAATTGTACTATTTTTTTCAAATAAAAAAGGCAATGAATCCCAAAACATTATTTATGGGCTGCGAAAAGCCAGCAAAAGCAGATGAAGTTTCATCACAAGATGAAGAAAATGCAGATGGAGATGATGATGATTATGATGATTCATATAATCATAAAAGGCAAAATTAACACAACTTTAATTTTAATGTATATAAAAAAAAAATATAACTTAAATAAAAATATACAAAATAAAATAAAAATAAACAAATTTAAATAAATATAAAAAAAAAACCTTTCGGAAATTTAATTAAAGGACAAACAGGACTTTGACGGGGAAAAGAATAATTAAAACAAAAATATTTTGACATCAAGACATTTATTATTTGTTCTTTTCTTGTTTACATTTATAAAACCACACAGTCAAAAAAATTAATAGTTAAATATAGATGATTAATTGATTATTTAATTAATAGACGAATATAATATAGACAAAGAGTCTTTAGTTCAAAAGTAAAAAAAATAATATTAAAATTAAAAAATACTACAATAATCCACATTTACACGATGTGAAATTGAACCAATTTTCCAGCAGTGATTGCCTTTAGTTTATATTGCTGCGTTCAAACCAAAAGTATCAGCAGAAAAATTGATGCAATTGCAGACGTGTAAGCTGGAATGCACATGTAGAATAAAAAATCAATAGCTATAAGGAGTGGTGGTGGTGGGGCATCTCTTAATCAAAAATTATTAAATTCAGAATTGTAATACACATCTAACATCATAAAACATATAACATTAAGTAAATTTATAGTAAATTGAATATGAAATGAGATTATTGTAAACACGGTGTTTAACCACCGAAGCCGTAAAGAGTACGTCCTTGGCGTTTTAGTGCATAGACAACGTCCATTGCAGTGACGGTCTTCCTTTTAGCGTGTTCGGTGTATGTAACCGCATCACGGATGACATTTTCAAGGAATACCTAAAATGAAAAATTATTAGATTGTTGAAACAAAGCAAAAATTATAGCAGTTCTGTCAAAATAATAAAAACAAAAATAAAATTAACCTTGAAATTTTAGATACAAATTTTTAATGAATAAAAGCCGAAGAAAAGTTTTAATTAAATATTATGAAATTAATATTATTCTTAATTTGTTTTTATTGAAATAACCCGCCATTTTTGGCAACAAAAAACATTAAGAAAACAAGCAATACTTTCACTATTTTACTTTATTTTTTATTATTATTTCGGTTTCTTACTAAAAACAAATAGTTACTAACTAATTATTGTCTACTTATTTCTTTTATAGAAAGTTCACTTTTTAATTAAAATTATAATATTATTAATTACCTTAAGTACTCCACGAGTTTCCTCGTAAATTAAGCCAGAAATACGCTTGACACCACCACGACGGGCTAGACGACGAATTGCTGGTTTTGTAATACCTTGGATGTTATCACGCAATACCTTCCTGTGACGCTTAGCACCACCTTTTCCCAAGCCTTTTCCTCCCTTTCCGCGTCCAGTCATTTTATTTTATCTTGTTTTTTATTTTGAATTTAACTCAATCGAAGCTTTTTATACCAGGTCAATGGATGAACTCTCGATGGCTGCCAAAAACCAAATGTAATTTCAATATGGCTGAGGTGATGCGTTTTCTAGATGTTTTTGTTGTTAATATATTATATTTATTGCGCGTTTTTAATATTTCTTAACTCTTTTAACATTAATGTCTTGTGTTGAATAATTCTTTGTTTATTGCGTGTAATTTTACTGCATATAACAGCTGTCTCTCTTATTTATAAAAACTTTAGAAATTATAATTGCGCAATATCTCTGTTTTCCCAAATTCTCAATTATTAAAAATGTTCACTGATAGATGGCATGTTTATTTTAAATACATTTAACAAAAATTTATTTCCAAGATAGATCGAACAAATTAGCCATCAAAACTTGGATTAAAAAAAAACAGTTTATATATATAATAGGCACAATTTCTTTTATTTTTATAGTAATTTATTTATAAAATTCAATTGTTGATAACAAAAATAATTAAATAGCTTTTTTCAACAAATTTATATTATATAAATGGGGATTAAATAGTTTTCCTTTATTTTATTACGTTCAAATGCTCGGCATTAATTGTGATTAGAAAAGTACGTTAGAGTTCAGCAATAAAATAATAGGTTTAACGAATTTACCAGCCTGGTGGGGGTTGTTGTTGCTGGGGATAACCTGGATAATTTTGTGGTGGAGGCTGTTGTGGTTGCTGTTGTTGAAAATTTAAACTACCCGGATATGTACCATAATGCTGAGGTCCTTGTGGAAACCCTTGATAATTGTACGGAGCTAAAAATAAATTATAATTAATATATTATTAAATTATAAATTAATAAAGTTCCTCTTTACTGTTAGGATACGGCAAAGTAGCATAAGGATTAAAACTTTGCGGCATTGGTGGCGGAACATAAGTTGGATATGGTGCTTGTACAGAAGCACCATATGGAATTGGCATTCCTTGCATTTGTTGCGGATAAGGAATATAACCTGCTTGTGGTGCTCCAGCGGGAGCAGTAGCAGGTGCCGCTGGTGCTGGACGTGTAGGACTAACATTTGTTGGTCCGCTTGGATGATGTGACGGTATTGAAGGTACCGGTCCACTTTGCTGACGGCTTGATTCTTGTGTTAAATCCTTTAACAATTCTTCCTTCTCTGTTTTACGAGCAAAACAATAATCACTGATTTTATTTTGGAAAACAACAAGTAATTGTGTCAAATCATTGTAAAAGACGGTTCCTTCCTTTAGATCTTTTTGTAAATTCATAAAATTATCATACGCTGATGCTAATTGACACATTAGTGTATCGCGGGACCCAGTTCCACTACCGGTTTCGGATGTAAAATTACGATGTGCTGACTAAAAAACATAAAACATCAATATGGTTATTAACAAATTAATTATATATTGGAAAACAAATTATGTACTTGAATATTTGTAATTAAATCCTCTTGTCTTTTAATACTTTCTTGTATTTGACCTTGTAATGGACCTAGTACTAAACCCATTGTAGATATTGATAATGCTGGTTCATTAATTGCTCCGTCTTCTGCTAAAGCCTTCAAAAATTGATCTTTCATATCAATTGTTGCTGATTTAAGTTCCGACTCAATAACATCACGTTCAGCTTTAATGGTTTCCACCTTTAAAAAAAAAACAATTTTTTATCTATAATGCATAAGGTGTTTGATTATTGTAATATAATAAAATTTACATTTTCCATATATGTACGTAATTTCAGTACTGATGGACTGTTGCCAATAGAAGCACCACCTGCACTAGGAATTGCTTCATGGATTTCAGCAGGTGATTTTGATAATAGTGCAATATTTTCTGCATCCTTTTCAAATTTAGCACGAATTGTAGCATCAGCTTGCACAGCTCTATTTATAATCTCACGATATTTACTCGCGTTTGTTCGAAACATTTCTGTTAACTTCTCGGATGGAGTTCGAGTCCACTTTTCTTTAAATTGATTACGTAACTGATGATCCGAATCCTTCTCCTCATTTAACATTCGATCGGCTTCATCCAATATCTCACGATTACGATTCAATAATTCTGGGAGATCATGAATTAGTTGTTGAAGACTATCATAGCCACCTTTCTCACTAACTTCACGTGCTTTCTCTAACAGAGAAGGTGGCAATCCAGAATCATTATCCATAACTTCAATTGCAGCTGGCAAATTTAAACTTGCCAACACACTAATAATAAAAATTGTAAGTTATAATAAAAATTATATTTATTTTTTATTTTTATAATAAATGACAATTACCCATTCAATGTCTGCGTTGCTTCTCTTAATTTCATAATTTCACCGTTTACAATTTCATTTTTCCTTGAATCACTTGCTGATATTGCTTGATGCAATGCAACTGGTACCAATTCACTAAACAAATCTTTAGTACTCTGACCAAAGCGATTTGGCATCGGTAATGGTTTAGACAATTGGGCTTTACCAGGTGATTCTAAACTTTTAAAATCCGGTATCATTTCATTATAAATAAAATCGTTGTCTTTCTTGGATTCTGTTAAATTTCTTTGAGCGCGGTTAAAATATTCTTCAAATAAGTTAGCGTGTCCAGATCTTGACTGGGCAGCTTTAAATAAATCAACGGCATTTTGTAGACGAGATATTTCTTCGCCAACAGATTTATTTGCACGACATACTAAACTTTGATATAGCTGTGACATTGCATGAAATCCAGCTTGTTTACCAGCTACCTACATTTAAAAAAATATTTCAAAAATATGAAAACCACAATATTAAATTAAATATATTATTGATTTGTTACATTGGAAACCCAATCTTTTTCCCATAAACCACGTAAAGCATCTTTTTGCAATCCTCGTAATACTTCAGAATACAAATCTTCACACTGACATGCTAATTTCGCAATAATTGCATCCTTCATGTTATCTATAATTAAGTTCGATTGTCTCAAAGTAAGTAAAAACTATACAAATTAATTTTAATTACCTCTTATTGCTTTAACAATAAAAGTTTCTTGTGCTTGAGCAATCATTAAATTAGATAGCACAGTTAACGTTTCAGGATTTAAATCGGGAGTTGGTTCTTGAGAAATAGCTGCTGGTGCTGCACTTTTTAAATAGTTAAAAATACCAGCACTCTGTTGGAACAATTTCGTAGCCAATTTAAGACCATCATCATTATCCAAGCTTTGACTAGCTGCTATTGAACTTTGTAATGCTGCTATATTAAATAGTATACAAACTTTTTCATAACCCAGTGATGTTAGAGCTGTAAAAAAAAAACATAAAAATATGACTCAATTATTTATTATCTTATTAATGATAATCTATTGTATTGTATTGAAAAAAATAAAATAATTATAACTAATTGTTATGTGACGTACTTAAACTCATGCGCCCTCCAAATATTGATCCTTTGTCAAAGGCATCCTTCCACTTGAAAGGTATTTGAAGTTCATGTACAGGAATCTTAGTTTCCAAAGCGCTCAATTGATCATAGTAGCTTTAAAAAAAATTGATTGTGATGACGAAATACATATAATTAAATTAAATTTTGTTTGCATATAAAAACCTCTTAAATTAAGACAAATGACTCATGATTTATATGAATAAAAATACGTAAAAAAAATGTCAACTTACTTGTATATAATTTCCAAAGAGCTTTCAAATTTTTCAAACACTTTCCAAATTGCTGTATTCCTCAATTTACCAAATTCAACAACAATATCTGTATAATCATTTACTTTTTCTGAAGAATTGTATGAGCTTTGAATTAAATTTTTTAATGGTTTTACAACGTCAACTTCGGCAGGTTTTTTTAATGGAATTTGTAGAAATTCAGCCATTTTTCATAAATATGTTTAATTAACGTATTTATTATGCTAAGCAAGGATAAATTTAGCAATACAAAATATTCTATCCCGTTTATTAATCACACTTTTATATTTGCTGATGATACTTAAATGAATAATTTTTTCTGATCAGATTGTATAGCCAACAAATAAAAAATACTGACAGTTCTTTAAAATAGTTCAAAACGAAACAAAAGAAAAAATTGAAATGCATTGACTCAAGAGAAAAAGTGACAAATATTGTTTTTATAAATTTACAAATAATCATGAAGTTTGCAATGATATAGAATAATTTTCAAATATACCTGCCCATCCTCTAATTTAAAAACACTAAACAGCTGTTAGCAACCTTTTTTTTTAAGCATTTAATAAAGATTAAATATTTATGTAAAAATTGTAATAATTATTATATTGGAATCTTTAAGAAGTAATCGACAATAATAAAAATAATAATTTCATAAGTAAAATAAGTATTGTGATAAATATCCCTTTTAGTAAAGTAACCTTTGAAAACATGTATATATGAATTTCCCCAACATACCAAAATCAAGTAATGAAAAAAATATTACATTCAGCTGGTGGTGAAAATAAATAATACAGATTGGAAATAAAAAACAACAATCAGTCAGCAGAGTAACATACTACGCAATAGTTTTCACTTTATAAAAACATTATACTCCTGGAATAATCAAATAAATTCATTTGCAATTTTATTAAAATTTTACTATAAAATATTTAATTAAATTTACTTGGTTTTTGGTTTGGTGCATAAGTGTTTTAAATAATATTTTGTGCTTTTATGAATTATTACTTATGAAAACAAAATATCGCTACAAAAAAATATTAAAAATCCTCGTGTCAAAATAGGGACATAGAAAATCTTAAAAGTTCAAATTATAATAATAATAATAAAACAATAAGATAAGTGAAATGTACCTCAAAAATTGTATTTATAGTAATGTAAAAATAATAATTTAAATAGATAAAAAAAAAATATTAAACTCAGGTATTGTATTAAATATATGTATATGTAAAATTCCATTTAAAATTTAATAAAACAACTAAATTAGGTATAAATAATATAAATTAACGTATCAAAAATAAAAAATTTTATTAAGAAATATAAAAAACAATTTAAAACCAACAGTTTAAAAAAAATAATTAAGATTCAAGCTGTATTTATTGAGTAAATAAATAAGAATCAGATAGAATAAAAAATTAACGGTGACATTTATTATTATCAAAAAAATAAATATTTAACAAACGTATGCCATAAAAATGTAACATACCTGACTTATATCTATTTATTGGCAAGAATTTGTATTTATCGGTGAATTTAATATTAAATAACTTCTAAGCTTAACTAATAAAGTTGTATTCCTTGAATGGAATATAAGTACTATTACTACTCCTAATTAAAAAATTCAATACAAATAAAAATTGAATTTTGTATTCATATGTATTCAAAAGAATACATCTTTAATAAGCCATCTTAAAAAACCTTCATACAGCTAAATACGATGCACAGCATTGTGAACACTAATTATTTTTAAACAATAAAAATCAAGAAATATGCAGCTTTTACATCATTTATTTAATTATTAAGCGAAATATTATAAAAATCATTTACAAATAAAAGCTTTGCGACTCAAGAGCAACACGAAATTTTTTATTGCATCCCGATGTCATCCTCCAATTTACATTGTTAAAAAAAAAACGTGTTTCCTGTTGGAAAAAAAAAAGGTTTTAGTTAGTTTTTTTTTATTCGTTTTAGAGGCAACTAATTAATATTTAAAGAGTTTTTAGTTAGTTATTTTTACTGGAAAGTTAATTTACTTACTTATCGTAAAATAGCATATGTATATGTAAAAATACTGTTGAAGTGTTTAATTCCATTAGAGAAATAATTAAATAATGTTAAGAGCCACGGTAGGTGATGTGAAATGGTTTCAGACTAAAAAAAAAAAAATCACTCAATCCCGGTGTTAGATCCGTACTATTTATATACAATTTTGATTGATATATTTTTCAATTTAAAGACAACACAACTCTAAACTATAAATTTTTTTAAATTAATGGATAACTATCTACTTATTCCTATCACAGTTATTATACACCATCGCGGAACATCATTAATATTTGAGACAAGCAAAGTAATATTAACACATGTAGACAATATATTTATATATAATCGATTTTCTTTTACATTATATGGTATAAAAAAATAAAAACTATAGCATTTCAATAATAATTCAATAAAAATCAACACATTTCATTTTAAAACCAATAAGCTGTCAACAAAAATGGATAGAAGACAATACCAAAAAATGAATAGGAAAAAAAACGGGAGAAGAACCCTTAAAAAAAACCCAATAACCTTGAAATATCAGCTTTCTATTATCATAAAAACAAAACTCTCCAGTGACATGTAAATGGTAACGAAAATCCGCTTTGCTAGCATCCTGATTAACATTGGAAATAACATCGTTGATGCCTGTAGCTTTATTATTCTATAAAACAACATTAATATATGCATAACAAGAAAATAATAATAATAAAAAAAAACTATATAAATTAAATAAATGAAAATACAAAAGGTCATCCACCAATTATAGAACTTTTTCATGGTTTTCAACTCGTTTTTTATTTTATTTTATTTTTTTTTTGTTGTTTGTTTATTTTTCACCTTCGATTGCTTCGTTATGCCTCAATTAAACTAGAAAATTGTATAATTACTTGAAATAAATAAATTTACATAGGAATTTAACGCTTTATAATCAAAGGATTTTTACTGTTATGCTAAATATTTTATATTACTTATGTTTTACTGTTTTTATTTTATAAATTGAAGTTTTAATAAAATTAAGTTTATGTAAACTGTAAACAAAACATAAGATTACTTATTGCTTTTCAAATTTATGTTTAATATTATTTGCTTTAATAAATACAAACTTTTTTATCTGCATAACTGCCCTTGTCAACAAATTCTAACAAATATAGCAATATGTCTCTTTAGCAAATTATCCATATCACAGTATTATGTTTAAAATATTAAATTTTCTAAAAGTAATATTCAGTATTCAAAGAGCTAAAAATAAACGCAAAAATATTATTTTTATCAAGTAAATTAATGATTACTGTGGGTAAAGTTATAATCATTATAATTTATAAGAAATCTCTAATGTAAAATAAAGCAATAAAGGTTAAACTAAAGTCAAAAATAGAAGATTTTATTTGGGAGAATAAAAGTTTCAACAAATAGTTTTTTTTTTTTTTTTTAAGAAATTTTTTATTATCGTTTTTATTATTCGAGTATGATGTGCTGATTTGTTTGTTTACTATCTAATTAATAGTACTATCCGGTATTATTTATACCAATAATTACTTTTGATATTGCTCCGTCTTTAATGTAATATATTCCTTAATATCCTAGATATTTACATAATAATAAAAAAAAAAATCTCTCTAATAATTAAAAAAAAAAAAGTTAATCATTTTAATTAAAAGAAAATAAATTGTACATATCTAAAACTTTAGTTTAATCCAACAATTATGTATGTTGCTACTTTGTTATTATTTGTAACAATGAAATTAATTTTAATAAAAAAAAAGGGTCGAAAAAGGTAAATCAAGGTGCAAATAGATGTTACAAGTTACCAAAGTTTTACATATATTTGGTTTTTCTTTTCTTTTTTTTTTTTGTAAAACATATCATAAGCTACAAGTGAACAAGTAAAACCCACAACAACAATTTTTAATTAAACAATAATATTGCTCCCTAGATAATTTTAAAAAAAAAAATATTAATTTATATTAAGCATAATTTTTTATTTTACACATTTAGACTTTTATATATTTATTATTCTCGAAATTTGCTCGAAATTTAGGAGTTTATTTATGTTTCATATATAACTCGTGCTTAATAAGCACTCTATATATATATATATATATAATTTTGTTGGTTTGTTAAAGATTTAGAAGAGATTGTCGAAACCCTTAAACCTAATCTAACAAGTAAATCCAATCAAATGGTAAATTTGGCACCTTTATGTATTTCTATGTTATCATAATTTTTAGTGTTTAAAGTTGAAAGATTAAATTTGATAAAAAAAAAAAGAATATAAAGTGTTCATCATTATCACTAAATAACACTTTTTCCTCAAACTATGGGTTTTTAATTGATTTAAAACTTCTTAGATTGATTAAAAAACTGACAACAACACTGAGAAATTCTTAAACATAAACTTTATGTCCTTTGAATTTAACAAAAGGTGAATAACACAAATATAGGTTAGAAATTTTCTATCTTGGCAGAAGAATCATAGAAGAATGAATATTTTATAATCAATAAATATTTTTGTTGATTTAACATTTTTCACTCTTTAAAGTAATATTATTACTTCACTTGCAATTTTTATTTGCTCCATGGTTTTTTGATTTAAAGAAAAAAATCCCTTCTTTTTTCTTTTAACAAGTGGTTCGAGTTGGTTAATAAATATATTACATAAACAAATCAGTAATGTGGCACGGCAAATATACTTGTTTAAAAAAAAAAAAATTACCAACTTGTTGATCGACTTTAACATGGGGAGAAAAAATCATAACATTCCGTCCCCCGCCTTACTAAGTTAACAAAAAATTAAAATTCTTCTGAGCAATTATTTGTTTTTATTTAGAAGCAATCATATGACAATCATTTTAGATTAATTAATCTATATATATAAAATGGGGTGGTTTAATTTGAATAACAAATTGTATATTTCAATAAAAATAAAATATAACAGGGAATGAAAATCGGATCACATTTAGTTCACATTTAGACTTGATTGCCATTTAAACAAAAGTAACTATAGATATAGTTACTATAGCAATAGTAACTATTAAAAGTTTTGACATTAAAATCCACAATTTGATTTTAATGTCATGTTTTATTTTTGAATTTATAAAGAAGTGTTTAAAGTGTGACATAAATTAACTTTGCAATATAATTTTCAATTGCAAGCGAAAACAGTAATGTAAACAATGTAAAAGGTTAAACAAATATTTTTAATAAAAATAATTTACAATAGAAAAGTAAAAAAAAAAAGGAAAAATTTTTTAATAATAAAATAAAACAGAAGAGCAACCAAAAAAAGAAAAAAAAAAAAGGCGATACCAAAATGTCACATGTGAGTATTTACTTTGTTTTTAATCAAAATTAATTTTATAAAATAATAAAAATTGCAACATGCTATGCTTGTTTTTCGTATCGTTTTTTTTTTTTTTTTCATTTGATTAAATTTTAATATAAAAATAATTTTATAAATTTTATTTTTTAAGTTGAATAAGTTTGTTTGTTTTTTTTTTAAATTAAATTAATTTTGTTATTTTAAAATTCAATATTAAACTATAAAGTAAAACGGTAAGTGATTGTTGTTGTTATTTTAAAGCTTTATTAATGCATTGCGCCTGGAAAACGTTTCTTAAATTTACCGCTTCAATGTGAAACCTGAATCTTTATTTTGACATTATTATTTATATTTATAGTAGCCCTTTTATTTTATACGTAATTAATATTAAAAAAAAAGTAACTAACGCTAAAAATGATTAATATTATAACTTTATAATTAAACTTTTTTTGGACTAGATAGATATATATCTATGTGCATCTAATTAACTAGAAGCTTTCTAATAAATGTCTAATTTAAAATAAAATTCAACACAGTACGAATGGTGTAACAAGTTGAACTTAATAATACAATGAATAACAAATAGTATCGATGGTAGTATATATGCAGCCCTACCTTATTTTTTCATAAAAATCATTTATTCATGGTAGACTATTAGACAATAAATAGTTTTATAACACGTTTATAAAGATAGTAATAATTATAATAATAATATTATTGATTTTAATGAATATTTTCCATTTGATTTGTACTTCAAACTGATTAAAATATCATAAATTTAAAATATCCGATTGTTCGTTAAAATTAATGAAAAACATAATAATATTATAAATTCGTTTTTTAACAATTTTTGTACCAAGCACTTGATACCGTGGAGACGCCTGGTATTTGTTGATATTTCATTAAAAAATTATTATTTTAATTTTTTCTTTTGGTTTTTTTTTTAATTTCCTTAACATTTGCAATTTGATTTGCAAAAAAAAAAAAAATTAAATAAAAATCACTTTATTTTCAAAAAAAAAAAATTATTTTAAAAGGGCAAATTATATAATTACAATATTGGATTTTTACTTGTTTTTATCAATATATAACAATTTCCTGTTTCTAGATTCTATAATTTTGTCGCTTAGTTTATTTTAAATGACTTTTCTATTTATAAATTGTTTAAATTTTGTTACTTTTAAACTATGGGAAAATGCCTACATACATATCAATTTTTAATTGAAATTTTTATTTCAGCAATTGATCGATTATTTAATTTTTATATTTTCATTTAGTCGTAATTGATGTTTGAATTTTATTAAAAGGTCAAATCGTTGTAATAAAAGTTCACTGTTATATAATTATTTTTGAATACATATTAAATTTTTGAATCTCCGGTGGTGCAGCATCAAATCATATACCCCTGTTTCAATTAAAACCAAAATTTATTTATATTTACGATGGTACGTTGAACCGGTTTTTTACCTGTAGGATAATTAATTTAATATTTCAGGGTTGTACAGATTTTTTAAAGATTCTTTTCTATACATATTTATAAAGTACATAGTATATAAGCAGTAGATCAGTAAAATATGTTAAATTTGTTGTATTTTAGAAATAAACTTTTCTTTTATAACTGTATAGGCGTATGTATTATTTTATTATTTAGTTAATTTAATGTAAATCTTTTATTAAGCTGGTAGTAATAATGTGTTGGCTGTTTTATATTAGTTGTTTTAATGTGAAAATAAAATTAAGACATTGAATAATTTAATTAAGTTTTATTAAAACAAGAAAACTAATTAAGCTTTTATTTTTATTATCTATTTTACTTTATAGTAAAATAAAGAAAGTGTTTATTACGTAACTAAGTTACTAATACATAAAGTTTTCTTCTGGTCTAATAATCTTTTTCAGTAATTCTTTGATTTGGTATTTCTGTAATAAGATTATTAATTTTGGTCACATATTGTCTTGTATTTTTTAACAAGCTATTAAAGATAATTTTTTCAAAAGATAATTAACGCATTCTAAATTACAAATACACAATTTTCTATCAAAGGTGGTTGATTTTTAAAGTTCAATTATTTATTACACTGCTTATATAGTTGTAGGAAGGATAAATACAATTAAAACACAAATAATGCACGCACAGCACCAGAATAATAAATATAAAAAATCTAGCTATATTTAACCACACTAGGCTTCTTTTATTCATATAAAATGCAAGGAATAATTTATATTTTCTTAACAATAAAATTTTCCGATTACTTTTATGTTCCATATGGGAATATTATTTAATATTTTATTTAATTCAACCCTTGGCAGTATTAATAATTATGGAAAATATTATAAAGAAAGAAAAGATAAAAGAGAATTTAAAACATTATTAGGGACGCACACGAACTTTACTTTAACAGAAACATTGAAATTACTTGCTGCATTTACTTTGCACAAAGCCTTAGTATTTTCTATTTTTAAAGGTTATTGTCCGTTTTATTACTATTGCATTATTGATGGTGGACAAACAGGTGTTATATGCTTCTAAAGTTTGTTTTTTTTTTTATTTACTATAGCCACGCTAATTATTAATGTTATTATTTTATTTTAAATATAATTATGGTTCAACTATTTTATATATAAATTTCAATATTTTAATTAAGAAATGTTAGCTATTTATTATGGTTATGCTTAAATGATTTTCATGTATAACTTTCTGAATTATTTTACATTTATTGTTATCTTTTTACGCATCTTACATTAGCTTTCATAAGAAAAGTGTTCAATTTTATTTTTAAATGTATGAGATTATCTGCTTATCTTGTTTTCGTTATGACTACAAAACGACATAATGAGTTCATGCATGATAACCAAATTACTAGCATGTCATTACCTTTATTTTTTTTAAATACATTCATATAAGAAAGTTTTTTTTTTATGATTTTGTCACTTCAAGTTTGACACTAAACATTTGACCATATAAAAATGTGATAAATATTCGTATATAAGCACTAATAAATTTTAAGGGTTGTTTAAGAATGGATACAAATATATTAAATTTATAACATAAAAAAATTGATTGAATATGTTTATCCGCACAGAATAAAGTTTTTTATTTCATTTAAATTAGATGCAGTGTTAGCACTTTCTGTAAATACTTTTAGTTACGTGTAAAAAATCTACCTTAAATTGTTTGCTGTCTTAAAGATGATAATCTCTTTTCTGAAGATTCAATTTTCTACCAATAAGTTTCTTTTACTTTTTAGCACTTTTACATTTCTTTTAAAATGAAAGTTTATTTCTAATAATAATAATTGTATTAAAAATTCAAAGTTTATTAAATACTTTAATATTCTTTTCTCTTTTTAAGGCAATTATTATCGATGAATCGAATGGTAATGGTATTGTAAATATTTTACCGCAAACCACATCAACTGGAGCAGCACCCACAGCTGATAGTGCTAATTGTTTAATATCATCAACGGTATTAGTTACATCAATATCAAATGAGGATTTAAGTCAAAGTTGTTCCGAATATACAGACGCTGATGAAAGTATGTCTGCACCAACCGAATTTTTAGCTGAGGTTAGAAACTTTACGTTATTTAAAAATTTAACAATCAAAATAAAAATAATTATTCTTTAGTTTCTCTCAGCCGTAATGCTACGTGACTATAAAAAAGCACTTAAATATTGTAAATTAAGTAAGTGCTTAATGTTTTATTGTAATTTTTCAGTTTATTTGAATTTTTATTTTTCTAGTATTACAATTTGAACCAAATAATATAACGGCAAAAGAATTTTATCCATTGATTGAAGAAAAAGTTAAACGTAAGTATTCAAAACAAAAATTAACAGCAAATCCCTTTAATAGGAAACACTATAAATAAAACATTTTAATAATTAAGTTAAAACCAATTGTTTGTACATGATTTATGTGAAGAGGATGAATCCACATGAAAAACTTGTAAAATGATAAAAAATTACCCAATTCATTTATTCATCATCAATCATAATAACAAACTGTGGGTTGTAAGTTGTCAGTTAACATGTTCATATGTGACCTCTATCTTATTTTATATTAGTTTGCCAGTGTGCTGTTATTGCTTCAATTCTTTACATAATCAGTAAACAGTTGTTGAAAATGAAAAAAAAAATTATTTTGTAAAAATAAATACTCATTGTTACATAAAGATGATAAAAACATTATTTTTATATTTATAATCAAAAAATATTTTATGATTAATATTGTATTCATTTGATAAATATTTATGGTTTAATAAATATTATTTAACCAACAGAACTTGGTGAAACTACATCAAGTGAAAGTGATGAGAATTACAATAATACATCATCGGGGGCAGCTGCAGGTGATTTAGGTGATATTGAAATGGGTTTAGGTGCGACAGCAACTGTTGGGGGTAGTGCTAGCACCGGTGCCTGTGCTGGTGTTTTAACAAATAATACAAATAAAAAATTAGCAAAAAAAACAAATATTTATCATAATCACCATAATAATGAGGAGGATCATTCATCAATTAGTTCTAGTGATGATGAGGATTCATCAAATAGTGATTCTGATGAAAAGGTGGTAAACCTTTTTTTTTATTAGTTATTTAATTGTTTGTAATTATTGGGTTTTTTTTTATTATATATATAAACCAGGAGCTGAATGATGGTTCGAATTCAAATACATCAAATAGTACAAGTGCTAGCGACAACACAACGCACTCCTATTCAAGTCTTTTATTAGAAGATGAAGATGAGGTTGGTGTTGGTAATGCAACATTACCATTTATTAATAATTGTGATTTGGGTTTGGGCGATAATCAACATCATCATCCTCACCATCAACAACAGCAGGCGCAATCCTTACAACAACAAGTACCAAATATTATTTATTTAAATAGTAAGAATGATTTATCGAATAACGAATTAACAAAATTAAAGGATGCTTTCAATGGAAATGGTTTGTTTCCGCTATATTTATATTTTTAATGAATCTGTTTTATATAATCAATTTATTTTTAAAGGTAATTATGTGACAACATCGTGCAGTGACTCAGAATCACCAACAGAACCATTAACACAAAAAATTGCAGCAATATTGCGTTCCAAATGTTTACCACCATCACGTGATAATACATAGATTATTTTTTAGTTTTCTTTTATTTTATTTTATTTTATTAATTAATTACTATTTCTTTGGTATTTTTTGGCTGTTTATTTTTTATTATTATTATTTTTTACGTAATAAAATTTCTATAAGTAAGAATATTTTTGTAATGTAACTATCAATGTGTATTGTTGTTGATATTATTATCGTTGTAACTGATGAAATAACTAACAAACAAAAAAAAATTCAAAAGAATAAAATAAAAGTCCTTAATTAGAATAATTTATTAATAAATATTATAGTAAACGTATATTTAAAAATTAAATGATAATTAAAAAGAAAAAAATAATAATAATACAATGATAATTATATAATTATTTATTTAATTACTTTATTTTATTATTCTGCAGCTAATATTTTTAATAATAATAGTGCTTGTCAAAAATAAAAATTCAAAGGCCAGACATTACTTATTATTATGACAAAAATTAAATTAAATTAAATTATAAAAAAGGAAACATATTTATAAAATGATATTTATTTTTCATTTTTAATTTTTTTTTTAATAAAAATCAAAGATTAATTAAAGAGAAAAAAAAAATATATATAATGATAATTGGATGTTAGGTAGTTTAAAATTAATTGAAAATAATAAATTAATAAAAAAAAGAAAACATATCTTTATAAACCAAAAACCCAAAAACACAACAATAATTATTACTTTATAATGCGGATAAAATATTATTAACAAATGCATGCGATAATTGCCAAAAGTTTTTTTTTTTTTTTTTTTTTTTTTAATAATAATTGGTGTGAAAAACACAAAATTTAATAAATATTATTTATAACGACTGAAAATAAAACAATTCCTAGAATTAGTTTACATAGATGAAGTAACGAAGAATAATTAATTATTTTGTACCAATGAGTTAATGAAATGATACTTGGGATAGGCGTGTTGTTGTGTAGGCGTGGACTTTTTTTATTTATTTTTTATTTTTTTTATATAATGAATTTCTTATATTTATATAAATTTATTTCAATTACATAAAAGACTGTTAAACGACAATTAAAATAAATTAAATTTAGATGAATGATTTCTTGATATGTTTTTTTTTTTTTTTTTTTTTTTTTTTTTTATTTTTATTAATACCAACATAAACAATCTGTAGAGTAGATTATACAAAAATAATTAATTACCTTGAAAAATGAGCTTCTATTTCACACCAACGAATATTTGTTGTTTTTTTTTTTTGTTTGTCAATAAAAATGTTTGACCAATATGTAGCAATTAGATTAGCAAAATTTTACCATTTTATTTTGTGATGATACACAGCATATTAACGCACAAGCATATTTAAGGCAGAAGATACATAAAAACTAAATTTTATAATTATTAAAACAAATCACACAATCATTTAGTCACTTAAATTTCCAACCATATAATATGTTTCCAGCAAGATATATCGCTACACTTCAATAGAAACCTGAATTTATTTATTTTTATTATTTTTTTTTTTTATCACAGCGAAGACAATTTAATTATCTATTTTCAAAAAAATTTTGTAAATTTGTTTTTTATTTATTTATTTATTATTAATTTTTTTTTTTTCATAAAATTAAATTAATTATCAAAAGAAAAAGACATGAAATTTAGAAGAAATAATATTAAATAACAAAATTATTTAAACTTTTATATGTGGGTAGAATAAAAATTTAGTATACAATTTAATAACAAACAAAAAAAAAAAAAATAAAATAAAATATTTACTATGTAAGAAGAAAAACTTTAGCAAAGAGTAAAAAAAAAAAACGAAATTTTTCCTCTTTAAATATAAAAAAAAAAAAAAAAAAAATATTATAGTATTTACTCTTTCTTTTAATTTATTTATACAAGAAAAATGTAAATTAATTATTAACTGTATTATGTTTATTAATTAATAGTAATTATTACTCTAACATTAAAAACAACCAAAAAAGAATTATTTAAAAAAAAAAAAAAAAATTGCATTTCATTTTACTAAAAAGCCAATCTCTTATTCATCACTTGGTAATTGTGATCGTGTCTCTAACATGAATTAAGTCATTCTTATTCCCAACTTTTTTTGTCTGATTAAATATGAAATCAAAAACAACAATTGAATTAATTTCCAATAGTATATTATGAAATATTTATCTATCCGAGAAGAATTGCAAAAAATTCTTGTGTAATATAAATATAAATATAAAAGATTTATTACTGAGATTAATTAAAAAACAATTTAAATATTCTCAAAAAACTCTTATAAATGTTCAACTATTTCTATTAAAACTAATTCCATTTTCATATTTACTTTCAAACCAAAGCCTCCAGCTTTTAAACTACAAACCCTGATTCAATTAATTTATTCAAATTTACGCCTGTCTTAAGTTCTATGCAATTTCCATCCATAAACCTCTTGGATAAAAATTTTAACTATAAGTCTTGTTGTGCATAAACCTGGCAATTAATAATTTTCATGTAATTAAATATATCTATAATGAGATACGTGATATCTAGGTATTTCCGTTTTATCAGTTATTGACGCAGCAAACTTAATAACTTATATTAATAAATTATCTTGTGATAAGAAAATAAATTGATTATTAAATACATAGTAGAGAAAGTTTGATAAAATGAGAGTTTGTTTCTTCAGAAGTTTCCGTGGTGTAGTGGTTATCACATCCGCCTAACACGCGGAAGGCCCCCGGTTCGATCCCGGGCGGAAACATCTTTTTTGTTTTTCAAATAATAATTGTATTTATAAAACCAAGGACTTTTATTTATTTTTAGATAAAAAGAAATAAAGGAATTCGTACGATTAATTCTCAATTAATATTCCGTTCTAACTACAAAATTCTTTAAGTTGTTCACCTTCTCCAAATCGTGAAGAAATCAATAATCCAATTACATTAAAATTATTTTTTGCACTTTATTGCAAAATTATTCAAGTTAATTTTTTATTGTTTATTATTAATTGTTTGGTTTATTTTTTTATTATTATTATAATAACAATATTCGCCTCCTTTGAAGTGTACTCTTAACAAAGAGTGCTGCACTGTAAGTATGGTTAAGTAAGTAGTAGTATCAGTAAAGTTTTGGCACTTTACTCAACTTATACAATATTCAATCGTCAGCAGAATCAACGCTAAATTAAGATCACAAAACTTATTAAAAATATTTTCAACGTACAAATAGAATAGAAATTTCCTTCAATTACCGTTTTTTAAGCAATTTTTTAGATCAATTAATTTCTCCAAACCGAATAAAATTATTGACAACTAATCATTTAATATGTAAATAACATCCTTGCTCCATTCAGGCATATATAACAAACTAAAACTCTGATTTTAAATTAAATTAAATTAAATAAAAAAAAAAAAAAAAAACAAACACAAATATAAATTTTCTCCATGTTTTTTTTTTAATTGTTTTTTTTTATTACATTTATTTCTTAATTATAATATTAATTAAGAGTGATTAAATAATCTGAAGAAACCAAAACAAAACAAAAATAATAAACTTAATGAAATTAAACATCAATTTATAATTATAAATAAAAAAATAAGAAAAAACTAATTAATTTATTGCATTTTAATTTTATGTCATTAATTATTTAATTTTACCACAAGAAAAAAAAAAAAAGAAGTAATTTTGCGAATTAGAAAAGAAAATTTACGCAATTTATTTTACTTTTATTATTATTTTGACTAACTTTTAAACATTGATTACGAATTATGACGAAAATTAATTTTTTTCCTCTTTACTTTATTACATTGATTAATTAGTTATTTAAAAAAAAAAAAAAAATTAATTAAAGGAATTTTAATTATAAACTTCAATATTATTTTATTTGTTATTTTAATTTTGTTACCTGGATGATTATTATTTTTTTAACTTTCTTTATCAAATTTCAAATTTTACTTTTTATTTCATTTCTTTTTATTAATAATAATATTAATCAAAACAGATTAGATTTTTACTACGTAAATGCATAAATATTAGATTAAAGTCAGTTCACATTAACAATAATAATTCTGTAACAATAATAATTAAATATAAATATTATTATCACATAATCTAATGATAAATAAATTATAAATCAGTGATTGAATTAAAAAAAAAAAAAAAAATGGTAAAAAAAATGAGAGAAAAATTTCTGTCTGTTCTAATCTCAACTGCTCATTTGAATATTAATATTATTATTATTATTATTATTATTATTTATAAAATAACACAATTAAAACAATAAAATAATAATTTAATAAATGAATAAAATATAATTTTAATTATTTTCTTTTTCTATTGGAATTGTATGCATGATTTTAATTATTATTATTTATTTTTTTTTTTTCAATTAATTAATTAATTAATTAACTACATTGTGTAACACAAATATATATATATATAAAAAAAAAAAAAAAAAAAAAAAAAAAGAATTACGTATAAAAATGGTTCTATTTTAAGTTATTTTTTATTGATATGTTGTTATTAATTGTTTAATTAATATAATTGAAAGAAAAAATAAAAAAAAAACAAAATTATAAAAAAAAAAAAAAACAACAACAAAGTAAAATTAATTAATTAATTAAAGAAAAATAAAATAAAATAAAAACAAAAATCCTCTATATATTCTTTCGTTTTAAATCTTTTATTTTCTTTGTATTGTGTTATATTGTGATTTTTTTTTATTATTATTATTGCAAAAATATCATTCCTTTCACTTTTTTTTTTTTTATTAATTATCAATTAATATATTTAATTAATTATTGAATTAAAATTAACAGATAAAGGAGAATCACAATAAATTATTATCTTTATTATTATTGTTTTTAATTTATATTTTTATTTTTTATTTTATTTAGCACCATCAGTTTTATCAATTTTTTTACTTCATTTTATTTAATATTTGAATTTTCATTTCTTTTTACCACTTGTTGTTGTGGGTGTGTTAATAATAGCAGAAAAACTAATCGTTTTTTTTTTTTTTTTAATTAAGTTTTTGAATTTATGCTTTTGAATTTTTTTTTTACAAATATTACTATCCGATTTAATTTAATTAGTTTACATCATTGAGTAGTGTGTTTCCTATAAATTCATTCCAGTATTTAATTTTTAAGTTTTTCCTTCTTTTTTTTATATATTATATATATATATTTATATTAAAACATGTTTTTGAAATATAATTATTAACGAATATTATATATTTAAGGCTAATATTCCTTAAATGCATTCATCTTGATTAATATTCTACACAAATTTTAATTTATTTGCTATATTAAACTAGAAATTTTGTCATTATTTATACGAATTCTTCAGTAAACGGATTTGAATGCGTTTTAATTGGAATCACGAATAAATGTGAATAATTGTTTTGCGCTCTATTTAAAAATTCATTATTTTTTATCGTTGTTTTTAGCCTTTTCATTCAATTCTTTAATTCATTAGTTTATAGAATTTTATAATTTATTAGTTTTATTCCTTATTATAATTATTTATTAATAAATTTTTGCATTTCTGACATCAAAAAAAAAAAAAAAAACATAATCTTCTTAATTAATTACCTTAAATTAACTTCAATTAGTTTTATTTAGATTAGTTCGTTTTAAAATATATAAATAAAAATAAATTTTAATTCAAAATATTTAATTTACCGTTTTTCTGTTAATTTTTTTACATAATTTGTTAATTAAATCTTATAAATAATTTTTCTATTGTTATTTATTTTTTTGTATTATGGAAGCTAGTTGCACTTTATAGGTTTCATTCTATTTCATATTTTTTAATTTTAATTTTAATTTTTTTTTTAGATAAAATTAAACTATTTTTTTATGTTACAAACTGTTTTTTTTTTTTTTATCTTTATGATTATTGTACAGTTTTATTGGCTGTTTGTGGGTGGCTTTGTTTATTTAAAATCCTTTCACAATGTTTTCTTGCGTATAATTTCATTTTTTCTAAACAAAATTTTATGATATTATTATGTTGCATGTTTATATTTGTAGTAATGTATTTTTTTTGCTCAGGTAAGTATATAAAAAGCTGTGCAGAGTGTAAACATTATTTTAAAGTAAAATTTTTTGGTTATATGAAAATTATCTAAGTTACGAATTATGATACATTAAAAAAAATAAAAATACCGCTGTATTATTCAAAAGTAAACTGTTATTATTATTATTATTATTATTATTATTTCGCCATAAAATATGCAACATTACAATAACTTTATCAATTTTATTTAGCATATTAATTAAATATTTAATTAAAGATAAAAAAAATTCACTGGATTATATTTTTGTTTTTTATACACTAGTTAATAATAATTTTTATCAGAATTTCATAATTTTTTTTTTTTTTTATAAAAATTAAAGAGTACTAATAATAATTGTCTTGGTGATTAATTATTTGGCACATAATTTGATTAATTATTATTTTACAAATATTATTATTATTAATTTTATATGAAATAGAACAAAAATTTATAAAATTAACTATTTTTATAGTAATTTAATTTTACCTTTAATTTTTTTTATTTTTTTATCATAATTATTATTCTCTTTTTTTTTTTGCAAAAACTATTTATTTTCTTCTTTTTTTCAAAATAATAAAATTTTATAAAAAACAAAAATAAAAAACAAAAAAAATAATAAATAAAGAATGTTTTGTGTGACACAAAATTAAATGAATATTTATTTTCTCATTTATTGAATACTATTGATCCACAGTCATAAAAATGTTTATTTTAATCTATGCACAAGAATTAATTTTTTAATTATTTATTGTTTATACTCATGTCTTATTATTTGTATATATAATTTAATATAATATGAACCTTTTATTTATATATTTTCTTTTATTGTCTCCTTTATCGTATATATTTAAGCACAAAACACTGTACAATCCATAAACATTTCTTTTTAATTTAATTAATAATTATTATTTTTCATTTGAATAAAAAAAAGCACTATAATTATATATATTTTTTTTTTTTTGAAATTAACACTTAAATATAATAATTGTGTTTGTATGTTATAAATAAATCAAATAAAAAAAAAAAAAAAAAAACACTTTTTATTATATATTTTTATCTTTTTTCATTATTTTTTTAAGTAAATTTTGTTAACAATGTTGTTCAATTAATTATATTTCATTTATATTATAAATTAAAATTAAAAAATATATTCATGTTCAGTCCTATTTATTATTGTTTTAATTATTATGTGTTTAGTTTCTTAATAGTTATTTATTAAAAAATAAAAAAATTAAATACAAAATTAATTGGCAAAGAAATTCTAAAAACGAAATATATTAAAGCAATACTCACTGTAATTATTTTGTATCTTTTAATTCTTCTAGTTAATTAAATTAAATTGATATCTGATTTAAATAATTACTATGTTTTCATGCACAATTTTAATATATTTATATAATTATTTAATAATATTATTTTTTTTATAATTAAATTTAAAGTTAAAACATAAACAATAAAATAAATTTTAAAATTAATAAAAATAAGTTGTTATGTTGTAAAAAAAATAAAGCAAGAAAAATTAAAACAAATGATAAATATTTAATAATTAATTAAATCTCATTTTCCGTTTTTTATTAAAATTTTACCCAATCTCACATACTGTTGTCTGTTGTATCTTTTAATAATGTACTATTTACATCTGTATTTGTTTCAATTAATAGTTGCGTCGTTGGATATTTTGTATGCTGAGATATTCGTTCCATTACACATGATGATGATAATCTAGCCTCAGCATCGTGATCCCAACATTCTTCCATTGTATCACATACTGCACTTATACCCTGTATGTAAGTAAAATAAAAAAAATTTAATCAAAGAACGCAAGTCAAAGCAATATAAGAAGAAGCCAATAAAATAGTATTTTTAATATACATTTTTTAATTTCTAATCGATATATTTTTTTTTATTATTGTTATTACTATTAATTTACTTATTTTTATTATAAAAATAGTATCTTATCAGAAAAATTAGTTAAATATAAAAAACTCACACTATGTGTTCTCCATATCTCTTCAATTCGTGGGCGTAATTTTTTCATAACAACATTTTCTTGCATTTCTTCTAAAGTTGGATGTACTCCAAGCTAAATAAAAATAAATCAATAATTAATATTTTAATTTAAAATATAAAAAATTGAAATTTACCTCAGCTTCAAATGGCAACATATATTCCCCAACAGTACCACCATGAGCTGTACAACGGGATACTAATTCCCACAAAACAAGACCACATGCATACACGTCAATACGTAAAAAGGCGTCTCTTGTAAAATTAATTGCACCTTCAAGCACCTCCGGGGCCATATAACGTCGCGTACCTACTTGACCATGTGTTTCGCCACATGCTTTACCCGGTTGAAATACCAATGCCAAACCAAAATCAGCTATACATGCGGTCAAATCTTGTTTTAGTAAAACATTTTTACTTTTAAAATCACGATGTGCGATCGCCGGCTTAATGCCATCTGATTTACCAGCAGGTATTTCCTCATGTAAATGCATTAAACCTCGAGACATTGATTCTGCGATTTTACATAAATCAGCCCATGTTACTGTATGCGCTTTTAAATAATCACACAATGAACCACGATTATGATAAGCAGTAATCAACCAAAATTCCTTATTAATAGTATATTTTTCAGCACCAATAAATTCTAAAATATTCGGATATTTCATACGTGGCAACTAAAAACAAAAATTAATATATATTAACTCCAGAAACTATAATTAATTCATAGATAAAATACTTTATAAATTTCATGTTCCGTTTGAAATGATTCTTTATCCTGCATTGGAAATATTTTTACAGCAACTTCATTTAATTTCATTTGAGCACACCAAACCACTCCAAAGCGTCCTCGTGCTTTTATGTCGATTAATTGTACTTTTTGTAAATCCAAACACGATGAAGAATTTGTAACTTCAGGTTCGATCTGAAAAATCAAAATCGAAAAATTTATAATTTAAAAGGTAAATATAAAATATATTACATACCGTTGGTATTTCATCGAACATATTTCGTTTATTCTTTTTATACATTAATAAAGCACCACATATTAAACCCATAATAAGCACAAATATAACTACACATGCAACATATATTATCAATACATTCTCCTTTGATTGTTCTGGTTGAGGATCTATAAACAAAATGAAAGAGTTAATTATGAATTATTTAGAAGATTTCTAAACATACTTTCAACTTCCGATGATTGTGTTGTTGTTGTTGGTACCCATTTATGTTCAGTGTTACACATATCACCTTTGCAACAACAAAAATTTAAATTATTCTTTGGCTCGAATGTATTATCAACGCATTCCGTTTGATTACATGCATTATTATTAGTAAAACATCCTTTCATTGTTACTTCAATTAAACCTAATATAAAGGAAAAATATAATTTAGTTAATTAATTAATTAATTACATAATAAACGTTGATAAAACCAACCTGTTGCATTATTTATTGACCATAGTACAAAACAATGACTCGGTTTATCCAAATCAACAATTTCACATATTGTACTCTTTTGTTTACACGAACCAATACCTTGAGGACATTCTGATTTATTATAAAATTCACATTCAATTGGTTTTGGTAGTATTACCGATGTATTTATTAATTGTACATTGGCTAAAATAAAAAATTAAAATAATTAATTAGTCTATATGTACAATAAAGAAAATATTTTTTTTTTTATTTTAATTATTATTACCAAAAATAATAAATAATATTATTGATATTAAAATAGGCTTCCACATGATTTAAAACAAAACAAACAAAAATAACGAAAATAGATAAAAACTAAAAAAAAAATCCAAGGTTTTTCCTTTAAATTTTTTTTAAAACTAATTAATAAGTAATTTCTCCAACATAATTATTAGTTTTTATTTTTATTATTATTATTATTATTAAAATTGTATTTATATATTTGTTTTAACAAATAGAACTTAGAAAAGTTTACCCTCTGCGCAATTCCTTTACAAATATATTTTCAATTTTTTTTTTTTTATTTTATTAATATTTAAATAAAATACGTATTTTTAAAATAAAAAATTAACAAATATAAAACAACAACAACAACAAAATTGAGCAAACAATTATTATTTTTAGATTTTTATAATTCTTTCAATCATATTTTTTCGTTTTATTTATATTATTATTATTGCAGACGTAAATATATTCTCATTATTTTAATTATTTTTTTTCTCTAATGATTTATGTTGTTTTTTTATATATAAGAAATAAATAAAGGAATTAATATGAAATGTTAAAGAAAAACTTGTCTCAATAATAAAATTAAAAACACCATTAATAAAAAGAAAATTGATAAACAATATATTATATTCTTTAAATATTAAATCAAGCCAAGATTGATTTATTTGATTTTTATTTAACTATAGTAACAATAATTATAATAATAAAAAAAACAATCACTGTATATTATTTGAGGAAAAAATAATAGATTATTATTTAGAATTAGATGATAGATGCCATTTTAACTTTTTATGATAATTTTTTTTCTACGATTCATAAAAGCATTTCATTTGTACCAACCTACAGATAAGAAATAAATATTTATAAATTATTTTGTTAATAAACAATAATAAGTTAACAGATGTCACTACTTGCTTTATTTATAATTATTTGAATCTATTTCCGACCACACTTTAAATATGATTTTAGCAACAATTTGTTTTAATAAATTATAAAATCAAAACCAACAAACGATTGATATAGTATGAGCTTTAGCACAATACGATACAATGCATAATAATTGATGATATATGTTTACTTTTTATTGCATCATCCATATGATACATTTTTAGCAATTGCTTGGCTCAAATCAAATCGGCAAACAAACAAAGAAAGCTTGTGCCCGATTTATCAAGCATTATTTAACACCTTATCCCAAAGTTTAACACTTTAAAACAGTCAACTTGCAGCTTTCGTATAAAGAACTATAAAAAAAAACATTAAAAGGCTTAATTGACAAAATATCTACAATTCTAATTATTGTGATTAAATAAATTATTTTACTAAGTTTCAATGGATAAATTAATTAAATTCAATAGAATATATTAATTAATTATTAGTGCTGTTTTTTTATTTTCGAATAAGTTATAAGTGAATTAAGTTTAGTTTAAGTTTTTTAAACCTTACATATTATTAAATATAAACTTTGTATTATTTTAATTAAATAAATAAGTAAATTTAAAATAACTGTTCATCATTTTTGCTAATTTAATAAATAATCTAAATCGCAAGTGTAGTTCTATTATAGTTTATTTATTTTGAATCTAATTGATTTGTTAAATAATATGAAATTTATACAAGTGAATAAAAAAGAAATAGATAAAAAAATAATTAAAAATAATAATACTCATAAGACATTAATACAAATGCACTGTAATCAAATAAAACATCATTTTAAAAATTCAATATTTGGGAAGTGTTTTATGTTAAATAAGTTAATAATATCAAAAGGATCAACCAACAACAAAATGTAAGTTTATTATTTATTCAAACCGACAAATTTAAGGGAAATATTTTAAAATCTATATATGAGATATATTAAATCTTGTGTTACATGTTGATTTAAAAAATTCAAATTATTCTCGTAAAAAAATATTAGAAGATGGCGCAAGTAAAAATTCAACTTAAAAATCTATTCAAAAAAATTAATATATCAATTAAAAAATGACAATTAAATGTTTTATATTATTAATTAAGATTGTTACATCTTTGGTTGATGAAAATTAAGAAAATAAATAAAATCAAGCATTGTTAAATTAAAAATTTCTGTGTACTGATAATAATTTTTTTTTTTTTTTTTATTTATCTTGAATTTTGATTTAATCGTTTACCGATTTTTAACTATAAAAACCTATTTATGTCGTTAGTCGAGGACTATCTCTATTGAAAAAAGTCAATGATTGATAAACTAAATTTATGATTATATTAAATTGTTTATATCCATTTTTTTAAGGAGATAACAATTTTAAATATTATTTCCGTATTATTTGGAAATTAAAAAATTAAAATAAAGTTACTGTGTGTTATTCTAATATTTGGTGTGTGTTTTTAAAGCAAGAAATTTCATATACATACGTGTACATTTTTTATAGGAAATACTCGTACAACAAAACCAATATACAGTAAAAGTTGCTGATTCATTGTGACTGTGATTTTAATCTCTATAGAAAGCGAGAGAAGACATAAAACATATAAAAAAAATATCAATTTAAATTATAATCATACCTCTGTTTTTATTTTTAACCAATAAGAATAAGGTGTTGCGTTTTTTAGGCAAAATTTTTCTTCTTTTTTTTTTAATAGTTTTATGCATTTTGTTTTGCATTATATATATAGCTAGATAATTTACTTTGAAATTTGCTGAAGAACATCACACAGACTTGCAGCTTATATCTGGAGTTTATTTGTATTTTGAATTACGAATGTTTTATTTAGCTTACTCGCGAGTTGCTTTACTTAAATTCGTCTAGAAAAGTGTTATTTGAAAACACAATTTATTAAATAATTTCTTTGCTAATTGTTTTTAATTGTTTAAAAGTAAATGATAATTTTTTTTTCTTTCTTGTTAAAACAAAATAATATTGTCTTTCCGACCAGAATGTTTATATATTTATTAATCTAATTATCAATTTTTATTTTTATTTTTTATCAGATAAGATAACAAAAGACAAAAAGAACTTGTGACTTTTTTATATATAGTAACAGACGTAGATTTAGTTATTTCTTTTTAATAAGCGCCTCCATTATAAATTGTATATTTTTCAACTTAAACTTGAAATCAAGCCAAGGTAATCACATGACTGTATGACCTTTATGCCCCAGAATAACAGCTGGGTAAATTTATTTATTGTTAGTACGCCGCTGCAAACAATAAACTAAGAACTTTTTTTTATAAAATTAATATTGAATGTTTCTATTGAAATTTGTAATATTTATTATAGTATAAAATAATAAAAATGGCCAGCATTAAAAAATAAAAATTATGTAAATTAACCTTGTGCGATTTTTTTTGCCTAAAATAAAAATGTTCATTAGAAACTTTTTATTTTTATCAAAAAAAGTAAAAAGAAGAAGAAGAAGAAGCTACTATAATGAAAAGTATGTCAATTATATTATTTTCCCATTTTAATTATTGTAATTTGACGATGAGTCATTGAATTTTCATGTTGTCTTTGACTTTTCCTTATTTTATAATTTCAGTACCAGAAAAACAAAATTAATAAATTTATTTCAATTAATTGATTTCTTTTCTTTTTTGTTTTTTTTTTTACTTGAATATTATAAATAGCAACTATTTTTTTTTTATTTTTATTGTACAAAAAATTCCCCGAATTTCCGTCTCTTTTTGTTACATTACTGAAAAAAAAAATATATATGAAAAACATATGACGTTATTACTAAAATTAAACCACTTTGATTGGTTAAAAATTATAAATGTGTAGGAATTTGTTGAAAACTCGACAGCCAGTCAAAACTTTTAGATGTTGCACCACAAAAATCATTTTACTTTTGTGTGAATTTTTAACGTGTTAAGACGTGTTTATACCATTATTTGATTAAACTTAAAAAAAAAATAAAAAAAAGATTTAATTTTCATTGAAGAATTTATTTGAAATAGTGTTAAAAAAGAATTGTTTTAATAAAAAGCACAAATTAATAATTTTTGTTGTTTAAACAAGAATAAATATCAAGTGAAATTTGCATGTGAAAAGAAAGCAAAATATATACTTTTATTTAATAAAAAAAAAGTGCAAGTTTTTTTTTAAGGGAATATAACGTTTTGGATATTAGTGTGTAATCCTTAGATTACACATAAAAGACGCAAAAAAATAAAATAAATTGAGTAAGTTAATAATATATAAAAAAGTAAAAATTGTGATGTTAAAAAAAAAATTACCACGTCAATACGCACACTATTATACAAAAAAAAAAAAGTATGACGTCATTACACAGATTTGTGTTGTGGTCTTTTGCTATAAATTTTCATATTACATTTCAATTTTATTTTCTTATTGGTTTTTTTTTTTTTTTTTTTTGTTATTCTACTTCTATTCAATTAGTTTAATTTGTTTTGAATTTAGACATTTTAAGCAAAAATATAAAATAATATAAATATATTATATAATAAACTGGTGTATAACCTTTTAATATCCTTCAAGCAATAATAAACAATGATGTGACATATTTTTTATTATATTTTCTGTTCGTTTTAAGTAAAAGCAAATAAAAACTGTCAAAGACGAATAATTTGTTTTCTTTTTTAACAAAATTAAACTGTTCAAATTCAGTTGCTATGCTGCTTATTTGACAATTTTCCATGGTTGACAGTTTCTTATAATAATAAAAAAAACAACAATTTATTTAAAAAATTATCATTAATGTTTTCTTGGAACTTAATGAGATATAAAAAAAAAAAAAAATAATTAAATGCTTTTTATTACTTAAATTTTGCTTTAATGGTTTGTATTTGTTTCTCTTATTCTCAAAAAATGTTTGCTTGTTTTCTGTTTTCTCTGCACGGCTTGTTGATTAGTACATTTGCTTTCAATTCAAAATATTTAAAAATATATTTTTTACATTTGACGACGTTTTCGTAGAGTTGATAAACTTCGAGAATAAAATTGAAATTGCGAATTAATTCTATTGTACAGTATGTTAATATTTAATGTTAAAATATAAATGTATGCGTTTTCTACTACTACAATTTTTTATAAGTAATATTATATAATTGTTAATTTAAAATGTAATTATTTAATCGTTATTGTCTCGGTTATATAATTTTTGTCACTAACCACAAATTCGATTAGTATTATTATTTCCAGGTTAATGCCGTGGAAACAAATAATTTTTTTTTTTTTTTTAACATTTCCTGTTTATTTTATCATTTGTGCTATTTTTTTATCAAGTTTAAGCACTTTACCTTTAAAATAAATTTTTTACTAATGAAACGCACCAGTTTTTATTTTTGAATCGTAAACTATGTTACTGTTGCCGTGTTGACTTTTATTTTTATCATTCTTTATCGATAACAGCAAACGAAACAAAATGCAATAATTTTTTTTTATTTTATATTATCTGATAGCAATGTGTAGCGCGAAGTAATATACTTTTAATAAAATTGAAATATGATTTATCTGTGTGTATTAGTTTCATCAGAAATCTCGGTATAACCTTGAACAATATTTACTACTGCTTCAATGTAAATTTGTCTTTATTTTGTCACAAGATAGCGGAAAAAAAAAACTTAAATATATACAAATACTGACACACAAATGAACAATAATTGGCGTTTTATGCTAATTATTCGTTTTATAAACGTAATTTTTATTCTAATACGCCGAATATTTACTTTAGGTGGTCATTGGCTTTCTGTTTATATTACATATTTTTTGTATTTATTATATTAATGTATTTTTATTTTTTGTGTATTACAGGTTGAGAGAAAATCGCTCTCAGCTCATTTGTTGGCAAGGTTGCTAAAAGCTTAACAATTACATTAGAACTCAACGGCGAATTTTTTGTAAGTAAAAAATAGGTTCAATACCTATTATATTTTATTACCAAATTTATTATTTTTAAGTAAATTTAATTATAATATAAAAAAAAATCCATATAGTCCCGTTCAAAATGTCTTCCGATTTATACACATCAAAATGCCCATCATGGCGAGAAAAACAATTTGGAGAAGAAAGATTCAGTGAAAAACTTGAAAGCAGTATTTTTAACAAAGGATTTGAACGAACAATCGAAGAAAGGCGACGGGGTCGAATCATATTCAAATGCTTTGACACAGTACGGGGCCGAACTGACAAAGAACTTGGATCAGACAGTCCTGAACGAGAACTGCAAAGAAATATTATTAACGGCACGATTAAATACGATACAATCGAACAAGAATATAAATCAGAAAACGGAGAAGAAATCGAGAAAACACAATACTTCAATAAGTTATTTGGAGGATTTGGATTTTGTGGAGAAACCAATATACAACAAGAAGAACACGAATATAAACTGTGGGGATTCACTGGTGCACCAAAGGCAGGCACCGATAAAGAAGAAGAATACAAATACATCGACGATGTACACTTGCGGAACAGATCCCCAAATATATACTGCTTCAATTCCCTGCGATATAGATGAAGAGTTAAATACTCCAGTGAAAGGTTTGTTTATTTATTTGATTTATTTAACCAAAAAAAAAAAATAGCTCCAGCATTAAATAGGTTTTTCGCCTACAATCAAAAAAGCTCAAACGACGACCGCTAGAAAATTAAATCAAAATAATGATGAGTCAAAGCAAAAATGAAAAAAAAAAAAAAAACAAGAATGAATTTGATTGAATGTGAAAAACATGTTTAAACATGTTGAATTTTTATTTAGTTTTCTTTTTCTTTATACGCTGCGCAAGTCAATAATACTTTAAAAAAAAACAATTGTTATCATATGACATACACAATACCGTTAACGTTTTGATAATTATTTATGAATTGTAAATTTATCAGTTATTAAATGGCTCGTATTATAAATTGTTTATTGATTTTATAATAAATATATATTTAAAATACATGTTTATGTGTGATCTCTGTATTTCGCGGTTCTTTACCTTTATTTCAATTTAAATTTCATTTAAATAAATATGAGTCACATTGGACTTGTTTTAAAGCACTACTAATACCTACTTATGATTGCTATTACCCCGACTGATAAATTAGATGTTATTTTCTCTTCTTTTTTTCCTTTATAATAATAAAATAATTATTATTAATAATAATCAGTTATTATTTCACATTGAAACACTAAACGCGCAGGTAATAAGCACAAACATCATAACTAATAATAATGAATATAATCATCTTCAAGTGTTATTAGCGTTTATTTGTTTTAATTTGATTTTTAAATGATAATTTTCACCGACGAAAGTATTTTTTATTTATTTTTATCATTACATGATTGTGATATAAAAAAAAAGAATATAAAAATTTGACTAATTAATGGAAATTAATACACGAAGTAATTAATAAATACATAACACCGCTAAAATGATAATTTCTTTTTGTAATGAATAATTTTTTATTTAGAGTTTTTTATATAATTTTTGTAATCAAATCAATAGGTTAGATTATTTATATTTGTGTCTAAATTTTATTTTGATTTCACAATTTTATTCAATTCTGAATAGTTTGTTTAAAAATTAAACAAATTTTGCAAAACTTCCCACTATTTTTCATTATATTAGTTTACTTTTATTCTTATCTTTTTTTTTTTTTATTTTAATTTTTTAATGTGCAAAGTAAAATTCTAATATTTATCATTTTTCTATTTGATTAAAAGTAAAATTTTATTTGTTTTTCGCGGTCAAATATCGGAATTTTTTGTTATGAATCATTTTTATTATAAAAATTAGCAAAAAAAAAAAAAAAACATAATGAAAGAGAGAAGATATATTGATTGTAATTGTGGGGTGGGAGTATGTGTAAAAACAAAGTTAAACTTTATGCCGGCCGGAAAATTTCGTAAAATCACGAATTTTAGAATAGGAATTTTTGTTTTAATGAAAAAAATTATAGGAAATATTTCTGCAGTTCGCTGTCGCGACTCAGCCTATTCACATCGTTTTTATTTATACGGCGACTTTTTTTTTTTTTTTTATTTTTACTCTTAATTAATTAGTATTTAGATTTATATTATTAGTAATTTATTTAAAATAAAAACAAATTGTGCAATTATCATTAAAAATATTTATATAATCTTAGTTTTAATATAAAGTTAATTAAATTTATTAATTAGTTTGATTTAAAGCAAAAATAGAATTTCGCAATAAATTGTAATTTTTTTTGTTTTTTTTTTTTAATTTGTTTTAAAGTGCGCGTGGGTTTTTTTGTTTTTATATAATTAATATTTTCTTGTCTCTTGAGTGTATTTAATTTTATTTTTTATTAATATTTTATAATTCAATTTTTGAATTATTCGAACTGTGATAACATTGTAAACGTACTGTGATAATAATTTAAATAAAATTAGTTACAATTAACAATAAATATAAATATACGATATAATTATAAGTAAATAATTTAATTTTAATTATACATAAGCAATTTATAATAAAAATTAAGAAAAATATAAACCATAAACATTAGAATATGATAAAAGGTAAATTTTGATGAATATTTTTTTTTTATTTAAATAAATTAATTTAAGAGTATATAAGAAAGATTATGGGCCACTATTAATCCCTATCTATTATAATGCATTTATTTATTATAAATCTGCTATTTTTTTTTTTTTTCTTAAGTTATTTAAATATTTATTATTATGAGTTAATTAATTTATTGATAATGTTTATTTTTTTCTCTATCTTTCTCTTTAGAAATAAATAAATTAAATGAATTTAACTTTACAAGTTTGAGGTACGAAAATTCTCTAAACACGCAACAACAACAACAACCAATTCAAATAAATAAAAAACTTTTGACGTCAAATAACATAATAATACATACGGAACAAAACCAACAATCACAAAAAGGCTTGGATAAATATAATTTTATTAAAATACAACAACAAGAACAACAAACAAAAAATTTATTATTATCATCATCATCAGCTGTTGTTGTAACAGCATCAGCAGCTGATATCGAAGGAGTAGAAAAAACGAAAGTAGTTAATTATCATCATAATCAACAAGAGCAACAATATTATTTAGAACAGTTACATCAACAACAAGAAGATTTATCATTATTAGAAGAAGTAATTGAATTACAAAAAGAATCAATGTTGTTACAACAACAACATATGTTATCATCAACGTCATCACCACCTCCGTCGTCATCATCAGCGTCATCAATAATTGATAACGAATTTTCATGGCATCTCAAAAATCAAGATTCAATTGAAATAATTGATAATCAAGAATATATTTTTAGTCCAATATTATTACTAAACGAAGAACAAAATATACAAAAACAAGAAAAATTAAATTTTGAACAATCTAATAATAATAGCAGTACGTTGTCAATGAACAATTACTTAAATGACCCAATCTATAATTATTTTACATGTAATGAAAATAGTGAGAATGAACGTGTAGATATAACAAAGTATCAAAATAAAGAAGAAGAAGAAAAGCAACAACAACAATTAGAGGAAGAACAATTAAAATTTCTTGATAATTTATTAATAAATTATTGTAATAGTAATAATATAGATACATGTAATTCAAATGATAATGATGTTATTGATGATGAAAATGATTTAGTTAAAGAAACAATTAGAGATTTAGAATACTTCAATAAATTTATAAAATTTGGGGAAGACTTAAAATTACGTGAAGAGTTATTATTAAATGAACACCAATTTGAACAACGTGATATGTTAGACGAAATAGATGAAGAACATGAGGAAGAAGTTGAAGACGAAATTACTAATGAACATTTTAATAAAAAAAATAATAATTTATATTTATATAATGATAAAATGTTTAGCAGTAGTTACTGCATTAACAATGATTTAAATAGTAATAATATAATAAGTAATAATAATATATGTAATGATAATTCATTTAAACCATTTTTTGATGATGATATAACAATGGAAACAGTTAAAAATTTTAGTGACATTATTTTAAAAAATGATGATATAAATATTAATAATGATAATATTAAAGATGAGAAGAATAATAATAATAATGATGATGCTGGTAATAATTTAGAAAAAACTAATTTTAATAACATTATAAATAAGGAAATTATTACAAATAATAACCATAATATTGATAATAATAAGTTAATAATAAAAAATGAGCATAATTATACTGTAAAAGCAGTAGCAGAAGCTGAAGGAAAAACAATATTAACCAAAATTAAAACAACAAAACATATGGTGAAGGATATAAATATAGTTACAAATATAAATAATAATGTAGATAATAAGAATAAACAAATAAGTAATATTAATAATAATAAAAAAGTACCACCATTAAAATTAAAAATTCCAAAACGTACAACAATAATGGCAGGTGTAAGTGGTGTATCAACATTAGCATCTACAGCATTCAATACAAATATATGCGATGTTAGTACACCGGAAATAATGGCGACTATACTAGATATGCAAGATGAAAAATGTGATTTGATCAAATATATAACATCAGATAATGTAGGTTTTTCTCTCCTAACTTTCCATCTTATTACTATCACTTTTAAATCATTTGTTTTACTAATTAATTATTGTTAATTCGAATTTTTTTTAAAACAGATTAAAGATTCTACAATGACAAACGAAGAAGATGAAGATCTAGAAAATTTAGAAGAAGAAGAACAACATTGTAATGATGTTAAAATGCATATAAATACTGTCGACAATCTAACAAATGATTGTACATATGAATATGAAAGTGATTCCGATGATGAAGATACGAAACCGTTGGTTGAAAATTTATTAAAGCGTCCATTTTCATCGGTGACAACCACAACAAATACAGCGATAACACCGAAACGTCGTAAACGAACATTTTCATTTACATCGTGCTCATTATCACCATATTTTGATGATAGTCGTCAACCATCTAGTGTACAATCAACAATAACAAATGATTCTGATGTGTCTTTTCGTACAGCGACAACATCAACATCGTCGTCATCAACAAATTACAGAAAATTAATAAGTAAAAGTGTGCGTAGTGATGAATCTAGACGGTCAATTGCATCAACATCTACCGGTACAACAACAGCAACATCCTCACCAGCGACACCAGCTAAAAAACGTGGCCGGCCACCAAAACAATGTAACATGACACCACTCAGCCCATCACAATTCAGTCACATGAATGAAGAGGATTTTAAATACTTTGAAATGCGTAATAAAAATAATGAGGCGTCACGGCGTTCTCGTCAAAATCGTAAAGAACGTGAATGCAAATTTGAGACCGAAGCAAATGAACTAAATAAAAAGCATCGCGAATTATTAATTAAAGAGAAATCATTAATTAGACAAAGGAATCGATTAAAAGCGTATTTAGCAAAACAAGTGAAAAATTAATTGATTTTAATGCGTTTATTTTTTATATTAAAAAATAACAAAAAAAATATTTTGATTTTACTTTACTTTACTTTGAATTTGTTTTTAAAATGGGAATTTTTAATTTTATTTAAATAAAAAGAAGATTAATTTAAGTTCAATTTATTTAGCATGTTTTTATGTTGTTTTTATTATTATTATTATTAATTATTATTATCAATATTGATTATTTGTTATTATTATTATGACTATTTGATTAATTAAAAAATAAAATATTCACTTTTAATAAAAAATTATAAAAATGCAAAAAAAAAATTAAAAATTAAACATTGATGTGAATGGACTGGTAAAACTGGTATATGTAACAAATAATAAATAGGGACGATTTGTTATCTTTTTCACTCCCTGATTAAGGCTTCTTACCTTGCCCGCAGTTACTACTATTTCACATTCAATTGAATGAAAAATAAAAGTAAAAAAAAAAAAAAAAAAACATATATATAATAATTGTAATGTTGTAACACGATTTTAAGATTTTAATGAAATTATATTAATAAAAAATTAAGTGTTTAATAACATTTGTTAAACACAACCTACAATATTTGTTTTTTTTTTTTTTATTTATATAATTTTAATACTTGAACAACTTACCTGAAGGAAAGTACCTGAAACAAAGCCTGATATTCAAATAATTTAACATCTGCTTTTAAAAATGAATCCTTAATGAGAATTGAAAATAAGAAAATTATTGCATAGAAATGAAGAGTTTTTATGACTTATTCAGAATGTTGGGATGGACTTTTGCAAAGAATTGGCTATAAATAAGTTAGCAATTTGTTAAATATTTTATGGGCTTTTAACAACAATTAAATATTGTTTGACCTTTAAATGTGTTAACGATTTATTTAGTAGTATCAACCTCTGTTTAACTATATTTTCACGATGTATTTTATATAAACATCTACATCTACATACAGGTCACCAAAATTCCCACTCAATTCATCTAAGTTACTTCCGAGTCAAAATAATTATTTTCTAATAACTGAATTGTCATGTATGCCTTTAATATGCACTGTGTTCCTTCTTTCGTTTTAATTATTCACAATTTTTATTAACAATTTACATAATAATTATTTGCATAATACTTGTAATTATTTATTTCATATTATTGAAGTGTGAAGATTGGTTTTCCTAAACATTTTTGATTTATTCTTGTAACGATTAACGACACGATTAACAAAATTTTATTTATTTTTGGATATTTTCAGTTTTGTTTTCAACTTTGCTGTTATTTTTCTATCAATCAACTGATAATTAATTTAAATACAAGGAAAATAGTTTTTACTCAATTTTTTAACCGTTTCTTTTCCTTTATGTTAAGAATCAACATCAATATGTACAAACAATTAAACTTTATGATTTGTTTAACATAAAAGATGATACAAACTCATTTTGTAACAATGTCCGATTTCACTGGAATATGTTATTTCTTAGGGAATTTTATAAAATTTTGGTTCATGCTTTCTATGTATCAACGAACGAACAGACAATTGTTATATTAGCAACAAACTACTTGTTTTTTTTTTCAGACCATTCAATTCAAAGACAGCCATTAATGGACTAATGAAATTTATGAAAAGAAAAATGTAGCCAAAATATTTTATTATTTGACCTTGGTTTTCAATTTTTATTCATTATTCATTTATTTTACTAACTACAAGCACTTGTTACCGCCACCATATTTTTCCTTATTATTATCCTTTTTTTTATTCTTCAGTGGATTAAAAGTTTAATATTTACAGCCGACATAACACCACTTGCATTCAACACTTATAATGCTTCACCATCTACTATTTACATTTCCAGCAAAGATTTACGACTTTACATAACAATCTAGACTTTAACGTTCAACGAAAGAAAGAAAAAAAAAATGGTTTTTACGTTTTTATTATTTCTATTTATTAAATTTATTTATAAAAAAAAAAAAATTGAATGGGATTTGTAGTTATTTATTTATTTTAATTAATTAAAAGAACAAAATATGATTTATACAACACGATGAATATAATTACTTCTTTTTTCCCCCCCTATCTTTCGAATAAAATACCTTTTCAACAAACGCTTAGCATGTATTTAAATGTATACGCTACAAAAATTTCTTGGATTTTATTCACTTCGCGACATTATATATTCTCGTGTTTATTATTTTATTTAATTTTTATTTTTTATAAATATTCATTCATGGATATAAATTTTTTTTTTAATACATTGTCTCCAACGTGGTAATTTTCACCCATTATTAATAATTGATGTATGTTTGTATAGTTACCGTTTATTATAATATAATGTACGATATTTCTATTACAACAGTTTATTTATTTAAATAATTATTATTTTTTATCCTTTATGTTATATAATTTTTGTTTTATATATACAAAGAAATGTTTTTTTTTTTTTTTTTTTTAATTATTATTTTTTATACACACTCGTCTAATTATTATTTTTAAACATAAATACAGTCGTAATATATTGTTTATAACGACAATGTTTATCATAGAAAAAAAAAAACAATAATAATAATAATAATAAAAATATGGAATTATAAGCTTAGAAAAATTATTAATAGATATTACTTGTTGTTCTAATGACAAATTTAACTAAAAAAAAAAAAAAAAAAACTTGAAATCATTTCAATTTATTTTTACTAGCGACGTAAGTTTGAAGGCACGCATTGCACACGACAAGGTAATATATATACGTAATTGAAATTGATCTTCGGATGGTAAAACAACAAGTTATATATATATATATTCAGGAGGCTTAACACAAATTATTTAAGGATAGCACATTCTTGTACCCCAAAAAAATTTAATTTTTTTTTTTTTTTGTATAAAGCAAAATGTATTTATTTTGCATTGCTATGAAATTAACATAATAAACATTGCATTTCGTTATAACAGTCTTTTGAAACTGATGTTAAAAACAATTATTGCGATTAGAAAAATGTTTTTTTTTTTTTTATTCTTAATTAATTTATTTAAAATACACTAACTATATTTAAAAAGTTGTTTTTATTTTAATTTTTTTCCTTCTAATATTTTAGCTACGTTTCTTCTGTGACGTTTTAGCAAAATAAAAAATGTTTTATGTGAATAATAAAAATCCATTAAAACATAATTAGTTATTATGTAAAAAAAAAAAAACATCTTTTTGAAGAAATGAAAATTATGACATATGAGATAAAAAAAAAAACAATTAAAATAGAAAACTTTTAATAATATCAAAGAAATGGAATCTACAAAAATTACAATTATAATAGCATGAATTATCTGAATTGTATGAGATGGAAAAAATTAAAATTTGAGAGATTTCTGTCTCTCAGCTTTTACTTTTATTTGTGGTAAATAATTGTAAACAAAAAAAAAAAAAAACATCCAATTACCAAAGAAACAGTAGTCAAGTTATAAAAAAAAATTATATTATAAGACGTTGGTTAACATTTACATAGATATAATAAGCTAATATTGTTTATTTATGATTCTTTTATTAATAATTAATTAAATAAAAGGCTGTATCTGGCAATAATAAATTATTTTTTTTAATTACATTTAATTATCAAAAAAAAAAAAAAAAAAACATTTAAATTTTACTTTACTTATAATTTATTTATTTATGAAATACCCGGTTAATACAGTCTTAATTATTTTTATTTTTTAGTGTTCTTTTTACTCATAAAAAGAAAATATTTTACAAAGTTTTGCATTTTCATTAGATAAGCTTCATTCATTGATTAGTGAGTCTTAGATACGCGTAATAGGTACAAATATAAAAACAAAGAAAGACTGAGAGACAAAAAAAAAAGAAGAAATTATTCAAACAAAAACCCACAAAGCCAGAATACAGGCTCTCAGAATTTTTCTCTTTTTTTATACAATAATATACCAAAAAAAAAAAAATTAAAAATATATAAAAAAACAAAACTGTGAATTTTATCACTTTGCAATAATAATAAAAACCCAAAAAAATATATATATAATCAAAAAACTCTATTAACCGGGCAAACACATAAAACCACCCACATCCTTTTAAACCACATTTATTTTACTTTACTTTACTTTTATTTTCTCTTATAGCAACAATTTCAAAAATAAATAATTAAATTTAAAAGAAATAATTTTTTCTTTTATTTTACAAAATTATTTATTGTTGTGTTTTATATACTCCTTAAAATTCTTTAATTTATAATTTAAAAATATATATAATAATTAAAAACAAAACAGGAAAAGATTATATTATTTAAAATACTTAATGTTTTGTTTTTATTTTCTTCTTTTTATTTGAATTTTTTTTTTTTGCTTTCTAAGATATACCAGAAATAAAAAATAAACTAATACAAATATTTTTGTTTAGATAATAAAAAAAAGATTAGATTATCAATATGTAGGTAGTTGTTGTAAGAATAGTAATATATATTATAAATATGAAAAAGAATTAATAATTTTTTTTTATAATAATCTTGTTTCTATGTTAATATGTGGTGTTTGTTTTGAATTTGTTTTATTAAATCTTATATATATATATATTTATTTTTTTAATGATTATTTTTCCCTTTTTTTTTTTATTTAATTTACTTTAATTACAGTTTTTTTTTTTTTTTTTTAAATTTTTAATTATAAACTTCTTTGTAAAATTATTTATCAAAGACACGAAAAATGTATGATAATTTTAAAGAATCGTAATTTATTTAATCTTTTATTATTCAACAATAAGTGATTACGATTTTCTTTTATTTATTAATTAAAGATTTTTGTAAATAAATAAAAAAAAAAAATAATAATAATAATAAAAAAACTAAAATTGTTGTGTAAAAAAAAGATTATAATTTCACCTTATTTAATTTAATTTCCTTTCTTTTAATAATTAAATAATAGTAATAATAATTAATAAACACACAAATAATAAATATTATTAATATGTTTTACTCTTCTCTTCTCTTGAATTTTTTTTTTTTTTAATTGTGTTTCGTCTTTTCCTTTTTTTATGCAAAAAATAATAATAATAATAATAATTAAAAAGGAAAATCCGAAAAAAAAATCAATACAAGTTAAATTTTCACTCTGAATTTTCTTCAGTGTCCAAAAATAGTGCATATTTATTTGATATAGATAAATTCTGAAAAGAAATAATTTTTTATAAATATTAGATTTTAGTTTTTATAAAAGACTTTTTTATATATATGCTTTTGCTTATTTTATAGAAATTATGGATTAAAGTTACTAGGGGTAATATTAATTTTAATAACATAATAATGAATAGCGTAGAAGACAAACTAATAGCAAGTAATATTTTTTTGTGAATAGTAAACGAATAATGCAGCAAAAAATTAACATAATTATGATCAAAAATAAGTAAAATTCAATACGTGAATAATGTTAAAAATAATCAAAAATATCTTAGATTCAGTTAAAACTTACAGGTCCTTGAACTGGTTGATATTTAGGCATTCGGTCGTCGATATCACGCTCATCATGCTCGCGATTTCTGTTATCAATCTTTTCTCTACGTTGTTGTGTTTGTTCGCCATCATCTCTGGTTGTTCCAATATCTTTTTCCTTGTTAAAGCTTCGTTGCTCACCGCGATTATTATCATTTCTAAAAAGTATAAGAAGATAATCAAAGTATAAGAATTGGGAATAAAAATAAATGTATTTTAAGAAAAATCATATCAATTACCTGTTGTAATCATTCCGATTATTTTCCCTTTGATTATAATCCCGATTATTTTCACCTCTTTGCATATTACCGCCTCGATTACCGCCATCTCTGTCTTTATTATAATCACGATTCCGTTGATAATCACCGCCGTCACGATTTCTGTTATCACGTCCATCTCTTTGTCCATCGCGCTGTATTCTCCTGTCATCTAATAAAAAAATCAAGGCAAATATAATTTTGAACAAAATTAAAGTAATTTTTTTTTTGTCTAACCATTCCTGCGTCCATCTCTCGACGGTCCACGTCTGTCTGGACTGAATTTACGCTGTGGAGGTGAATTTGGTCTCCGTTTGTCGTCATCGGATGTTGATTTTTCATCAGGCCGATTTCGCCAACTTACTATCTCTTCCGATTTCTTTTGATCTTTAACAATTGTATCATCTTTTTCGTCTTGGTCATCATCGTCTTCCTTTTCCTTTTCAGCCGCTAATTTTTCCCTTTCTTGTTTTTCAACTTCCTTCTTTTCTTCCATTTCTTTCATTTTTGCTAGTCTTTCCTTTTCAATGCGTTCTTCAATTTCACGCTCACGTGCAGCAGTATCTACTGGTTTAGCACTACCAAAGATAGTAGCAGCTGGAACTGGAGTTGAACGAGGCTTTATATCATCTGAAGAATCATATTCATCCTCGAGAGCAATATCTTCTTTCTCGTCTTGTGGTGGTAAAGGATTTTCAATTGGTATTGTTCTTGGCTGCAAATTTAATTTAGGTCTTTCCATTGGAGCATCATTATCTCTCTTTCTGTCATCATAATTGCGACGTCCACGATCATTGCGCTCGCCACGATCACCTCCACGATCATTACGATCACCTCCACGATCATTACGATCTCCACCGCGATCATTACGATCTCCACCACGATCATTACGATCTCCACCACGATCATTACGATCTCCAAAACCACGATCTTTAGCAAATGAATCACCAAATCCACGACGGCGTGGTTGAGAAGACGTTTCTGCTAAATTAGGTCTCTCCCCAGATCTCCAATTTGTTTCTTCACGTTCGCCGCCTTCGCTACCCTCATTGTCACGATTCCGTTCTCTATCTCTATAGTTATAACCGCTTCTTCGATTTTCACCATCGCGATCACCACCACGATTGCCGCCCTCATTTCCGTGACGCCAATTACCGCCACCTTCGCTATTATCATAACGACCCCGATTACCCATTCGTTTCATATCATTTTCATTTGATACTTGAATGCGGAAACGTCTGTTATGTATAACCAAATCTGGCATGCTTACTGCTTCAATTAAATGTTCTCTTTTTTCAAATTCAACATATCCAAAACCTCTGAGACGTTTGCTTTCACTATCCTCGCGCGGCAAACGTACCGAACATATATCCAATCCAGCAAAAAAATCGTATATATCGGCATCAGTAACATCGTAGTGAATACTTGATAAATATGCCAGATATGGTGGATTCTGTGGCACTGAATCATCATTAATGCAACTAGCTCTTGGAGCTGTTGGCAAGGAAACTACTTTTAGCGATCTTTCATGCTCTTCGCATTCGTCATACCAACTATGCACTTTCTTTTGGACTTGTGAAGTTGGTACAGATCCATTTTGATTTAAAAATTCTTGAAGTGGAATGGCCTTTGACTTCGCCTTCTTACCCTTTTTACCTAAAATTATATATTTTATGGTTATGTTACAAACAAATAATATATGATATCTAATTTATTCTCTATAACACATTTAATTTATAACCTAAATTTTCTACTAGCTATACAAACGACTCATGTAAATGATTCATCAGTTCAAAAGTACAAAAAAAAAAAATTCTAATTATAATAATATTTAATTTATATTTATAAAGAATAACATATTAAACAATGAATATATATATAAATAATTAGGAATTAAAAAAAATTATTAAAAAAAAAAAAAAAAAAATCTAAATTTCACTAGAAATTTTTGGCCACGCGGTATAATTTTTTTAACACTATCTAACAATGAAAAATTTCAATTTTAAATTATCAATTTCTAATATAATTTATATATCAAATTAATAGTCATACATTATATTATACACATATGATAATTACAATTAATTATTATAAATATTAATACACTTAATTTATAAATTAATTCACGTGTCATTAAAATAATGAAACTAACCTGACGTAGCCATATTGAAGAGAAATCGCAAGCAATATTACCAAAGTAAAGAAAATAAAAGTTACTAAAATAAATTATTTGTATTATTCTCCAAAATAAAATATATATATATGCACTTGAACTTTTCTATGAAAAAATTAATTTCTTATATTTATCGGAACAAAATTGTTTTCGTTTTAAGTGTGATAAAAATAATACTGATGAATTTAACAATATTTATTGCAATGACAATTCAATAAGCAAATAGCCATTTTCTAAAACTGGTGTGCTATGACAACACTAAAAATGGAGTTCTTTGTAGAGTTTGCAACATAATAAAAAAAAAAGTGTCTGAATAGAGAAACATATGAACAATATAATTTTTCAATAAAAGCATAAATTTAATTTTTCCAATTTATTTTACTTTCATACATTATGAAATAAAGTACAGTATGAAAAAAAAATACAAATTTGTGTTTATCGTTTTCTGTGGAGATGTAGACGATTCTTGCGTTTCCAGGCAGCAGTACGAGATCCACCGGTTGTTTGAGAGAATCGGTAGCCTTTTCCAAGACCTCTAGAGCTCTTTCCACTGGATGTAAGACCACGTAATTCACGATGTTTGTGAACAGCCTTGCATAACCAATTTATCTTGGGATCACGACGAATTGCCTAAAAATTAAAAACGAATTTAAAACATTTTTTCATATCCGAAACTATTATTTTAAACTTACGTTGTGAGCAATGTCGACCATAATAACTTCGAAGTATTTGTATGAAGAATCTTGTGCTACCCAATAAGAGTTTAATACACGGAGACCTCCAATTCTACGGCCAACACGTTCCTACAAATAGTAAATAAATATTATAGCAATCTCAAATAAAGATCTTTTAGATAATTTGTAATATGAGTAATTCAGACATCTAAGAAAGGCATGAAAAAGTAATCGTCAAAACTTTTCGGACACTATTGTGTTATCATCATTCAAAACAATAATTAATAGAAAAAATAAATAAACTAACCTCAGCAATAGATTGTAATTTCCTTGATGGTTTCAATTGATTAACACCATGGCTCTTTGGTTTACCATTTGTGCAACCTTTGGGAACTGGACGTTTGCGTCCTCCACGACGTACTCGGATTCTGTAGATACAGTATCCTTGTTTGGCTTTGTATCCAAGACGACGTGCTTTATCAGGTCGAGATGGTCTTGGAGCACGATGCATTTTTGTCAATTGACGATATTGCCATACTCTGATACGGAGCAAGTATCTCATAACATCACTCTGTTTTTTTCTATACAGTTCCTGTATGTATCGGTACGCACCCATTTTAATGTGTTTAAGATAGACCTAGTAACGAAATCAAATTTTACATCTGAAGTCACATCATCGGTCTATAATTTGTCCGAAGACAAGTATAATAACGATGATGAATTTCATCTTATTTAGATTTAAAGCTGCAAGAAATATTGCATCAATAAACCAAACGAAATCCTAAATTATAGCTTTTCGGCACAATTTTTAAGAACCTAGACAACCAAAACAAAAAAAAAACTTTTAAATAACTCACCTTCTACTAGTAAGAGTCTATCCAATCTGTAATTAGATAGAAAGTTATCATATTAGTACATATTTATTTACAACAATAAAAGAATTATATTTTTAAATATATAAATTAATTAAATAAATATTTCAGATATAAATATCCATAATCATCATTATTTCTATATGAGTGGTGCATGGTACAAAATCATCATGTTAATATTAAATTTAATTAATGCAATATTATTTTTTGAAAAATAAAACCATTTATCAAAGAGAACGTGGAAACAGAAGTACACATTTTTTTTATTATTTACTTATTTTTCTTTACAAAATATAAATATATAACTAACACTATATTTAAAACATAATTTTAAACAATTTTATTCTTTAATAATTGCACTTTTAATATGGATGGTAATTATTTTCAAAGATTTTGATAAATTTTTTAATTTAACTATATAAATGTCGGCTTACCTCTTGCTACGAGCAATGAAAAAGAAGAAAGAATAAGATTTTGAAGCAGGTTCCACTCCTCTTGATAAATTTTTGTTGGTAATAAATTAGAGTACAGTGGATTCATAAATCTCTACACAATTTCATCATTAAATAGATGTAGGTGGCGTATATTGCGATAAGAGGAATTACGTATATAAAATTAATTATGTAACGAAAATTCTGTCAAAGAATAAACACAAGAATTTTGTCGAAAATATATATGAACCATAAATATTTATAAAATAAATTTAATGTAAAAATAGAAAATAAAATGCATTTTTTTTTATAACTATACTGTTTTTATTTTGTTTCGTTCTATGTTGTACAGTAACATAAGTTTTTTGTTTATTTAATTCTTCCCAATAATGTTAACATAAAAGAAAATGTTTGTCACACACACACAAAATGACAAATTTAGCCCAATTATATTAGATTTCCTTTTACAATAATTAATTTATATAAATTCAGATATTAAGATTCTACTTTTCCAATTACTACTTGCAGAGTCACTGGTTGATGTTCAATTTGTTCAAGAGTAACGAGAAAAAGTTAAAAATTTATACAAATTATGGAATAGAAATTTACAATTTTGGATAATTTTTGTTGTTAATTTAAATAAATAAATCGATATATTTGTTTTTTTTTTATAAATTCTAAAATTGTGTTTCTTTTTAAATATCATCTACACTTATTAGCATTCTTTTTTCAAATTTAATAAATTTTAATATGGTGATCTAAAACAGCTCACAAATAATCATGCCAAATAAGATTTTGAAATTTAATTTCTGTTTATTTTGCTATTTCTTCTTAATTAATCAATAATTATTTTTAAAACAGTGAAAAAAAATTTGTTTGGTTTTATTTGACAAACTTTTATGGTGTTCTTTCTCCAAAATTGTTTTTGTTGTTATCTTCTTTTTTTATACACAAATATTTGATGTTCTTAGTTGTTGTTGCTGGATAATTTAGTTTTTAAATGTTTAAACTTAATTTAAGATGTTATTATATTGCATATTTTTTTTATTATAATTAATTTAATTATATTAAATGAAAGACTTCTTAGAAAGCGAATAGCAATAAGAAGGCCATCATAAGACAGAAGAGACCCATAGCCTCAGACAAGGCAAATCCAAGAATGGCATATGAGAACAATTGTTGTTTAAGTGATGGATTTCTGGCATAACCGATGATTAAAGAACCAAATACTGTTCCAATACCGGCACCTATTTAGATTTTTTTAAAGTAAATAAAAATAAATAAAGCACAAATTAGAAAATAATTTTTAATATTCTCTTTTATTCATCACTCACCAATTCACAAATAACATTCAAAAGCAAATTCATATTTATACAATATTAACATAAATATTGCAATTAATCACATTTATAAATAAAATAAAATTATCGTTATAAATTAAAATTATGTTGAGTTGGATTAAACAAAGCACAAACATTAATTCATAAATAATACTCATACTTTTTGTTATTCACATCATTCAAAATTTTCTTATGTAACAATTAGGTTTGTTTGTTTTACTTAAAGGGCAAATAGCATTATAAAGGCCATCATAAGACAAAAAAGTCCCATTGCCTCTGCTAATGCAAATCCCAAAATTGCATATGAAAATAATTGTTGTTTCAATGATGGATTTCTAGCAAATCCAATAATTAATGATCCAAACACAGTACCAATTCCGATGCCTACATTCATTCAAATAACATACAAAATTAAGCAAGCATTCAATAAAGACAAAATCAAAATATATAATAAAAAATAATTGGCTAGAAACAGATTAGTCTGAATTGAGTTCTGAAAATAAAATTTTCAGCTTGCACATTGCACTCAAAAAGCTGGTGACAGGAGATATCAATGTTAAAAATGTTCATTCAAGAAAAAAACAAGTTAACAGAAATTTCTTGTCCCCCCATCTCTTGATCAAACGAGTACCCTGCTGGGGTATAAAATACAACATTTACAACAACATGAAGTTTCACCAATTCTCAGACCTTCCCGGGGTTAAATATAGAGTAATAAATACTCGTAAGAGTACCCCTGGTGCAAGATTGTTTCTAGCCAAATTATATCATTATTTGAAAAAAAAAACAAAAAAAAACATTATTTTCAATTTCCATATAACAAAACAAAAAGGACATATTACCAGATCCAGCAACACCGACTGTAGCAGCACCAGCTCCAATAAATTTAGCGGCTGAATCAATATCACGTTTAACTGGTGATGTTTGGAAAGATCTTACTTGCGGTAATAAAGCTATTGGTGTTGAATTTTGAGCAGCTAATGTCTGGCTTTGGCTAATTACAGCACTGCTTAATGGTCTAAGGTAAGCCTTGGTTCCATTTAAAATCTATTTAAATTAAAATAAAAAACAAACATCTTTTTTAGCAAAAATAACATAATTAAATGTCAATTATTAAAACTAATAACTGTATTTCCATTAAATTTAAATTAGGATAACAAACATGAAAAAATGAAAATTATTATGTAACATCTATCATAATACATAAACTATGTCACACTTATATTATGTAATGATACTTTTTCTTCACTTATTATTTTTTTTCTTAATATTAATGTTCTATAAAATTAAATTGAATTTTAATTAATAAAAACTTTAAATTTAATATACTTACAACATTTTTAGCGATTGGGGCGAAACGAGATGCAGTTGACACGAACATTTTGATGTGTTTTTTTTTTTTATTTTCTGTTTTCTGGTGCACGGCAGAATCTGAAATTATTTAAATTTTAATTAACCACATTATTAATTATTTAGCATTTTAAAATATAATTAAATTTATTGTATTTTTGTGTACTTTTAAATAAATTATTAAAAATAATTATAAATATTTTTCAATGTCTAGACTGAGAAAATTGTTACGTAATGTAACTACTAATATGTAACAAACAATAAATACTATATGAAAAATATTGAAATTTTTAAAACAAATGAAATATTATAAAAATGGGGTAACAGTGATCTTTATTTTTATTTATATTATTTAATGTCAGCCCTTATTTGATATTAAGCTTTTATAATTTGCCGATAAAATAGTAAAATGGCTGACTTGATTGACAAATTTTGATTCTATAGAAAAAAAATTCTTTTTTTCTTTTCACATAAAAAATATTTGAAATAACACAAAAATATAAATCACATATATTAAATTTACTTTTAATATAATATTTTCACAATTTAATTTATGATGATGATTATATTTAACACAAGAAATTAAAAGATTTTATTGACAAGTACAAAAATCGCTTATGACTTACCGAATAACAGTGGGCAGATGATAATTCGAATGATAGATGAAAAGAAAACCGGGCAAACCAAAGTCGACTTTATTCAAAGAAATAATTTTTTACCTTCGAGTGCTCAACGAAGAGATACGAAAATCTACGAATGAGACGGAAATTAGAACTGACATTTATTTTGATTGCTTCGTATAAAATCCATTAAACCAGATCCGTATAAAAAACCTAAATCAATATTAAACCAACTAAGTTGTACTAATTATTTAGTGTGCGGCTAATTGAATAGATGGCATTAACATCGTTCAAAATAATTCACATTTAATACAATTTATTCAAGTATTTATATAATAATGTTATTTATTTTATAATTAAATTGAGGTATAAAGTATAATTTATTGAATTAATTATTAATATTATATTAAATTAATTAAATAAAAAAGAACATAAAAGTTTTAGCAAAGATTTATACTTATATATTTCTAGATATCCGCACCAGATGACTATTAAAGTAATTCATATAATCTCGTGACATATATGTGATCAAATAAGTATTTCAATATAAATATTAGTGTTAATTAAAAGATATGTGTTATATATAATAATGGTAAAATAAATTAAATTAAATATGTTTATTGATATATGTATGCTATAATAAAATCATTATATATGTGATAAATGTTGTTGTAAAGAATTGCATAATTCTTTACACTATCACATTTTGATTCCGCAGTCACTCGCATTGATATGGCCGTGTTTCTGATCAACATCTGCAAATTTAATGGCTGCGGAACAATATTTCCTAGTTTGGGAGACTTAATTCATCATATAGAGAATACTCATATAGGTAGGTAATTTAAAATGAATATGTCATTTAATTTTTAAAACTATTTATAACATATTGTTGTAATGTAATAATATAAAAATAGAATTAGCCAAGGCCCAAACCAACCCTAGATTCAGTTTTATCAAACATTTCATACACATATGCATATAACAAAAACTTTCATATATTTCATGTTACTCCATGTGACCAGCTGTAGGAATTAAATTACAAATTCTATAATGCTTGTATTTTTACAAATGTTGCATAATTATTTATTTTAATAATGAATTTATTAATAGATTATGATCCACAAACTATTGAACAAAAGGAACAACAACAACCGGCATGTCTTCCATTAAGTTATGTTTTGCGATTTATAACTGATGCAGCGAGAAAGGAAGGTTCTTGTGTGGGGACTTCTGAAGCTGAGTTGAAAAGAAAGAGTGCCATTAATCATCACAGTTACAGCATGTCATCATCTAATCGAAGTAACACGCCTACAGGTAGCGAAATAGACGATGATGAACTAATGATATCTGATTCAGAAGATAGCAATGATTCGTGGACAACAGAAGAATTCAGTTCAGCATTTATCATGAGATATGGCAGCCGGTAAAATATTATGATGATATTTAATTAATATTGTTAAGATTTATATATACATATAGATTTATATAATCGACAATATTAGGCATTCTGTATCATCAAGTAACGGTGGTAGTGCAACAAATGAAAAACCATTTGCATGTCCTGTACCTGGCTGTAAAAAGCGTTACAAAAATGTCAATGGTATAAAATATCATTCAAAAAATGGACACAAAAAAGAAGGAAAGTATGTATTTCTATTTAATTTGTAAGAGATATAATAATATTCGCATTATTATAATAGTACATTATTATTATTATTATTTTTTTGGAATTTTTTCTTTTCTTTTAATTTATTTTTCTTTTTTACTTTTTAATACAAATATATTTTAGAGTACGCAAAGGATACAAATGTCATTGTGGTAAAAGTTATAAGACGTCACAAGGTTTAAAAAATCATTCAATATTTGCTCATGGTGGTGCATCACCAGATCCAATAACATCACCTAACAGTATATCAACCACACCTTCGCCAATATTAATAAATACATCAAATAGTAGTAATAGTAATTGTAGTATTAATAATAATAATAATAGTAATTGTTTATTGAATAATAATTCATTATCAACAATTGCGACAACACAAACAACTTCATTTATAAATGGTAATAGTGATAATGCGACAACAGCAATTGCCACTATTAAAAATATAACTAATAATAATACTAACAATATTATAAATAATAATAATAATAATAATAATAATAATATTGGCTTAATAATAAAAACGACAAAACAACAACAGCAACAGCAGCAACAACAGAATACAAATAAAATAGTAAAATTATTAACAAATGAAAATACAAATGAAAAAATAAAATTAGATGGTAATACGGTAAAAATGTCATTACCAAATTTAGTTAATTTGGGGATATTAACACCAGCAACATCACCAAAATTGCAAACAACAATATCCCACCAAATTAATAATCATATGCATTGTAATAATAATAATGCACAACAAATTAATATAAATAATAATAATAATACTAATGGTAATAATGATAATTTACCATTAACACCTGTTAGTCCAAATATGAGTAAAACAATTAATTTTACAGCAACATCAGCAATAACAACATCTACAATATCGTCGTCAACTATTATTTTTAATAATAACATTAATAACACAAAAATAACAACAAATGAAGATACGTAGCCTATACTTAAAAATTTACTTATGAGAAATAAACAATTATAATTATATTTATATAATTTATTTGATTAAAAGATATGCCATGATTAAAGATAGTTAATTAAGTTTAAAATAAAAGAGAAATTATACAAAATACGACTATCAATATCTTTGCTATCGTTATTTAAATGAATATCAGGCTGTATAATTATAATTTTATTTGTTAATTAAATTTATAACTATAAAAATTTTAGGCTATTTGTAACTGTTTTAATTAATTATTATAATAATGATGTGTTGATGATGTATACAAAATTATATAGAAAATATTACGCTTTTTAATTAAAATTATTAAATATATGTATAAAACAATAAATAAAAACGAGATTAGATGAAAAATAATTGTCACACAAATAATAATTATTGAATTAATTAAAGCACATTTATTACATTTTACTCTAAAATTGTTATTTATTCATAAATTATTATTATTATTAAAAAAAAATTTTTTTTTTTTGTATTCTGTTTAATAATAAAAAAAGGGAAAAATCTTTTTAAAGTAATTAATTAAGAAAAAATCGTTTAGAATTGAACAAAATGAAAAATTTGTTTTGGATTGAGTCAATTTTTTTTTTTATTTAATTAAATTATTTATTGTGAGAGAGAAACATAGATATTATTTATGTTAATTATTGTTTTTTTTTATTATTATACAAAATTGTTGTAAATATACCAAGGATCAGTTTTTTAAGGAATTATTTTGATGTAAAGAAATTTATATTTTTTTTATTGTTACTACTGTAAATTTGATTAAGTTTAATAATCTTTAAGCTACGTTTTTTTTTTTTTATAATTTTATTATATTGTTTTGAACATAAATAATAAGAATAATGAATGATTACATTAAAATCAAAAGCAATAATATAATATTTGTGCCACACCCTAATTACTATTTAGTAAAATGTTTATCATTCTTTTTAAGTTTTATTTTTAATTAATGAATGATTTAATAATTTATTTTAATGTAACACTGAAAGCTTTAATTTTTTTTTCTTTTAATTCTAATAATAATTAATAAATTTAATTTAATTAGATTTATATTACCAGTTTGGGTTATTATTGTTGTCATGTAAATATTTTAAAGTTTTTACTTGTCTTGTATAGCTCAGTGTAATTTGAATATACTTAGTAACAGCAGCTATATAAAAAATTTGACTCAAATCCTAGCATTTTTTTTTTATATAAAATTCAGTCATTTATATTATTATTTTTGTTTTTTTTTTTTTTTAATTTTTTAATGTAAAAACTGTTAATATTTTTTTTTTACTAGTCAAAATAATAAATTATTACAAATATATTTTTATTATTTTTTTATTTTTTATTTCATTTTAAGTAAATTTTTCATTTACAAGTTAAAGACTATGGTCCTGAAGACTTGAATAAAAAAAAAAAAATAACAATCATTAATGTTATGTTTATAATTATTTTTTCGTTTTATTATAATAAATTATGCTGCCTTTATAGAAAAGAAAATGACTTAATTTGTTTTCTTTTGTTTTATTTTATTTTTCACGTTAGTTCTTATTTATTGATAATCCATTTATTCGTAATTACATTTGAATTAATTAATAAAACGTAGTTTTGTGAGTTTTCGTAGATAGTTAGTCATTTGTAAATCGTTTTGATAATATTAGATACATTTTATTATTTACTCGAAAAGTTGTAATTTATAATTAATTAATTTTTTTGTTTTTTAATATCTATCTATACTTACTGAGTATTATGTGAAAAAGAAAACAAAAAATACTTCATTAGCAAATTTGAAATTTTTCTTTATTTAGTTTATTAATATTAAAATGGAAAATTAATGTAAGAAAACAGCTTTTGACTTTCACGTTCTGTTTTTTAAATATAAATAAAAAAAAAAAAAAAATTGAAACAGAAGTGAACACACACAAAAGCTTTTATTACAAAACTGAATAGCAATCTTAAAATTTAAGTAACATGTAATATACAATATGAAACACACGAACTTTTATAAAAAAAAAGTGTACAATAGGTGTTATTATTTAAATTAAAGTACATTTAATAAAATAAAAATTAATAATTATATAAATAATAATTAAAAACCCATTCATGATTATATTGTGGAAAACAATTAATTTTTTTTTATTGCATTTTGCCATTAATTTATTAAAGAATATATAAAAATGGTATTATATGAAACAATATTTGTTAAATATTAGTAAAAAAAAAATGCAATAAAAAAGCATTTATTTAACTAAACCATTAGTCAAAATCTTTTTTTTTTTTTGATTTCTTTAAAAAGAATAACAATCACCATGTTATGTTCTCATTAATAGTTGGTAATTATGGTTCCTGAATTCATTAATTAAAAAAAAAGAGGCACCCTTAATTTAAGAACACTAAAAAACAAAATTATTGTGTTTGCGATAATTATGATGTGATATTAAAAAAAAAAAAAAAAACGTTTCATCCATCAGCTGTTAATAAATATTTGAGATAAAATTAAAATTAATTAAAGAATCGAATAATATAATCTATAATAGTAATAAATAAAAAATAAATGTTTTAATTGAGTTTATTAGGGATACTTACGCTTAAAATTTACTATTTTAATAGAAATTTTCAGCATAGTAAAATGGGTAGACTAAAACACTATAAATATGCTGCATTAGGGTTATAAGCACAAAAATAAGTTATAGCGAAAATAACGAGATGAGGTCTATCCCAGGTAGTTCAATATTGTAGTTACTAAAAATGTATTTAAATAATAAAAATATAATGTAAAAACTAAATTAAATGCCAAATGAGTTACTGTTAAAAATAATAAAAACTTCATAAACAAAAAAACAATAAAGTTATTAATGATTGGTAGATATTAATTAAAAAATTAACAAAAGTGAAACCAAACAGTAATAATACAAAAGAAATAATAGTGAAAGCTTTTTTTTTTTTTTTGTTTTAATTCTATAATGTTGATTAATTAATTAATTATATATAACTATAAAATAAGCGCGATAATTTTGAGACTAAAAACAAATTAATTTTAAAAGAAGAAAATTAATAATTAACCATATAAGATACTATTCTGCATTATTATATTTAATTATTAAATATTATTTATTTTAATTAGAAGGAGCTCATTTATTCGTCTTCTTATTTATCTTAAATTTAATAGTTAATTTATTGTTTATTAATTAGAAAATGTACATAAAAATGAAAATACATTGCAAAATACAAGCGATTATTATTATTAAAAAAAAAAAAAATGAAAAACAAGAAATTATTAATAAATGTTTTAAGCAATATAATATCATTTTAGTTTTAATTGTATTTAGTTAAGTTAAACTATTAGTGACTTATTTTAGAGAATTATTTCATGAATTTGAATGATTTTGATTAATCGTTGAAAATTGTTATTACATTTATACGGAAGACAGGTTCCTCAGAATCGAAGTCAATCGTAAAAAAAAGTATTAAACATATTGTTATTAACAGTTTAATTTATAAAAACATTTGTATTGATTCACGTGAACAAAAATAATTTTATTTTGAATGCAGAAAACGGAAATCTCCATTTTTAGATTTGATGCAAATCAATGATAACGTAAGTGATGTTTCATAAATGCTATTTTTTTAGAATTACTTATTGGTATATACAAGTATTCAAAATACGTATTGAAAAAGCAGCATGTAAAACGTAATTTAATAATAACTACCCCTTAAAATGCGCTAAACTATGCTAAAATTTATATAAAAAACATTCATATTTATTTTATTTATACCCGCATTCTTTAACTTCTTTATTTTAGACAATATTGCATAATCTATTTATTCATTTTAAATACGAAAATAAATTTGTAAGGAATGATGACGTAATTGAATATTTTTAATACTAATATATTATCCAATGAAATTGAATGTACGCAGAAGTAAGAAAATATAAGTCAACAATATTTGTAAGAATACTATCAAATCATTCAATCTTTTTAAATAAATAAATTACTGCTAGTTGTATGGTTTTATTCTGATTGTATGATGCTATAAAAAGTTTGAGCTTATCTATACTTTGATAAATTAATATTAATAAATTTCAAATAAAATATAGAAGAATTATTCTTGATAGCATATATTCATACGTTTACTTATTTATTTATTTGATAAAAATAATATAAAAGATTAATAATGTTAAATACATATATAAAAATAATATATTAAATAAAAATTAAAAAAAAAAATCGTAACATTTTATTATTATTATTATTTTCGAAATATAAAATTAACGCTTTGCCGATAATTGTCCAATGAAATTTTCAACTTTTAATATTAATGGTTTATTATTTAATTTGGTGGCATACATGTGTATATTCCATAAGCTTTGTATATCCTTTTGTTCCAATGCAACAATAGATGCTTCTTCTGGTAAACTAATTTTAAAATAGAATAATTACATATACATTTTTATAATGATATTTATAAAGGTATTATACCCAGCTCTTAAAAACCATTTAACTTTTTTATCATCACGGCACCGAGGTAAATACTTTTTTGCCTCATTTATATTATTTTGTTTTAAGCAAACTTCTACAAATACTTCATAACCAATTGGATTCTTTTTTATTTTTGATAATTTATCTAATTCATCCCACTGAAATTGTTCTGACAATACTTGTATACGTAACCACCAAAATCTAAAAACAGGTAATAATAATTATTATTTTTATTTAAATTAATAAACAAATAAATACGCCAACCTTTTATCCGGAACTTTATATTCACTTTTCATTTTCTCTGCTTGTTTAATATCGCCAAAAATTAATAATTGTTTTATTGTTTCCTGTATCGATAACCCATAAAATGATTTTGTAAACCTATAAACAATAAATTGGATTTATAAAATATTATAATAAAATTTAATTAAATACAAATTTACTTTTCATTTAATAATTTCTGTTGTTTCATTAATTTTCTTTGCTCATCACACAGGTCTGACTCAATATCTTTGTGGGCTTTTTTATATGCACTCGCAGCTATTGATAAAGCTGTTTCAAGACCAGACTGCTGTATTAATATTTAAAATTAATATTTTATTTTTAAAAAAAATATTTTTGAATAAACAAACCTCAATACCCTCTTTTAAAATAAATTCAGCTTGCGACAAAAAATCATCTTCCTGATTAAAAATATCTTTCAAAGCTGATACACTATTTAGTTGACAATATTTTTTATATAAATTTTGTGCCATTGGAAATGTCCTTATTGTCATCTAATAAAATTAGTTTTTAATACAATGAAAACAATAACTTAATAACAATAATCTTACTTGAAAATCTGCTAATTGGGTTGTCTCCTTTAATTGTAATAAAACTGTATAAACTAAATCGGTATCTCCAGACTGAGTAGCACTTAATAATGCTTTACGATTTTCACCTAATTTTAGTAACAGTGGAACTTGTAAATTTGACTTTGGTTCTAATTCTAAAAGCTTTATTAAGAGAAAATAACAAATAAAATAAATAATATCATTTATCATATAATTCATTATTATGTACCATTATTGCTAATTTCTTTTTTCCGATATCCTGTGCCTTTTTTGCTATATTACAAAAGGATAGACCTTGTACTGTTGGATTTTTAAATTTTTCTGCAATTTTATTCGCTACATCTTCATCACCTTAAATACAAAAAAAAAAAAAGTATTGTAAAAAACATTTAAAATAAAAGGCAATTTTATTACTTTTGTCCTGCGCTATTTTATGAAAAGCCCAATGTTCTAAAATTCTAGATTCTGGTAATTTTAAATGTTTTGCTATTTGTATTGCTAAGCCATAATGTTGGCGAAACACCAAGCGATCTAATATCACGTGTGGTTTTAAATGATTAAATCTAAAATACATTATAATACATGTAGTAATTTCTTTTATAAAATAAAATATAAATAAATTAATTTGAATTATTTATTTATTAGGTTCTTAAATTAAAACAATACTTACTGAACATATGTTAATGGAATTCCAATTTTATAATGCCTTATTGCATTTAATACACGCAATATACGACAAATTTTTATATAATAATCAGGATTATGCGAAGGTATAAATGCTTTTCCATAATAAGCTGCCTTTGAAAGATATAATTAAAAAATAAATATTAATATTTTTTATTTATTTATATGGGCAAATAAATAATTTACTCTTATTAAACTTTTTTGTGTTTCTGTATCAAATTCATATCCTGCCGCATTTATACATTCCGTAACAGCATTTTCTAAATTATTTTTTATTAAACATAGATATTCATCTGATTGGTGGCTTTTCTCTATAAATTTTTTATTTGATTCAAATAAAAAACTAGAAGATTCTTGACTATTTATAGCAAATATATTAAACACGGATTTTGGTATTTTCTGTATAACTTCGTGTAAATAATATGTTATTATACGAACACAGTCCATTTCTTGCACTAAAAATATTGCGGGATCGTAACTATAAATATTTGATTCCCCATTTATACCGATGATTAATAATAATGATTGATAAGCGATTATAACTGCATTTTTTGTTGTATTAGTGTTAATATTATTCAATGGTTCAACATCTAAACACCACGTTATTTGTTTTGGTAATTCAGTTCTACCGGTATTAAATTCACAATATTTAATTTTTAAATCGGACGAACCCATCCATAAGCATCCATTATTTGTGTATAAAACCAAATGTTTATAATCAAATGATAATGCAATTTTAATTATACTTTTATATTCATTTTGCATTGTAACAGTTTGTAATTGACTTATACTGTCGCCTTGTCGTAATTTAAATAATTCTTTATCTCTAGCAATTAAACATGATGTATTACGCTCTTCTATTATAATCTCCCAACACGTTGGATCTAATATTGATTCTGAAATTATAAAATAAAATTAATATTAATATAATTATTAAAATAAAAGTAAAAGTATTACTTGGCATTTCTGGTAATAATCTTATTTTTAGATCTTTAATACAATTTATTAAAAAAACTCGACAATTGGTTGTCATTACTGCAACGCCAGTCCCTGAGTTTGATGAAAAAATTCTTGCGTCAATAACCTAGTAATTCATTATTCTAATAATTTATTAGTTTTTATTATTTATTTATATATAACTAACTTTTGTGTCTTTTGCTTCTTGTCCCATACTAAATGTATGTTGGTATTTTCCAAATAAATCATAAATCAATACTAATCCATCGTCTTGTACACACAAAAGTTCTTCAGAATCTGACCACCCAATTGTCAACAAATTTCCACTATTCCACTATATATATAAAAATTATGATTATATGTAAAAAAATATTATATTATAAATAAATATTATTATATTAATTTACATTTATAGACGATATTAATTGTCCAGAAGCGGTCCATATTCTAATAACAGGTTTTGTTGTTGTTGTTACTTTAACGAACTGACGAGAATCTCTAACCATAGCAATAGGACCACCATATGGAGCTGCACAAACAATCATCTGTTCCAAATCTATCGAAGAGGGCCATTCCATTGAATATAATTCAAATTTTCTATTTTTAATTTTGAAAAAATAATACTTAATTTTGATTTACAGATTTAAAAAAAATATATAATTGGTACCTATAATTATTTCCTTGGCCTAACGTAAACCAATCACCCGTATTGTATAATATAGGCATTTTTAAATTAAAAAGATCTTTTAATTTTATAAAATGTAACTTTAATTTCTTATATTTTTCACTTAGTTGTATTTATTTTTATTTAATTTTGACATATGTCAATATTTATATAAAAAAAAATTATCAGCTGTGAATCAGTTGAAGTCGAATAATAAACACATATACTACAATACTAAATAATTCCTCCCAAAAATTATATTCATATGTATTTTAGTTGTTAGATGGCATAAGTTTTCAAATATATTCATTCAAGATTTCTACCAATGCATTAATTATGCCAGTTTCATAGTCATTATGATAAATATTTTAATTCATTTAGTTAATTAAGACCTGTGCTTATTATATTTACTAAATCTCAAAATCAATAGAAATTATTAATTAAATAACATTTGTGAATTATTAAAATTAATCATCTGGTAATTTTATAGTTGTCAATTTTCTAGTACTTTGCCTCAATTTAATAAAGTCTCGGCCATTTTGTCTGTCTTAATTTTTCGATATAGACGGACTGATACTATTCAGGATCAAAAAATTATAAGATAATTAATTTGGAACAAATAATTAGTTTCTAAAGTGAATCTGTAAATGTATTAAAAATTTTCTCAAGTTAATTAATATGGCGAGATATATTCAAAGACCTGAAAATGCTCTTAAAAGAGCAAATGGTAAGAGCCGGAAAATATTCAATATGGATGCTAAAATCCACGTTGATAGATATTTTTATATGTTTGCCGAATTTTTATTACAAATTTATTATGCAAAAACTGAATGAATAAAATATGTTGTAGTGTAATAATGTCATTTGATCATTTTTTATACAGAGTTCATCGATGTTGGAAAACCAGCTCGAGCGTTGGACACTCTCCAGGAAGTGTTTCGCAACAAGAAATGGACCTATACTTGGTCCGAATCGGTGATTGAACCAATTATGTTTAAATATTTGGATTTATGTGTAGAACTAAAGAAGTCTCATATTGCTAAAGAAGGGTTATTCCAATATAGAAACATGTTTCAATTGGTAAATAAAAATCATTAATATGCAATTTTAAGATTATTTTAAAATTAAATTTTGTTTTATAGGTTAATGTTGGATCTTTGGAAAATGTTATTCGTGGTTACTTACGTATGGCCGAGGAACGTACAGAAGCTGCGCAATTGCAGTCATCGCAAGCTGTGCTAGATATTGATGATTTAGATAATTTGGCAACGCCTGAAAGTATTTTAATGAGCGCCGTTTGTGGTGAAGATGCACAAGATCGTTCAGATCGTACAATTTTATTGCCATGGGTAAAGTTTCTTTGGGAATCATATTGTCAATGTTTGGAATTACTAAGAGTAAACACGCATTGTGAAACTTTGTATCACGATATAGCTCGTATGGCTTTTCAATTTTGTTTGAAATACAATCGTAAGATGGAATTCCGTAAACTGTGTGAAAAACTTCGTAAACATCTTGAAGATATTTGTAAAATATCTACTCAAACAACTGGGGTATCTATTTCCAAGCCAGAAACTCAACAACTTAATTTAGATACTAGGTATGTATTTTAATATTAAAATATTATATAAACTACTATTATTCAAATTATTTGTATTTATATTAACTGATAATATTTATGTAAATTTAGGTTGCATCAACTGGATAGTGCCATACAAATAGAATTGTGGCAAGAAGCATACAAAGCAATTGAGGACATTCATGGTTTAATGATTTTATCAAAGAAAACTCCCGTTGCCAAGACAATGGCTAATTATTATCAAAAGTTAGCGATGGTCTTCTGGAAAGCAGGCAATCAATTGTTTCATGCTGCAGCCCTTTTGAAGCTATTTCAACTAACTCGTGAAATGAAAAAAACAATTACCTCAGAAGAACTTCAACGAATGGCATCGCATGTTTTAATTGCTACTGTGGCAATTCCTTTACCTTCGGCCCATCCGGAATTTGATCGTTTTATTGAAACTGATAAAAGTCCAATGGAAAAAGCTCAACGTTTAGCAGTTTTATTAGGCTTAACTCAACCACCGACACGTATTTCTCTTTTAAAGGATGTTATACGTATGAATGTTGTTCAGTTAGCAGCTCCACAGTTTCAGGATTTACATAAATGGCTTGAGATTGAATTCGATCCTTTAAATTTATGTAAACGTGTTCAGTCTGTTATTGATTTTATCAATGCAGATGAGAATAGTTTATTGAATCAATATATTCAAGCTTTGCAAGATGTCACATTAGTGCGTCTCGTAAGACAAGTCTGTCAAGTGTATCAATCAATTGAATTTACACGTCTTTTGGAATTGGCTCTGTTTGCAGATATGTATTATTTAGAACGTATTCTAGTTGATTGCGTCAGACATAATGATATGCAAATACGTATTGACCATCGCAAAAAAAGTATTCATTTTGGTACTGATTTGACAGAGAGTCAACGAGAAGATAATCCAGATGGACCGACTCTTCAATCAATGCCTTCCGAACAAGTGCGTTCACAATTAGTTAATATGTCTATTGTTCTTCATCGTGCTATTACTGCAATTAATCCTAATAGGAAGAAAGGAGACCGTGAGAAGCTTCGTGTTCAAATGGTACAAAGTTATCACGATAACAAGGTTAAGGAACATCAGCGAATTTTGCAACGTCAAAAGATAATTGAAGATCGCAAAGAAACCATTGAACGGTTAAATACTGAAAGAGAGGAAGAAGAATTACGTCGTCAAGAAGAAATTTCAAGACAACAAAAGATAGTTGAACAGAAACGTATGGAGCAAGAAATGGAGGAACGTGAAAGAAAGAGACATGCTAATGAAATACAATTAATAAAAGAAAAGAGTGCACAAGAAAAAATGCATCAAATTTCTCAAACGGCTTTGGGTCAAAAAGTTTTGAAACGATTAGATGAGGATGGTATTAAAAAATTAGATGCCGAGCAAATTGCAGCTAAAGAAGCTGAAGAAATAATTAAAGAGCGCAAGGAACTGCAATCTAAATTAAAATCCCAAGATAAAAAGGTTGATTACTTTGAACGTGCTAAACGTATTGAAGAAATTCCTTTGATTGAAAAATACTTAGCAGAAAAACAAGTTCAAGATAAAGAATTTTGGGAGAAACAAGAGGCGGCTAGAATTGAAGCAAGTATTGCTGAACGTAAAAACGCTGTTCAACAACAAGACCGTCTTAAACGTATGTATGGTGACCGCGATGGTTTCTTAGACAAATTACGTGTAGAAAGAAATTCCTTATATTTGGAAAAATTGGCGACATTCAATGTTTTCTTGGAAGAGGAGAAAAAGAAGCGTTTAGCAAATCGTATTATTGAACGAAGAGAAGAACGTCGTCAAGAATGGATTAGAGAAAAGGAAGACGAAAAGAGACGTGTTGAAGATGAAATTCGCAAAGCCAAGGAGGAAGAGGAAAGAATTGAAAGAGAACGTAAAGCAAAGGAAAATGAAATTGAAATGGAAAAACTACGCATTCAATCAGAAAAGCAAAGAGTTAAAAATGAAGAAGCGGAACGCAAAATTCAAGAAGAACGTGATGCTTTGGCTCGTCAAGAAACTAAAGGTAATTCAGCATGGAGAAGTGGTGATAGAGATTCAAGCGATTGGAGAACTCGTTCTGATGCAACTTCAGGTGGAGGTAGCGGTCAAGTAAAATCATCAGAACCATGGCGTCCTAAATTCCGTGGTGGTGATTCGGAAAGAGCCGGAGATCGTCCAGAACGCGGTGAACGTGCAGAACGTAGTGATCGTGTTGAACGTGGAGATCGTACTGAACGTGGAGATCGTACTGAACGTGGAGATCGTCCAGAGCGTGGAACTGGTTCAAATGATAAATGGAGAAGTCAAGGCGACCGTGATCGAGAACCAAGAGGTCGCGATGGAGAGGATAGTGAAAGAAAGGAAGGCGGCCGAGGACGTTTTGAACGTTATGGTCCTCGTCGTGATGGTGTTGGAGGTGGTGCAGGTGGTCGTGACCGTGAGGGTGAACGTGATCGATTTGATCGTAATGAAAGAGGTGCAGATAGAGATCGCGCTACAGAGCGTGGAGGAGACCGCGGTGGTGAACGTGGAGGAGATCGCGGTGGTGAGCGCAGTTCTGATAACTCAAATTGGCGACGTATGAGAGAAGAAGGACGCAGTGGAGACGATCGTGGAGAAATCAGGAGAAGTGGTGATGACCGTGGCGAAATCAGGAGAGGTGGTAATCGCGGAGATCGAGGAGGCGATCGTGGTGGCGATAGAGGTGAGCGTGGAGGTGAAAGAGGTGGAGACCGTGCTGCAGACAGAGGAGGTGACCGTGGTGCTGATAAAGGTGCTGACCGTGGAGGCCGTAATGCTGGATCAAATGACAATTGGCGATCAGAAAAATCATGGAACGACAGGAGCGAACGTAATGATAATCGCAAAGATAGGCCTGAAAGACCAGAACGTCAGGAACGACAACCCCCACTACCACGTACCGATAGAGGTAAATTTTAAATGCTATTTATTTTTCGCTTAAAATGATCTACTAATATTTTTTTGTAATTATTTCTTTTAGTACCGAAAGATGAAAATGAATGGACAGATGTTAAACGACGTTAATAAAAAATATTACTTCATTTTTATACAGATGTACTCTTGTTCTTCAATTTTTTTTTATTGCTAATTTTATTGCTATTTTTTAATTCTGATATGAATATAAAATAATAAACAAATGTAGAATTAAAAATAACTTACGTATTATATACTTATGGTTTAATAAGTATATTACTTGTATTGAAATAAATAAATAATCAAAATAAAATTTGTGTTTATATTATTTGAAGAATTATTGATAAAAAAATATATTAAACATAATTGACGTTATTTTTGTTGTCTGCTATTTTTAACCATGTGAGTCCTTGTTTGAAAAATAAATGTCATTTCAAACATGCTGCCAACATACAGAAATGAAATTGAAAAGTACACGTGAATTTTTATTCATAAAAAATGTGTAGCCGGTGTAGTGTATAAAAGTGGTATATTTTTGATCGTGGCAATAGCGCATGTAAAACTTCTTTTTTTTTGACAATTTTTTTTTCTTAAGGTTGTCGTTCGTAAGAAAATTTTTGCCATTGCCGTCACATTAGGTAACTTTAAAAAAAGCCCATGTGACATTTTAAGGATTTTCAGTGATAAAGTTTTATTTTTAAGAAGGATAAATAAAGTTAATTTCTTATAGTTAAATATTTGTTTTTTAATATATTTTTTTAAAGTGAAATTATAATATAAAAAAATATATTAAAGATAAAGTAAAACATAAATAAAAAGAAAAAAATGTGTCGATAATGTACATTTTTTTCATACAAATTTTATTTTAACGTAACACATTTTTCGGTATGTAACACAAAAATTAATACAAACAAAACAATAAATACCTATAAATCTATTTTCGTTTGATAATTATAATTTTTTAATTTATAATAGTGCAAATTAAAATAAGTTGTATTTGTTAATAGATAAAAAAAAAATAAGTTTTTGTATTAAAAAAAAAACAACTGATTATTTGATCACACGTGAGTGAAATGTTACATTTTAAATAAAAATAAATAATTATTTACAAATAACTAATATATTTATTAAATATTAATAAATCTTAATTTATTATTAAATAATTATTGATAAATATACAATTTATGTTTTGTTATATTATTTTTTGTTACAATAATGTGTTTATAACCTAAAAAAATATGCTAGGTAATTGTTTTGTCCATAAAATTTATAAAAAAAAAACTGTTTATTGGTTAGAAAATATATAACAATAAATTGACCTCGTATATTTTATTTTTATTCTAAATAAAATCTTTATTTTTAGTTTAAGTTTTAAAAATAAAAAAGAGAAATATTTAATAAAAAACGGAAGAAAAATGGAAGCTGGTTTATTAAATGCTTTTCGCGATGAAGAACATTTTGATGGTGATTATCATAGTTCAGGGTATCATCATGTGACAAATATTTGGGAAAATGATGAGTAAGAAAATAAATAATAAATATATTTTTTTAAAAATAATTCTTATTTAAATATGTATAATTTTTTTAGTTCAATGAAAATAGGATTAACAGAAACATTGGAAGGTATTTTACCACCGTCGCCAGAACTTAATACAGATTATGTTCAGAAGCAAGATATTTTTAAATATTCTAATTATGGAACTGATGTATGCTTTAATCATTATAAAAAAATGAAAATTTATTTATATAAAATTGATTGTCTTTTTGTTTTAGGATAATAATGAAATTATTGATTGTATGACACCAAATGTTGAAATAATATCAGTTGATCCAAATTGTGACTATAGTTCACCAATATCTAATAATTATATTACAGATAATAGTAGTGATAGTTGTAATGATGATAATTATCAAAGTGATATTAATATTAACTTTAACGACAATAATATTGAATATTATTTGCCAGATATAAAAAACGATAATTTATTATTAACAAGTAACACTAAAATCAATAATAATTCATTAATAAAATGCAAAACAAAAAAACGTGTTTATAGAAAATCATTTTCTTTGCCATTGTCTCCGACAAATAATATTCGAAGTAGTCCAATTGAATTATCAGAATTAAGTTTTGATGACATTGATATAACGCATATTGCAAATCAAATTACTTTTAGTCCAATTAAAACAATTGATAATACATCCAAATTACAGACACCTGGAAAAAGCATTAGTAATTATAATGATTATAATGATGATGGATTAACAAAATTAATTGAATTGGATAAAAACTTTGACTTAACCTCATTTATAACAGAAGATGATTGTAATTTGTTACCAATAACACCTGGAAAAAACATAAATTATAATTATAATTTAAATCTGGTAACAAGTAATTGTGATGATAGTAATATTGAATCGGACACAGATAATAATATAAATGAAAAGCTAAATACGCGTCGTAGTTGTGTTGTTAAATCATTAAAACGTGGTTATAAAAATTTAAATTTTCATTCTGATTCCGATTCTGATGAAATTGATATTGAAACCGTATGTGATACAAAATTATTAGTAAATAATGAAAAAACAGGAACAAAGGAACAAATCAAATCTAAAGATGATGCTAGCGATCCAACGTGGATACCAACACCAATTGTAAAAGTTCAAAAAATAAATAAAAAAGCAAATCGTGGTACGGTTTTGCCACAAGCAAAAATAAGTAATGAGCAAACGTTATGTATGAAAATGTTAAATCCTGGTATACAATTAAGTAAAAATAAATTATCAAAACCTGCAGTAAGTATAATGTCTTATTTATTTATTTTTTTTATTTTACCAAATATGTTTTATTATATTTATAGGTGTCACAAGTTACTGAAAAAACAATACAAATTGATCATGATTATTGTTCACCAACGAAAAATGTTAATCATAATATGAATAAAGATGCTAATAAAATAAAATCACCGACAACCATATTTTCAATAATGAGGAAACAAAAACATAAATTTGGCTTAGGACGCGGGAAAAATATATCTATGTGTACAAATAAAAATACTAATGATACCACCATACACAATAAACCTAATGATAATATTATTACATTAGAAACAGTTACATCAAATATATTTAATCATAAAGAAAATTTAAATGATTTAAAAATTAATAATAATAATGTAATTAAAAATACAAAAGTTACTAATAATAATAATGAAATTTTAAATATAAATGATAATATAAAAAGTGATATAACGAATAATAGTAATGATAAAATTGCATATGATGAAAAATTAGATAAAACAAGTAGTGTTCCAATAGTAATGCAAAAGAGTAATGCAATAGTAATGCCAATTAAGAAGAAACTTAATTTACAAGAATATAAATTACGACGCAATTGTACTGATTTAAATAAAAAAAACAGTACATTGAAATGCAAAAATAATGTTGACGTAAATGTAAATATACAAAAGGAGCATGTGGAATGCAATGAGGAGCAAATAAATTTTAGTTCAAATAGTAATTTAATACAAACTAATGATAATAAAATAAGTAGCAAAAAACTTGAAATATTAAATATAATAGAATCAAATGATGTTAAGCACAATGACCCAATTTTAGAGGCAAGAAAGAAAATTTTAAGAAAACAAGAATTAAAAAAGGCTGCATGTATTAAAATTATTGATATTGGTATAAAAAAGCAGACCTCAACATTACAGCCAATACTACCATTAGAAGAAATAACTGGTATTAAAAGTAATTTAACACAAATTAATAATAATACTAATTTACCACAAGTAATAAAAATGAATCCAGATTATGAAGAAATAACAATTGTATCAATTGGTTGTAATACAGATATAACAATTGACACTACAATATTGCAATTAAAAGAAAATGAAATAAATAATGAAAAATCTCTTAGTATCAATAATAATAATCAAAAATTATTAAAATCAGTTAATGATAATAATAGTTTGACGACAATTGTTTCAAATGAGCAAAATAAAATAATAAAAAGTTCATTTTTATTGTCAAATATAAATGATACAATAAAAAAGGCACAATCATCTGGGGAATATATAAAAATTTCGAGTAGTTCATTAATATCAAGTATACAAGATGTTGTTTTAAAAAAATCAAGTCCTAGCATTGGCAATTCAATACAGGTATCCCCTAATATAGGTATTTCTCCACCAGATGGTATATCACCTGGTAAACCGGAAACTGCGCGCTCTAAATTTATTAACATTATTGATGATGATGATAATGAGGTTGATTCGGATAAAAATATTCCTATTACAAGTAATATGAAAAATGATAATAATAAAGAGCATGGTGAAGATAAAATAATAATGCATTTACGTAAGGATCGTGTGAGAACTAAATCATATGCAATATCAATACAAACTGATAATTTACCACAATTTCCAACATTAATTAGATTAAATCCTATTAGGGACAATGCTTATAATAATCATAGTAATAGATTTAAAAATAATAATAACAATAAATATAATAGAAGCTATAGTAATAATAAAAGAAATTATCGTCAACGCACGAGTTCGTATAGCTCATCAGACTCGGGTAGAAATGATTATAATGGTCGGTCATCTTCTTCCTGTTATAATTATAATAATCGTTCATCGACATCACGTAGATCGTCACCTGTTGCTAAGCGAACCCGACGTTATTCGTCACGATCAAATCGCAGTCAAAATTCACCATCATCATCATCACAATATAACAATAGGCGTTCGGAAGATTATCACCATGATGATAGGATACGACGTTCAAGATCCCGTGTTTCAGATCGGAGTACGTCAAGTATAAAAAACATGAGAAGTAATCACAATCGTTCTCATAGTTCAAGCATTGGGCGGTCACGCTCAAGTGCCTCACCAGACTCATCAAAAAATTACAATGAACGCAGGCGTAGACATTACAGTAGTTCTATAAGTCGATCAAGTAGTTGTTCTTCGTCACGTTCTAGATCACGATCTAGATCTCGGTCGAAATCACAGTCTAGTATTAAGTCTAGATGTTCAAGTTCACGTTATCGTTATCGAAGTAACGAGCGTAATAGTAACAATAACAATAATAGAAATCAAACATTGCCAGAAGAAAGGCGTATTGTTTATGTTGGAAGAATTGAAAAGGAAACAACTAAAGAGGATTTAAAAAAGAAATTTATCTCTTACGGACCAATTAAGCAGATAACACTTCATTATAAAGATATAACTGGGTATTTAATGTTTTTTTATATGCATGAATAAGCTTTGAATTAACGTTTCTTCTTTTTTAGTGTAAAATATGGTTTTGTCACATATGAACGTCCTACAGATGCATATAATGCAATTGATTGTGGCACACGCGATGTTAAAATTAATATGTATGATATTAGTTTTGGTGGACGGCGTGCTTTCTGTCGGACATCTTATTCTGATTTAGGTTGGTTTTTGATAATTGTAAATCTATTATTCATTCATTTAATTTTAATATTGATTTTTATTTTTACAATAGACGGTGCAGCGACACATGGCTTACAATGTGCACCGGTTTATTCGTCAGTGATGCATAATGGATCATCAATATCGTCATCATCATCCATATCAATGCAAACACATAACTTACCGTCACGGCATCAACCAAAGCAGCACCACCATCAACAGCAACAGGATTGTATAACAGAAAGTTTTGATGATTTATTGAAAAAGGTAAAAGAGAAAATTTGTGCCAAGAAGCCAAGAGTAAAAATATGACCTTTAATTATTTTTATATAAAATGAAACAGAAAAAATAATTATATAATTTGTATAAATAAAAAGCATTATTATAATTTTTTCTCTTCTTTTATAAATATAATTTCATTATTATTAATTATTTGAATTTTTTTTATTATTATTTGCTGTTATTGTTTGTTTTTTTAGTTGGTATAAAAACCTTCTATAAAAACAATCCAATAAAACTACTTAGGTGATAATTTTTTTATATTTTTTAATTGAATTTTTTTATGTTTGCTCGTTACTATTATGATTTTTCTTTTGCATTTTTTTTTTGTTTTATTACAAACATTAATTCGAAAAAAGTTTTTTGTTATTTTTATTTAAAAACTAATATAAATAAGGGTTAGTGAAATAATTAATTTCAAAGTAAATAAATAATAATGAAATTTTTTTTCTATTTACAATTGTATTTAAAAAAAAAAAATTATAAATTTATTTTAATGATTATTATAATTTCTAGTCAATACAAAATAAGTGCAAAAATCTAATAACGCAAAAAGTATTGAACTAATAATAATAATAAAATAAGGTTTTCCCTTAATTTTTGTTTAAAATAAATAAGTGACTAGTAAATTTGTTTATTTAATTATGTTTTAATTAAATTAAAATAATTTATGAATATAATGTATATAAAAAATAAAAATGGATTGTAAGTTATATGTAATTTTTACCCAATTCTTAATTCATTTATATTTTGTTAAATAAAAATACACAATACACATCAATTCTCGAGTATAATTTATTTAGTTCAGATTTTAATTTTTCAGTTAATAAATTTCAGTTCAATTCTTTTACTGATTAGAGAAAATATTGATTAATTTGTGATTCATTTCTTATTTTTATATTTGTTTAATTTATTGAAGCGGAGCACAAGTTACAAAACAGTTTGTGAAAACTAAGTGAACATTAGATTAAATTTTAATTCAAAATGAATTATTTTAATAAAATTTCTTTTTAAAATTACTGTTCAGCATATGTAATTAAACTTATAACAATGTCAGAAGATTATCATTATTATTTAAGGAATAACTATTGTAACGATGTCAATAAATAAGTTTAGATAGAAACACATGCTTTTAAAATTTAAATATTTAAATAAATTTAAAATTTTTATTCATAATTAAAATAACAGCGACCAATAATATTCGTTAAATATATTTTTTATTTTAAGCTGTTGGTTATTCTGTCTGAACGAATGTCAAATTTAAAACAATAATCATTCAATTGAAAGTTAATAAAATTACTTGATATAAATAAAGATCTAATTGTTAGTATTTAATTAAAATAAATGATTTAAATTGATAATAAATAGAAATATTTATAATTAGACTATTTTATTTGTATATTATAAATATAAAGCTTTTGTTTTTGATCACTTAGTTTTACGTTTCTCTAGTATGAATCGACCATAGCTTAACGCTAATCGATGATTTGTTTTTTCTTATTATACTTCATTTTCATTTAAAACAAACGAAAGTTCTAAATAAACGCCGGTGTTCAATTTCTTCGCACGTGAAATATCAAGTAAAATCTATTAAATAAATAATAATCATAATGGGTGACGAATATTTTTATGGTAAGTAAAATAATAAAAAGTGTAAAGAACAATTAAATGTTATTAGTTTGTATCAAAAATTTGTATTTATTACTGAAATATAAATAACAATATTGGCGTCCGAAAAGTTTTGTTATATATTTTTTTTTTTTGCTATTATTTTTGCAGTATATCAACATTTAAGTTATTTCTAAGCAACTAATGTAATTATTTAAAAGTATTAAGATTAAAATTAGTCAAATACTAATAGTTTATTAAAATTCGCATAATAATTTAAATGCGGTTCAATCAGTCATTTTGTATTTTTTTTTTTAAATATCTTTTGATATTTGTTTATATATCAAAACAATAATTTCAGTGTTGATTGTTCATGCTACAATAAATTTTCCTTTAAAAAGAATTCAATTCAATCTAAAACAAATCAAATACTAAATGTGCAAATATAATGTTGAAATAAAGAAAAATGTATTACAAATAAAAATGGCGGTTATAAGGTTATGTTTGTTTTTTGCATCTCGATGATAAACTTTTACGTATTCTTTAATTTAAATGTTAATGAGTCATAATTTTCAATTAAATATATTTTTTTTTTAGGTGCAACATTGTCAGACCGTAATCCAATTGTTAAATGGGACCCTGAAACAATTAAAAATGATGAATATCCACGATCAAATAAATTAATATTAAAACAAATTTTACTTGGACATGATGCTAAAGACAATGAATTTAATGTTATTCAAGTAATTATTAAATTTGTTTTGTGTTGTGTTGTTAAAAAAAATTATTAAATACTTTTGTATATTTTAGGTTGAAACAATGTCAGTTAAAGATACATTAAAGATTCCAATTGCCGTTTTAAAAGTGGGCGAAACAAGACATGTGCGTTTAGATATAGAATTTTTAGATTGTCCAGTAACGTTCACATTAACAGAAGGCACAGGCCCCGTATACATACACGGGCAGCATCTTTTAGGGACATTTGTTGAAGAATTCGAAGATATTGAAGAAATGGAAGAAGACATTCTTGAAGAAGAAGAGAGCGTAGATGTTCATGTAAATGCGTATTTAAAAAAATTTTTATTGACATTTTAAATTTATGTTATATTTTACCTTATAGGACGATGAAGAAGAGGATTGGGGAGAGGGTAATCCAAAGAAAAAGGCAAAATTGTCAAATAACTCAAAAGGGCCAAAACAAGCACCACCAACAATACCACCATCGACTAAAGGTTTAAAAAAGAAGTAAATTAATATTTGTTTCTTTTCTCTTAATTAATTTTAAAAAAGAAAATTTAATAAATAAAATGCCAAGGAGAGAAAATAAACCGGCAGGCAAGCGGATGTCCAACAAAACATTAACCAATCTCCCAATTATTATTATTAATTAAAATTATAAAAACAATAGTTGTATATGTGTGTTCCTCTACTTACATATAAATATTTATAATAAAGTAATTTAATTTTTTTTATAAATAACAAAATATGGACAAACAAAAATAAATAACAAAAACGCTAATATTGCGGAAAGTAAAAAACAATTTGAATTTATTAAAAGAAATAAAATAAAACATGAAAATACGAACCTACAATTACCACTTACTATAAACAATATTTTTTTTTTTCCATTATAACTATTAATAAAGTTAGAAAGAACGAGTAAGCTCAAAAATAAAATTTAATAATAAAAAGTAAATGACGATTATTAATTACCTAAAAATGTATTGCAACTTTCTTTGAACTTTACTTGATTTTTTTTTATATAAAATTGATGCAGATATATTTTGGCGGGAATTTGTAAAATCTATACTACTGCGAACAGTTGAACCCGTTTACATTTACTGTAATGTTTGTTCAAAACTAAATGTAAAAGATTCATCTAGTATATTTTAGGGTTTCACTAAACATCTTATCTCAGGTGAAAGTATAAATAGCATGATACTAATATAATATACTTCACAATTTCCAACTAAAGCATTAAACGTTTTACAAAGGGTTACTGTGGTACTGAAATATTACCTTTAAATGATATCTGCTTTGTATTTACACTGGTTATTATAATTTGTTTGAATTCTTGCACTGTTCATTAACAAGGTGGAAGAGCATCAAGAACAAATTCATAAATTTAAAAGTTGGATAATTTTGTAAAGACGTTTCCACAAAATTATTTGAAAATAATTTTTTTTGTAGTTATTCATAAATTCGCTAGATGCCTCTGACTACAATTTAAAAATTTGAATTAATATGGTTATTTTGAAACCGCGTATCATATGCTTAATTGTCATAAGGTAATTGCATTTATCAATACCTATCTAATTCGAACATATTCTTCCTTTAGTTAAATACACAAAAATAAAAGTAAATTTTCAAGTGATAAATTTAATAGAACGGCGCCTAATTTTTATCCAATGGATCTCTGAAAGTGTTAAATCGCCAATAACTAGACTATGCATATTTTTTTAAAAATATTTTTCAATTTTATTAATATTTCTGTAAATGTATAAATTTAATTATTGTTGATATTTTTATTTTTATTTATTTAATGTGTATAGTATAAATTTCATTATTTCTTATTTCTTTCGAATGACAAGCATTATTGTTTATTATATTTAGAATTTAATTATTTGCTATTTTTGTTGAGAGTAAAAATTAATATAATTTCTCTAGGCCACAATTTTCACATTATTATTACTTTAATTTTTTTTTAATTAATTATTGTGATCTTTGTCTACGTTTTTTACATTTTAATATTTAAAACAAGAAACATAATAACAATTAACTTAGCTAAAAAAAAAGAAAAGAATAATTTAGATGATGGCTAATCGGTTGTCTGTTGTATTACAGTGATTTATGGGCATGGCATTTGCTTTAATCTTTCAAACGCTTGCTTTTCAAGTTCTGCACGATGTTCGGGAGCAGCGATTTGGATCAAGGCATGGGCTCGTTGTACCATGGATTTACCAAAAAGAGATGCGATTCCGAACTCTGTAACAACATAATGAACGTGTGCACGAGTGGTCACAACTCCAGCGCCTAGAATGCAAAAAATAAAATTTACATTTTTAGAAATATTCTGCATGAAGCGCCAACAAAAGGATCGAGTCACGTACCTGGTTTAAGCATGTTTACAATTTTAGACTGGCCCTTGGCTGTCTTCGATGGCAGTGCAATGATTGGTTTTCCCCTTCCGTCATAACCTTCAGCAGCGCCGCGGATGAAATCGACTTGACCACCGAAACCAGAATACATTCGTGTTCCGATCGAATCAGAACATACTTGACCGGTCAAGTCAACTTCAATACATGAATTGATTGCTGTCATTTTTGGATTTTGAGAAATAATCTTCGTATTGTTGACGTAGTTGATTTCCAGCATCTCTGCGATTTATCCGGACAAAGCTCATTATTTTCATTTTTATTTGTTTTAATGTAGTTACTGCTACTTACCTATAAAAGGATTATCATCAACAAAGTCATAGAGTTTTCTGCTGCCAATTAAAAATGAACCGACAATGCGACCCCTGTGAATTTTCTTTTCCGAATTTGTTACGCAACCATTATTCACAAGATCAACGACGCCATTAGCAAACATTTCCGAATGAATACCAAGATTCTTGTGATTGTGTAATGCACCGAGTACAGCGTCCGGAATACTACCGATTCCCATTTGTAGTGTAGCACCATCCTCAACTAAGTTTTCGGCAATATGCTTGCCAATTTTCATCTCGGCGTCACTCAATTTTTTGTCACCGTGTTCAGGCAATGGTTCATTACCGCAAACAGCGTAGTCAAAATGAGACTGATGAATAATACCATCACCGAAGGTACGAGGCATAAATTTATTTATTTGTGCGATTATTATTTTAGAGTTTTCTAGTGCTGCACGTACACAATCCACACTTGTTCCCAATGAGCAATATCCATGCTTATCCGGTGGAGAAACCTATAGGGAAAACAAATATCTGAGTCTTTTGAAAAATATCTGTTTTATGTGTATAATTAATTAAGAATAATTATCAATAATTACGGTAACCATGGCGACATCAGGTCTCACAATTTTTTTACGGAATAACAATGGAATTTCTTGTAAAAATATTGGTACGGTTGTGCCGTAACCCTCGGCGACTGCCTTCCTTACATTTTTAGCCATAAAGAATGATAACGACCGAAAATGTGGCACATACTCGGGCAAACAATATTTTCCAGGGCCTTCAGTGTGCATATGAGTAACGGTGACATTTTGTAAATTGTTGCATTTACCGTGGTCAGCCATTGCATTTACTAATTTAATTGGAGTTGCAGCGGCACCACCAATAAATACGACGCTGTCTGAATTTAAAATAGAGAAACAGAAAAGGGATAAATTAGAATAAATGACAAATAATACTAAAGAAGTAAATAAGGTAAATGGTGTTGTTGTAGAATCAATGTTAGTTAGTTAGTTCAGCGGCTAAATTTTCCATTTATTATTCACTGTGTCCCGATTATAACTTTTTGCATCTACCATTAACCGACTTTGTTGAAAAGTAATTTAAATACCTTTTGTCTTTTAGACAGAACCTGTATCAACGTATACGACGACTTGTGTGATTTTTTTGTTTGTCCGGTGTGAAATTTAATCCACATGAAATCCACCATGATTCCAAGTTTATAATTTCCATGGATAGATAATTCTGGGAGAAAAACTTGTTTTTATTTCCGTGAAATATAATTAAACATGGGAAATGTCAACAAATACCATTTTAAAACTCCAACTAGTTACAGAGTGATTAATAAGTGATCGGTATTACATACATTTGCTGATAGTAACGTAGTACTGTGATCAAACGTCATATCATGCCATAGAATTAATAAATTGATAATTTATCACAAATTTTTTTTTTTTTGATTATCTAAGCGATACTACGACACCTGCATGAAATCTGAGTTAATAAAAAAAAATGTTACTCGAACTCTGCAACAATTTTAACGCAAAATTTATCACAGTACAAAAATCATCTCTTCTCTTTAATTTTGTTGTATCAATAAAATACCAAAACAATTCATCAACTTCCATTATAATTATAGGATAAAATCAAATTCTATGGACATTGAAGGAAGAAACATAAAAAAAAAAAAGAAATCTAGAATTGGATTACCACAAACACATGTGATAATTAATCACACGAGATTAAAAGCACGCGGATTTATTACAAAAAAAAGTAAATTTCCCCTCTTCGACAACCGATAAAAATTCACAATTCACATTTCACAGTAGTGAAGGCCTGAGGCTTTCTATCATCGTCTACGAGATAATATAATAATAAATAGAATATCTTATCTAATGATAATAATAAAAAAAATAATAAAATTGATTTATAATTATTCAATAATAATTTTTTATGTAAATTATTGATAAAACCGATAGTGATATAATCGCTTCCAATGAAAAAAAAAAAAGAGAAAACAAATCGCAAACAATTAAAAAAAGAAAAAAAAAGAGAAAACAAAACACCCACACAAAAAACCCCATAAGCGGTTGGTGGCAAAAAAAATTCTTAGCTTTTTCCAATTAATACGCACGCTATGTGCCCAGTTAGTTAGATACATGAAATTTGATTTAATAATTTACGCAAATAACAATCCAGCAATTGGATGATATTATGGAAGAGATGAAATTATATAAAATTATTTAGCCTCCATCAATGGATGACCCTAATTTGATTTAATCATTGTCATTGGTTAGTATTATTATTATTAATATTTATAAAATTAATTAAGCTCGTTAATATATATATATATATATATTTGTTTTTTAAATATTACTATTGCGTAGTTTGTTGTTTATTAATAAACAAAAAAAAAAATTAAATTTAACGAATTTGTTTCATATGTTTTCAAGATAAGATAAAAAAAAAAAAAAATTATTCTTAATAATTTCCCATTTGAATGAATTTTAAAAATTGAATAAAAAGTTTTCATGATTTGAGAATTTTTGTTGTCGTAACTTATCCAGAAAATGTGAACAAATCTTTCTAATTTAATTTTCAACTATCCTATGGTGTTATTTATAGCTGGCAGGCATCAAGTTTTTACCCACTTTAACTATGTAGAATCTACCAAATACAGTAAAGTTCCCCAAAGTGCATTTTTATTGACACATCTGGAGCAAGACTAAATGTCAACGTTTTCAGGTGAAGGTGAAATGTTTTTTTTTTTTTTATTGATAAGAAGTGCAGGAATTCAGTCCGACGTAACATTAAACATTCTAAACAGTAGTAAAAAGAAAAAGCATTTCAAAACGACTATCAACTTATCAACACAAAAGTTTCCCTAATTTCTGAATAAAAGTCAAACTTCCAAAATTAAAACAGTTAAAGGAATGAATATATATATATATAGATACGACACGATAGATTTAATTAATCGAATTTATAATTAAATAAAAACTTTTAAAAGATAGGAAAATAATAAATAACATAATTGTCACTACTTTCATATCCATTAATTAATTTCCAAAATTAAATCAGGGAATTATAACGAATTAATCCTACATTGAAACCGAATTATTATTTTGGGTTATAATAACTGAATTTCATTAATATTAATATATTACTGCATAACATACAACAAATTATGTAAAAGAAAGTACAAATGGGCAAACGTCCAAAAGAAAAAAATTAAAAAAAAAAAAAAAATTGAAAAACGAAATAAACAAATATAAAAAACCAGAGTTCACGCACATTTTACGGTTTTTTTTTTCTTTCTTTCTTTCTTTCTTTTCTCTAAGTCAAATCGTATTTAAGGAAGGTAATTATGCTAAACTTGACCTTATAAACATTTTAAATAGTTTTAACCAAAAAAAAAAAAAAAACAAATAAATAAATAAAAAAAAATAAAACTAACAAAACAAAACTCCTTAAAATATTTAAATTAAATCAAAAAAAAAACGTTAAAAAATCGAAAAGAAAAACCAAAATAAACGCAATCATCATTATTATTATTTTCGTTATATGACGCGTTGCACATATGTGTGCTGCAAGAAAATGTTTTATTAAAAAATTAATATTTCAGAATATACAAACGCGTAAAACACGATACAAAGAAGAAAAACCCAGCAACGTACTCATGGTAATAAGTGGTAATCAATGTTAATCAATGATAATTAATCGATAAATTTCATCTTATTTATTCAATCACTATTATGTCTAACTGACAGTCATGATTGTCGAAGACGCCTAAAACTATGAAAACTCTATATTAAACCGTATTAAAACGCCACCAACAATGCAGTAAACAGAACGAAAGATACAACGATTAAATACAAATTTTTGCCAAGCAAATTACATGCTGAGAGAATCAAAGAGGGAGAGAGAGAGAAATTGTATCTGCCGTCTATTTAGAATCTATTTCTAATTTTGTAGTCGCGCCAGTCCTAGCACAACATCCATAATTTCGCACAATACAGTTTTACTTATTTGACAATTTAAAATATGGTCGCTAAACATTTGATTCTGTTCTGATTTTATTAGCTAGAGCGTATTTGCTCAGATACAAGTTTACATTTTTTTACCGTATATTTTGAAGTTGTATCTTTTATTCTGGATAGACCTTAGGACGATATAAAAGAAGTTTTAAGTTTAAGCTATCCAATAGACGATAAAGATTTCTTTCAAACTGCATGTATTAGTCCAGTAATATCTGAATAAAAATGCTTATTCAATGACACAGAGATATAAAAGCTTAGTATTTTTCAGATCACACGACTCATAATTCAATAATTTCACTGTAGAAAAATACAAAGTAGCGGTTTTGACTGTTTCTTAAAAACTAAAAAAAAAAAAAAAAAAAAATAATCTTAAATCTATTTGAGTACCTGTGGCGTTAACGGTTATTTTGATTTATAAATAAACCAATAATGAATACCAATAAAATGTCGATAGCAAAATGCAACTAGGAAAAACCGAAATTCTTTTATAAAAATTAATAATGACGCGTAGGCAAAGTTTCTTATTATTTTTTTTTAAATTATCAAAATTATTTATTATTATTATAAAATGTAAAGGTGAAATGTGATAAGAAAACAAATTTATTTATTTAATAATAATAATCAGAAAGTCGATTAAATTATTTTTTAATGCATTTATAACATTTTTGACACACACATTCATACATAAGAAATAATTTTTCTTTTTTTTTTTTTGCACAATAATAATATTTTTATTTTAAACATAAACATAAACATATATGTTGAGAGTTTCTGCTATTATTAATTCTCTTATCGAATTATAATTTTCTTTGAAATTGTTTTTTTTTTATTTTCACAGCAAAATAACAATTATTATTATTTTTGTTAAAAGCTGAATAAACAAAACGGGGGGAAAAAAAAAATTAATCATAGAAATAAAAATGAATAAGAAGTAGGAATAGACAATTTAATAAGTCATTAACATCACTGATAATGTTAGAAATTGAACAAGACGAAATTAAATAACAAAACAGAATTTTTAAATAAGACACAAAAATTGATTAAAAATTAAAAAGCGATAAGGTGGTGGTGGTGGTGTAAAGTATAGACAAAACTTTAACTTTTTTGCATTTTTTTATTCACAAATGCTAAAGTTTAATAATATTTAAAAAATGTTAAATATTACGTAAGTTAATTTATTTTTTTTATTTTTGTATATTTGATAAGCTGAGCAAGCAAGCTCGCAAAATTAATTATTTAAAACCTGAATACAACAATTTCCATCTATAATCCCTCGTTTTACGACTATTTCTTTCTTATAGGAAAATATCGTGTAACCAAATTTAAAAACTTTTCAAATATATTTTTCGATTAACCGGAAAGTAGAAAGATACAAATTTTCACTAAAAATACCACAAAGTAAAAATAATATATTAATATTAATGTATTTACATATTAACGATCAGTAGTATTGTACTCAGAATTTAATTTTTAAATATTTTTAATAATTCATTATGCAATTATCACAAATTTATTACAAATATTAGAGAAGAAAAAGAAAACAAAAACTTTGTTACAATAAATATTTAATTAAATTTGATAAGAAAATAGAAAAAATATATTAAATAACAAAGTTTATAAAAATAATAACAATAAAACATATTTTTTTTAATTAATTTTTATTGTGAAAACTTATTAGGTAGACAAATTCCTTTATTCGTAAACGACATCCAAAATATACAAATGCAAGCAGCATTTGACTATTATCCATGAAAAAATTATAAAATATAATTTGGCTGTTGTAAATACGTGATAATAAGTAATAATTTAATTCAAAGATTATATTCGAAATATAGAACATTTATTAATTGTTCAGTAAATTTTATGTTTATGTCTTTAAGTCTCTAGAATTTCAGATTAAACAGAATAATTTCAAAAACATCATCCGTAGAAGAGTTGGAAAATGGAATTACTAGTAAATGTAATAATTTTCTTAATTAATAATAGTATTAATGCTTATCTGCAGAAAAGCAAAGTTAAAATGAAAAAAATTCATACGCAACTAAATTTTGTTATGTAATAAAATTACAAAGTGCATCTCTGTTAAATTAAATTTAAATTAAGTTCACATCAATTCGTTTCCAATACCAAACGCCTCTCCATGTTCAAAGTACAAAAAAAAAAAAAAGAAAACTAATTAGGTTATCAATTGTATCATGGTTCGCCCAATTACGCTATTTATTCTTTTTTTTTTTGTTTAGTTTTATAAATAAAATGTCTCTATCCGGGTGAATTAAATTAGAACAAAAAAATTGAATAAACATCAAAACACCAACAATAATTTAAGAGAAAGTGAAATTAATTTTTTTTTAATTTTGACAGATGAAATGTCAAATTTTTTATTAGGGAATAATAAAAAAAAAAATAAATAAATAAATAAATAAAAATTCTTCGTCAGCGTTTTTTTTTTTAATCAAAGTACGCTACTTGCATTGTTACGCTCGGCACTATTTAATTCGTTAATAATAATAAAAAAAAACAGTTATTTATACGCAGCACAAAAAGCAAAATAAAGTGAAAGAAAAAAAAAAATACAAAAAACAAGAAACAACCAGCAATTTGATTTTTTTTTTTTAATAAAAATTCTAAAACAAAATATTTTTCGGCACAAAAGTCATATGATTTGATTACACGATTTGCCGTATTTATAAACGATGTTTTTGTATGGTGGCGTTAGTATACTCATGGAAAAATTTGCAATCCTTATCCTTCTCTGTTTTGCAAACGTAATCTATTTCGTTTATGGAATTAGGTTACGTAATGTAAATACAAAGATAATTTACCTGATTGTATTGCTTTAACTGCTTCCTGAGCTTCAACATATTTAGGTTCGCGAGGAAGTGGCTGGGCTGGTTCATTTGCGTATGTGTAATAAGTATTACTATGTTTCGCTAGATACGGTGATAGTTTGGATAATTTACCAATTCTGTGCGTTATTGATGCCATTTTGCCTTTTTAAATTAAAATTAATTTAAAGCTTTATTCCAATAAACACAAACTAAACCAAGGGAGAATTTTATTTTGTTTCACTTAGAAAAACTATTTTATTTTTTATTTTATTTATTCAATTTGGTGAAATTTTTATAATAATAATTAGTCGAAATAAATTTTGTGACAGTCCGAAAATTAAAAAAAATATTTTTTTTTATACTATAAATAGATCGCTGCGACCACTACCGCGGTTAACAAACAACAGATTATTTTCAATGGGAAATTAATGGAATGAAATCCAATTTCAACACGAATAAAATTTTGAATATTTTGATTAGGTGGATTCTAGTATCTTAATAAAAACGCATTATATGCCATCTATTACAACAATAATTTATAGTATTATAAAGTAAGGACACATTTAGACTTTTTTTTTTTTTATAAATTTTTAATGATATATTTAATTAATTTAATTAAAATTAAATATAATTCTTATACTAAATTCCTTTTTTTTTTTAAATTATTTTAGAGTATCTCTTTACAATAGTTAAATTTCTTATTCTTAAAATATACAATTTTTATGTATTTTCCTTATTATTAATTAATTAATTTATTTTTTTTTTTTTTCATTTTTAATTTACTGACTAGAGACATCTATGAAAATATGTTTGTGTTATTAGTATGTATTTATACTTTTTGTTTTATTAATATTATTATTAAATAAAAATATCTTTGATAATAAAAAAATAAAAATTATTCCATGTTTACCTAAAACCTATTGAGGGGGATATAAATTTAAATCAACAGTAAAATTAAATTTTTTTTTTATTAATTTGCTAAACAATAAACAGAATAACTAAAAAAACAAAAAAAAAAAAAATAAATTGTGCTTTATTTGTATTTATAAAAAGCACAGAACATATTAGTTTATTTTATTTTAATTTAATTTTAAAATAATTTTCAGTATAAATCATTAATTAATTGACTTTTATTTGTAAATGGGTAACAATAAATGGTAAACAAAAAAAAAACACAATAAATAGGTGGGACTAATTCTTCTATTTTTTGTAGTAATATGAGAAATTAATTAATGCTAACAATAATAAAACAAAGAGCAGAAAAAAAAAAACTATTTAATTTATAAATATACTTTCGGTGCATTAAACATTCCATAAATGTAAACAATAATATATAAGTACAATGATTAAAATAATTTAAAAAATTAATAACAAATAAAAATATTTAATTAGTAACATAAAATAATTAAAAAGTCTGACTAGAAACTAGACCAGTTTGTGTATGTTCTGTTATTATTTGTCTATTCTGTTTGATTATCTAATCTATTTGAAAGAAAAATTTAAATCTTTTAAAAACTTTATGCATTTGTAGCAAAGATCAGCAATATCTGTACTCTGATTCTACACTAGTGTAATGAACTTGAACACCACAAATACAATTTTATTACTAATTAAACAGAAAAACAAAAAAAAAATTAATTAATTAAATAAATAATGGCAAATAATTGTTCTAATAATAATTTATAAATTAATAACAAAAAGAAATATAAAGAAAATTATAAAAATTATCACAAATTATTATTTTTCTTTTTATTATAACTGTTTAATAATAATAATTAATTTTTTTTTTATATTAAAATTATTATCATTAGTTAGTTCATTTCTAATTAATTAATTAATTTATGAAATTTTTATTATAGATTTGTACATCAATTATTGATAATTTGATTAATTTTTAATTATTTATTTATTATTTAATTCTATATAAATAAAATGAGCAAAAGAAAATATATTTATATATATTTATAGAAAATTAATTAGATTATTTAATTAATTAATAATAAACACTGAAATTTAATTAATTAATTTATGTTTCAATTTAATTATTTAAATTGAATAAAATAAAAATGACACATTTTTCATATAAATATATTAATTAATAATGAGTAAATTTAGGATTATTAATAATTAATTAATTAATTTTTTTTTTGCAATCATCCTATATTAGCTTATTAAATTAATTAACGTAATCACTTATAATAAAATTAATTGTCAATTTTTTTATTTAAAATTATTTATTGTTCATATACAATAAGTTTGCGAAAAAGCTTGCACGAAGTTTTACTTATTCCGTGTTTAAGCTTCTCGTTCAGACATAATTGTGCTTAATTAATAATTTTGCGTTAATTTTCAATGTCCGATTTTTTTTTAATTTAATTTTTTTTTAATTTATTCAATAATATTAATTTCTTTTAACTCTCTCTCTCTCTCTCTCTCTCTTGTTAGAGATTTTATTTTTATTATAAATATTAAAAATTCTATTAACTATACATATTATGTGGTATTGTCATATTTATACATAATAAATGATCTCTTTTATCACCCCAGCCGCCATTACCTTTACGCAATTTTGTCTTTTTGATAACACTAGCTATTGTTAATGTTATTGTCTTTGGATATAATTGATGGGCTTTTGTTGCAATACGCAATACTTGTTGCACCTTCGATATTACTTGATTTGATTCACAATTACTTTTTTTATGATGTACACCGCTAAACAAATATAAACGGGAGAAAACAATTAATTACAATTAATAAACTTATTAAAAATTAATAATAAACCCACCATTCACCAATGTGAAAAACTCGTGGCCCTTTAACAACCATTGCATGTAGTTTTTGCTTTAAACATTGTTGTGAGACATGCTGCAATGACCAATCCCAATTATAATCATCGTACGTACAAAAATGTTCACCACATTTAACAATTGTACGCCATGTACTACGATTAAATGCCATTCCCATATTATGTTTGCTACTAATCCACGGTGTTACCTCAACCTGAACGATTATAATTTTGATAAAATATTGAATTAATTTGATTTTAATTCAATAAAAAAAAGTAACAACAAATTAATTAAGAAAAAGAAAATAAGAAAAAATAAAAATAATTTCCCAAATTAATTGTAAAACACAAAAAAAAAAAAAAAAAAAAAAAAAAACAAATAAAACTTACTGGAAAAACCAAAATAGAATTTTTGTTAATAATAAGGAACTCAAGGAAAAAGGATAACAATGTAATAGGAAGTGAAAAAAGCTTCTAGAAATTATAAAAAAAGCAGTAAGCATGTAAAATAAGTTCCTTATTATAAAAATCCTTAATATACTTAATGTTAATAAAAAAAAAATTTTGAATTTTTTTTAATGTGTGATTTATAAAATGTATGTTACATTGATGCTTATTAATTTAATATAATTTAATTAATTACTATAATAAAACAAAAAAAAAAAAAAAAAAGAAGAAATTTAGAAAGACATGATGAAATAAATCTACAAAATTACAGTAAACAATCTCTTGATTCAATTAAATTATTAATCATTTGTTGGTGTTTGTTACTCGAATGCAAAGAAAAATTCTAATCGTTTCAATCGCAACAAATTATTTACAGTTTTTGATTCCTAGACACAGATAAATTACAACAAATTAAATTAGTATTTTACTTAAATCAAGAATTTATTTCCTCCTTATTAATTCGATAAAATATTTTAACACTACAAAAGCACAAAGGACAACCACAGACAGAGACTACTAAGTAAAATAAATAAAATGAAAATTTCAAATCATACACAAACGAAAAATTAAATTAAAAAAAAAAATGTTTTTCTATAAAAACGCTACAAATGTAAAAAAGAAAACTTTAAATACAAAAAGGAAAAAAGAAAAGACAAATCATCAAAACTACCTTTTGATAAATTGAGTACAATGATGGTAATACTTGGTATCCCCAGGATTGTGGTGTATTTTTTTCAGTTGGAAAAATATCTGATTGTTGTTGATGTGCTTGTTGTTCATTATAGAAACGACCAGAATATTTTTTACCACCAAAATTATTATTACCACCATTTACACCACCAACACCAACACCACCACCACCAAGACCAACACCATTCATTATTTTATCATGATTTCGAAGACTAACAATATTACTAATACCACCACCACCATTAATACCTCCATTAACACCATAGTTTTTGTTAATATTATTATTAATATAATTATTAACATTACCATTGCCATTGCCATTCACACCAACACCAACTGATATTGGCATCAAAAGTGCATTTTGATGATGATTATTATTTTTATTATTATTTACTTGATTATCATGATTTGTTTGAACGATGAAATTTGATGCGCTTGCAGTATTATGTGATTGACCAATAAAAGCTTTTCTATTTTGCTATAGTTTTTTTTTTTTTTTTTTTTTTGATTATTTAATATATATATATATAAATTATAAATGTATTTAATAATATTTATTAATTGATTAATTAGAATTTGTTATTTAATTTATTTTGGGGAATAAATAAAAAAAAAAAAAAAAAAGAAATGAAAAGAAAGAAAGAAAGAAAAAAAAAAAAATTAATAACTGAATATTATTAACATAAGAAAATGCTTAATTTTGCATAAAAATTATTACATATATAATATAATTATTATTATGTTGTTGTTTTTTTTTTTTTTGTTTTTTTTTAATAAAATAATTAAAAATGCTTTAAAAAATTAAAAAGAATAAAAAAAAAAAAAAAAAAAACAACAACAATAAAAATCAATTTTTTTTTTTAAATTAAATTATTTACCATAATTTTCAATAAAGCAGAGTAATAATAATAATAATAATAATTATAATTAATAATAATAATAATATAAAAAAGATGAAAATTAAATTTTTTTTTTTTATTATTAACAAAACAAAAAGTAAAGTAAATAACGAGTAAAAATGAAAAATAATAATAAAAAAAAAAAAATTAATTAATTAATTACTTTATTTATTACCTTATTATTATTATATGTATAATAGTTAAAAGTTTTTAAATATGTTCCTAATGATAATATATTACACTTTGGACATAATTCATGGGATTTTTTTTGCATTAATTCAAGCAAATAGAGGAAATCCTCCGCTACATAATGATCTTCTTCAAGAAATACCACTAAACCTAGTAACAAACAAAACAAAACAAAACAAAAACAATTTTAATTGTAAAACTGAAAAAAAAAAAAATAAATAATAATTAAAAACAAACCTGTATGATGCCTTGTAACATCTAATTGATCAAAAACACGATTTGCCTTCCACCACCAATGATGTTTTGTTTGTGTAAAACCAGCCTCACGATAATGACCATACAAATCTGGATGCAATGCGTTATTGCATTTTGTCAAAATCGCTCTTAAATTATAAAAAAAAAAAAAAAAAAAAACAGAAATTCATGTTAAAAACTATATAGAAATGATTAGAAAAATTACACTCACTGATCCTTTTTAATATTCCTTGAGCAATCACCTGGATCAGCACCAGGAAATTCATGTGGATGTGTTTGAATTGAGAATGGATAAAATATCTAACACGAAGGAATATAAAATTCACAAACATATTAATATTTTGATAAAAACGACAATAGAAGAAAAAAAAAAAAAACCAATTCACCTGCATTACTTTACAAAAGTCAACACTTTGTACTAAGTCATTAATCTCCTCATCATAATGATCATGAGAAAATATTAATAATGTTTTTGAAATGTCACGTGCCTGAGCTAGACTTACAATTAAATGTCGTAGGTATGTGATTCTCTTATGAACCTGCAAATTAAAGCATAAAAAGCATAGAAATATATCAGTAAAACAATTAAAATTAAGAATTTATTGTCTTTGTTGACTTTTCATAATTGTAAAACAGTGGAGGCGCCTGTAGGAAATGTTAACCTCTCGGAATAAAACAATTTACGCAATTTCACTTCTATTCAATTTAATTTTCTTGCAGTTGAAAGTTTTCTGTTTTATTTTTTAAAGAATATATGGAATCTACATAGTTTTGAAATTGCTTTCTAAAGATACAGAGACTCATTGCATGCGTAAATGGAAAAGATTAAAATTTATTTAACTTAACCATAGGTTTTAGCTAGTGGTAATAATTATTTTTTTATTTTCTATTTGTTCTGAACAATTAAACACTTACACATGACTAAACATTACAAAAAAAAGTTTTTAATTTTTGATAACATGTTACAATCATCATGTAAAACAATCACCACCGGTTTAAACACATGACAAATCTCAAACATTTAACTAATTACAGATTCCACAGATATATACATAAAAATATATTAATGAAACACCAGTTTTATTGCAACAGAAAATATTTTTAAACAAAAATTAATAGCACCGAATAAAGGTTTAGATTTGTACATAATTTCCACAATAAGTTTTGAATAAATAGAAAAGTGATTGATGTAGCATATTCTGGTATTATTGTTATCATGCTCTTGGTTTCGTAAAATATGGTTTTGTTGATTAAAAATGAAACAAAGGGAATTTGTCATTTGGATTTGTAAATTTTGATAAGAGTCTTTTTTACCTTTATTCTTAACTATTGTGTAAGATTTTAATATTTCCTTATTTATACAATTCTTGATATATTTTCTAACATTAATAAATCTAGTAACAAAAACAAATAAAAGGATTTAATAAATTAACAAATATTATAAAAACGTTGTTATTGTTGTTGTTAATATAAAGCTTATTCTTTTTTGTATAGAATTTATGATTATTTACCAACTAAAAGTTTCAATTTCTGTCAAACAAATAAAAACTATATTAACATACATTTGAAGAATTAAATGTAATGAAAAATATCAACAAAAAGGTACATACATCGTAAAAGAAGCAAATATTTAAGAAGATGTAAGGATATCTTACTGTCTTATAATGAAGACAATCAAGCATTAAAGGGCGATTGCACTATAACACCTTTTTTTTTTTTTCCTTAGTTTATAATGTAATTTTAATTTATTTTAGTAAAACCTTACTATCCTTATTTATAATCCTTAATTATTCAGATGACAATTTGAAACACAGATTAAGTTTTGGGTTTTTTTTATTGTCAATTTTCGACAATTGAAACAACTGTGTTGTCTTTAATTCTTAATCGGTTTTCTTAACAATCACAATCTACCCCTGCAATACAATAGGTAAAACTGTTTTTTTTTTTTTATTAAATTTGTTTTCTAATCAAAAATAGAAACAAAAACTATGTCAAAAAAATTTAAATATTTAATCCTTATCAATTTGTCATTATCTAAAAGCTTTTTCTTTTTTTTTTTTTTATTTATTATTATTACCCTAGTTTTGTTGTTCTTGTCGCTTTTCTATTTAATTTTCTCTACCCTGTCAATTCGTTCTTTATTATAATTTTTTATATTTATGTTATTTAAGTATAAAAACCGGAGTAAAACGGTACTGAGTAAAAAGATTTATAGAAGGAATAAAAAAAAAAAAAAATACTTTTCATCATATTGATTTGTATAATTTTTTATACTTGTATTATTATTATTATTTTTATCATATTTATTAACTAGAATAAAAAAGAAAAAAAAAGGATTATAATCATAATAATATTAAATAGGTAAATGGTAACAGTTTGTAAACTTTGGTACAACAATAACGAAAAGTATCAACGGCAATAATAAAAAAAAAAATAATAAAACATAAAAAACGTAGAAAAAAAATTAATAGAAAACTTTTACATCAATTTGTTTAGTTTTTTTTTTTGCTATAAAGCTTTTCTTTACGGCTGTAGCAGGGTGTTTGTTCAGTTCATAATGTATATTTTACGAATTGATAGCAAAATTTATCAGATAGTTCAAAGTTTTTACTAATACACATTTTACGATGTAATGCCATAGAAGTTAATTAAGGTCAAGTGTAATCAATTACATTCGAAAATAGATTTAGATTTATATGATTAATAATAGTCATTAACTGGAATTGAAAGGAACAGCAAATTAAATCATAAACAGAAATAAAAGAAATCAAATTTTGATGAAATATATAAGCAAGTATTTTGAAAACGTTACCACCCTATAACCATGTAACTTTATAATAATGTAACATTAACTATTTATTATAATTTATTATTTCATATTATTATAATGCTTTGTTCTTTTCTGATTACTGACAAAAAACCACAAAAAATAGGCAACAAATATAAAGAGAGTTAATAGAAGGCAACAAAATATTAAAAACTAAAACAAGAATGGAAAAACAAGTGAATTTATTTACTACATAGGAGAAGGTCGAAAACGAATTTCGGATTTATTAAAAGTAATAAATGGATCAGGTTTGATGTTGCTGCTGTTGCTGACTCTGCTTTTATCAGGTTTTTTATGGTACATTTGATAGTTTACTTATTAAATAAAATTATAAAAGTGTTTTATTTTTTATTTGTTCATACATTTTAAGTGTTTTAAGTAATTCAACCAGTGTAAATAAGATTAACTGTGATTAAAAAAGTAAAATGCAACAAAAACCCTTCAACCGACATCAGGTGTCAACCACATTCAACTTTAAAATACCAAAGGGTTACGAATCAAAACGTAAATTATCACAAAATATGTAAAACAAAAAAAAAAGATTTAATAATTTCTTATTTATTTAAAACATTTTTTAATAATTAATTCAAGTAATCGTCATTTGTGGTGTACTCCAGACACACTCTTTGTGCTATGCGAATTAAAGCTACGAAATTATTTGGCACCAAGTAATTACAATTATTTTTGGCCAAAAGTTATGGTAACTCAATATATACATATATACAAAAAATTTTGCGAATATTTATTTTAATTATTTTCATATTTTCAGTTATTATTGCATAAAACAACAGACAAAATTAATTTATCACAATATTTATTAATTAATAATAATAAAAATAATTATCAATTACATTGGGATAAATTAACAAACGAATTAAAGCATTTACATATAATTAATGATAAAATTTTATGTACGAGAATAAATACAATAATAAAGGATGATTTAATGAAATTAAGAGAAACAAATATGATAACAAATAAAGCATCCAGAAATCATATATCATGGGGGAAAACTATTCAATTATGCGAAATACAAATAAATGATCAATTTTTTGATTTAAATGAACACAATTAAATAAATAATTAGTTAGTATGAGCAAATTGTATTATTAATAATAAAATATATGAAATGACTAATTATATTTATTTTAATTTTAAGGAATATTAAAAATCAAAAATTATTATAGTTTTGTTGCCAAAAATTGTCAACAGCAATGAAAATGAAAAGCAAAAAAAAAAAAAAACGAAATACCAGGCGTCTCCACTCTTTACTATAAGAGTTTTATCTTTTTTTTTTTTTTCTTTTTAATTAATTTACAAGAAACAGATTTTTTATATTTTTTTTTAGAATTTTTCGAAAATTCAAAGAAAATATTGTAAAATGCAAATATGCAATGGTAATAAAATTTAATATAATTTTATTATATTGGCCTCATTAAACTTAGCTAAATATAATTATTAAAAAAAAAATAAAAAAGAAAACAGAAAAATTTTCATTGAAATATTTATTTAATGATTTATTACCTGTACAACTATTATCACAGAATCGTTTTGCAGTGGACCAAATGTTTCCTCATTTAATACTAGTTGCATATCATTATATCGCATTATTGAATGCTGTATTTCACTTATATTCAGTTTACGATATTGGTAATTATTTGCTGAATGCGTACCATTATTACCTAAAACAAAAAAAAAAAAAAAAACATAATCAATTAGTCTAAGTATATCAATTTAATTGATTTTTTATTTTAAAATAAATATAAATATGATTCAAAATAGAAAAATAGCAAAATTACATCAAAAAAAAAAAAAAAAAAAGCAACAAAAAATATTTTTTTACGATAGGACATTTTACAATTTGTATACGGAAAAAGCAATTATTTTTTGCACATGGGAGTAATTTAGATTTAGTGCGAATATGTGTTATTTGTACATTTATCTGTAGAATAATTAACGCGTAGCAGCTATAAAAGGACTGGCATGCTGATAAAAGTATCCAAGACTCAAAAAGTTACTTCTTTTTTTTTTTTTTTCGTATTTTTGCAATAATTTTTGTATAAAAAAAATAAAAAATGTAAAAAAAAAAAAAACATTTGGAAGGAGGTCATTTTAGTTAACTACCATGTGTTATATTATTCCTACTTTTCGATGTAAGATATTTATGAAAAACGGGCGGAACCATTGATAAAATAGCAGCTGTTGAATCATTTGTTGGCTCACTAACGGTTACATCTCTAAAATCAGCTTTAAAAATATCAAAAATATATACAATTAATTATTATTATTATTATTATTATTATTATTATATCTAAAAATTAAATCCAAAACCAAAAAAAAAAAAAAAAATAAAATAAAATCAATAAATAAAAACAGGAAAACAATTTTTATACAGATATGAATTTTTTTTTTTTATCAAAACAAGGACAAAAAACTTAAAAAAAAAACTAATAAATATTAATTAAAAAAAAAAGAAAAAAAAAAAGTGATTTAATTATTTTACCATAATGTACAAAATGTAATTGTAATAATCCAAAAAGTACAAAAAATATGACAACAGATGATCGTATACAAAATGAGTAACGTCTACGTGATATTGCTCCTGTGTTAGGCAATGCTATTGGTATCCGTTTACCTGTAATTATAATTAAAGAAAATTAATCAATGTACGAATACAATCAATGTATAAAGAAATAAAGAAAAAAAAATTAAAATCAGTAAAAATGGGGGCCCCATAAACCACATTTTGCACCTTATTAGACATTCAAAATAATCAACGTACCCAATGAAACAGATTTATTAAAAAAAATTCTAAAATATTTATTGGAGTTATGTGATGTTTTGCGCTTCACCTATTCCCATGAACAAATTTATTAGTTTAAAAAAATTTATATTGAATATAACTGGAAATATTTTTGGTACAGAAGAACTAATTTGATTCGAACATTTTACAAAGTTTATCCATTAAATAATTACTAACTATTATTGAAAAGGAATTTTAACTTCAATCGATACATGTAGAATATTACGTCAAATACCAAAATTAAAATTATTTAAAAGAATTAAATTCTTTAGTTGTTTATTTAAATTTATTTATATTACACTCGGAAAAACTTGTTTATTTTAACCAGTAAATATATACGTATGATATTTACAACATTTATATATTATCTGGACATGAATAATATAATTAAATTATAAATGAATGAAAAAATATAATTTATAATTTAATTAAATAGTTAATTAAAAAAATATTATTTTTAATTAAAACAAAATCTATATGATTCAGTTTAACGGTGGTTAATATGTGAAAATTCAATAGCTGAGGTGACCGTGTTTGATGATTTCTACTCAATGCAATATAATTTAATGAAAATATGCGTTGTGACATAAAACAAATTTTAATACTCTGGCTAATAAATATAAATCCATCCCCAAAAACCATTATTTTATCTAATATATAATTTAAAATATATTTTTTTTATTTTCTTAGGAAATTATTAATTATTTAATTGAAATTTGACCATTTATATATATATATTACTGAAGTTATATGTTTAAATATTTTTTTTTTATTTTCACATTTCTTAAAATTTGATGGCTCAAATTGCTATTTTTACAAATTATTATATTGTATAAACAATAAAGACATCTGGCAAAATTCAAAAGAAATTTTCAATTTTTCATATAATTTTAATAAAGATTTATTTTTTTAAATTATAAAAAATTACATTATCGAATAATATACATATATAAAAAAGAAAAAAAAAGAAAAAGAATTTTTGTTGCATTTGCTTGACAATCAATATAAATTCATTCTGCGATTGTTTACAAACGCACTTGTAATCAACAATCAAAATAATGTTCATAATTAATTAATTATAATACAAATAAACATATTCCCAATGTTATTAAAATATATTTATTTCAAATCAAAAACCAACATTAAACTAACATTCATTGCATGCTAAATTATCTAATTAATAATTATCTTACTAATTATTAAATAATAATTAATTATTGTAAATAACTATAATCAATTTGTAATGATAACAATAAACTAATCAATCAAAGTATTGCAAAAAAAAAAAAATCCTTAACATAACAAAAAGTAAATAAAGTAAATATTTGCCCTTATATTGTGATAATTATGTTATGATATATGTTCACATGTGATGATGTAAACTGTGGCTAATAGAAAAATAAATAAATAAACTAATCTAACCCCAACATTAATTTTTGATTAAGCTTGTTTAAACAATAAATAATAATTAATAGTAAAAAAATAAGCACACAGTTAAGAAGCTTCAATTATCACTGCTTATTTCAATCTGTTGATACATTTATTATTATTATTTTTTTTTTTTTTCTTTTCAATTATATTTTATTTATGGGATTTCATTAACCCTTTACAAGGGTTAAAAACTTTTTTTTATTTCATTTTTTAACCCAAATAAAACCATATTGCATGGCTTTTAGTTCTTTAATAATTTCGACAATATTTCCCATTACATATGTATGTACAATTGTTTATTCGGCCTTTTTTATCGTTCTCTTTTTTTCATGTTCTTTCATAAAACATATAAAAATAACACGCAATTTGTACGCACGAAAAAATAAATAGAAAAAAAGACATAATCGAAAATGTCGAGAAAACAACAAAAAAAAAAAAAAAACGTAAATCAAATTATGTAATATTATTTCCGGATAATTAATAACAAAATAGAAATTATTATTATTATTATTGTTATTTTTTTGTTATTAAATCAACGAAAATGGTTGTAACAACATTAACAATGTGGCTTCTCAAGACACAAACAAAAGGATACATTAACAACGACCAATGAAAACAATACGCCGACACCGACACCGATTATAATGCAAAAAAAACATCGACCACAACCAAAAAAAAAAAAAATACAAAAATATTAAATAAATATTTTTCACGTAAAAATTTAACACAGTTATTTAGGTCAGTGTGCGATTTGTCTTCATGCAAAAATAACGAGATAAATTCAAAAAAAAATTAAACACAAATTTTATTAAATTAAATAAAAAGTTTAGCTAAAAATAACAATAAAAATGAACATTAAAAACTTAACGTTAAAATGCAGGAATATTTTTTTTTTTCAAACTCGTTTTCGCCTTTAAAATCTACGATAAAAACGATGGAGTTCTTGGGTTGATATGCGAACACTATTTCAATCTTAAATTCTCAAAGGAAAACATCAATTTATTTTCGGTACCTTCGCTTAAACTTAGATAAGATAAGCATTTATTTATCTTTGTATAACATAGCAAAGTGTCAGAAGTAGCCTGTCAGGATGACGATATACTATATTTTGATTTTCTTTAATTTATGCTTTTTCTTTGATGATTTTTTATATTTTAATTAAATTAAAACAATTATCTTAGTAGAGCATGTCAAAATAAAATAAAATAAAATAAACGGAAAGGAAAAGAATAGCAATGATACAAAAGTAATTATAATAAAATTTAATACCCACATAATTTAGTTAAATCATCATAAATTTGCCGTAGTTGTCATTAACACAATTATTGAAAAAATAATAAAAATACATAATTTAATTTAAATAGATTTTTGCCCTCCCATATCCTTATGCATTATGGTTAGATTCTTGTAGGTTGTGAAAATTTATTCATTATTGAAACTTGTTTTCTTTTTTTTTTTTTTCTTTTTATAATTATAATTATTTTTTCATGATTATGTGAAATTCATTAAAATTAATATTTTATGTTTCTTTTTTATTTAAATTAATTTTTAATTTTTATTTTATCATATTTATGTCACATACATTACATGTAAAAAAAAAAAACAGAAAACAAATTACTGTTGAAGCGATTAAAAGTAAATTACATTGTATTATGGAGTTGTGTTGAATTATGCATTTGAATCGTGTAGAAAACGTTATGGGCTCATTATCAGCATAATTTGTACAGCATAAAGCTTATGCTTTAAAATAATTAATAAATAATTTAAATCATAAACTGGTATAAACAAATATTGATGTTGATTTTATACCAATCGAAAATATGATAACAAAATTCTGTGACAACACAATGAATCTGGATGTAATGGTATATAGATAATTCAATTTGTGAACTTTTTTTTTTTAACCAAACTTTTCCGTTTTACGATCAACTAGTTTCAGTTTGTGCACAAACAAAAATAAAAAAAAAAAAAAAATATAAAGAAAGAAAAGGAGAAACGGATATCGACGAAATAAAAAAGTTGAAACTTTCTCTTTTCTTTTTTTTTTTGAAAGTTATTGGGTTTTCATTTCACAGGAAATTAAGTTAATATATTTTTGTTTGTATTTATTTATTTATTTTTCTCATGTTTTCTACTTCAATAAAATGACAAATTTGATCAATATTCTATCAAAAGATCAATCAATCGATAAAGTTTTTTCTTCTCTTTCGTTTCTGTTTCATAATGTTAAAAAAATAAAATAAAAATTCACAAACTTGGAGGAATAATTTAATAAAATGCTTTCCATTGCCACATATGCTATTAAAAAGTTTTTTTTTTTTTGTAAGATTTAATAAATAAGTTCTTTTAACAGTTTATAAGCTAAAAGCATAATTTAATGTTTTTTTTTTTTAGTTACTATTAAAAAAAAAAAATGTATTTTAAACCATAAAAAATTCATATAACAAATGGAAATTAATTAGTTACTTAAAGCAGCGACGGGGATTGTTGTTTTAACAGTAAAGCAATAAAAATTATTTAAAAAAGAAAATTATTGTTTGACGTGACGAAAGCTTATTAATAATAATAAAAAATACTAATTAACTTCTTCTGAAAACAAACAAAGAGGACATAAATAATAAAAAAAAAAGTTTTATATATTTATTTATTGTTTATAATTTTTGTTTATTTTATAACTTTAAAATACCAGGCGTCTCCACTGTTACTTTTCTTTGTTTGACAGAATTTATTCAATAAATTTTCGTATATTCTTACCGTAAGGAATTTAATATGAATTTCTAAACATATTGTTTATCAAATTTATTTAAATCAGCTAACAAGGCGCGATAAGGATTAGTTATTCTTATAAATTTCATTAATAAAGTTAAAATAAATACTTTTAAAGCCACAACTTAGAATTTAAACAACTATTTATCGAACGAGTTTTGAAATTTTCTTATACAACAACAGCATTAACTAAAATAAAGCTGAAATAATAAAAAAAGCCGCCGAATAGCATATGGAATGTTCCGAAAAAAGGATACAATGATAGAGAAAAAAAGATGAATTATTATGAAAGCAACAATAATTCTTTAGTGATTTTTATTAATTTTTCTCTTTATATCCGGTATTATATTATCAGATTGATAAATGACCTGTTGGTGTGTCATCTTTAACAAAAAAAAAAATTACGCATGATTTACTTTGTTTCATGCTTTATTTATTTTCTCTTTTCGTTTTCGACCAGGACTTTTTCCAACGTAATATTTTCAGTTCTTTATTATAACCAAAAATTCTGAAAATATGATTTGTGGTGCTTTTATCGGTATAATTTTTTCTACAATATTTTCTTTTTTAAATCTTATTTACAACAATGAAAAAATAAATCGTGAACACGAAACAACGATAACAATAACAAAAGCGACAACAATAACCACAGCGATAATACTATCAAAAATAGAAAAAAAAAAAAAAAAAACACCAAAACGCCAACGTCTCCACTAGCAACAGCAGTAACCGTAAGATTATTTAATAATAAACCAAAATAATATTCCATATATTTTTATTTTTACCTTCAAATAACTAGATAGAAAATAAATAATATTTTTTTTTTCCACATTACCCCCAGATATATGCCCATTTTTAACCCCAGTTAATTTATATTATGATTCGTTACACAATTTTTACATTATAATATTTCCATGTAAATATAAAATGAATAAAGTAAAAAAAAAATCTATAAATTCATACAACATCCAAAATATAAAAGAATTTATTTATGTATATAATACACAGGTACACGATGAGCTGTTTTTTTTTTTATTAATGTTTTTTTTTTTTTTTGTTTCTGTTAAACCACTCTTAAGCTAAACATTATGATTAATGCTTTGCAATATGTCAAAATGTAAAAAAAAAAAAACATTTTTTATATTTTTCTCCTCCGTAACCTCCTCAGTCATAAAGAAATAAAATAAAAAATAAGTTTTCACTCGATTATTAAATTAAATAATATTAAGTGGAGCTTTATTACTTTTTAACTATACACTTTAATATAAGTTACTTGTAGGTGGCCAACCGATTTCGATATAACACAATAATCGAATAATATTTTCATCCAGAATTTCTTTTTCTAACCAAAATATTTTATAATTTCTTCCTTGAAATGAACAGCATAGTGCGGTATACTTTCGAATAATCTTAATAATAACTGTTATTTTAGTAACATGGATAAGGGATAATGGTGAATAAATGATAGAACCAATAACAAAGCACAGCTGGTGCTGGTTGTATCTACAAACAAAGGGAACTAAAAACACAAAGCGCGAGTTAAACGATTTAAGAAAATTAGGGACATCATGTAAAAAGCTTTTATTGATATTAATATGATCTACTTTTAGAGGGTGTTTTTTGTTTTTATTATCATTTACCAATCCCTTAACAATACACAAAGAAAACTTGAATAAAATCACACAAAAAATGTTTCAAATTGATAAAACTAAGGAATTTTCCTCGAAAGATTTTCTTTTGAATAATTTTATTTTTGTCTGATCTAAGCAAGACATAGTGCAATTATATTTAAATTATTTTATTTTTTTTTTTTCGTATAGCTTATTACTTGCCATGAAGTTTTAAAATAAATTAAAAATATATTAGATGGTTGCACGGTTGAACGTAAAATGGTAAAATTAAATTATAATTAAATAGAATTTCCTGTGACTAATTCACCCAAATTTATTACAAGATTAAAAGTATTAAAAGAAAAAATAAATAATTAAATTAAATTAAAAAAAAAAAAAAAAAATGTGTTGTGGTGACATTTGAGTAGCGTTGCGCCGGAATATTAATACGAATATTCACGAAACTCAATAAGTATTAAAAATCATAACACGTGTAACAACAATAATAATTTTTTTTTTTATTTTTAAAAAAATATGTATATATGTATATAAAAAAAAAAATTAGTCTAAAATCTCAGCTCACTTATGAGATAAATAATAAATAAAGATTGTTTCTGGTATTGCAGTCGCTACCATTGCTATAGCTGACAACAATCACTTTGAAACTAAAATTTTATTTTTAATTTCTATAAAAAAATTAATATTTCAATTAGTTTCATTTTTTTTATTCTTTTTCTTTTACCATGATTAAAAATATAAAAAAAAAAAAAAACAAAACAAAAAATGTATTAACAAAAATAAAAACATTTATTAATAGATAATAGTGATGAGGCGCAGCCAGATGAAATAACAGTAGCAAACGGTAGTAGAATCATCACTTTTAAAGTAGCGATTTTAAAAATTAATAATAAATTCTATATAATTTAATCAATAAAATAATAATAATTAAATAATTAAGTAGAAAAACTCATATACGATGTGCAGTTTGTTTGAGGATTTTCGTTTTATTATAAAAGAGGAAACGCACACACAATCAGGCACGGGCTAAACCACCATAGGACTAAAAATAAAAACGAATAATATTTGCAACAAAGTTGCTTACAAAAATTTCACAAAAATAAATTAAATAAAAACAAATAAATTGCACACGACGACAGAAAAAATTATTTTCAGCCATGGTTAATAGAAAAAAAAAAAAAAAAAAAAAAAAAAACAGAAACCGAAATTTGTTTGCTTTTTTTTTTTTTTGTTAATTAAATTATTAATCGTAATGAAAATTAATAAAAATAAAAAAAATGCTAAATTTGTGGCATGTGGCGTGTGTCGCTGTGTATTAATAAGAGTATTGCAGTGGATTTTTCATAAATTCATCATCGTGGCTATATTTTATGTTAAGAATTTTAGTTTTATGTTGATATTTGACGTTTTTTTCACATTTTTCATAAAAAAAAAAAATCAAAAATTGTCAAAGACACTATTTCCTTTAGAACTAAAAATGTTTACAGACACAGAAGTGACACAGAAAAACGTCTGCAACTAAGCAAGTCTATTTTGTATGTCAGAGCAATAAGGACAATAATATCCAGCAAAACATACAATTTGTTCATAACTTAAGAAATAATGATCCACAATTTTAAAGAGGACTTTATTATAGAAAATATCTTTTAAAATAAAAATTCAACAAAACTCACCTCTCATTGTATAAGAATATTGTTGTCAGTCTGTTTGGTCGTCTTAACTCTTATTTTTTCCTTTAACTTTTTATTTTATAAATTTTATTTTCTAACTCTTATATTTACTAATGGACGATTCTCCATTTATTAATAATTTCTCTTCATTTATAAAATTTGTATTTATTTATTTTTCAAATAAGTAAAGAAGAAATCAATAGTTTTACTGACGTTGTCTGCTACTTCAAATATGATATCCACAGCTGGTGATGCTCCTGCTGCATTTTCTACTCTATAAATATTTATTTTCATTGTTCCAATTATCGTCAATTATCAATGAATAAATTTTTTATTGTAGTGCTTTTCTTTGCGAATACTGAGTAATAATCTGAAAGAATACAAAATAATCATGTTAATAAGAATTGTATAAATAAAGATGATTAATTAATATTAAACTGTGAATTGACAATTAACATTATTTAATGAATCTAAATTAACATAAATAAATAATGAATAATAAAAAAGAATGAAATTGGTTAGGACACTAGGAAATACAAAGGATTGAAACGTTGTAGATGGTTTATGCATAACAGAACTATGAAGTTAAAGAAATTTAAAAATCAAAATTCAATTAAGAGAGAAAATTAAAATTAAATTAATTAATTAATTTAACTTTTTTATCTATGTGGTTTTGTGTTAGATAAATTAAAGGTTTAGCCAATTTTATAAACTTTTCTTACATTAATTATTACAATTAAAAGCTAAACAAGAATTTCCTTTTAAAAAAAAGAAGTAAATTCAAAAGAAAACGCTTATTAATTCCCCAGGTTTGTATAATTATATGTGGTGTCAAAACTACTTTTACCTACAAAAAAAAAAAATAATAATAACTTAATTAAATTTTAATTACCTACTTGAGTATGCATGCGTGTATATTTTAACAACAAACTACATATTTTGAACTTTTATAAACAAAAAACTTAACTAATAATAATAAAGCATTAAATAAGAAGAAACAGAGCTTTTGTATAATTCTGTTTAGTTATAATTAATAAGAAAAACAAAAAGACGAGCTACAAGTTTATATAGAGTGTCATACAATTTGTGGTACCATTCGAATCTTTAAAGTTAGACATGGAAGTTTTTAAAATCTTTTCTTGTTTTTTTTAGCGATGTATGCATAACAAAAATAAAAAATAAAATAAAATAAAAACAAGGATGGTATAAGCAAACATAAAAATAAAAACATTAACAAGAGCAACAGTAACAGGGAACATGACACGAAAGTAAGAGTAGAAAATAAACGATAATAACAATAACAGCATTTAGAAATTATGTTAGAAAAATAATTAAAAGTCTTATTAAATTCCCTTTAGAAAAAACAATTTTCTTCCAACGAAAAGCTTTTAAGTTGTAAAAATAAAAATAATAAGAAAAATGTTTCGAGGAAAAAAAAAAACAAAAACAATAACAAAAAGGGACACAATTCAACTCGAGTTGAAACTTAAAGTTTTGATAAAGAAATCAAATTTTAAAATAAAAGAAAATAAAGGAAATAATATCATCCATCCCATCATCATTGTAATAAAGAGAAAAAAAAGGTAAAGTAAAAAGAAAGCAACCAAACAAGAAGAGAAAAGAATTTTTTCAACCGTAGCATTTCTTTTTCTGCTTTCTGCTAGCTTAACGAAAAATACATGAAAAATAATCAAAAAAAAAAAAAATTGATAAAGGCACAGCGAATGAAATTAAAAACCACATTTTTTCATTTCTATTTAATCTTTTATTATCGTTCTCATCATCATCATCAACAACAGCAACAACAATGAAAAATAAAAGCATCAATATGATCAGGCTGCCAGATCTTAGAAATCTTATGCTTTCAGTGCTTTCATTTATTGTCTACTTTAAACATTTAAATAAGTTATATTCTCTAGTCTGTCGAACTGTGGAATGGGCCACGATTTAAGAAATCAGTCTCTTTAGAATCTTTCTTTTTTCTTCTCCAAAATTTATAATATTGTAATAACAAAACAAAAACAATTTACAAGCAAGTAGAAGAAATTCCATTTACTTAGTTTACAATACAAAAGCACAATCAACAGAATCGTTACTCACAACAACAAAATTACCAACATCAATTTTCCGCAAACAAAAAATGAAAAAAAAAAAAATAAATAAAATTAACGCCTTTCAATGGTTTTTATAACAAAAAAAAAAAGCACACAAAGCTTCTGCTTTTATTAAATAATAAAAATAAAAAGGAAATTTTGTTTTCTAAAGATTCACTCAAATGGAAGTAAAGAAGTTTTTTTTTTTCCTCAATATTTCTTACAGTATTTTTATCATTATCAAAACGAAAACAGTTTAATATTTTTGTGTTTTTTTTATTATTATTATTATTTTCCGTATTTTTAAGTACAAAAAAAAAGTTAAAGGTGAGTGATACGCGTTTACAACTGACAACGATAATTTTAATAAAATACAAATTTTTATTTATATTCTCGTTATGGTTTTACATGCACCATATCATTTTTTTCCCTCTATAGCCAATTTAAAAGGATATAATATATTTATATTTAAAAAAAGAAGACATTTTATGCATTTACAAGCTTAGAAGCTTTAGCCGTCAGTATTATTAGCAATGAGAAATAAACTATTGATTTGTAAAAAAAAAAGAAAAGCTTTACAAAAAATTGTATTTAATTAAATTTTTTTAGTAAAGAAAGTTTACTCAATGTATGCAGAAAATGTCATTAATTTATTTTGATCGTATTAAAAATTTATTGAATCTTTTGAAAATTTCAGGGTGACTACCTTTAAACCTTTATTGATTTCAATTTATGCTATTTATTAAGAAAAGTTTCATTTATTAGAATATCATTACAATATAAATAAGTACTGTACAGTTCGTATAGCATGATGCCGTCATTGATAAATGAAAAACCACATAATTTACAATCAAAAAGAGTAATTTTTTAAGGTTTATTTTCCTTTGTTAGGCAAATGGAAAGTATATAAGCAAAATTCAAAGTTGTTACTTAAACGTTACTATGTATGGCAAAAAAGTTGTTATCCTAAAAAAGTAACTTTTTTGTCGTTTTTTGAGAACCGAATTTATACTAAAAATCAAAGTAAATGAATGAATCTTAATAATAATATTAAACAATAATCATTTCATTGATAGAACAAATACTAATGCTGTACGTTATATAAAACAGGTGCTCAGACTGTTATCTTTTATCTGCTTTACCAGTAAAAAAAATAAACAATAAAAATTGTAAATTTAGTTAAGGTAAAATAAAAAAAATTCTCTCGTTAGTATGACAAAAAAGCTTTCTTTCAAGGTAAGATTTCACAAAAAAAAAGCACACATTTTTATTTAATTTTATTTATTTAAAAAATTTACTTCACATTTAAATTTATTGAAAAAAAGAAGCAAAAGCAAAAAAAAATGTGGGCAGTAAAAAGTAGGCTGATTATTGGAATATATAAAGAAATTTTATTAAAACTTTTTTTTTCCCTACCATATAACGAAGAAAAACAAAATACGCTGTGCAAACTCAGCAGAAATAATCTGTACAAGAAGCGAAACAGGAAAATATACCAAACCAAATGAAACATTTAGACTATTTTCCTTCTATAAATAAATGTAAATTTTAAGATGGAATAAGCTAATCTTCAGTACATAAGCAGCTGCTTCATCTAGTGACTTTTTCTTTTATTTTCATATTTGTATCGTTTATATTTTTTATTATTAACATAACCGAACCGATAATAATATTTATAATAATAAAAAAATACATAAATATAACAATCAAGACAGAGTTCTACGTAAAAAAATTAAAAAAAAAAAAAAAAAAAAAAAAAACAATTTTGTTTTGACAAATTCAGCAAATATTCGAGCCAAATTACACTTATTTTAGTTAGAATTATAAAATATTATTTCACAACAAGAGAATCAACAACGAGCTAAGAAAAACAACCCATAACCAACCAATCAGATGTAGAAAATCAGAGAGAAAAAGAAAAAGCTCGCAAATACGAAAAAAAAAAAAATTGCCAAATAAAAATACCCATGTTAGCAACACATTTAGGCAACAACTAAAAGAATAAAAACAAAATGTTCCACTTTTTTGTAATTTCTTATCATTGATATAGGGGTGGTGGTGAACAAGGTTAGTTTATTTAAATACCATTATGTGGGTGATGGTTCTTGTTTTCGGTAATATATACTCAATTTCTATATTTATTTAAAGCAGAAGACATAAAAAAAAATTAATAAAATTTGGTAAGTGCTTTAAAGCTACAATATGCTAACCAAAAATTTAATGTTTTAACAAGAAATAAAATTAAAAATATTTGGCAAAATATTGGATAAATAGAAATAATTAAAAGGTCTCTGAATTTTCATTACCAATAAAGAGACAAGAAAAAAATAACTCTGGATAAAAGCTATTAGGATAATAATATTGGTACTTTAGGTTAAATTTTGACCTCCTACATCACCTTGATAGCTGCTGATTAATTCATTTTCACTTAAATTTAATCAAAAAAAGAAAATAAGACAAAAAACAAATATCTGTAATCCTTAAAAATTTAAATAAAACCATTTATATTCAGTATTTTCTCTTCAATTTATCTCAAATATTACTTTACTGCTGTCAAAATAAAAATATAAATAAATAACGAAACAAAAAAAGAAGAAAATAGGAAAAGGTCAAAAGGTTAGGGGCAAACAACATTAAATATAAATCAACAGTACCTAAAAGTGACATAAAAAAAAATATAATAATAATAATTTAACCCGAAAAATATTCATAAAACACAAAAGTGTCTAAAATAAGACGTAAATTCATATATTTACCGAAAATAAAAAAAAAAGTATAATCAAATTGATTGCTTATAAAGGGATTTTACCAAATTATCATAAAGCTATAGATATAATTACGTAAAAAAGCTTTATCAAATGATTAAAAATTACAAAACAAATTTGTCATATTTGCAGCTTATGAAAGTACCATTTTTAACATGTAGCCTCGAGGCGACTAAAATTTGCTGCGTTTTTCATTAAAATAATGAATTTGTCTGCAGTAGGTATTACACAAAAGGGACAAAAGTATTTTTATCATAAAATACAATTCAAAAAATAGTTTATCTTTTTATGAAATAAACAAAATCCTTTTATGCTGGAATTTACGTGGAGTTCAGATAAAAAAAAAAAAAAAAAAACTATGTATATGCGAAAAATTTAATTTGAAAATATAAAAGAATTTCTTTGACAAATAAGTTTTTTACCATTCATTATTTGTTTTACTAAAAAACAACAGCGATTATAGGTATTTTATTTTGTGAACTTTGTGATTTGATCCGACTGCATGTATCGTAGCTTTCAATCGGTGTCCTATGGCTGACAATAGAAACTTTCGATATATCACATTGATACTGTACCCCTTAAATAATTCTTGAATTCTACAGATTTCAATAATTTGCTGAAAATTTCATTTTCACAATAATTGCATAATTAAGGAATGTAATGTATCTATGTGACTATTTTGGTATATATAACTTAGCATATAAATGCTTGAGAAATACATTTATATTATACCTGCTAAACGAATTTTTAAGACTGCTTCTAGAAAATTTTACACCATCATTTGGTATTTTTGTCTCAAGATGATACAGCTTGTTCGATATTTTATAAACCTCGTTATTAGTTGGAGTAATTTCGTAGTATGCAACTATGTATATATCAATACACCATATCTCCCTTTTATGCAAATGTCAAATAATTTCACAAATACAAAATTCTGTACTTCATTTTTGCGTTTCACACAAACAATTCGTAAAGCACTTTCTACAGTTAATTTGGCGGTAATATCAATACGTATCCTAAGCATAAATTTAATTTATTAAAAGTAAAACTAAAAAGGTCTGTAAAAGCGTATTTTAAAAAATAACTTAGCAAAGGATTAATAAAAATGCAGATGCAAAAGAAGTAAAAAAATACACTCCATGTATAAGAAGAAGAAAAAAAAAAAACAAAAAACATAACAGCATAACAAAATGCTTAAGAATTTTATATCCGATTTGTTCATTTAATTTTTATTTGTTGAACAAAATCTAAAGAAATTTAAGACTTACAAAATCAGCAGTACCAATAAGATCTAAAACTGGAAAATAAACAACGGCAATATAAATCAAATAATAAATAAAATGAAATTATAAAAAGCGATAGCATTACAAGTAAAAACATAAAAGAAATCTGTATCCGAGGAAAACAGATGTTTTGTTTTATTTTATCTTTATAGATTTTTTATTTTTATTTTAAATTTAAAGTGAAAATTATACGAAGTTCTTTAATAATTTATTACTCATTTTGTTATTTATAAAACCTTTTTGCATTATTAAAAAAAAAAATTCCAAAAGACAAAGTAAAAAATAAGAAGGAGGTAAATCTCATCTTAATCTGCATATAAAAAAAGAATAAACTAATCAATTAATTAAGGAAAGCTCATTAAGAAAAACATATCTGCAAGATAAATCTGAAGCACACCTTTAATTTCTCTTCATTGCTGTAAAAACGTTGAGTTTAATCAAAAAGAAAAAAAAAGGTAAAAAATTCTTTAACAAAAAAAAAAAAAAAAAAAAAATTGCTAAAAACAAGTATTGAGATGAGAAGGAAAATTTAATTTAATAAAAACAAATGGCAGTTAATCCGTGGCTTAATTAAGTCAATTATAATTAAAACTACAAGAAAAAAATCATAACTAAGTAAGATTAATGTGAATTGTTTAAAAGAAAACAGTGAAACAAAAAAAATAAAAATACTTTTACCACCCCTTAGTGAAATTGATAAGATAGGGTAGTTGGCACTTAACAAGCACAGAAAAATAAAACGCCTGTTGCCATGTAACACTACACCACGCTACAGTGTAATACAGAACAGAGCAAAGGATAAATAAAAATTATTGAAATATATTTCATAAGCAATAAGAGTTAAATTTCAGTGACCAAAGCTTTGTATTTTTTTTTTTTTTTTTTTTTTTAACTTTCCATTTAACATATAAATATGACAATAATAAAATAAATTCAATTTTGAAGTAAATTCTTTATCTTCTTAAAGGATTCAATATAAGAAAGAATTTTTTCGATTATTTTCTTTAATCGGTTTTATCTACTACACTAGAAGGTATTTATAAATCTTTATAGGCCTGTTGGTAAATTTATTACATTTTTTTTTCATAATCTTATTTTTATTTACCTTAAAAAAGGAAAATGTTTAATCTAATAACAAAATTGAGTTTAATGGTATTAATATAAATACTACAAAACTGTAATTTTGAGTGAGTTTTGAATTAAAAAACAAAAAAATAATAAAAAGAAACACGAAAAGCTTCGCAAAACTAAATAATCTCTAAAATTCTATTTATACTCAGTATTTATTCTGTTTTTATAAAATTTCATTTATACAATAGTTATAGTTTTAAATAAAACAAAATAAAAAGCAACAAACCATTTAGCAAAAAAAAAAAAAAAGAAAAAAATCATGTAAATAGAAGAATCTCAAATATAAAAGCATCCAAAAACAACTATATACGGTCAGTAAAGCATATATAGGAAATTTAATGAATAAAATACAAAAACCAACAACAGAAGGTGCATAAAAAGTAAAAACACAATTGAAGTAGAAAAACATTACGCATCAATAATTTTTTATTAAATCGGCGAAAAAGCTTTAAAACATAGCATAAGTTAAAAATCAAAATAAACAAATACTCTTGCTATTAAATGTGTATAAATAATGATAGGAAAGCCATAAGCTTTTGTAATTTAAATATTTTTTTTATATAGAAAAAAATAAAATTGATTTCACTTTTACAAACAAAATCCATTATTAGATAAATACTTATTAGGATTTATATTGATTAAAGCTTACTTTTATGTTCTGTAATGCAGTTAAAAAGTTCACGTACATATATAATATTACTTAAAAATTTTATTTATTTTAAAGCAAAAGTATCAACATTTATTAATTTATTGGGTTAAGCTGTAAAATACAGTACAATAAACAGAGAATTATCGTTAATAACTTTAACCACCCGATCCATAGCCAACAAATTTTAATGTAAACAAATAATAACAGCAACAGCTTTAATAAATATTTAACTATTGCGTTAGAGTGGATTTATTTTAAAAAAGAAAATAACCATTAAAACCATTCTTTTATTTTCGTTTAAATCCATTAAGCTATAAATTTTAATTTCTAAAGCAAGAAAATATTTGTAATTTACATAACCAAGCTTTAACTATACTAAAAAATCATCTAAATTATTAATTTTTTATTAACATTTTCCTTGTAGAATAGAAATTATTCGCATGTTTTTAGTTATAAAAAAAAAAAATTATAATCGTGTAGCAAAGTGTTTTTTCAAAAAACAAAAAAAAAAAAAATATGACAACACCGACCAGAACAACACCAGGAAAAGCACAGCGGATTCGATTTTAAAGTTAAATAAAAAAACAAGAAATTTATTGAATAACTTTTTTGGATAAGAAAAGCAAAAACGAAAAGAAGCAAACAATCCATAGGAAACACTGTAGCGGAAACCAAAACAGTAAACAAAATTAATTCAACAAAAAAAAAAAAAAACGAAACAAGTAAAGAGAACTTTAAACTTTTTAATAGCAAAGTTTGCTCTCCATTAATTTTCGGTAAACGAATTTTTTTTTATTTTTTTTTTCGGTTTTCCTTTGCTTTTTGTTATTTAAACTTTTTTACTTCAAAAGATAGATACAAATTTAATTAATAAAATTTATGATTAATTGTTAAAACAATTGTTCAGCAAATTAATAAACATTTTTTATTTATTTCTATTACAACTTTGTGCTTAATTTTATTTTCTCTCGGTATTTATTTCTTAAAATACTTTAAAGCGGGTAGATAATTAATCGAACTATTTAAAGTATTAGTAATAGTATTCTAAGAAATAAAATATAAAATTATTGTGAGCTTGACTTTTAAATAATTGATAAAATATTAATCATAACCGATTATAAAGAAAAGCGAATTTTTATTTACACCTGAGAATCAAATTAAAAAACAAAAACTTTTATCAATGTTTGTCGTACAGCAATTATAATAAATTAAAAAATAAAGTTAAAAAAAAAACTGCCAGAAGTTAGGCGTAAGAGACTCTACGGAATAAGGCGTAAAACCACTAAGGAATTGGGAGTATATATACAATAATTATCAACAATTTCTGACAAACTACTCCAATAAATTTATAGACGCTGCATTTATTATTAAGCATAGATTTCGCAACTACGAGACAATTCAATTTTATCAACAAATAAAATAAATCAATTTCTCACTCTTTACATGCTTTCTGATCAACTTTTTTTATACAATATATACCTGAGAAAAAAAATTAATTCCTATATAAATAACTAGCTAATACAAAACATAAATTCTAAGGTCAGATATGTTCATATAAATGCAAGAGCTTAAGAAATGCGAATGGTAATTTAGAAACTTATATGTTAATTGACGTTATGAATGAAAGTGGAGAGAGGTTTTGCAGACAATTGAAACTATATTCATACAACTACGTAGATTCTGGCAATGTGACGAAAATTCATATAAATACTCATTTAAGAAAACCGTTCACACAAGAAAATATTAAGCTGCCAAAAAAGTAATTGAAAAAGACATTTGAACCGTAAAAATAAATCTTAATATTGTAAATATTAATATACAGCAAAGTAGTTATTATCTCTTTATTTATAATTAATTAATGTAATACATTTTCTCATGACTCCTACATTATAAAGTGGACCAGTAACATAATTTTTTTGCCAAACCTCTTATCTTAAGATTATAAAGCACACTCTGGAGAGCTAAATAAAGGAGCTTAATATAAAAAAATATATATATCAAGGGAACGTAAACTGCTTATTTAAGGCGTATTTTAATAAGCTAAATCCTACAAAATTTAAGTATGGTCACTTAAAGTTAATCGTCAATAAATATAAATTAAATTTGATTAATGCTTAAAGAAAGTTAAGAATCTGATGAAAGAAGCAAAATTTTATGCAAAATATTATTAAGATTAAAAAATAAATAAACAGCTCACAGCTCTTCTATGTAATATTTCCAAAATATAAACTGAATTACATTTATTGCAAATCAAAGGGGTTTCTTATGATTTTTATACCACATCTCTTTGTTGTTTTCATATTCATTTCTGTTTGAGAATTTCTACTGCAAAACATTGCAGTGTGATAAATGGATGTTTGTAAGCTATTTACGTAATATAATAAGCACTAGTAAAGCTTCATGATTTCATCAAGAGGTTTGGCAGTGTAGCCAAATGTCGTTAGCTTACCGTATGGTTAGCCTGATCTGCCAGATTACCGAAAGGGTGTATATACTCATCTCGTTGGTTTCTATTTATTGTATATTCACAATTCTTCAAAGTCAATGGTTTTATTCTTCAGTACTTCTCTACAATGACAAATCTATAAAGATTATTAATTTAATAACCAAAATCTTCTTGAGAGTTCTTGGCAACCGCAAATTGAAACGAATTTTAAGCCGGCAAAATATTAAAGAAAATGTACACTTGTAAAAAGTAACAGATTACAAAAAAGTAAATTTAATAATTAAAGATTATTATATTATTCACACCCAAAGGAAATGAGGCAAAAATATTGGTAGAATGCTATGAGGATGCTCTAAAAATACGTAAGACCAAGTATAGTCTGTTCCTCAGTATATCTAAGACATATCGAGAAAGCGTAAACAGGAGTGACACTGTATATGCTCCCATGAATCTATAATGATGATTATGATAATTTATGCGGAAAGATTAATGAAAAGTTCAATCATTATTACTTTTCTTCTATTTTTTTTTAATTTTAACATTGTTGTATCTGTATAATCCCCTAAACGTTTCTATAAGAATATGAAATTAAAAAAAAATATATATAATAAGAATGAAATTTGTTTTTGCTTAATTTCCTTTTATTCATGCTATTAAAAAAAAAAAACAAAAAAAAAGTGAAAGTTTGGCTACGCTTCATTTCCATTAAACTTTTCAGGAAACTTATAGACAAAAGTCATCTGGCTAAATATAAAAACTACAGTCTCTAATGAGATGACTCTTTCTTATTTTCGTTTTATATATTCTTTATGTTCTTTTTGAAGAAAAACACAAAGAACTGATTTACCAGAAAAAAAAGGAAGAAGATTTCCATTAGAAATATTCTTTTTACACAAAAGCAAAATTAACGGAAACAACAGGGGGTAAAAATAAAAAAAGTTGCTAAAAATCGGATCTTAAGACAAAGAAACGAAACGAAAATAAAGGGTAATAACAAAAAATTAAACTAAAAGCGATAATTTTTAGTTCATTATTTTCTATAGACATTTTTCGGGACAAAAATTAATTAGGAAAGATGAAAACTTCGAAGCAAACAGTGGTTAATAACTGTATATTACAGTATTCATATATCCAATGCTTTTATCCGTGCTTTTATTTTGGAATAAAAAAAAAAGAATTAAACGGAACAGCAGTTTAATAAAAAAAAAAAAAAAAAAAAGAAGAAGCAAATTAAAAATGTGGAGAATTATATAATTATAATGAATAAAAACGTAACAATGGAGCTTGATTTTTCTACAAGAAATAACCGTTTTATAGGTACTCAGTTTGCACTATATAATAATAATAATAATAATGGAAAATAAAAGACTAGAAAAGAGAAGCACAGAAACAATAATAGTCACGTTTTGAAAGTACTAGAAAGGAGCTTTGCGTTAATTTTTTTTTTTTTAAAAGCTTAACAATAAAACTGAAACTATTAATTAAAAAAAATAATAATTATTATAATAACAGAGCACGCATCGTCCTTGACCAATATTTTAAAGGGTTTTTATTTTTTTTACTTAACAATGATTACAAACAATGATAATGTTAATGAGCATTTATGTATTATCCTAGTTAAAATTAATTAGCTAAGCAATAAGCATTGTTATTTTTTTTATATTGCCAATAATTGACGCTTTTGTTTCGTTTTAATTTTTTTCTTTTAGCTGCATCATAGAAATGCAAATTGTACTTAAAATAATAAAAAAAAAAAATCAATTCACCTTGAGTATTAACTGATTAATTAATTTTTTTTTTTTTTTTTTTTTCGTTTCATAAAATTAATCAAAAAAAAAATTTTTTTTTCTACAAAAAACAATAAATTTATTTATAAATTAAATAATCTGGGCGCAGGGATTTAACAAAATTAATGATTATATAAATTAACAAAAAAAATATACATATTTTATTTATTTATTTTATTTTATTTATTTACATAATCCGTGACACAAAAGAAATTAATTATAATGACTCAAGTGACAAGGAACGAGATAACGGAAAATCAAAATGATAAGCCCTGAAAAAATATTTTAACACGAGCGTGAATCAAGCTACAATTTTTAATCCTAATAAAAAAAAAAATTTTTCCGTTGTTTTACTACTACGAATATAATAATATTATTATAATATTATATTATTATTACATTTCTGGTTATTTTTTTATTTGAAAATGTGTTACCATAGTCTGTTTTATCTCAAAGTGCATACTCAAAATTAAATTCCTTCCTGTATTAATCTGTATTTATCGATTTTGCATTAAATTTGAAATTGCTCAATTTTTTATTCTTATTAAAAAAAAATACCCTCATTAATCTTCTTATCTTTATAAATATTTTATTTGAAGAAATATTAACTAAACAAAAAAAAAAAGTCAATAAAAAAAAAGGAAAATCATCACCCAAGCGCAAATAAACTTATCCAGTCGCATTAAAAGCAACAACAACAACAACAACAACAAATGTTAACCCAATTTTAACACAAAATTAAGTTTATAAATATAATAATAATAATAAATCACCCTGTAGTATTAATAAAAAATTGAATATAATCTATCAAGGGAAAGAACAAAAAAAAAAAAATGTTATGAATTAATAAATAGTGATAAAGCTGGAACGACAAAAACAGCAAAAAACCAGTGAAGCTTAGAATACAGATGAATTATTTGGGAAATGTTTAAAGCGTGTTAAGGAAATTGCAAAAAAACAAAACGAGAAAATATATATTTTAATCAATGGAAACTAAAATAAAACAGAAACCGGGCAACAAACAGAGAATATCAAGAAAAACAAAGAGAAAATAGAAGAGCTACACCATCAAACAATTTTTGTACCCTGCTAAACTTCGATCAATAATTCAAAATCAACTTTTATGCTTTTTTAATGTCGTAAAATTTATAAAATAAAAACATTCCGTACACATAGATTCACTATAAAAACTTTCATTGATGTATTTCAAGAGGAAGAAGAAAATTACACAAACACGAAATTGAAAAAAAAAAAAAAAAAAAAAAAAAAGAAACTGAAAAAGCTCATAAACGAATTGAAATGCCGTCTGAAAAGTAATATTTTGAAAACCCATCAAATATTGTTTTTACCTAGATTTATATTATTCATTAGTTAACAATCATTAGACCTTATATTTTATGCATAATATTAATCTATAAGTTCTATAGTTCTAAAAAATGTCTAAAAATTCCTAGAAAATTTAGTTAGTTCAGCATATAAAATGAAATTGCAACACAGAAAAAAAATTATTATATAAAAACATTAAAAATTAAAATCATATTAAAAAATATAGAGAATTATACCGGAAAACATGATATATCCGAGTCATTTCATAATTATATAAACTCGACCCACACAATGTTAAACTTAAACATTTAGTAATAATAAAATTAATTACGCAAACGAAATGGTTTTTTTTTTTCGTTTGTTTGATTTTAATTAAAAAACATTATCGTAAAAAAATATTTTAAATTCACACACACATAGACATTAATATAATAAAATTAAATTAATGTTTCATTAAAATATAGGTGATGTTGCTATCAAACATAAAGTATTCAAAACATAAAACAAATAAAAACTAATCAATTCTTACAGCTTATTGCTACATAGGTAAATAATGATTGAATGGAGTTTTTTTTTTTTTTTTTATCCTACCCTACTCTATCTACATTTATTTAATTTATACATTTTATCTACATTTTATTAAAAAAAAAAGTTCTTTTGAAGGAAATTTATAGAGGCTGCAAATCTAGAACAGTATAGACCAGAAACTTGTTAATGAATATTATTATTACAAATTTTGCTCGATAAACACCTTTATATAAAATATTTCAGTCAAAACATATTAATTATATTTTTTATAAATTAAATGTGACAAAAAATGTCAGTTACATAGTGTCAAAAAGTAAAAATTGCTTTGTAATCAAATTTATCAATAAAAACGTTAAAACTTACAAAAGGAATACATCTAGTGTCAAATCTTATTCAACATTCTGGCTGCTGTATTGTAATTCACTTTGTTACATAAAAGAAAAATATAATAAAAATAACAAACAAATGTCAAGCCACGTTTATTGTTTTCTTTTTCTCCATGTTTATAAAACAATAATAATAATAATAATAATTAATTGTTTTCTGTTTTATAATCAAGGTTTAAATAAAAAAAAAAAAAATCAAACTAAAATACATAAAACATATAAAAATATAAAAAAAACATCAATAAAAAAATTTGTTTTTTTTTTTAATTTATATAATTGACATTGCTTGTAATGACTTGTATTGTTTATAATTATGTTTATAATATCAATGTTGAATGTAGATTTGGTTTAATTGGGATACATCGAGACCGGACTACTATGGTACCAATTAAATGGCTGTCCTAATAATATCTGTTGTGAATCAGCAAAAAATTTTAAAATGCCTAATAAAAAACCGTTTTCAATGAAATAACAGAGAGAAAAAAAAATCTGCACTTATCGCTACAATGATTGTTGACAGATTGTTGCTTTTTTTATTTATAGCCTCAGTATGCATCCTATATCCTCAGTACATGACAAATTAGACATTTGATGCTAAAATACCAGATATTTTATTTTTTTCTCGTTGTAATATTCAATCAAATTCGAACAGCTACTGTTCTGCTAAAGTTGCATCATTTATTCAAATTTTTTGTTTATAGATATTTTACACAAACTAATACAATGTAAACATTATGGGTTATGTTAATAAAACATAATTCTATTAAATCACTTCAAATAAATTAAAGATCATGTATTGAAATTAAGTTCTAAGTAACTAAGGTCAAATAATAATCATAAATTCCTTAGAAATTATACGTAAGTAAAATTAAACGTAGAAAATGTATGTAAACAATTTCTCATTTTATAATTATTAATCATTTTCTACATACAACAATTATAAAGCTAGTTAATTTAATTAAACAACTATTTGAATCACCCTATGAATTCAATACAATCAAAAACGAAAGACAAATTAAAAAAAAAATGAAACAAATCATTAATAATAAAATAATTTTAGAATTTGATTTTTAATTAAATTTAATTATTTTTTTTTTTTTTTTTGGCTTTATTTTCATTCTTCATTTGATTATTTAATTATTTTTTTTTATATAAAACATGCATATATAAGATATGACAATAGCTAACTAAAACACATCCATATATAATTTTAGTATATATAATTAATGAAAACTTTATTATTTAATTAGAATGTTTTATTCAGAATGTAACAAGTTTATACAAAAACAATAAATAAATTCTACAATACCAATGCAACGAAATCAATAATGTATTAAATTTTCTTTCTTTTTTTTTTTTTTTAACTAATCATTAATAAAAGTAATTAATTGAGAGATTGAAGATACTAAGGAATTATTTATTTATTATTTTTTATATATAAATATGCCGTTAATTTTTTTATAATCAGTCAATAAACAGTTATTTATAATAAATAAAACAATTAAAAAAAAAATTAGCACAATCAGCAACAACCTTGATTATAGAAAGAAGAACAAATTAGAAAGAAAATAACGCAAAATATTTAAGAAATGCTAAATATTCAATTAATTATGTCAATAATGTATACAGTTGAAAACAATGTTGCATTCGTTTGACTAAAATATAATTAAATATTATTCACATCTTACAAGAATAAAACATAAGTTAGATGTTACTCTAAGATAAATCTCTGCTTTATAAAATCTTCCTCCTCAACACACTCTTTGTACACATTGATAATTTTAAAATCTGTTTCATCACGATGGTAAGCTATGTGAAAAACGATTGGAGTGAAAAAAGCCAGTACCAGGTTCGACATTACTAGACATTACAACTTTTCTGGCAGGAACTTTAAACTGTAGCCTCAGCTTTAATTTTGAATAAGAATTAGACTAAATTAGAACTAAAACGCAAACTTCAGCCACTTACACGAATACAATAATATCTTTCACCTTTATACTCACTGATTTTTATTAATAATTAAATCATTTTTTTGTTTAATTATTAATTAATAAAATTGTTTAAGTTCACTCGTTGACTCGTTCAACGTTGACTCATCATCAGTAATGTCAATAGCAAATAATTTTTTTTTTTAAAACAGAGATAAAAACGTATTTAAAACATAAAACATCTAAAATTTAGGTTTCAAAATAATGATGGCATCATTCTGAGGCTATTGAACCTCTACAACATGGTCTGAACCATGTAAATCATCTAATGGAATTGGGATTACAAAATATAACTCTGACTTTAATTAGCCTTAATAGGTATCATATGCGATGCGATAAAATAACTTTCCTCAATGGAGTATAAAATCCCCAAACAATATCTGGAAGAAAACTCCTATTACACCTCACTGCAAGGTCCATTTACAAATAGCACGTAAGACAAAACCAACCAATGAAAACTTTAATGAAAAAACAACTTAAGTAAGCTTAATATATGTATACTGAATTTATCAGCCTTTCAAGCAGGCCAATTCGCCATTTATTATAAAAGAATTTTAATTTCCTCGAATGTAAGAACAAAACCATTTTTCGGAACAAACGCATAAAGCATAATTCGCCATTTATTTATAAAGAAAAATTAAGAAATTAAGAAGAATATACGAAGAACAATTGAGTGTTAATATTCACGTTAAGATTTTCATTTTTCATCTATTTTTTTTTTTTTTTTATTATTTATTATAACGATAATGTTCAATAAGGAATTTTACCGTTTATTTATTTATCTTTTACCATAGGAGTACAAAAAAAAAAGAAAAAGAAAAAAAATCTATACGTACTGAAAAAGCTATAAAAACTACACAGAAGAAGAAGAAAATAAAGTCATAAAAATTCCTTAAATGATGCTTTAATCGAAATTAGAGATTAACGAAAGAATTTAAAAATATATTTTCGTTCCATTAGTGATAAAAGGGTAATAAAAAATAGACAAAAAAAAAGCTCCTAAAGCTTAATCAGTTAAGCACATAAAAAAATATAAGAAAGGTGATTGAACCGTGGCGAATATTAATAAAAGAAAGAAAAAAACCACAAAAAACATTTTAAAATAATAATAATAATAAAAGCTTCATCTAACGGTTTCTACACAATTTTAATTGTACTTCCCTGTTACTGTTGTATACAGTACGTAGTAGGAATTAAATGTTGAAACATAATATTCGTATATAACAGCAAAGGTTAAGCATTTTTAATTAGCATTATTAAATAATACAAAACAAGTTTCGCTAGAAGATGCTATATATGATTGATAATTTTTAATTTCTATTTTGACAACAAAGTGACTGTTTAAGTTTACAATTAATTTAATAAAATAATTTTTACTGTTTATTATCGTCAGATGTTATTCTAGTGAAAGTTTTTTTTTTATTTTTCTTAATTATTAATAATTCAATTTTGTTTATTTATTTCGTTCTCTTTTTTTTATTTATATATATATATATACACTAAACGATTATAAATCTAATAAAATACAGAATTTCATTTAATTATAGGGCCGTTTTGTTTTGGTTTTTAATTAACGTTTCAATGGGAAAAAAAAAAATAAAAATATTTTTTTTTCGTAAAATTTAATAAATAAATATTTTGTAAATGTTAACTTATTAATCATATAAATAAAAAATAAAAAAATTATAACCAGAAGAAACATACACACACACACACACATATTTAATAAATATAAAATTTCGTTAATATTTAATAACAATAAAAATAATAATAATAATAATAATAATAATTTATCATGTTGAAATATGAAATAATAATAATATAAAGAAAAAAATGTTCAAAAATAATTTTAAATTAAATTAAATTTAATTAAATTAACAATAATAACACTAGCAATAGCAATAGCACAAAAAGTAGCAACAAACATAAATGGCAGAAGCTTTATTTATACAGTGTATTTATCCGTTATTATTAAACATATAAATTTATGGAATTTATTTATTTATAAGTTCATTTTATTATTAATATTAAACTGTTTATATAATTTAAGTTAAATTCTATTTTTCCTTTTTTTTATTAAAATATTATCAATATATTGTTATAATAATACAAATAAAAACGTAAACATGCAATACGTAATGAATAATTACGCTAAAACAATAATAAATCAAATAATTGTATGCAATTTAACGCGTTTAAATGTGCGCAACTAAATACAGTTTAATTTAAAAAAAAAAAAAAAAAAACAGTAAAAAGCGAATAAATGTTTAAACATAACACTATAGCTAAAGAAAATAATAATTATAATGACATGCGCGAAGTATTTAAATATAATAATATCGTTTTGTAATAACAATTTTTTATCAAAAGAACAATTTTCAATGTTTGTGGTGTTTGCATTATGTATTATTTATTGAAATAAAATCAAAAGGTAAATTCCATCAGAACTCTATTCAGCAGTTTCAACTAACTATGATATGAATACATAATTTTTTTATTATTTCGTTTTTATTTTAGTTTAAAAACAAAACAATATAAAATATCATACGTTGGCCATGATTTTAAAACGTCATCAATACATTTAATGAAAACAAAAATGGCCACAATAAATGTCACATAAAGTCAACAATTAATTAAAATACATTTTTTTTCGTCTTTTGTACAATTTTCTTTTCCATAAATTATTTTATATAAAAAATAAAAAAAATCAGTATAAAAAGTTTGATTTCTTATGAAATATATTTGTTGGTTTTTGTGAATATTTTAGATGCATATGTTGATAAAAAAAAAGTTAATCAATGAAAAATATGGTTTAACTAATAATAAAGCATGAATAAAAAAAAACTGTGAGTACTTTAAAAGAAAATAAATCACATATATATGTGAAAAAGCATAAAAAAAAAATATTAAACAAATACAGTAACGTTTATCACTATATATATTATAATATTTTTAAAAAATAAGTGCATATTACATGCGCAGTTGAAACGATATTGACTATTGAGTTAAAAGTGTTAAATGCAGAATTTTGTAGCATACAACCTTTACCGAAAACAGTGAAAATATTTAAAATAATTAATAAAATTAATTTTATATTTAGTTCACTTATTATCATGATCGAAAAAAAAATAAAATCAAGAATAAATTATGATTTTATGCTAAATTAAGCAAGAAATTGAGTGTGAAATTTTATTTAATTGAATTAAATTATTATATATATATATATTTTTTTTTTAAATTGTTTATATTTTTTAAGTGACATTATGACAAATTGTTATTAATAATAAATAAATGTTTGAATTGTTTTTGTAGGCTAAATACATTTATTTCCATGTTTGATTTATATGTAAAAATTGAATTAAAACATTGAAAATACCATTTATTACTAAAAACATTAAAATTTAAACCTTTAGCGCATGTCACATGCGTAATTAATTATATATTAGATTAAAGTAATGTGTAAATGCCACGGAATAATTACTTTTTAATTAATTTGTCTTTATCAATTACGTATTTGTGACTTTCGCTCGATACATTATTGAATTTTATTATCTGAAAATAGGCGACCATATCAAGGGTTTTGCAATTGGATTTTTTTTTTATATCGATACGGTCTATTTAAACGACATGGTCTATATGGCAGATTGAATAATATGCTCAAATTTCTGCAAGGGACAATATGTTTTATTTTATTGTTTTTATATAAAATTTTTACATGAAAACATTGGCTTAATGTCGAATTATATGTTAATAAAACATTAAAAATCGAAATACAAAACTTTAAAGTCATAAAAATTCGCGTGTTGCAAGTTTTTTTTTTTTTTTTTGTTGTTTTTATATAACTTTTCTTTTCTTCCTGTCCTCTCCTATGCAATTATTATTTTTTTATATGAAAAGTGAAATTCATAACTTCTTAATATTGTTTCGATTTTATTAAATGCGGATTAAAGTTTTTTTTTTGTTTTATTATTATAAAATAAAATGTGCAAAATACATTCATATCACTTGAGTGTATTAAAAGAAGGTAAGACAGAGGTTAATGAAAACGAACAACATCGCTGACGACACACATATTCATAAATAAATAATAAATTCATTATTAACCAAGCATATTTGTTTTTTTTTTTTGTAAATAATTTATTATTTCACCGTGCATCTGTGTATTTAACTTATTTAAAGTAAAAAAAAAAAAAAAAAACAAAATACAAATAGGTAAATTGTGTATCAATTAGAAACTTTAACAGAAAATAAAATAAAATTATATTGAGCTTTCACATTTGCGGATTGCTTTTTTTTTTTTTTTTTTTTTTCTTTGCTTCTTTTTAATTTTTTATTATGTGGTTTCTTAAATAATTAATAGGTATAAGCAACCTGTATCTTCTTATACTGTATTTCTGATGGTTATTATTTTAATTCGATGGTTAATTGTTGTTGTTTGTCATGCTTATTATATTTTACACGATTAAAAAAGTCTTAAAACTAATGTGACGTCATAATTATTGTGGCTATCGTGTTTTGTATAATTTGTTGACGGGCGTATAATTCTCATTCCGATAAAATAGGTAATCTTTTGTCTAACATATAAAGTATTCAAACATTATTTAAATAAAAATGTTTTTTGAAATGCTGAAATGTTTAACCAAAGATGTGTTTGTAAATGGAAGTCTCTGAGAAAGTTTTGGATTTTTTCCGTTGCTTTGGTATTGGACAAAAGTTTTTCCTCCATATTACCCTAAATGATAAAATCACTAATGAAGTACAAACTAAGGTAATTAATAAAAAAAAAATTTCACTCATATTGAAAATAAAATGTGCTGCTACTAATTGGACATATTATTCCTATGTTATTTGTGAAAATATTTTTAAAAACAAAATATTATCTCAATAATATTGGAGTATCTAAAACTGTTAAGGAGTACACAAAAAAAAAAAAATGATGAAGAAATAAAGACCAAGTGAAAGAAATACGCCTAGTGCCTAATATTAAAACTTTATGACACGTGTTTTGCCATAATATTGCTACAGAAGCTCAATTATTATTTTGGAAAAAGAAATTTAACAGCAACAACAAATAATGAAGTGGAGTTACTACTACCTCTTAGATCCACTTGTTTTGATAATAGAGATTAAAGTGTACGTTTTTTTTTTAAAGAAATTAATCTATTTTCAAATAAATATATTTTATTACAGTAAAACATAAATATTGATACAATAAGAAAAAAACAAAATTTGATAAGAAAATTGTAAATAAATTAAATTAAATTAATTTATTATTTTTCATAATTACTATTAAATAAACAAAATTATATAAATAAAGAAGCTAAAAAGCTATGTGTTATACTGTGTCGTCACTCATTTCCGACAAACGTCCATTTCTTATCAATAACAGAATTACATCAAATACCAAAAACAAAAAAAAAAAAAAAAAAAAACCCCATGTAAAAGATGACGAAGAAACGGTTAAAATTAAAATTTAATTAATGTATGAAAGTGATTCGCGCGATATATTATCAATCTATATGAATTAAGTTTAATTTATTTACTTACAAAACAACCAGAATTAAGTGTATTGTTTAACTTTAATTTACTTAATTAAACATAAATAAGTGTGTTTATATTGAAAGAATAAATAATACACACAAATACATACAAATACATTGATGCGCTACTGAAATAAAAATAAAAATCCTTATCTCGGTTGTTTAATTTTTTTGTTTTTTCTGTTTTTTTTTTTTTTTTTTTTACATTAAAAATATAAACAAGCATGCTTTCAAGTTCAATAATGTTTTTAATAATTTATAATTAAATTTTAATTAATTTTCAATGATTTAATAAAATTACACAAAATGATTGATTATATCTAATTAATCACATTTATTTGATAGTAATAAAAAAAAAAATTAACTTCAAAATGCTTGTATTACAAAAACACACATTTATTTATTTATACACAAAAAAAAAAAATTAAATAATAAATAAATAAACAAATAAATTCGCAAAATAGTTTACTAGGTGTAATTAGTGTGACATTTCGCCTTCTATGATAAATTTATATCGTGTTTATCGAATGCTCTTTAATATAAATAAAAACGATTTTAATGAAATTTAAATGTTAAACGTGCTATATAAACGGTTCAATTTCAGAACGTGATTAAAGTGAATTTATCTTTTCAAACACTTGATTATTAAGTTGTGGTTGGCATCCTAAAATGATCAATATCGATACAACGTATTCGACATCTATTACGGAAATAAGACCAAAGTAGCTTATTTTTTTGACACGATTCATATAATTGATGAACTTTCAATCGAAAACAATTATTCAGCATAAAAACTATTTCATAAAATGAACTTTTTCACGTAAAAAAAAATGAGTTAAAAAATTAAATTAAGTAAACACACGGTAAGCGATTGTAATCTATGAAATAAAATCATGTGGGCAACATCAAGGTTTATTAATGAATTGCATATACCACCATTTACACGCCTTTTGAGTTAAAATAAAACATTAATGAAGCCAATTTAATACCAAGACTAGACTTTATTAAATCCCCCCCGTCGTTATGAATAGACGAATATTTGTGTGAAAATCAATTAACTTCTGTTTCCAATCAAATTCTTTATAGAAAAAGCTTAACTCGATTAAAATCGATAACAAATCGAAGCATATGACTCTTTTTCTTTTTTTTTTTTTTTTTTTGGTTTTGATAAAATCTGACAAATGACTAATTCATTACAATGATAAGAATATTACTACATCAAATTGTAATGATGACAGGTAGTCAGTGCTGATAGCGATAGACAAACACAAAAATATTCACAACAGAAAACGTTTTGTTAAAACAAAACGAGGTACCGGCAAAATGTTACATAAAAAAAATAGAAGAAAAAAAAAAAACATTAAAAGACAAAGATGAAGAAAATGTTTAAATAAATAAAAATTTTGATTGTCATTCAATTCTCGTTTCCCTTTTCAAATAGCATAAATAAGAAAAAATAAGAAAAATAATAAAATAAAAAAGAATTGAATAAAAAGTAAAATAATCAAATTTGTCACATCTGCTATCGTTTGATAACCAGACACCAGAGTAAGCACCAAAGATTTATTTACTTTATTTTTCCGTATTATGATTCTTCCGGAATGAATTTAATTTTCTAACGCGAATCTAACAGGAATACCACCCACCTATAATATGCGGTACTATCATCAAACCCTATCAATGCATTTATATAAAATTGAATATTACTGGAGCTTTTGCTATTATTGCGTGATGGGTTGAGTTATTTTTATTTTTTTTTAGTTTTAAAGTCTACGAAATGTCACATAATTTCTATTTAGAATATTTAGAACTTGAACAAAAAAAAAAAAAAAACGAAAATTATTTAACAAGTTTATTGCAGCCTTTAACAGTGAAAAACATTAAAAAAAAAAAAAAAAAATACATTTACAGTGTTTTTTTTTTTAATAATTAAATTGACATTTGAATAGTTTGCAGACATTTTCCTTTTTGTTTTTTTTTTTCTATTTAATTATTATTTATTCTGTTATAAGGGAAACAAGGAGTTGTTTTGTTTTGTTTTTTTTTTTTCGTTATTTGTTTATTTTTAAATCGATAAATGTACCAGCTTAGTTTGTGTTTTAATAAAAATTAACAAATACTACTTAATAATTTATACGTTTTTTTTATATATTTAAAATCTCAATTAATTGCTTTTTCTATGTTTATTTAATAAAAAAAAAAAAAATCACATTATGGCAAAAAAAAAAAAAGAAGAAAAAATTTAAATTAAATAGAAAATCTGTGGAAAAACTAACCTCATTTTTGTCTATGTTTTCATTTTTTATTTTTATGAATTTTCCTTCAGCATTGATGCATACTTCTTTCACGTTTTTTTCTATTACCATTTATTATTTATTCATTAAATTCACATTATTTAATTAAGAAACATGATATTATAGTAATTAAACCACAAAAACAAATAATAATAAACAAATTAAGAAAAATAATAATAAAAAAAAAAAAAAAAAAATTACACAACGTCAAGCAGCAGCCAGTGCTCACAAGACGAAAAACAAAATAATAAAATAATAAAATAAATAAATAAAAGAAAATATATTTTTATTTCACTTTAATATTTTGGTAATAATTATAAATTAATTCATTAAAACACTTGTTTCGGTTAATAACTCCTACAATAATAATTAAAAAAAAAAAAAAAAACAACAATTAAATTTCTTTCACTTTTTCTATATTTTCATTTTATATAATTTAATAATTCGAATTAAATTGTTTTCTAGTACCTTATTATAAGAAATAAACACAATAAAAAATAAATATTAATTAGGAAAATTACACAAATAAGGAAGAACTGTCAAAAGAATTTTTGTGTTATTGACTTTTTTTTTTTTTTTCTACTTCTAATTTTGTATATTTCAGCAGCTCCGCCTTTTAACTGTTTCGTTAATCGAGTTCACTACGTTTCTGAGGAATGTTTTGTATTGTACGATTCCGATGTGAAAAATATTCAATCCGTTTGTGGTGAATATTAATCGAATTGAATATACTATTACCGTATTGGATATAAATAAAGCCAAAGTGAATTTTATTAAAGGTTAAAAAAAAAACATCGTTCTCAAAACATGTTCAATAAATACAACATAGAAAAAATTTCACCTAATTTTGTTTTTGTTGTTCATTAGCTCATCGTTTCAAAGTTTTACTTTCATTTCTGGGGTGGCAAACATTTTTTCTTCTTTTCACTCAAATTAAAAAAAAAAAACAAACATATTTTTTATTATTTATAAACTTTTTAATAAAAATAATAATCCTGAGATAATTATAAAACAGTCAGATTTCTTTCTATTTTATAATTAAAATATTTATATTATAATAATAATAACAGGGCGAACTCGGTTAATAAATTTATATATTTGTACTTTTTTCTTTTTTTTATTATATATTTATGTGATCAATTTGTACACATTTTGATTGATTTATGATATTTTTCATTATTCAATTTGTAATTCTAGAATTAAATATTTTAATTTTTTTTTTTTTTTTTTTTTGAAAACTAATTTACATAATTTTATAAAGCTATTAATTTTTTTCTAAAGCTTATAATCAACTTTGAATTTTAATTTTTTTTTTTTTTTTTTGTTAAAGCTGCCATTTGACAACTACACATTATGCACCAAGAAATTAATAAAATTTCTTTTCAGATTGAAATATTAAATTTTTAATTACAACCCAATTATTGCAAATATAACAAAAATAAAACTAAAAAAAAAAAAATCAATAATGTAAATTTGTACAAAACAATCCTTAACTGTAGTGTCCTTACTTTATTTATGGACAAACATTACTAAAGTAATTAAAAATTCCTCTGATTAGGGTGTGTGGCGTGTACTCAGTGTAATATTTTGTTTTTCTTTTCATTTCATTAGCTGCTCTTGAGATTGAGGATTTTTTTTTTTTTTTTTTTATAAAAAACATACAAAATTATTAATAAATGCATAAAATATTCGTAAATTCACTGGTTAGCAATAATTGCTATAAAAACGAAAAAACCAATAAATCAAAATATTTATTTTAAAATATTACCAAAACACACACACACACCGTATAAAATAATTTATACAAAATAATAATCAATATTATATAAAATTAGTTTACTTTTTTTTTTTTTTTTTAATTTCTGTGACAAAAAATATTCTGTTTTCAATTAAATTTAATTTTATTTGGTTTAATTAATAATTTATTCTTTATCCTCCCATCTACATTGAGTTATTTGCATTTTAGCTGCTCTGTTTTTATTTAATTAATAAAATTGTTTTTTATAAAAAATTAAGAAATTTTCTATACAGTATTGTATACTGTGTGAGTGACTCTACCATTTAATTAAAATTAATGAAAATATTTACAATATAATTAAACCCGTAAGAGCCCTGTCAGCAGCCTATTTTGTAATTAAAATTATAATGGATATTATATATTGGATAAAAATGTTTGTTTTTTTTTTCTTTTTTTGTTTGTAATAATATAAATCTTATTTTCCAATTGATGCAACTTTTTTAATTGCATTCATCACTGTTTCGTCATCAGCTAAAAAGCGAATTTTCTTAATTGGCTTCATAAACTCATTGAATTCGTATACGAACGGTATACTATTTGGTAGATTAAATTTCATAATTTCATCATTGGTCATAGCTAATAATCAAAAGAAAATGAAGAATAAATTATGTTGAATGATTATAATAATGCGCTAAATACTTACATTCTATATGTTTGACAAGACCCCGTAAACTTGTGCCATGCGCAACGATTATAATTTTGTAGCCCATTTTTATTTTTGGCACAATTACATTATCCCAAAAGGGTATTGCCCGTGACATTGTCATCTCTAATGTTTCCGTATCCGGAAAATCATCTTCATTAACATTGGCAAAGATTTGATTACGTCTAATTGCCGTATAGTAGGGGTTCATTGGTGTTATTGGTGGTGGCGGTACATTAAAACTACGACGCCATATTTGTACCTAAAAAAAAAAAAAATTAAAAGTTAAATTTATTTAAAACTTAATACGACCGTTAAACAAGCTAAAATCTAATTAATTTGGTTGACACATTAAATAATAAATAATTTTATTGTGCAAGTAGAATAAAGCTTATTGAATTTTATAAGCACATTATAAATTAGCACCGCAATTAACAAAAATAAGAATTAAAAAAAAAAAAAATGTACAAACTTGTTCCTCGCCATATGCATCCGCCATTTCACGTTTATTAAAACCAGTCAATGCACCATAATGACGTTCATTTAATTGCCAAGATTTATAGATTTGTATTTGTTTTAAATTTAATTCGTTTTTAATTATATTTAATGTTTGATTTGCACGTTTCAAGCATGATGTGAAGCCAATATCAAAATCATCATAATTTTCATATTTTAATGAGGCAGCGGTTATTGTGCGTGCCTCTATTTGTCCTAAAACATATTTAAAAAAAAAAAAATAAACCAAATTAATATTAATATAAAAATAAAATATATTTTTTTTTTTTGAATTTTTATTTATTTACCCTTTTCACTTAGATTTACATCATTCCAACCACAAAATAAATTCATTTTATTCCATTCACTTTCTCCATGACGAACAAAAACCACTTGATAAACCATTTTTACTTCTTTTTTTTTTCTTTTACTTTTGTTAAGGTGAAAACAATAAAAAATTATTTTTATTTTTAATATCGACTGCAACTTTAGCTTCCTATCTTTAATAATTAAAATTAATTAAGGCATTAACTTTGTATGCACTTTTTTTTTTTGCGCTTTATCTTGTTTGCTTAAAAAAATTTTGTGGTTGTTTTTTGACACAAAAAATTATTTTTAATTTATTTTAAAATGTTTACTTCACTGTAAAAAGAAATAAAACAAAAAAAAAAGAAAAGAAGACATTTAATTAAATAATTAAATAAATAATAAATTTAATTTAATATTAAAGAAATAAATCATTTTTTCATTGTTTTGTATGCTTTATATTATAAAACGCCAAAATTTATGCTGCACAATCACCTGTTGCTACCTTATATCACAATGTATGCATGTAATTTTGATACCCGCGCGCATGAACGCACGTCATGAACATCAATCAAATCAAATAGAAAAAGCGAACTTTTTCTTTTTTTGCTCGTTGTTGTTATTAGTTCCTAATTTTAAACCTACAACAATTCATTCTTTCTTAAGCTTAAAAATTAAGCAATTTTTTTTTTGCCTTTTAAATTAAACATAGGTCAAGAATTAAGTCAATTTTTTTTACTTCTTTTGAAGAAATTCCAGTTTATAATTAGATTAAAAATAGAAAAAAAAAAAAAAAAAAACGAACAAACAAATTGAAATTCTTTGTTACTTGATTTGGTGGGTGGTGCTGGTAGATTGGTAGTGTTGGTGACCAGAACTTGTAGCGCCGCTACTCACTCAAAACAAAGCACAACAATAATCTATTATGATGATCTTTGATTGTTGATTTTAAAACAAATTAAATATTTTTACAACTTCTTATTATTATTCTTATTCATATTTTATTAATTTAAAATTTATTTATTATTTTATTTCTTCTTTTTAATTATTTAATAAACAAATATTTGAATTCGAAATTAAACAATAAAATAAAAATGTTTTTTTTCTGTTTTTTTTTTTTTTTTTTTTTATTTAATTAAGCAAATATTTTCCTTTGTAGGCAAATATTTTTTTTTTTTTATTTCAATTAATAGTAGAATTACTAGTAGCAATTTAAAATCAGATCGCCACACATCAATGATTTATATAAAATTAATTGATTAAATAAGAACGCAATAATGGAACAAACAGCAATGTTACACCTGTTATAATAAGCAGAAATGAAGGGAATAATTAAAGCGGAATGAGTCAGAAGAGACAGATTTTTATTTTATATAGATGTAAATAAATAAAAATTTCAAGATTTGTTTAAAAACAACATTTGGCTAGAAAATTTGTACAGTCAGTCCTCAAATCAAAAGACATTTGACCATTATTGAAGAATAACAAAGATTTACGAACGTAAACGGGAGAAGAATTGTCTGTACTTAACTTTTTATGCAATTAAAATGACAATAAACTATATAATAGCACACAAAGACCTCAGTTTTGATTCTATCTTCATAAAAAAGTTAGTGAAGTTGGTACTAAATTGAACGCGTAGCTTTTAAATAACTAGAATGTTTAGAAGAATAACGCTTTACAAATGTAGTAAACCTATGAATGTAGTCTCGTAGTCTATGTAAAAAAATTGATTTGACAAAGTAACGACAAAATTAATTGATTGCATTGATAATTATATATCACGATCCAAAAACTTGACAAACAATCACGGTATATGAAAATTTTATTTTCTCATAAAAATTAAAATTAACGATAAGCTATTTTTGTTTTTATTAATTAATAAAATCAGGGTTTCAAAAAAAAATTGTTTATTTTTATTTGTTTGTGATAACAATTATTATTACTTAAAGCTATGTTTATAAAATCAAAGCAAAACGTGGAGCCAACTGAATTATTATTTTTTATCTTTAACTCTAATTCTAAGAAGATAAAAAACGTAATTCGCTTAAAAAAAATACGCGACTCCAGTCAAATAAAACATAGTTTATCCATTCATATGTTGGGAAGTTACCAAGATTATCCTTTGTATGTTATAAATGGAGAATAAAATGTAATATATCAACGAAACATACTATCAAACAAATCTTCGTGTTAATAAAGCCAGAGTTCGTTGTTTTCATGACTTTACAATACCGTTAAAAGTCTAGCTAAACCAATAACGTGATTCCATGAAATTTCATAACATAACACTGTTTAGCAGCCCTGATTAAAACAAGCATAAAATATATCATACCACATGAATTAAAATGACAATAAAATTAAGAGTCTAGTGTTTCAATAATAAAAAAAAAAACCTACTGTGCAATTTTACAATTTTATTATTCATTTAATCCACCATGTAATTTACTTAATTAATTAGTTATTAAGAATAAAAATAAACAACACAATAAAATAAAATTTTAATTAAGAATTTTCTATGCTATACAGTTTAAGATAGTAATTTAAGCCTTTTATCCATAATTACTATGAAAAAATAAAAAAAAAAAAAAGCTATAATGCAATTAAAATTCACATCTACAGACAGTTCTTTGTATGGCTTATCACGATATATATATACATGCAAACACCAGACACAGGTAGTACATTAAACATGGCACGTAATTAAATTAAATTAATAAAAAATAATTTACTTCAAATTCCGATTATAAAGAGAGAAAAAAAAAAAAAAAATTAACAATCGCTTATAGCAACACAACAAAAAGGTAAAAATAATAAAAACAGGCGCAGCAGCAGCAACAGCAGCAAGTAGCAGCAAACAATCATAACAAAAGCAGCGACAAGCAGCATAAAAAAACTACGCATAAAAACAGCACAAGCAAAAAAATTAATTTTTTTTTATTGCTTTTTTATTTATTACTTTTTAATTTTTTTTCTTACATAAAATAAAAAATAAATAAATAACAATAACAATAAAATTATGTTTATAGCGACTAATTATTTAAGTTTGAAAAAAAAAAAATTTAAAACGCATTTTCAAACGGATAAAAAAAAAACATTTAAACGGTTATGACCTTTAATCAAATATTACAGCACACAAACCTTTTAATTGTCACATTTTACTACTATCAGGGTGTCAATAATAATAGCTTTAAATTATTTATATCATTAAAATCAGAAAATGATTAATTAAAAATAAATTTACCTTTGATTGTTGTTTGTGTTATGAAACAGTTTTTTTTTTTTTTTTAATTTGCTTTTGCTTACCGAAGGAAAATTATGAAAACTGAACGAGACTCGCACTAAAAAATAACTCTTACACACACACACTCAAATCAAAAAAACCATGACCAACGAGTAACAAAAATTTTTTATTTAATTTATTTTCAATGAAATTCACTTTATTTTTTTTTCGTTCGTTTCGTCTAATTTCTTCTTCTATTTTTTCTATTAATATTGACAAATCAATAATAAATAATTAATTGATGATAACAATGAAACAAAAAGTAATTAATAATTATTTATTTTATTCTATTTATATTATTTTAATTCATAATAAAAATAAAAGAAGAAAAAAAAAATTATTTTTTTTTCTGTTTTTCTTTCACTTGTTGTGTAGTTTTTGATTGACGAAGAAGCAGCGCAAAATGAATTCTTTTATTCTTTAATTTTATTTATTTATTTTATTTATTTTTTTTTTATTATGTTTTCTTTTTCACAGAACAAATTGTTTTTTTCTTCTTCAACATTAATGTAACAATAATAAAACTAAATAATGTATTAATTTTGAATTATTTAAATTATTATTTGTGTAGCTGAAGTAGCAAAATAATGTTTTATTTTTAAAACTCATAATTTTCTTTTTTTTTTTTTTTTCTGCTGTTTTTCTGTTCGGCAGTATACACACAAGAATGATATTCGATTTTTTTTAATTTTATTATTTTTTTTTTTTGAAAAATAAAACCACCTTACACAATAGCAAAGGCAAAAATAAATACAAATTTTTAGAAAATCAATTAATAATAATTTATTTAACAAAAAAAAAAAAAAAAAAAAAACAAATTAAATAGAATTATGCCGTCTCGTTGTTACTATTTAAAAAAAAAAAATTTACAAACAAAACCACCGAACTTGTTTACTGAATTGTTTTTGTAATGAAAAATTTATTGAGAGAAACAAAAATTTACAAAAAAAAAAACAAACGAATCGGATTGGAATTGCACACAGAAGAAAATAATTTAAAATTGCGTAAACAAAACCAAAATAATAAAAAAAAAAAAGCACTCCAATGTCACATGGGTCACGTCAAAACTGAAAAAATAAATAGCTTTTCAAATTTTTTTTTCACTTAACCATCACTCACACCATCTACAAATAATTTTTGAAAACATTTTAATTTTATTTGTCAAATTTATTTAATTTATTTTTACTAAAATTCTAATTATTTTTTTTTTTGTTTTAGAATAAATAATTTAAATACATTTTCAATTTGGTTTTTTTTTTTTTTCATCTTTTAGTTAATTTTTTTTAATGCATTTAGTGTATACTCATTATTACATAATATGCTTTTGACATTTTCTTTTACTGATGGTCATTTTTATTACTTGAAACTAATTACAAATTTAATTACAAAATTACTTTTCTAGTTGTTTATGCTTGTCCACGGTAATCTTTTAAATGTACTAATACCCAAGCTGGGACAATTAATAAAGAGCCAATCATTGCGGATCCTAGCACAACAATCTCCTGCAAATGACAAATATTACGTAATAAGATGATTTAGAAAAAGTCTTGTTTAACAGATTTTAAATTATTACTATTGCATAAGAAGATAAAATCTAGGGTCTTCCTTTAATAAAATACTTACAGCTTTTGAGACTTTAACTGTTGGTGGGCCACTGACGACAGATTGGGAGCGTTTTTGAATCATAGTCCGGGCTGTTGGGACAAGTACACGAGATACACTATTAACCAACATGTTGAATTTTTTTATTTTTTATGTGTGATCTAAAACAACAAAATTGAGTTTATTAAATTTTAAAAGCATTATTTAACTTAGAAATTCAATTTTCACCTTAATCCAAAACTTGTGTGACGGGACGTCAAAAATCAATATGGCGAAAGAAAAAAAAAATATTAAATGATATAAATAAAAATGTACTAGTTTTTCCAAAAATAAACTTAAAACTTCAAAATGTGCCATCTGTTATTAATATTTTTTAATTACATGGCTCTTCAGGTTTAGGCTCGGGCTTATACCTGAACAAAAGATAATTTAACCATGGCGGTGTCCAAAAAAATATTGGTATGAAGAAACCAAGCACTAAATATTTATCCTTAAAAACATTTGTTTCTTTATATAAATAATATTGATAAAAATTAATATATGGATGAAAATAATTACTCGGTTCTTTATTCTAGTAATTGACCTTCCAGAAATAACACTTCCAAATTCTGTGCGCTTTTGCATAAAATTTGTTAAAACTTTTCTAGAACTTAAAGAATTTCTTATCGCTCTTGAAAACATTGCTTTTATTTAGTAATATATTAATCAAGATGAATTATATGGGTGCGAATAAAATAAAATAATAAATTGAAATTATTTGTGATTTTGTTTTTATTAAAAACCAACGCTTACTTTTTTAATTAGAAATATTATTTTATTTTTTTAAATGCAGTATTTAAATCATTGTAGAGTGTTTGTCTTATATAATTACTGTTTTTATCTAATATATGTTTTGAAAAAATATCCGTTGTGAGTACATCGAAATTCTCCACCGTATTTGGTGCGATTATTCTGTAAATGGAAAGATTTCTTTTAAAAACCAAAAAATATATATTTTTTCTCTTATAGTGGGACAAATACCTAATTGCATGCAAATACATGCGTTGAGATATTTTATCATTATCATATGTATAGTCGCCAAGAATCGGATGACCTTTAGCCAGGCAATGCACACGTAATTGATGCCGTCTGCCTGTAATTGGTTTTAACAATACTTTTGTAACGTTCTCATTGTTAAGAATACCTTTTTCAAGGATCAACATTCTTGTATGCGCAAACTTTGGCGATAAACAAAAATCTTTATTATTTTCCAACAAACACATTTTATTATTTGTTTCTAGATAACGTTTATCGAGTCCTACAAATAAAAAAAAAAATTAATAAAAAATAAACTATTATAGGATATAGTAATATTTACCTATTGGATGCTGTATATCATTTAATTCATCAGTAACATCACCTTTAACAATTGCGATATAATATTTATCTATATGGGAGTTTTTAAATGAATTAGATAATGCAACACATGCTTCTAAGTTAACTGGTATACACAGTATACCACTTGTTGAAAAATCTAAACGATGAGCAAAATAAAAATTATGAACCAAATTTTTATTAACAAGACTGGGCAATTGCTGACTTAATAACGTCTGTACGGTTATCTAAGATACAGATTAAAAACGTAATTTTCTAATTATTTCAAATAATAAACAATCACTTACCCGATTAGGATCATTACTGTTTATAGCAATGTCATATGGTTTATTTATTACCAAAAAATTCTCACTTAAATATAATATTTCTAGTTTTGTTTTATTTAAATTAAATAATGTTTTTATTTTTATATAAATTATATTAATTAATAATTTAATTAAATGATAAAAATTCCACATTTTTCATGTAGAAAATAATGAAAAAAAATAATAAAACATAGCCTAGAATAATTAACCGGCACTATGTCAAATAGATTTCATTATTTTGACATTTGTCAAAAATATTTTTAATTAAAATAAAATAAAATAATTTATTTTAAATCGTAATTAAATTTATTTATTTTCATTATATATATATATAAATTAAAAATACAAAATATTTCGAAATGTCTTCACACTTTAAAAAACAAAAAAAAAATTAAAATATTTAATTTGAATTATAGATGTTTTACCAGTGAATAAGTTTTAACGATTTGATACAAATCATTGAATAGTTTTATTATCATTAAATTTGAGTTCTAAAAGTAGAAACAGAAAATTTATTAAAATAAAATTTTAAAAAGAATAAAATCAACAAAATTACAAACTTTTTCTTAAAGCCAAACATGCTGAGACGACTTTGTTGATCTGTCGATGCCGTTTGTGGTATGGACTTTTTTCGAGTTAAAGATAAACCAAGTCGTCGTTTAGACGATTTATATTTCTTTGTTTTATCAGTATTTATAATTACACTAGCATCAATAATATCACTTTCATTTAATTCAATAACTTCGGTTTCCGGTATAACTACATGTTTCATAATTTCTGTTTCCGGTATAACAACATGTTCATCCTCTTCTTCGTCGTTTTTTATTTCAACTTTCGTCACACATTCCTCTTTAAAGGAATTTAATAAATTTTTACACTTACTTTTTATCACTGTATCACTAATATCGTCATTATAAATTATATTATTAATTGTTTTTGTTGGTGTTTTTTCAATTGCAATCTTATACAATAAATTTACATTAGACTTTGGTGATTGTAGATAAATTTTTAAATTTTCCGTTATATCCGATTTTATATTTTTACCCAAATTATCTGAATTATTTGTTGTATTCGTTGTAATTGGTGTCGTTGTTTCATTATTAAAAAATTTACTAATCACTTTCTGTTTCTGATTTAAAATGTTTGTCCGTTTAAATTTACTTAATTTATTTAACACAGATGGTGATGGAACAATAACACGTTTCACTGGCGAAATATTTTTCACTAATGAACACGTTTCTTTGGTTAGCTTTGTTGGTGAATTAATTATTTCGGGTGTTTTAGTTTTTATAAATGGATTCCTCTTTAATTTTTGTGGTGTAATTTTTTTATGATCATTAATTTCCGATTCTACAGATTCTTGATTATTATCATTTATCTCTATAGTTCGCTGTTTTTTCATCGGTGGTTGGTCAGTATACGTTGCTAGTAGATCATCCCTTGTTATGCTAAAAATAATATAAAAATCAAAAAATTTAAATAAAAATTTATTTTCATTCTCATACCCGTCACTCATGTCAACATCGAAATGCTGCAGACTCTGTGATTTCCTTAATATATTTTGTTTTTTAACTACATTCAATGATAATAAATTTGTTTCTATCATCTTCTTCTCCCTTTTTATTGAATTAAAATTTCCTTTAAAATTGCTATTCCAAATACTTTCATGTTTTGCTATTATAACTTGATTCCATGATTTGGATTTTTTTAAAACATGAACATTGTCCGTCGTTTTTATATCGGGATTCCAATTATCTAATTGCTTTAAAGTAAATGGATCTAAATTACCTAAAGCTAATTGGAAAGCGACATCGTCCTCAAGATACGTGCCTGCATTGCAACACAATTCTAAATCAGTGCCAGTTGTTTTCGGATCGTTTAATGGAAGGAGCTTTCGAGTTATAGGATCATATACTAACATATGTCGAAATGTAGCATCTGCTTTTAAAAAATTCTCCTTATACTCATCGGTAACTATTAGATTACGTTTGTTTAAATATGATGGTAATTTTGCTAAAGCACGACGCATATCAGTCTCTTCAGTTTTCAATATAAATTTACATGCTTTGACAAGTCCAATGCCGGGCAAGGAATCCATGTAATCACAACCGGATAGTATGCACATGTGCCGAAACTTATCAAACGTAAATCGATTCTCAGGACATCCCATTGCCAATGGTAATTTTGTGGCGTCAACTAATAAACCATTTCCATTCTGATCGAATTTAAATATAATTTTCTTGCAACCAAATAAAACTAAATCTGAATCTTCGGTTATTATATATTGTGCTATATTAGATTGATTTAAGTAAGCTAATTGTGCGTCAGCCTCATATGGTGCCACAATACAATCTACATTCCGCTTGCGACATTCCTGTATTAGTTCCAATGCCATTTCATGAGTAATGTCTATGCATCGTTTTAAATAACTTCTTGCCTCTTCAACTTTGCCTAAACGTAGTAATTCAGCACCACGTTTTTTAGACTCCTTTCTTTTTTCACGACGTTTCGCTTCTGTCATCGCTTTAGCAGGTAAATGCCTCCCATCAAACACTAATATTGGTTTTATGTCATTTGCTAAAAGTAGGTTTACAAATTTTAAACAAAATTGTATGTGCCTGAAAATATAAAAAAGTAAAATATGAATTATAAACTTAAGAATATTAATTCCGTAAACTAGATGAACAGTACAAATCTGTCGGTTCGCCCCTGGACAATTTTTCTGCACATGCGAACGCTCCACGGTGTAACCAACAATATGTATCAATAGCGACAGTACTTCCACTAATTTCTCTTACATTAATTTTCGAAGAAGCTTTTTCAAGAAAGGGAATCAGCCCCGTTATACCCATTTTATAAAAAAAAATTGCACTACTGTTCCACTTATATTTTTGTTTGTAAATAAAATAGAAAACTAATCCACTAAATTTGACATTTATTTCGCGCTTAAAAAAAAAGGAATAGTTGTAAAATACATAATTTCTAAATACAAAAACATTTTAAAACGCCTAAATTTATGCTAATATACTAAATTTGTTGTTTCTGAAAATATAAAAAAAAAATTATTTTCTTTTCTTTCCACCAATTGGATGCAAAACGTGTGGTTTTGTAAAATAATCCTTAATCGGCGTTGAACAATTTATTGTACTCGTAACAGTATGATCTTCATCAACTGTTCGTGTTAAATTTGTTAATTCGGTTTTCGTGTCCGTTGGAACACCCCTTACAAAGCGCAAATAATTCGATGGTTGTGGAACATTCGTATATGAGTCACGTTTTGTTTGATCATTTTGGTCCTTTGTTGAAATTGTTTGTATTTTAATACCATATCGTTGATAGGTAGCTGCTGTTTGAGCTGATTTTGTAAGGCATTTCCTTATATTTGCCTGTAAGTTAAATATATCTTGCATTAATATATTCGTAAATTAATGACATGAAATATAGTTTTACCAATTGAATGGCTCTCCTTCTTAGATCCCATATATTCGATGTATAATCTTTATCATATTTATAAGGTATCGGATGCACTTCTGTTTGTATTTCATTGTCCTGTGATGGTGTAGCTACATCTTTAACTACTCCATCTGATTTCGGATGTGTAATATTTAATTTTATTTCATCATAAATATCTAAAAGAAATATTAATTCTGGGTGGTAACGTGCTGTTTCCATTATATCATAAATCAATCTAAAGTCAGGATAAAAAAAAAAAAAATAAACCAAAATAGAATTATGCTAAATTAAATAGTTAATAATAGATACCCTTCCGGATTTTTATTAAAACAATCAATATAGTTCCATTTAAAAAAGGAAAAATATTTCCGTTTGTAATCGCATAAACCACAATTAATATCACCCGGTATTAGTAAGCCTTGTCCACTTTTGATTAGTTTTGGACAAAAACCTTGGTATTGCAACTAATAAATTAAAGAAAATTGATTAAACTAATAATAATAATAATAATAATAATTTTTTTTACTTTATAATTATCTCGTTTTTTCCTAATCAACTTAAACTCTCTGTTATGAATATTTAAAAATTTATTTTGATTTTTTAACTCCTTTTTAGTGTCTTTCTCTGCAGATTTATTAATTTCTTCTAATAACTTATCATAATTTGATACACTTTCTGTTATTTTCATTAATTTATTATTTAATTTATTAATTTCAGCTAATATATAAATTTTATTTTGTAATCTTAACCATGTTTCTGATAGATTTGTAAATTTCGGCTAGAGATAATAATAAAAAAACAGATAAATATTATTCAGTGATAAGAACAACTAATGGATTTAATAAAAAAATTTATTACAAAAATAAGTTCACAAGGAATGGCAATTTTAAATTGAACGGACCCATGCAAATCATCCAATTGTTCTCGATATATTTTCGAAAATTTCTCTATATTCCCATTTGTATTATTTAAATTTTCTAATAATTTTTTTAAATAAATTTCATGTTGTCGATACATTGTTAATAATTCTTTTAGATAATTATATTTATTCTCTTTATTCTCATTACTATCATTATCATTAATATGCAAAGTTATATTCAGTTCACAATCTAATTCATTATAATTAACTACATTAATTAATGTGTTTGTTAATTTTGTTATTTTATCATTTATCTCATTAAGTGTTATGCTTAGAATTGTGTTTGTTGATTCATAATTTTTAGCCAATATTTCCGGTACTAGAAAATAATAATAAAAAATTTATTTAAAAACAATAATAATTAATAAAATGTTTTACAGTTAATAATTCCTTCGCCACAGTGTCCTGCATCTTTGTTAAAAATTCGAATTCCACAAACAACGCTTCTTAATTCCTTTAAAGAAATCAAACGTTCTTTTGACTTTAATTCTAAAAATGCTGTTATATCACTTTGGTTCATAACACTTCTTAAAGCATTTGTTGTTTCCCTAATCACCTAAAATTCAAAATAAACAATTAATAAAATATAATTGAAAAGTAAAAGAAACATTACATTGGGATTAGCTGGACTTCCTAAGCCATTATTAACAATAATATCAATAACAATTTTTTTAAATAATTTTTCACGTTCCTCCTTTGTTAATGCATCACATTCAATAATTTTCTTTGTTAATAAATCGGTTTTCATAGTTAATAAATTTGTTTGCTTTTCAATAATTTGTTCAGAATTAATAACATTTTGTAGATAAGTGATCTGCATGTACATGGTCTTTAAAAATGGCCGCTGTTCATCTGAAATGCATTAAAAAGTTTAATTTACAGAAATTTCTTTTGGTTTTAAGTGATTTTACCAATTAGTATTTGGACACAATAATTAACAAAACGCTCAACATTATAACGTTCAAATCTGTCATCCAAATTGATACCATTTGTCGGATTTAAACTTAATAAGTTTATTAAAAATAATGCATAATTATCCTTTATAATCACATCATATTTAATGCATTCCCTTATTACTTCTTGCGTTATATTCTTAATCACATTATTACTGATTAAATTATTTAATGCATCAGACATTATTGGAATTAATAAATCACTAAAAAACACATACGAAAAAAAAAATATATATATATAAAAAATTTGAAATGAAATTTGTTAATTTTTTTAATTAAACAAATATGTTGCTATGGTTGCTGTGATCAAGGCGATTTCATTTTATATTAGATACGGTTTACCGGAACTTTATGTGACATTAAACATTTTTTTAAATGAAATGTTTCCTAATCCTTTTTATACGATTCCATTTTATGTTGTTCCAACGTCGCGTGAGGTACGTTTCACGATTTTTGTTCCCGTCTTTTTTAATACGGAAAGAATTTAATAAAAAAACTTTTTTTTTTCATTAAAATTAATTTATTTTGAAATAAAAAAAAAAAGAAAAATGAAATCATTTAATTATAATTAATATATATATATATATATTTCACTTAATTATTTTGTTCTCTCATTATAATTTAAATAAGTAAAATATTTGTTTGCAAATCAAAATAAGATATTATAATATTCGACGCACTTAGATAATATTTTTATTTTTTTTCCTTTTATATTTATATTAATTATTATAATACACGTAAGAATTGTAATAAAAAAAATTTCACAACTTAAAATTATCAAAAGAAAAATACATAAAAAAGAAAAGAAAAAAAATTCATATCGGTATAGTATGCAGAAAAAAAAAAAAAAACAATAAAATAAAAAATTTAAACAGACTTTTCATACAAAAAATGAAATTAAATTAAAATAAAAATTTTTGACATCTCATCTCTCTAACTTTGTTAATATTTTCCTTCTTATTTTACTAATCCAAGAAGTGCGGCCTTAAATATTTCAACATGCCAAATGTACGAAAGCGTTTAACACCGATAACCTTCAGCAGGTCGCTATCACAAATTGCATATTGTTTATTTTTCGGATCGTACAGGTTTCGCTCTTTAATCATGGCCCACATTTTTTTAACAACTTCATGGCGAGGCAATGCATTCGTTCCCATTAAATGTGCTAAATCAGGAGACAATGTGTATGCGCGAGTAAATCCAGTTCCTTTTCCTTTTGCTGCGCCAGCCTAAAACATAGTTTAATAAAGTAGTTGAGTAAAATAATTTTTTAAAAAAAATATTAGAAAAGGAAATTTTTACTTTTCTCGGTTGTTTTTTTGGCTTCTTCCAGTCTTCATCAGAATCGGAATTAGAACCTTTTCGTTTACGTCCACCGCCAACTTTTTTACCACTCTTCGGTGTTGCTTTTGTGGCACCACCACCTCCACCACCTTTACGGGGACTGTATTCCTCATCGGAATTACCACCATCAGAATTAGTAGCACTTTCATCGTCACTTGTATTTTTCTTTTTGGTTTTAGTAGGTGGTTGCTTCTTTGGCGGAGCAGCTCTTTTGTTCACTTTTTTTGGTTCGTCGTCTGAAACTTCTTCCTCCTCTTCTTCTTCACCGCTCTCTTCGTCATCATCATCATCCGAACCGTCCTTTTCTTTTGGATTAACAAAATCCATAACTAATTCATCGACTTCCTTTTTACGATTTGTCAAGTCACAATTTAAATTTTTCTCTAATTGCTGTCGCACTTTTTTCGCAGACATTTCCGTAAGATCCGCATCTTTCAGAATACCTTGAAAAAACAAAAAAAAAATTCACAAAAAATTAAATTTTGACGTTTAAAAAAATACTTATTTTTTTTTTTATAATAATACAAATTTGTTTATCGAAACTAATGAAATGTGAATTAAACTAAAAAATTACAAAACAAAAATAAAAAAAAAAACTTTTATTATGGGTGATAATTTGTAATAAATAAACAACACACAGTAACATGGGGGCATGCACAGAACGCTCACATTACCGGCAATGATGCACTATTTAATATTATATTTTCTTTATATATAAAGATTATACTTTTCTTAACTTTATTAAAAAATAGAAATAATTTCTTTATAAAAAATATTATCATTGTTTAATTTTATTATAAATATGATTTATTATTTTATTTTGTTTTACCATTTATTTCTTTACGAAGTTGTTCTTTAGTTATACCGGCCATCTTCAAATTTTCTAGTACAATAAATTTTTTTCAATTTTAAAAACAATAAGATTTTTTATTTTTGTTGATTATAATTATATTTTTTTTATTTTATTTTTCTTAACTTTAGTATTGCCAGATGACAAGAAGAAAATAAAACTTTGATAAATATTAATATATATATTTATAATTATTATATTAATAATTAATTGTATTTTAATGATAAAATTGTTTGATTTTAAATGTTTAAATAAAAAATAGATTAAAAACTAAATAAATAAATTTATTTATTAAAAAATAATGTTACAATACATAAGCGTTCACTTTGCCATCTATGAAATAAATTTAATAAATATCTATTTATAAGCTATAAGCAAGTACACGTTGTAAAATAATTATTTTTAAGGATAATAGGTGCTGCCACGAACATAAAAATTCATTAATTTTCTATAAATAAATAAATTAATTAATTAATTATGAGTGTTTTATTATTATCGTTATAATGTCATGGTTTTTCTAAAAACATTTTTAAGGATACAGAAAATATATATGTTTTTGTTAAATGAAACAACAAACAAATAAAATCGACACAACACGTGCAACAATTTATTTTAAACAAACAAAAATTTATAAAACGAAAAAAAAAAAAAAAATTAAAATGAAATTTAAATTGAAAACGACATTTTTCTTCTTTTTTTTTTTTTTTTTTTTTTGATTTATTTAATAACAATTTTTCAATTTAAATCAACAATTGTGCATAGTTTTGTTGTCTATTTATTCAATAACAATTTTTTATTTATTTATTAATTTTTTTTTTTTTTCGTATGTTTCAATTCACCAAAGTTTTACACCACCGGCAACACGAAGCTACCCAAACTCTCATACAAAAAAAAAAAAAAAAAAAAAACAAAACCATTCATCAAATTGGATTTTTGTTTTTTTGTTTTTTTTTTGGATCAAAAAAATAATAAATTGGGACATGTAAATAGTCAAAATGTATTAATTTTTATTATTAAAACAACAACAAAAAATTGAAAAATATAAAATAATTTCCTATATAATTAGTTAAAAAAAGAAAAAACAATCGAGATTAATTAATTCATTTATTACAAGTGTGGGTGTGGGTGAACAAAATCAAATCAAATGACATTTACATTGTTGTTGTTTTTTTTGCTTTTTTGCTTTTTTATTTAATTAAAATAGTTTATTATCGGAAAATAGTAGACAATAAAAGGTTAATTAACGAATATAATAATTGTGTCATTTAAAATTGATAATATTTGGTGGTGAACAAAAATTCTTGGTTAAAATTCACGTTATCGGTTTTATAGGACTTTTATGGTTTATCTGGGTTCTAAACACTAAATTGTTCTCTCATTTAAAATCTGATGATGCAAGAAATTATTAGATCCACAGCGTTAAGCAGAATCTTTCTATACAATGACAAAAAATCCCGATAATATAAATAAAATCATGTTAAACGAAACACAATAAATTAATTAAATTTTTAATTCGTTTATTCATTCAAAAAATGATTACAAAAAAGAAAAAGAAAAAAGAGAACTAAAAAAATTATTCGATTATCGATTAAATGAATTAAAAAGTTTAAAATACGAACAGAAAAAAAAATAAAAAAGAGAAGAAGAAAAATTGAAAATCAATGAAAAATGTGAAAAAGGTGAACAAAAAAACAGTGAAATTTATTATTATAATTTTTTTTATCGGAAATTAAAACATTGCGTGCACCAAAAATTTAACATTTACTTGCGCGACATTTTTGTAATTTTTGTTATTTTTTATTCATTTTTATTATGGAACAAAAAAATGTTTCCCTACCATCCCATATCCGCATACAAACACCAGTGCAACACGAAAAGTAATCCATAAATGCAATCAATTTAAGTATGTAACGTCGTCGTCGTCGTTGGCGTTGTTACAACTTTTTTTTTTTTTTTTTTTGCGTAGAAAAAAATTTAACATTTGATAAAAATCATTACGGAAAGTTTAATAACAAAAAAAAAAGCATAAAAAAATTGAAACAGTGAAACGGAAAACAAATGTTTTGGTGGAAAATGAGAAAAACGACAAAATGAAATTTTTGTGTTCATTTTTATCGGTTTTTATATAAAGGTAAATAATTAATTTATTTTTTTTTGTTCCTAACTAAATGACCCAGAATTTAGATTATGTAATTCTTGGAAGCATTACCTTTAATAATGCATTTAACGTGGAAAATTCAGTAAATAAATGCAAAACACGTTAAACGGTTCCTTGCAAGTGTTTGGTTTGGGTCTTTGATATTTTTTTTTAAATTTTTGTTTCAAAAAAAAAAAATGTTAGGAAATCGGAATAAACTGAATTCTGAAAGATGTAATGAAATTAATTACAAAACGAATTTTTTACGTGTCAATTCACGGTTTTCAGCTAGTTGCATGTAATATTCACAGCTTTCATTATAACACATTGAAAGTACCCGCTTTTACACCTTTATTTTACTTAATTATGTAAATTTTTTTGAGTTTTTCGACCTTGTTTTAATTTTTAGAATAATATCTGTACCGAAAATTTTTGTAATAATGCTTGGATTATTAAGTCTTTGAAGTCTACTATTAAAATATATAAACGTATCCAATAGATTAATAACAGAGCTCCGCTACCGGTGTACCTGCGGTACTTGCGGTGTATTTTGTTAAACTAATTATTGGTCAAACATAAGTTTAAAGGAATTTAATGTAAATTCATTGAATATCAATTCACAAACACTCAATTCGTTGCCAAATAACAATTAAATCTATGATTTCTGTATATTCACATATTTATTAATATTTTAACTAATGGTGTGTCCTTTTTTGCCAGTCCCTTTTGAACGGGGTTTTTATTCTGATTATAAAGTGACCTATTTCGATTTTATTTACAATTTCTATTGCTAGTGATAATTTTTATTGAATATAAAATAAGTTAATGCTTGATTAATTAATTAAAAACAGAAAGAATTAATTTAAAAAAAAAAAAAAAAATTATTTATCGAAACACAATCAATACAGGAAATGCGTATACAAAGTATTTTGTATTGTTTCACTGTGGATATGTTTCAAATTTTTTCTTTTTTGCTTTCTTTAATGCAAGTAAATCAATGACCTACGGTTTAAGAAAATTTATGCGAAATGGGGAAAGTAATAAAAGGGAGTTTTGTCAAATTGTTAAACTTTTGCTTAGATTTATTATGTTTTTATTGCAACGAAGAAAACAGAAATTTATCCATGCAGAAGGATGTTTATGTTAGTTAATTGTACATCAACATCAACATCATCATCGTAAAATCGTACAAAAAAAAAAAAAAAAAAAAAAAATTAATATATGGAAAAGCAAAACGAAAAACATTAAAAAAAAAAAAAAAATAAAATAAAATAAAACCAACTGAATAGATGCTTCAATGCTTTGTTGTTTTATTTATTTATTTTATATATTTATAAATTTTTTTTTTTTTCAAAATGAAAGAATCGTGGTTGTGATACATGTACGCACATACAACGATCTAACAACGCATAAAAAAAAAAAAAAATTAAATAACCGGTAGAAACAAAACAAAAACAAAAACATAAAGAAGAAAATGGGAAAAAAAAGTTCAGTTTAATAGAAAAGCGAGCAAAAAAAAAAAAAATAATAATAATATGAAGCAAATGCAGTACCATAAGCAAACAAATCTGTGGCAATGTGGTTATATAATGGGCTGTGGAGGAAAAACAAACAAACAAATAACTATGCGTACCGTTACCGTACCAACCAGGCAACGAATCAACCAACCAACCTACCCCACCAAACATAAATGTATGTAATATGCATGAAAAAGATCAAAGTTCTACATTTTTTTTTCTTCTTTTTTTCCCTTTTCTTCTTTCTTTTTATAAAATAAACGTGCTTAGGGTGGTTGCTGTTTTTTTTTTTTTTTCTATTTCTGTTTCGCCCTTTACTTTTCGTATGCTTTTAAATTGCAAAATAGCCTCATTTTTACATGAATACAAGTATTCAACAACAACATAAAGCTGTCCAACATAAACTTTATATTTCGCTTAATAAACTAATTTTAGCACCAAAATTTTTAAAATAAACGAAACAGCATGGGAACACCACCAAGGACACGAACCTAAATTAATAAAAATTTTAAATTTTCCATAAAAAAAAAAAATTCGTTTTTTATTATTATATTATAAATTATAAATTGTAATAAAAATAAATGAATTACACAGCACTGGTAAAACTAATAAGCTTTTAATGTAATAAAAATAAATAATAAGTAAATCGTAACCTGTATTTAATAATGTAATAGACAAAGTCAACTTGACCAAGTTATTTAATGTTTTTTCTCGTTTTTTTTTTTTTAATGCATTATTATTATTTTTATTAAATTAAAAAAAATATACCAAAACAGTGGTTACTCATTATTTATATAATTTTATTAAAATTCAATACACTCGAATACAGGAAGTAATTTTTAAAAAATTATTATTGAACAAAATCGATGATCAAAATCGATGATCAAAATCGAAAAGTAAAAAATTCCCAATTTCTATTATGCGTCTTGGCTAAAAAATTTTCTTTTATTATTATCGTAATAATCGGTTTGTTTGCGTGTTAAAAAAAAAAAAAAATAATAATTATAAATAAATAATTAATACACGGCACTGTAGCAAAGAATAAAATCACAAAAAAATTATTATTATTAGCAAAAAAAAATAATAAGAAAAAAGATCAAGTGCAAGAGTTATTTAGAAAAATTAAAACTCTGTTTTTTTTTTTTATTATTATTTTCTATAATAAGAATGGAATTAGAGAATAATTATGATAATTTGTCATTATCTAATCAAGGCTAAGTACCTTTATTTTGTATTGAATTAAATACGATAATAATTTTTATTTTTTAACCAAGTAAATTATGTTTTAAGTAAGTGGTAAAGGAAAATTTTTATGATTTATGATTTGATTAAACTTAAAATTTATACATAAATCAATAGAGATATGTCGCATTCGATTTCTATGTAAGAATTCAATTAATTAATATTAGAACCAAAAAATTGTTGATTGTAAAATTATTTACTTGTCGATACTTACAATCGAAAAATCGATTATTTTCTATCTACTATTTGAAAATAGGTCGTTGCAAACCGGTTATATATAATAACAAAGGAACAGGAATAACAAACTCTCGTTAAAAAAAGCTTATTTGTATTATTAGATGGGGTGAAGGATAAGACCTTGTTCTCGTATATCTACTTTCAAATATTTTCGATTTATTAATATTAATTTACGAAAAAGTTCGATCTGATGTCACCAGAAAAGATTAAAAAAAAGACATAAGAAAAATTTATTTAATTTCGTAAGATCATATTTTCCTAAAAGCAACTAAGGATCTGAGGAGATCTGAGGAGAATGAAAGAATAAGACGAGCAATTATGTATTCAACTAATTTTCTCTAAATCAAAATAGTAGCTTTAAGCTATTCGTTCGTTCTTCAACAGTTGCATAAATTATAGAGCTTCCACTGTGCTCATAACAAAATATATTACAAAAGCATATTTCGCAATGAACAACATAATAAAAAATTTCAATAATTTAATTTAATATAAAATAAATGCAAAAATTATTATCAATATGAGAAATGTTTACAAACAAAATATAAATAAATTAAAAATAATAAAATTGTGCAAACGAATTTACAACAATGTGTCAAAAATAACGAACAAAATCAAAGGAAAATCACAAAAATAAATAAAATGCAAAATTGTTCTAATTTGAAAAATTAGTTTGTAAATTATTATTTCGCAAAGATCACATGTTAGATAAATGAAAAGCTCGCTAAATAACGTATAAACAAAAAAAAAAAAAAATTCTGTTTTGTCTCACATTTTGTAATTAATTAAATAATTTTTAGATAGACGAGTGTTAATTAAATTTTGTTTATCGATTTTTATTTGGTTTTGTGTTGTTTGTAAAATGCGATCACAAATTGCGATACAGCCTGTTCTGGAGATATGTAGGAATTCATTTGATCATCTTGCTTTTAATCGAAAATCTATTCTAAATATTTTTTATTAATTGATGTTGAATGAAGTCTAGGAGTTTTCTATCGGTTGTGGAAAAAAAAAACTCTGTTTATTAGGTCCTAATCTAATGACTTTATGGATAGCTAATGGAAAATTGTTTTCAAGTCAACAGTTTTGTTAATACTCTAAAACATTTAAGAGCTTTTGGTTTTTTTTTCTATCTTAGTTATTAAAAGCTCTTAAAAATATGACATGAATAATGAATATGAATAAAAATTGCCCGGGTGTGTGTGTCTATATATCTAAATTAATAAGCGATAAACGCTTTTAAAAAATGAATAAAATTCAAGATTAAGAGATTTCAAATCATGTTTTGTTTTACGTTTTTTTACTTCATAGATTCAAGTTCACTATTTCATTATTTTCTTTTTATTAACAAATAAACGCACTTGCAAACCAAACCACTTAGCAATAAGCATAAATTTAAGGAAGGTTTGTGAAAGAAAGGAAAAATAAAACGCATTTTTCTAACTATTTGCTAATTTAATTTTTTTTTTCTTTTTATTTTAAGGTATGAAAAGAATTTATTTTGCGCAAAAAAAAACAAAAAAAAAATGTGTGAAATTTATTTACAAAAAACACTTAAAACACACTTGTCGTTGGTTAATGTGATACACTTGAGTTTAATTGCGGAAGTTTCACAGTACACGCTGATACACGCAGATAGAATTTTTTGAATACAAATTAGGAAGATCAGGAAAAACAGATTTTTTTTTTTTTTTAACGATGAAACAAACAGTGAACACACACAGTAAAACGTTTAATCGTAGATTAAGATCCGTATGGATTCTCTAAATTTTTAACTGAATTGCAAAAGAAATGACGTAATGCAAACGAATTATTTATAAAACATAAATTAAATTGCGAAATATTTGAGAATAATGTTTTTTATTTTTTTTTTTGTACATCTTGTTGGCCTTAATATTTATTTATTTAAAAAACAACAAAAAGAAAAAAAAAAATTTTTTTTTAAACAAAAACAATTTTGATTGGCAATCGATATTAGAATGGATGCAAAAAAAAAATTTTATTAAACTTGCTGAAAAAAGTTTTTTAATTTTTTTTTTTTTTTTTATAAAAACACTAAGAAAAGAAGGTCAATTGGTTTTAGCGAATATTTTTTTGTTACTATTTTGTCTCATTCTATTTTCTCATATAATTAATATTTTTCTTCTTGCCATTGCATGAATGATAATAAAATAATTAATTAAATTTGATTAATGATTGTTTCCCTTTATATTCGTTTATACCAAGCGATTAATTAATTTATTTATTTTTTTTATAGCAAATAAGAGAATAAATTTTTTAATCTTATTTTTTTTTTCTTAGTTTTATGTAATTTAATGTAATTAAATTTGGCTTTGTCTGAATTTATTGATTTTTTGAGTTATTAAACCATATAATTTTTTTTTTTGTAAAGTAATATTTGTATGCGAACTTAATATGCGCATATATAGTGTTTGCAAGTAACAATGTTGTAAGTAGCACTTTGCGACTTTGTTTCCCCTTGAGCACAACAAGCTACCAATTAATTTTTCTGCTTAAATTAATAACCGTTAAAATAATTAACAAATAACTTCCTTAAGCAACATATAGAAGCAAAGAAACGAAAAAAAAAAAATAAAATTTTTTTTTTTTTTTTTTTTTTTCTTTCTTAAATTAAATTCAGAACGGAAGAAACAGCAAAAAATATAAAATTAATTATAAAAAAACTGATAAATATTTGTTCGTAATTTAAACAAGATTAAATTAAATTTTTATTATTTTTTCTCTTTTCCATAAATTATTTATTCACATTGGAAAAGTTTTGAAAAAAAAAAAATGAGTATAAACCGGATGAAATCAAAAGAAATTTTTTTTTTTTAAATCTTAAATTACTACAAACGGAAAAGATACTTTTTTCCATATCTAAAAGCATTTCTAAAAAAATTATTTTATCTTTTACAAATTAAATTTATTGAATTTATACCTGTTGTTTGTTAATTTTGTCGTTTTTCGTTTTTACATCAATGCTTTGCATTTCTTTCTTTCTTTTTTTTTTTTTTTTTGTGTTTTCTGGAACAATGATATGAAGATGGTGAAATTTGAAGGTTAGTCTTTACGTGTTTGCTATTGAATGCATTAGGGAAATAAGTGTTTCTTCGTTTGTAGGAGGAGTACCCTCACATATTTCAATGAATTTAAGACTGTGATGCAGTCCTATGTAGCTCTAGTAATTTCTCAAATGGTACAGGATTCAGGTACAGATTATAAATTTAAATTGTTTTTTTTTTTGCTGGACGTTCGTTTTTTAATTTTCCAGAATGAAACACACATAAAGAAAATGTGGACTAAAAAACTGTGACATACAATACAAGGTGTATTCCAAGAATATACAAAATGGTTAAACAGCCATGATTTGAAACAGTACGAAGTCACACCCTAAATCTACAAAAACCAATACAGGATACAAACAAACAAACAAACAAACAGAAAGAAAACTTGAGCCTACATATCTAATCTACTGAAAATAATAATTATTTTATTTTTATTTCATACAAATGCCGATATAATTTTAACTACTTTAAGGCCATTAACCGCGTTTTAATAATAAAATAATAAAACAAAAAAAAAATAACAACAGCAAAATAAAAATAATATTCAATTTTATTATCAAAAATTCATTAAAAAAAAAAAAAAACAAAAAACAAAAAAAAAAAATGAGAAGAGAAATACGAAAAAAAAAAAAATTTTTTAAAATCATTGAATTGAATTAAAACTGATGTGGTTTCCACATATTAAGCATAATTTCTATTATTATTTTTACGTTATTTTCTTTTTATTATTATTATTATTATTTTAATAATATGTTTTTATTTTAATGATGTATGACGCGTTATTAACACTTATCGTATTTGAATGAACCAAAAACTAAAACATAAAAAATATGTATTTTATAACCGGTGTACACTGGTCAACCAATACCACTGTACAACTGATTTAATTAATAATAAAAATATGAAAAACTGTTTTTTGTTATGTTTTTTGTGGCTTTTGTGGTGGGACCCATTTTTCATTTATTATTCGCATTATTTTTAGCAAAAAAATTGTTTTTTTCTCTCTCTCTCTCCTCATTTTCATACATTATTATTATTATTATTTTTTTTTTTTTGCATTGCATTACATTAATAACTAATCAACCAACATTAACAGCAACAGCAATAATAAGAAAATATAAAAGTTTTAAATTTCGCACAGCTGTAGAGTTTTTTATTTTCTTAAATAACATGCGCAAAAAGTTAAACCAAAAGTCTTAAGTAAAGATTAAAATCAACAATGCAGTAATAAAAATAATAATAACAACGAGCACATCAGTACACGGTTAACCGATGATGATGATGACCATGATAAATATGATGTTACTCATTTTCAACTGTGTTATTATTAATATTAATATTTGTACAGGCAGAGCCAGTAAGAATATTAATGAATAACAAAAAAAAAATAAATAAAAGTCAACATATTATATATTAGGTTAGGTTATGCTTGATGGAATAACCGAAAAAAAAAAAACACAAATTTTGTAAAATGATCTGGATTCTTCGAGTTTTTTTTATTTTTTAAGCTTAGTTATGTTTATTCCCAAGGTTATAAGTAATGAGGGTTTCTAATTAAATTTAACGTATTCTAACTGATTAGCATTAAGTTTATACTTAATCAACAAAATAACTTAGCTAGTAGTGAATCATGGTGATTGCACATTAATTTTGTAATATTTTTTGTAATTACAAAGTCGATACGAATAATCAGGTTACAATAAAATGTGAAATATTTTTGTTAGAAAGATCCCGGTCTTACTTAATTGTAGCAGAAATGGTAACAAAACATACCATTATTCAATACCATATAACCGAAAAGTAGAAATAAAAAAAAAAAACTGAATCAACTACTTCTTGTAAATGTAATGCAACATAAATATTATTTAACGCAACGCAGCGTACTATAAGTATACGCTACTTAACAGAAAACTTAATGATTTTACTTAAACAAAAACAAAAAAAAAAAAAAATGAAAAAAAAACTCCGTTCGCAATTTTGTTGATCTGCTGATTCATGTTGTTGTAATTTTTCTACATATTAATAGTTTTTCCGTTGCGTTTTTAAAATTTTACAAAAAAAAAAAATTAAAAATCATTTATGTCTTCTTCTCTATGTTATTATTTTACTAAAAAAAGAATAAAAAAAAAAAAAAAAAAAGTCCGCAAACTTTTTTAATGTAGAATAAATGCTGGAAGAAGAATAATAACAACAACAGCAGCAGCAGCTATGTGATTAACGAAAAAAAAAATAGAAAAATAAATTTCCTATACGTGCACATTGTGAAAAAAATCTTTAAATAAAATACAAAAAAAAAAAAACCAAAGAAAATCATTATCAATTTTTTAAGCTGCTTTAAGCTAGATTTTGTTGTCGTTTTTGTACATTTTTTTTTTATTTTAAACGTTATTAAAAATCCCAATCAACTTTTTTTTCTTTTATTTTATTTATTTATTTTTTTTTTTTTTTTTTTTACCTGTTTTCATCTACATTTTCTATAAAACAAAAAAAAAAAAAAAATTTAATTTTTTTTTTTTTCTTTTTTGTTTGTACGTAATTTGCTGTTACTGCATTGCTTCGCATGTTATTGTTGTTATTATTTTTATATATTTATATATTGTGTTTTGCTTGACAAATTATAATTAAATGAATTATAATCAAGAAAACGCGTTATATATTGTGTGTGATAGTCAGATAGATCAAGATCACATCGTATAAGATGGACGAGTTTATGTTTTTTTTTTTTTTTTCTTCTCTGTATATAAAATCGTCTAGATTTTTTATTTATTTATTTATTTATATCGTTGATAAATATTTTTTTTTTTTAAAGTATTTCAAAAGCTGCAGCTAAAATTAACCACATGAATTACATATATTAAGGCAACGAAAAAAAAAAAAAAAAAAATAAATAATAATAATAATAACAAGAAGAAGAAGAAAAAGAAAAACAAGAAAAGTCTCCAATAATGACATATTTTTTGAGTTTTTTTTTTTCATGCAGCTCCACAATCAACTCCACATGTTATCAATGGTTTTTATAAACTGAATCAATAAAATGATAAAGAATTTTTCTTCTGTTATTTAATTAAATTTTATTTTATTCCGTATAAATGGCTAATTATTTACTTGTTTTTCATTACAAAAATGATTTTTTTTTTGTTTTTTGTTTGTTCACAAGGAAAAGGTGAGCCAACGGTGTGTTTTTATGTAAATTTTTTTCTTTACTTTTAACGCATTATTAACTTTAATCATTAAATTAATTAAATTTTTTTTTACTCTTTTTTTTTTTTGCTCTACAGTATTGCCGTGTTATAATAAATTGAAGGTGTTAGACTAGTGGTGGTGCTGGAGAGAACAGCTTTTTTCCATTATTTTCCATAATTAATAACCATTTTGTTCATATCTTCGATAAATTATTGTATTACAGAGCACGATTATACGTAATCACACCTTTTAAACGACAAATAATATTGCATTGTTCTGATTAACATGACTGCACTGTTATTCAAATACAAGTTGATGTGATTAAAGTAACTAAACTAAGCTTAAATTAAAATTAATATTGAAAAAAAGAAAAAATAAATTAAAAAATTATAAAAAAACTTCACATTAGCATCAGTCGTTAATCAGACGTTCGGTTTTATTTTTGTCTCTTCATAATTATATTTTTTTTTGCTTTCAATAAAACCATCGAAGGTCACATGAATAAATTTTATTTAAAAAAAAAACAATTTTTTAACAACAACTTAGTTATAACAAAATTATTATATAAAAAAATATATAATAAAAATTAAAAGACAACAAAATATGTAATTAATAGAAGATAGCAGAGAATTGCATAGTTATTATATTTGAAAATTGGATGAGTTATTATAAAAAAAAAAAAAATATAAATAATATAAAATATTATGCCAATGATTAGAGTTTCGTGCGTTTTTAATTAAATATTATGTTAGTGACTGGATTTTTGTTTTTAAAAAGTTGAAAATAAAAGGGGATTTTTTGGGTTTCAAACATTACTTTTTGTTTTGAGAATGTCCCCAATATTCTTTTGTGCTTTTATTGGAGAAGCAATTTAGTTTTCTAATGTACCCACAGTAAATGCTACTCGAGTTTATTTCTATCTCGTGGCTAGAATTGTTTCAGATAAACTGCGGTTTCTGCATTCTATTTTTCATAAAAACTTTATGTAAGGCAATAAAAGTAAAAATTATTCAAATGCTTAGCAATAGGATTTGTGAGAAATTTTTTTTTACATTGAAAAATGAATGAAGGAATGATTCAGTTTCATCACTTCTTTGAATTTCAGACGAAATATTAAAATAAGATGGACTACACGGAGAGAATTTTGATTTCTATGCCAATCCATTTAGTTTCTTGAGAAAAAAAAAAACAGAAATAATTTCTCGATTTAAATTTATTTTATTGGTATTTAGTTTTAATTTCTTAGTTTAAGAAATTTTTTATAATAAAATAAGAAATATTTCTCTTGTAATTAGAATCATGCAAAATAATTTCTGTGAATTTAGAAAATAATTCTTTCCGTGTAGATTGTGGTGAACAGAAATTAATGTCCTGAGATCAGGAATTATCTAACGAGTGTTATTACAAAATGCGTTTTTTAATATTGTGCTGCTACCATATCTTTACTAATTATTTAATTAATTATTAATTGAATATGAAACTCTTTGAAAAATATGAATTCAGCCTAGTTGTCATTAATTAATTTTTTTCCCTCATCATTTTAAACTTGGAATCACAAAAAAAAAAGAAAAAAAAAAAGAACAAAAAAATTTAATCCAAACAAATCTTTTCATTCATTTTATTTCTGTATTGCCGACACCAACAATTATTCTTTTTATTATTTTTATTCGTCTTAAATAAATAAATAAATAAAATTAAAAAAAAAAAAGGCGATTTAATAGCAATAATAATAATAATAATAATAATAATAATAAAAAAAAATGTTCTTCTTAGTTTCATTCAATAATCAAATAAATATGAAGATGGTGGACGACAAGAGTCAGAATTGTTCAGGAAAATAAGAATCCAAGACAAAAAAAAAAGGAAGGACAAACGATAGGCAAAAGTTTAAAGTACTCAAAAAAAATAAAAAAAAGAAAAAAAATGCTTTCAACTGCTTTTTGCAAAATCAATCTTAAAAACACGATTCATGTCTTATTGCACATTCTTATATTACCGCGCGGTTTTTTGTTGTTATTTAAAAAATTAATTTTTTTTTTCGGTTTGATTCCTACAAAAGTAATAAATGTTTCTCTTAAAAAATAAAACAGAATTCTATATGCAATTTGAAGAAAACACTCACTGACAACAACAAATAACAAGAAAATTGATAAATTTATATTTCTTTGGATGTTTCTTTGACATCGCCCAGTATACGGCACGCTAGTTTGTTCCCCTCCCATTTACATGCAATATGAATTTAATTTAATTTTAATTTTTCGTTTCAATTTTATTTTGCTATGTAGAGACCAACAAAAAAATTAAAAAAAATAAAAATGCGCACACAAAAAATATTCACAAAATAAATAAATAAATTTTTTTTTTATGCGAATAATGGGAAAATAATAAGAATGAGACGTAGTACAGCTGAGTGTTTCATTACACTTGTGTGAGTGTGTGTGTGTATTGTGTGCTAACATAAAAAAGCTCGTTTTGATTGTTGCATTTTGTTATTTTTTTTTTTTTTTTATTTCTGCTGTTGTTGATGTTGGTCATGATTGTTGTTACTTGAGCTTGGGACCCTCTTCAATTTTTTCTTTTTTTTTGTTTTTTTTTTTTTTTTTTGTTTTGTTCTGTCGGCTTTTTTATTTTTAATTTACAAAAACGATGAAAAATTTTCGCATGAAAAACATTTCAAAAATTCCCTTTAAAAAAAAAAAAAAAAAAAAAAGAAAAAAAGAGTTTTTAAATTATATCGCGCTGAGCACGTTATTTTCTTAAATAAGAAACGAATTTTTTATTTATTTTTTTTTTATGTGTTGCTTCTGCTGTTGCAATTTAATATTTTTTTTTTTTTTTTTTCAGTAATTTTGTGTGCAGTTTGGTTGTTGCGTGGCCTTGAATACGGGCAACGACCATCACTTGGCGTTGGTTTGGTTATAAAGTGAGTTTTTTTTTTTTTTTTTTTTTTTTAATTTTATTTATTTTTTTGTTTGTTTGTTTCGTTGGTTGATTCGTTGGTTGGTTGGCCGGCGGCTGGACAGGACAGACACACAAACCATGCAGGACAGGATTTTAAAGAGAAAAAAAATAATAAAAATATTTTGCTTCATTTTGAACGGTCGAAATAGTTTTGGTTTTTCTTTCTCTTCTTCATCTTCCTTTCGTTTATTTTTCTTAAAGTAATTTTTGCTTGTAATAAATCTTCTTCTATGCAACTAGTTAAAAATGGAGAAAAAAGAAAAAATTAAAAATAAAACACCGCTTGTCTTAAAAGTGCCAGTCAGCTCAGTGTGTGTATTTTATTGTTTGCTGCAGCAGCAACAGCCATAACAATAATTATTCTTATATATATTTTTTTTTGTTATTCTGCCCTCATCTATTCTCATTACACCGACAAACAAACTGCGAAACTTTTGTTGTTTAAATAAATAAAAAAAATTCATCATATATAAAGACGCAAATATATATATTTAATGACATGTTTGCCATTTCATAATTTTTTTTTTTATTTTAAAAAAGAAAATGCAAAAAAAAAAAAAAAATGTTTCAATTGTGATGGAACCCCATCATTTCCTATACGGTTTTCTTCTTTTAATTATTATTTTATTTATTTTAATGAAATCAGATTTAATAATAATAATTTTTTTTTTTTTTGTGTTATGTTTTGCTACAAAGGAATTTCTATAAATTTTAATTTAATTATTTTTTATTATTATAACCCTAGAGCCTAAATAAATTTATTATTATTGGTTATTCCTATTTATACAGTTGTACACTGAAAAGCCTAAAAGTAACTAATTGGGTGACAAAGAAACTTATTATTTAATTGATTTAAAAGTTGCCATTGGTCTTAAACCTAAAGTGATGATTCCAATGCTAAGAAAGTCCTTAAACACTAAAAGTTACTAAGAATTTCATATTCATTCTTGTCTAGAAAGGTTATTAGAGTTGATATCACCTGGTTTTCAATGTTTCAAATACTTGAAACAGGTTTGAATCTGGACTTTATTTAAAATAATCACCAGGTGCTCAGATTTTGATTTTCAATTGCCACCCTTTCTAGTATTTAACAACAGATTCGAACGATTTTATTTTCTTTTATATTATCACCTGGTGTTGCACTTATCAACCCTATTTACAACAGAATTCTTGTTGTAATGCACGATTCAATTACTTTTGAAACGAGAAATTACATAATGATTATCAGAACTATTGAGCTTTCGAAATAATAAATGTGCCTTATTCTGATCGTAAACAACTTTTTTGATTATGATGCCACTCATTAAAAGATTTAATATTTGTATTGTTGAAAAAGCGATAAACAACTAGGAAATGTATTAATTATTTTTCATTTAAATTCGAAATAAAATTTACAAAACCGATGTAATCAATAAATGCGTAGAGAAAGCATAAATATTGAAATGAGTTTTTTTTTTTTTTGTTTATTACAAAAAATAACTAAAATATTCATAATAATGAACAATGACTGTAATAATGTAATAAAGTAACGAAATAAATGTAATAAAGTAATAACAATAATATTTATTAATGTTATTAATTTTATTATTATTATTATTGTTGGCTATAAAAATCATAGCACCCAGCTACATAACTAAAAATCATAAAGAAAAAAAAAAAAAAAACATTTAAAATATTAATAATAATAATTTAATATTAATTATTTTTTTTTTTTTTTATTTTTTATTTTTGTGCCTTTTTATTGACATTTAAAAATAATTATATTTTCTACTCTCTTTCCTTATTTTATTTCTAATCGAATAATTAATAAATAATTAATTTTTTATTATTGTTTTTTTTTTTTTTTTGTTAATACATAAAACACTGTATAAAAACCGGCACAGCACAATAATATTTATGTTTGGTATACGCAGATATATTAGATAAAACACATACCAGGAAAAATGATTATATTTTTATTTATTTATTTATAAAAATCGACTATGATCCACCTTATCTAATGATAATAAGAATAATAAAGAAAATAAATAAATCATGTAATCATCAGACGAATAGAAACAATAAGATAAAAAAAAATTAATTAATTAATTAACAAACAACAGAAAACAAGCAAGGTGTGTCTGTGATATATTATAAAAATCTAAAGAAAAATCAAAAAACAATTAATCCGGTGATTTATTTTCTAATTAAATTCCTTGTTAAGTTAAGTAATGGAATTTGCCAAAAAAAAAAAACAAAAAAATTCTCCAAAATCGTTATGCTAATCTACACAAAATAATAAAAAACAGAATAAAGTTGTCAACGCATGAGCAGTAAATATACAATCTCAATTAACGTGCGCAATACACACATTTTTATATATTATAAAAATTATTTTATTTTTTTTTTTTTTTGTTGTTGTTTGGCTTCTTTAATGTACAAACAAAAAAAAAAAAAAAATTAATAAAATACAAAATAAATTCCCAATGTAACTGACCTCGCTCACTAAAAAAAATGTTGAATTCGGCGAACGTCGGTCACTGACCTACGATATTCTGTACACTCAAAAAAAAAAAAAAAAAAAAAAAAACACACAAAAACACAAAATAAAAATTATTATTTATATATATATACATGTGTGAAGCGAATATAAGTTTGGCTTATTTTTCTTTTTGTAAGCAAAAAAAAAAAAAAAAACATTTTTTTTTCCTTCCATTTTATTCGCGTTTTTATTTCAATTTTTTTTTTTTTTTTGAATAGTTTTTATTATTATTTTATTCATTTGTTTGTTTGTAAATGGCTTAATGTCGTTATGTGGCTATGTACTATAGCTTAAGCTAAGCTATACGCTATGTTACGTTACAGTTAAACAAACGCAGAGTGAAAAGCGTTAATTTATTTCGTCTGATTTTTTTTTGTTTGTTTGTTTGCTAAAGTAATATTAATGAAAGAACTTCTCTGTAATTTTGTTAACGAAACACATGCTTAACAATTTAGTTTTGCAAATAAATTTGCTACAAAACACAAAATGTTACAAACAGCTCGTCCATCATCATCACCATGAGAAAAGTGCAACAGCAGAGAGTAACAAAAAAAAAAAAAACTTGCGAAAACTAAATAAAAACAAAAAAAATTTTCCCATTTGTCATTTGTGTTGTTTTTTTTTTTTTTTTTTTTTGTTTTTGCTGTCGCTTAAACAAATGAATGGTTTTTTTTTTTGGTTTTTGTTTTGTTGATGATTTAAGTTTTTTTTTGCCTTTTTAATCGCTTTTCCCCGTTTAATTTTATTTTTCATCTTTTTAATGCATTTTTACAATGTAATGACATTGATAGCAGTTTGCTGTTTTTATTTGTTTACATTACTTACTTAAGTGCATTTGGATTTAATTTTAGTTTTTTTTTTGTTCACTTACTTAGGTGTTGTTTGTTTACTTTGTTTCGATTCTATTGTGGAGTGTTTATTAGCTTAACTAAAGCCTAACAATTATTCAGTAGTTTCAGGTACAACTGAAAACGTTTATCAGCCTCGTATCATTGTATACAATTAATCCTTATTTTGGTGTAAATAATAAAACAGACTGTGTAGATACACAAGAGTATCCGGTATACTCGGGCAGGTATTACTGCTTAAACAAATGTGAGTGGCCGGCATTAGGAAGCAACAAATTTATATAAATTAAAAAAATAATTTATTCACAAAACAACTTAGGCTAATTTATTTTTTAAAGCATTAATATTATTTCATGTTGGTGTTATTAATGCATGCGTCTGGAAATGAGGGGATTTTTTATAAGAAATAAGAAAATGAAAAAAAGAAGAGTAAAATCAAAATTATTTGTTTCTCTACAACACGAAATAATTAATAAATTTCGAATAGTATAAACGAAAAGTATAAAAACACAGAAAGGAAATAAAAAAGACAACGAAAATGCTTAAAATAAAACTAGCAGGAGAAACAGCAACAGAATAATAATATTAATAATAATAATAATAAAAAAAAAAAAAATTGTCGGCCCCATGTTGCCATTCTCCGTGGTAACCACTCATTATTTTATGCCTAAACCTCAAAAGTCCCATAAACATTATAAACGAAAACAGCATCGACAGCAATAAACTATATAAAAAATAAAACGAAAATAAATTTAAACAATTTTGTGTGGTTTTTTGTTAAATAAAAATCAACATAAGTCAAGTGAAGTCAATTGACAGCGAAAAAATGAAAAAAAAAATCGCGCAATCTTATAAATTTTGACGAGGTCAGTAAATATATAAAATTTTTATTTATTTATATTTTGATGCTTAAAAAGCCGCATCAATTTTTTTTTTCTTTTCTTTTCTTTTCTTTTTCGTTGTTGCTTGTGTTCTTTGCTCTCAGCTTAAATTTTTCTTTTTTTTTTTTTTTATGTTGTTTTGAGCGAAAAATAAATAACTCGTCGTCCCACTGACAACGAAAAAAAAAAAAAAACTATAAAAAACTAAAAAAGCTGAAAACTGAAAAATGAAAAAAAAAAAAAAAATATAAACCACACGACACAACGCCATAAATACTGTTCATGTTTATAGTTAAAAAAAAATTAATTTTTTTTTGTGCAATTCTTTGTAGACAAATATAAAATGCGCAATTTTGCGAGTTAAATCATTTTTTTTTTTTTTTTTTTAATATTAATTTTGGTAGCGGCCAACAAATGATGACGATGGCGGCATTGACCTAGCCAATGTGAAACATGTTGATCATTGAATAAAACAAAAAAAAAAAAAAAAAAAGAAATAATAATAAAATAAATAAATAAAACGAAAATGCTGTACAATCGGGATGCGTGCCTTTGAGCAAAAATTTAATTTTTTATTTTTCAAGTTTGGCAGGATTAAAAAATATTTTTTATTTTTTTTAAAGCTTTATTTTAACTTTTGTTGTTTATGGTGTTGTTGCTCGCATACTGCTGTGCTGCTTTAAAGTTTTTTTTTTTTTTCTAAATATTTTTTTAAGTTCATTGACTTAATTTGACGACTTAGCGCTATTGCAAGTTTTGTTTCGTTTTATTTATTTTTGTTTTTGTTTTGCATTAATTATTCGTTTGCAGTTTTAATTTTATTATTTTAATTATGTTGATGATGTAGTAAATGGTGGTGGAATTATTTTGTTTTTTTTTTTTTTTTTGTTGCAGAGTTTTTCTTTCTTTTATTTAATTTTTGTTGTTGCTGTTCTTTTATTTTTTGTTTCTTGAATGAAACTTAATTCGTTTCATATTGATGAATGTTTTTCTTTCTTTATTAATTAAATTATTTATTTCATCTTAACCACATAATATACATGCCAGCACACATACACGTATTTATGTATTATATTATTTTTTTTTTAAATGTAATTTAAGTAATTGAATTTCGTTGTTACTGTTGTTGTCGTCGTTGCTGCTGCTATTTACAGTCTAATGATTTTCTTATCGCAAATTCTTAAATCTCTGATGACATTTTAAAATCTTTTTTTTTTCTTTTTTTGTTTCTTTTTTATTTTCTTTATAATATTTTAATTTTATATTTTGTCTAACCACCATATTGCGTGGTTAGATGCGGTGACCACCATGATTTATTAGTTGGTTTAACACCTTAAAATAGTTTTTGTTTGATTAAGAAAAAAAAAATAAAATTATTAGTGAAAGATCTTAAAAAAACGATTGACGATATAAGAATTTCAATGATTGAAGCCGCCATGGATTCATGGTTTTAATTGAAGTAAATGATTATGTAAATGTTCTAATGAAATTTATTTAAAAGATGGGAAAACGGAAACTAAGCACACCGACTAAGAACACCGACTTAAACGCACAGTGCTATGTAAAACGTCAAAACTATTTAAGTAATACTCTTCATTATTTCATCAGCAAATGCAGAAGAATCAGGCCAAATACCACCCAAATACTGTTGTGACAGTGGTAGTTAAGATCTGTGGTAGATTAGATAGGATTAAAAACGGATTACTAAATGAAAATACTCAAGGAACACCTGAAGATAAAATAGGAGAATAATTAACAACAATAAACAGACTACGTTCAAATTGTTTTGCTGTAATTGGAAAATGGTATTTCCGATAAAAAATAATGGAAAGGGAGGAGTAATGGATTTTCATTATAGAAATCTAGAATCTAGACCATCCTGAGAGTCTAAGTAGGTTTAGTCATTATTTGAATATGTGTTACCTTGGCTAGATGGGATCAAACTTCAAAATAGTTATTACCAGTTTAAGACAATAAAATGAATTGCAGAGATCATTAAATGGATTAATTTGATGGAAAAATAACTCTAAAAAACAAAAAAAACATTAATTAAATAAATTTACTGGTGCAAATTAATTGAGTAAATTAAAATATTAAAAAAAAAATTTAATTTTTTATTTTTTTTTATTTTTTAATTGAAATGATTTATTAATAATGCACTGAAAAACATATAAATTTATTAATTAAATAATTTATTATTTATGATTTATAAAATAAAATAAAATAAAATATTAAAAAAAGAAAAAAAAACCGCATAAAATTTACAACAAATATATTAATAATCATTTAAATAAAATTAAACAAAAAAATTAATTAATATAAATAAAATATTTCATAACCGGAAGGTAATTATGTATGTTTTTTTTTTAAATTATTATTATTATTATTATTTATATATTTTAAAAATGATAAAAATAAATTATTAAAAAATTAATGAAAAAATAAAAAATTAATTCACTATTATTTACGGATTTGGCATTATTGAGGTGATTGGCGTGGCGATTCATGTGAAGTTTTGAAGTTTACTTCGATATTTTGGTAGCTGTTTGGTAGAAATTAATTAATTTAATTTTTCTAGAAGTACAATAAAACGTTGTGTGATTGTGTTGAATCAGGGAAATGGTTCGACTAGTTCATCTTCTTTGTTAATACGTTGATAATTGATTTACCTGCATTATACCCTTATTTAATAAGATTCGTTTTTTGGAGCTTGTTGTCATTAGTTTTATAGGATCGATGATTGATTTTATTGTCACGCATATAGAAAAATCATTCAAGATTCTAGTCTTGCAGCTCTGACTATTTGTCAGCCCAAGTTTTTCACGTACTCTTACATGGTATAGTTATAAACAAAAAACATTCATTAATTCACAGAAATTATCAAGTCTCACAGAATATATTTATAAAAAAACGACGAGTAATAGATAATAATTCATTAAATACAGACAAAGTAAAGAAAGAAAAAAAGCTTGGATATCATTAATAAAATCATTTTTCATAAAATTAACTCCAATTATCTAAAGCGCGGTACATTTATCTCTAATGTAAATGGAGCAAATATTTTACTTTGCATTTTCATCAATAATATAAAACATAAATAATAATAATAATAAAAAAAAACCCCCCAATAATAAATCAATTGAAAATTGTAATTTTGTTAAGAAAAATTAATTAAAACTAATGGCTAATGAATAGAACAGCAGTAGCAGAACAAGCAACCAGTATAATATTGCAAACAATTTAAAAAATAGACAACTTAACAACAACAACAAAATGCAAGTAAATCCAATTTAAAATTCTCGAAATTATCGCGGAAAAAATACAAAAAAATTAATAAAGAACTTGCTGTTTGTTGTCATATTTTAATGTCTCCGTTGTGATTGACCGCATTCAATTCAAGTTTTTGTTTTCCACTCGTTGATTATTATATATATATATTTTTTTTTTAAATTCTCATTCTGCGAGTAGGCCATTTGTCGTACATAAAATTCATCGACTTTGTCTAGTTTTTGTTTTTATTCTATATCACTAATATTAAAATTATTTATTCTCAATGTGGCATTAAAAGCGTTTTGAAATTAGTAAAATGGAATTAAAAAAAAAAAATAAAAATTTAAGCAACAGCCGCACACACATAGGAAAATCACTTTTAATTTATAATTTCTCGTTTGTGTACATGGGAAACAGGTAAATTTCTTTACAAAATTTTTTTTTTTTAAGGAAAACACAAGTTTTCCAATAAATAACAAGGCAACAATAAAGAGAACAAAAAAAAAAAAAGCTTTTTTTGTGTGTGTGTGTAAATTATATCATAAACTTAAGCTGTATAATGTTAAGTAACATTGAAATCGTTAAAGTAATGTTAAGTAAAGTCAAGATAAGTAAGTAACAAAAAAAATAATAATAATAAAAGAGACAAGTTTATTTTTTTTTTTTTTTTTAGGTATACATATTATTTATTTATTTCTTGCAGTTTGTTTTGTCATTTCAAATGAATTCTGTTGATTTGGTTAAATTTTAAATAACAAAAATATATATAAAAATATGTATATATACTAATAAAAAAGAAAAACCAACAAACAAGAAGAAGAAGAAGAAGAAGAAGAAGAAGAAGAAGAAGAAGAAGAAGAAGAAGAAGAAGAAGAAGAAGATCATAAGATTTGTTCACTTGTTGTGCTGTTTATCTTTGGTGAGTTTCTGTTTTCGTTTCTGCTTCTTTTAAAACTTTTAATAGAATAAGGAAAAAAAAAAAAATAATAAAAAATTCTTGCCAGTATTTTTACGACGAAATTCTCGATGTTTTGATCGTTGAGCTTTTTTTTTTCTTCTTCTTTTTTGAGTATAACTACAAAACCGTTGTTTTTATGATTTGAAGGTGAATTAAAATAGTTAACAAATATTTTTTTGTTATTATTATTATTATTATTATTATTATTATTATTATTATTATTAGTGGGTGATTAGTAATAGTTTTACTGAATTTCTGAAAAAAACTAAAAAAATTACTTTACTTAAAAAATAATTCTTTTGCACATTTATTGTACTAGGCGATAAATTTAATTAAAACTCTTTGAAACACCCTATGACTAGTTAAGTAATAAATAAAAGGAACAATAAATTAATTTTTTTCTTTTTTTTTTAAAAGCAAAAAACGTAGAAAATGACAACAAAGATTTCAACTCAAATCAACGATTTTTTTCTTCTTCTTCTTCTTTTTTTACGTTAAGTAAAAAAATTCGTAAAAGAAAAATTATAATGAGAGGATGCAACACAAAAAAACAAAAATAAAAAATTGGACCTGTGTTCAATGTAAATAAATAAATAAATAAATAAATAATAAAATTAAGAAAAGTATGGAAAAAAGTAAATAAATTGTTGACGGATGATGGTAAAATTAAAATCAAACGACTCATTGACAGCATTCTTTGCTACGATTGATCTAACTTTTTTTTTTTTACAACTTTTTAAACTTTTTGTTTGATTTTGTTTTAAGCTAAAATAAAAATAAAGAAAAAAAAAAAAAAAAAACTGATCACAATTTAATGTGCATATTTGTTTTTCTTGTTTTTTTAAATATTTATTTTTTGTTTAATTTTAAAACGTGATTTGTTTGATTAAGTCAGTGTGTGTGTGTGTGTGTGTGTGTGTGTGTGTGTGTGTGTGTGTGTGTGTGTGTGTGTGTGTGTGTGTGTGTACGTCTCATCTTACTAACAGATTTCTATAAGACATAAAAATTGATTATTTTGTTCTAGCAGCGTCACATCAACATTGTAGTCGTGTCATCAGCGTATGGCATGCAAGAAGGTAGACAGACCACATCATTTTTATTTTTTGCTTATTCTGTAAGCGATAATCAAGATCAACATTTCCTACTTTTGACTATAAACTAGACTATAGAACGAAATAATAATAAAAAAAAAATTAAAAACGCCAAAGAGAGGTACAAAATTTAATTTATTAAACAGCAACAACAAACTTATCACCATTTAAGCGACATTCTTGTGCTTTTAAGCATTTTTTTTTTTTTTTTTTTTTTTTTTTTTGCAAAATTAAGATTACAAAAATGTTAATGAAGCTTATGCTGCTTATTAACTAGATGTCAGAATAAATTATTATTGATGAATTTAGAACTTAGTTGTTTTACGTTTTTGCAAGTGTATTTCAATTTTGAGACAACGTACTATAATTTTTTTATTTTTTTTTTTATGGTTTAATCAAATATAATAACTAAAAAACCACTGTTTTTTTTTTTTATCATTTATCGAAATAAATCGATAAAAAATATTAATTAATATATCGTTATCACTTCTTAAATCAATATCCAATCCTTTTAAACTAACGTCCACAAATCCAATTCTTTTTAACGGCCCGCCAGTTCCTTTTGTGTGGCCCTAGATAGATTTCATAATATTAAATATTAAATTAAATTAAATTAAAATAATAATAATAAATAATTTTTATAATATTTGTTTCACAAATTCCACTAAAAATTCTACAGCATTCAAATTTCTAGCCATGTTGCACAATGCTGTAATTAAAACACTTTGTGCACCGCATCAGTTTGTTAAACACTTACAAAGCTAATATTAAATTGTATCTGTAGCCCTTGATAGCTTTGCATTGTGTGATAGCTTTAAAAGGTTGGACACCTATGTTCTTTGGTGGTTCTTTCGTAAAAAAAAAAAGTACAACCAAAATTTTATAAAAGAATTTAAAAACATAATTTTTATATTTACATTAATTTTGCTAATAATAATAATGATAATAATAGTAAATTAAAAGAAAAGAAGAAATTTCATGTCACATCCCGTCATCATAAAAATAAATCAGCAAAGAATTTCGTACAGTTGCATTACAAAATATATATTAAAAAAAAAAGAAAAGAAAAAGAAAACACACAGAAATAAAAAACATATCGCATTGAAAATTATTAAAGTGCACGTACGTAAAATATTATTTTCGTACACAATAGATTATTTTACTTGTAATGACATTTCGTTGATGGGTTGGGAAGTTGTAACGTTGCATTGCGGGAAATTATTTTCTGTTGCATTTTGTTTGTTTAAAAAATTTTTATTTTTTTTTTTATGTTTGTCTCAGTTTGTTTATTTTCTTAGCATACAATTTCTATAAAATATTAAATGACATAATCTAAAAATAGTTGCTTAGATATGTTGGAAATAAAAAAAAAAACATATTGTGCTTTTAACTTAATAATTGAACGACAAGTAACCTAGACAAGTATTTTTTTCTATTGCATAAAAAAAAAAAAAATTACAAAAATGAATAAAGACAAATTCAATAAAGTAACAGAACGTAACGAAAACTAATCTAACTAATTGCTATGCAAAATAAATATTTGGACTGTCAATCATATATTTCTTCTTATTATTATTATTATTATTATTATTAATATTAATATTGTGGTTGTGCTTTTATTTATTTAAATTAAATTAAATTTATTGAAATAAAGAAACAAATTTTACTACGTCGGTTCACTGTAAGACGTGAAAATAAAATCAAACAAAATAGAAATTAAAACAAAAAAAAAAAGTTTCCACTATATACGTGGCTTAGTGTGAAATTTACTGGAAAAAAAAACAACATGCGCACTTGCAAAACATTTGTAAAACGTGTAAAAATGTTGTGATCAAAACAAAAAAAAAAAATGTTGTCAAATTTTATGTTTTACTTGAATTTTTCTCATGTTTTTCTTGATTTTTCATTTTATTTATTAATTAACGTCTTTAAATTGTCGTTTTTATTATTATTATTAAATAATTTATGATTCTTTATCACTGTTTAATGGATTTCTTCAGCATATTTCAGCTTGTAAAAATGTATAAATTTAATTTTTTGTAGAAAATAATAATTAGAATTCACCAATAAAAAATTGATTATTCTCAAGAGGTGTATTCTCCTTGTTTTGTAAATATCAATTGATGCGAAAATCTTAAAGGCTATACGTAAAAAATTGCACAATTAAACGAAAAGAGATCGATGAACGTTCAATAACCACGCGTCATCTTTGAATGACGAAAGCAAAGCATAGCAAAGCAAAATATAAATTAGTAAAAAATATAAAACACGAAAAATAAATTTATAAATAATTTTTGTATTTTATACGAGTAAAAACTGTCATAATATCCTTCTCCGCACTCTTACACACCAACCACTCATAAGTTGATTTTTTTTTTTAAATTTATTTATTATTTTTATCTACTTGGTTTATGATGTGGCAAAGCAATATGTGGTTATGGTTTTTAGATCAATTTTCTTCATTATTCCTCTTTTAGTTCTCATAATGGTATGTTTATTATTATTATTATTTTTTCTTTTTAATTTTATTTTTATTTTACAGATTGTTTATATATTTTTAAATTTTTTATTTAACAGGGTGGACAATTTATTAAACAAGTTATTTTGTGCCTTTTAGCCTTGGTGATGACAGTTTTTCTGTTTCGCTCATTGAAGGAGTTTTATCTAATTTTCCATGCCTAAACTAAGAAACAGGTGAAAAAGAAAAGCATTTAGAAAAACTGGTCTTCTAAGTTTAGTCCCTTTGCTGATGCTTGATCAGTTAATGAAACTTTGCTTAAACAATATTCGACCATATTTAGCAAACCAATTGCGATGTTAAATTTTTTTTAGCAAAAAGTTGAAAAATAATGAAGCATCCTGTATCCGTCTAGCTTTTCATGGAAAAAAAAAAATTCCTCTTCGTCGTTTCGGTCGCAATAAGTTTCTTCAAACATATGTCAACATGGCGGTAATGTAAAAACAAAGAACCATTAATTTTAAGGCTACAAATAGATAATAAAAATTCTCCTTATTAAATTACCAATAATATTGATTATTACATTATAGACTTAAAAAAAAAAAAAATAAAATAAAATCAAAATTACAAATTCTGACTTCGACAATCTGGAAAACAGTGGAAAAACAGAACATTAAAATACCTCAATAGAGACTTTTCTTATGAATTTCAAATTAGCAAACAAAATTAAAATAAAGCTTTTGCTACAAAGTAAAAATACGAAAAAATGAAAAAAAAAAAATAATGAAAAATTATTAAAATAAATTGAAGCAAACTAATAACTTTTTTTTTTTTATACCAAAGAACAAAATGAAAAATTTATAAAGTTTTTTTTTCTTTTTTTTTTTTTTTTTGGATTAAAAGGATAAAATATTCACGTGAGAATATACATATTTATTTTTTTTTTTTTTATAAAATTCTCAAGCCACCCACTGCGTTATGTAATAAATATTGCTTCTTTTTTTTTTTTCGTACTTTTATATTTAAAATTAATTAAATTTATAATAAAAAAGAAAATGATTTAATGGGATATGAAAAAAAAAAAATAATAAAAATATAAACACCTTAAGGAGTGAGATTTGAATGTAACAGGATATGTGTATATTGGTAATAAAATGTAGACAAATTTTTTGGTCAATGTTTTTATTATTATTATAGTAATAGTAATTGTTATTATTATTATTATTATTAGTAGAATATTAAGATTGTGTTAGAGGATATATAATTTGTAAATCAATCGATAAATTATTGCATAGGAAGAAACCAAAAACAACAGCAAAATAGTAATTAGATGAATTTAAACTAATAAATAAAATACAATAGAATTTTGTGAAATATAATTTGTGCATAATCAATTCATAAATTTAATATATGAAAACACCCTAATTATAATAGTTATAATAAATAAATAATTTATACAATGAAAACACTAATACATATCAAAAGTCACCCCTATTTTGAGTAAACAAAATAGATTATTATTATTATTATTATTATTATTAGATTATTGAATTTAAAATAAATATTAAAGTTAATTTTAAGGAAAAATTCAATTAAAACGAAGAAAATTCATTTGGTGAAAATATTTATTGATTTAATTCATGTAATTAGACTATAAAGCTTGAGCACAACGTAATTTTACTTAAGTTAAAAGTGTGTTAAAAGCTGCAGGTTATTAAAGGAATATAAACTGTAAAGAAAGTTTTGCTTTGTTTTTTTTTTGTTTTTTTTTACAGTCAATACAAATTAAACGAAATCAAAGTTTAATGAAATAAAATGGTTGCAAAAAAAAAAAAACGAAATGGAAAAAAACGAAATAAATCCATGAGTAAAGTAAATATTTCTTATTGCGTAAAATTTTCAAATGAAAAATATATTACCACATGCAAAGAAATAAAGTTTTATTTATTTGCACCTACAAACAAACAAACAAACAAACAAACAAACAAACAAACATTAAACAAATATTGAAAAACTACATGAGAGAGAAAAAAAAAATTACAGAAGCAAAGTGTGTTTTTCTAATACGTGCGAGTGGAGGCGCCTGGTGTAACGTGAATATCAAACAGGAATTTGAAATATTCCTTTTTTCTAATTAATTATTATATTAAACACAATTTATTTTATTTGTTTTAGAGAATATATATTATTATATATTATTATTGTCACTAGATAGTTTTTTTTTTCTCATTATTATTATTACTATTATTTTTATTTGTTGTTCAACACACAATTGGCACAGTTATAAAGTTAATTAATTAATCACAATTGAAACAAATAGGAGTAAAAAAATATAAATGAAAATAAAAATAATACGAAAGGTATATTGAATAATAATAATGATAATAAAAAAAAAATGAAAACAATAAAAGCAAAAAAAAAAAAAATAAAAGTGTAATTAGTAAAATGCTTTTAAAGTTCATCGCATTTCCTATTATTTTCAAAAAAAAAAAATAAAATAAAAAAAGCTCCTTTTTTTTATAAATAAAATTCCATCGTCACGTGATAGATGCGTGCAATAGAATTTTTTTTTTTTTTTTAATTTTTTTTTATTTGATTTTACGTCGTAAATCATGTGGCTGTGTTATATGCATTTACCTCTGTGCGTAGCATAAAAATATAAATAATAAAAAAAAAAAACAACAAACTTCCGTTTTATTTTTAAAAAAAACTTTATTTTCATTTTTTTTTTTTTTTTGTTTCTAGAAGCCTCGGAAGGAAGGAAGGATAAATGCCTTGCAAGCATACTCAGAATTTTTTAACGCATTAAATAAATAAAATACGCAATAATAATAATATATATATATTTTTTTTATTTTAACTTAACCTAACGTAACGCAACGTAATTCAATAAAAGCTTCTTCTGTTTTTTTTACTGCCTTTTATTTTTTTTTTTTGGTTTTGTTTCATCAAAAACACAAAAAATCATAAATCGTTGAGGAGAAATAGCAAAAAAAAATTGTTGAAATATTTTTTTTTTATTTTCTTTTTTTTTTTAAATACAAAAGAGTTTCGGAAGGCAGCATTCAATTGAAAAAAAAAAAAAAATCGCATTTTAATTTATTTTACTCCCCTATTAACGTAGAATTTTTAATTTAAATTCAGTATTATGAAATGTGTAACTGCATTATCGTTGTGCTGATGAGATTTGTTTTTATTTAGAAATAAAATTTTAAAAAAATTATTATTTTTTTTTTTTTTGAAGTACCAATGTACTGGGTACTGGTTTGGTTTGGATACATACATCTGTGTATCTGTGTATATATCCATTAATATTAGCAACCGAAAAAAAAAAATAATAAAAATAATACCGAAGCACTACCCATATGAGCTTTTGTTGTTATTTTTTTTTGTTTTAAATATTTCCCATGTCTATGCAAAAAAAAAAAAAAAAAAAAACGCAATTTTATCGTCTGAAATGTTTATGTCTGAATAGTTAACAAAAAAAAAAAACAAAACAAAACAAATAGGAAGAAGCGCAGACAAAATAGTCATTAGCCCCTAATTTAGCTTGATTCTTATGTGAAAAAAGAAAAACAAAACAAAAAAAAAACACAGAGAATAGCACATATGTTAACATAACTTGGGAAAAGTAGAAGTAATAAAATACTTGGTGAATTGTTAAATTGAATGTTGCCAGTCAAAGGAGCTTTTTATGCAGCTTTTATATATATATATATTGTTTTGTTAAACTGAAGTATGTATGTCTATCACTCAGTCACATAGTGCCCAATTGTATACAATTTTCTATTGTTCTGTGTATACATTTCTTTCGAGAAAAATAAAAAAATAGCAAAAAAAAAAAAAAGAGAAAAACAAGACAGAAAAGCTTTACTTATTATTTTATCAACTCAACAAGAATAGAAGAAAAAAAAAACATTTTAAAAACAATTTTTTTTTTTTTTTTTTTGGTTTAATTTAATTATAAAATGCGAAATAAGGTGCGTGAGAGTCCGATAAAGTAAATTATCAAAAAATTTATTCTTAAAGCTTAAATCAGTTTAAAAGCGTTAAAAAAAAGCGTTTTCCTGCGTAACGCCTTTTAACTGATAGACATTTCTACTTAAAACAATTTTGTTATTGTGGCCGGTATGTGATGTAATTTTTTTTTTTGTGAAATCAAAATAAAACAAGGGAGGAAGTTGTGCTACGAAAGTAAATGCTAAAAAAAAAAAAAAAAAAAACGATAATAACGACGAAAAATATGATGTATGCGGAATATTAATAATAAAGGATAGTTTCCAGTATATGCATATATATGTGTATGCGTTTTTGTATGCTATACGAAATTCTATACTTAGCCTTAGCTTATATAAACTAATAAAATATTTGTATTTTGCGTGTGTATGTGTTTAATTTTAATATTTATTACCGAATGAAGGCATAATAATATATATATTCCAACGATGGTTGGTATATTTATAAGGACGGTTTGTTTCGTATTAATAAGTCGTTGTTGTACGTTGAATAAGTGTGGCTAAGGAGGAGCAGCAACAGCAGCAACAAAACAGCAGCAGCAACAGCAACTAAAATACAACTTTCTATAGACAAAAATATATATATATATATATATATATATTATTAAAAAAGAAAAAAAAAAGAAAAAGAAAAAACCTTACAATATGTTGGGCTAGGTCAACGAACCTACATCAATTCTTATATTGTTGGGATAGGATAGGTTAGGTTAGGAAAGGTAAAGTTTTGTTTAGCCATGGCCGTTTAATATACGTTGACGGCTACGATGACAAAACAAAAGCATAAAAAATTGTTTTCTTCTTCTCGTTTTCTAAATAGCACCTTGTGTAACCTAGGCACTGTGGTGAAAAGGGGGAAAAAAAAGGGATAAAAGAAAATATCGCGCAGTAAAAAAAAATATTAGGGCAAACTAAGCATAAATTGATTGCATTTGACATTTATGCTAATAGAAAAAAAAAATTTAAATTTCCTTCGTACAAAGTGATTCTCTGAGTTAAGTAAAAATAAATATAAAAGGTTTTTCGTAAGGTAAAATATTCAAAATGTTTTTTTTTTTTTTGTAGAAATTAATCAATTTTATTTTTTTCCGTAGTAAATTAATTACTTTTTTTTTTTTGTTCATATTAAAAAATTATTTTATCCTGAAGGAATCCTTATTTTTCAGTAAAATGTTGGAAGGAAAAAGTTTCATAAATTGCTTAGCAACAAAAAGATTTTTTTTTTTTTTTACTTTTCCAATGTGCAGTGAGATTGATGGCCGATTTGTTTTGATGGGAGACATGAAATTCTCCATTAAAGATTTAATTTTTTTATTTTTCATTAGGCAAATACAAAGCTCTTGATGGTGATTAAATATATTTTATATATGTATATTCATTGTAATTTTATTTTAAATAGAAAAATGTTCTTCAGATTAACGTGAATCTTGTGTGTGCGATTTTTTTTTTTGCTTTCTTAAAACCAAACTTTGAGCATTTTTAAATAACATTAAAAAAAAAAAAAAAATAATAAATAAATAAGAGAGATTTCCCCTCTTTATATAAAAAAAAAATAAAAAGAATTAATTGAACATCTGGTTTGCGATTCAATCGGACATTCGATTTTTTTTTTTTTGCTGTAATTTCGCTGCGGAAAAAGAACTCAACGAAACGCCAAGGTAGAATATTTCTTTCCTCTTCATTTCTTATTAATCGGATTTTCTGTTATATTGCGATTACAATATTTTTATTTATGCATTACGTTTTAAAGGATTTTTATTATACACTTAAAAACAAAAAAAAAAAATAAATAAATATATATATATTAAAAAAGCGTCGCACACATGGAAGAACATGTTAAGCAAACAATTGAAGTATTGAAGAAGAGATGTGAACCGGTGTTTTTACTTTACTACGATTGCATCAGATTAAAAATAGAAAATTAAAATAAAATCACCAGGTGAACAATAAATTAATGGAAAAAAGAAAAAAAAAAAAAAAAAAACACTTTAGTTTTTCGATACAGAAAAAGCGTAGATTAAATAAAGAAAACCTCAATCGCGTTGTAAACATCATCCATCAGTCAATGATCGCCTTACCTTTAGGCGTTCTTATGTTTTTTATTTGTTGTTTTCTTTTCTCTCTCTCTCTCTTTTTCTTTTACACAATTAAACTTAAGTGGCCTTACTTTATATTATTTTAAGTTACCTTACCTCACCTTACTACAATTTTAACTCTACCATGACGTACATTTTTAATTTTTTTTTTTTTTTTTATTCTTCTATAATTAATCTTAAAATTATAAAACAATTTGTTGTATTTATGAAACAAAGAAAAATATATAACTTGCTATAAAGAGCTTTTTTACGCATTTTCATTACATAAACGTTTTTTTTTTTTATAAACTAATAAACAACAAATATAAGAATTGGATTAAAAAACAAAAAAATTCACACAGAAGCACGTAATATACAAAAAAAAAAAAAAAAAACAGAAGAGTAGAAAAAGTTTTTATTAAGGGATGAACACGTGATCTTATCATTGATTATTATTATTATTATTAAATTATTATTAAAATATTATATTTATGACTTATTTGTGTTATTTATATTTCATTTGTTGTAAATTAATGCTAATTCATCGTTGTGTGTTATGTGGGCGAAAGTAATATGGAAGCATTATTATGTGCGGCCAAATGAAAATGCTACAAGGCTGCTATTACTGTGATCTAATTTATTCGAAAGGATTATGAATATTTTTATTTTATCTATTCAAAGTCAATTCAAAGTTTAAACGGTTCATGTGTTTTTTTTTTACATAGATTTCAACATTTGCTTTTAAACGTGATACGAAACCGTGCTGTAGTTTCGTTGTTGGCGATACGTAACCAAATGGTTTTCTGGGCAGTCAACAAATTTTATTATAATCTTTAAATCATGCTTTCAATGCGGTTTATATATTAATTAAAACCAACACATTGATATAAAATTATTGCAATACCCGATCAATGGATTAATTAAGGTAACATTTAAGGTAATAATAATTATAATCATAATAAGGGTTTGCTTGTTTGTTTGTTTGTTTGTTTATTCCGACTATTTCTTCTTATTTTTTTTTTAACATTTGTTTTTATTTTAATTTTGCTATGATCTCAATTTTTGATTAATTATTTATAATTATAGAATAATCTAATTACATTATTTCATTTATTATTCAAATAATGACATATAAACAATGATTTATATATTTTCATCAATAATTAAAATATAAACTAATATTGTTTCATAAATCATATATTAAATTTTAACATATCGTTAACTGATTTACGGGGATTGTTTAATAGAATAAGTAATCGATTTACTGTTTAAGTGTTTTTTTTTTTTTTTTTTTTATTTTATAGAATCTGATTGAGTTCGAGATAATATTCGCGGGTAGTCGTTACGAAAAAAAATGTTCGTAATGTCAATGAATTGTTTTGTATGTATAAAATAATTAACGGTAAGCTTTTATAGTAAGCTTTATCTAAATCTAATTGGTTTGTTATATTTCATATCCTTCAAAATTTTACTGGGCTTATTAAAGTTTTAATTACTGTACTAAACATCACAATTAACACAAATTATAATATTTCTTCTATATAATTTATTATCCATTATTCTATGTTATAAATTTCTCTAATCCATAATTTACCAGATGAAACACGATGTTTAACAATTTTGTTTATTTTGGATAAAATTTTTGTTAGTTTTTTTTTTTTTTTTTTTGTTGCTGTTGTTGATGATGTTGTCGATTTTTCTTCTTTTTTTTTTTTACAACGTGTTATAACACGTGTACACAATTTATTTATTTTGTTTTGTTTTGTTTTTCGTTTGCTGTTTTTTTTGTTGCTGATATTGATAACATCGGCATTGATGATGTGATTCTGATAGTTTTTTTTTTTTTTTTATTTGTTAAATGTAACAACAAAATATCTAATCTACAGTGCTTTCAATTTTGTTGTTGTTGTTGCTGTTGTTGTTGTGATGATTGTTGGCATAGTGACAGGTAGCCAATATTGTTTTTGTTTGCTGTAAAAATCATTTATTTGTTGAAAGGATTATTATTATTGTTCTGTTTTTTTTTTTTTTTGTTGATTTACAGGGAAACATTTTTTTTTTACCGTTATATTTTCTGCAAAACAAGGATTCGATTTGTTTTTTTTTTGTTAATTATATTTCTGAACCGTTTTTTTTTTCTGTTTTTTTATCAGATAGTTTAGAGTTTCTTGTGGAAAATTCTGTAAAAGATAGAAGAATTCAGATAAAAAATTAAAAAATCTCTACGGAAATAGAAAACGAAGAAAAATTCTTGTTTTTTTTTTTTTTTTTGTTTAATTCATTTGCATCATCGACTGATGACAAGAATATATAATCCAGTCTTAAACGCCCAGTCCATTACCACCCACCCAACCATATACATTTTTTTTTTTTTTTTTTTTTTTTGTAAAAAATTACGAGAAAAACTGCGGAAAAACTACAACGAAATAACGAAATATTCATCTACCTTTGGATAGAAGACAGAAAAGATAAAGTAAAAATATAAAATGACGGAATAATAAAAAAATGGAAAATGTGGAAGACAAAAATAGTGGATGGAGATAGGAATTAAAAAAAAAAAATAGAAGAAAAAATTACAAAAAATCTCAAGTGAATTAAATAACGAAAATGACTAGTAATTTTTCATAAAAAAAAATAGGGAAAAAAAATAAAAAAATATTAAATTCTCTCTTGGTCTTCGCATTTGGAAATTGAAAAATTAAATTGGTTCAACTTGTATGTCGTTTTCTCCAGCAAAGAGAAAAAAAAAATATTTTTTTCCCATCATAGCTGATGCTGTTTTTTTTATTTGTGTTTTTTGTAAAAAAAATTTTTTTTTAATTTAAAGTGGAGGACACTTAAGGAGTCATATTTATCATTCACCCTTCTAAGAATTTTTTTTTTTGTTATTAAAATCTTGTTTTATACGGGGTTTTTTTTTTTTTTATTTTTGTAGAAATATTTTGCTGTAAACCAAGAGAACAATACTCGTCAACCAATCAGAAATGTTTTTAATAAATATTTGCTTTAATGCGTTTTGATTGGCTAATTAATATTTTTTTTTTTGACAACAACGCAAAGCGTTTCTGTGATAAATAACGACATAATCCATACACCAATTTTAGTCACAAAAAAAAAAAAAAATCTAAATATCGGTTATAGAATAAAAATTCAAATATCGTGTCTAAATTTTAAATCTAATCGCGTGACAAAGTTCTTCCACTATTTTCTTTCGTTAAAATGTCAAATGGGCGTTGTTCACATTTTTATTATTATTATTTTTTTTTTCGGTTTCCTCATTAAAAAATTCTCAAACCAAAAATCCTTTTCTTTTTATCAATTTTATGTTTCTTTTTTTATTTTATTATTATTATTTTCCAGCATTAGTGGCACGATAGCCAAAGAGTCATAAAAAGTTAAAAAAAAAAAAAGAAACACCAAAAATCAGAATTTGAATATTTTTTTTATTTTTAAAGAAGAAAAGAAAAAACAAAAAAAAAAAATCAAACTAAAATTATAATAAAATAAATTTATTTTTTTTTTTTATTAAAGTTTTTTTTAATGAGCTTTTTTTTTTTTTTTTTACCTATAAGCTAACGGAAATTATTTTTTTTCCCTTGTGCTGTATCTTTTTTTTTTTTTTTCGTTTGTTTTATTAAAAAGAAAATAATGATGACGATGAACATTTTTTTTTTTTTTTTATTTTATCAACGTTTTTAACCGTGTGGTTGTTGCTGCTTTTAATACATTTTCTGATGTTTAAATCACGATAAAGTTTTATCAATCGTTCGTTTGTTTGTTTGCGTTTTTTTTTGTGCTTTAAATTATTATATAACATTGTTGCTGCTATTGCTAAAGGTGAGCTGGATTCATTTTTTTTACTTTTTTTACTTTTTATTATTATTAGTAAATCCTGAACAAAAAAAAAAATAAAAAACTTACCACAAAGTTTCAATTTTGTGTTGAATTTTTATAATATTTTTCCTAGTTTATTGTTTGTGCTTTTGTATTTTATTATTTTTACTTGCTTTTGTTGCTTGTTATTAATTTTTATGCGAGTTTTATTTATGATTAAAACAATTTTTTTTTTTTTGTTGTTCGCATAAAACATTTTTTTTTTCTTCTTTTGTTTTTATGATTTTGCCACCACTTTATTGTGCAATTAAAAAAAAAAAAAAAAAACAAGAATAAAGGGATTTTTGATAAAGGGACATTATTAGCGGGGTTTTTTTTTTTTTTTTTTATATTGATGCAGGTGTTGAAAGCAAACTAGATTATGTTTTATCGAAGCATGTAAAATGCAAAAGTTTTACTTACCAAAAACAAAAAAAAACTGAAAGCTCATATGTTTAATGGGTGAAAAAAAAAAACAACAACCGAAACAAACAAAATAAAACTCTGAGCTAATTTGTATGTTTACCTGTTCACGGTTACCGTAGCAACAGCACAAAGTGCAGTTTTTTAATTATTTTTTTAAAATAATTTACTAAACAATTTAAATACAAACAAAATTGATGTTTTAATTTGGTTATTAGTGATGAAATATATACATATATTTTTTTATTATTATATAGGGATGCAAAATATATGTAAATCGAAAATAAAATGAATTTTTATTAACAGGAAAAATCGTTTTGATATTGACATAAAAAAAATAAAAATTTTTGTTGAATAATACAAAAGCTTTACAATAATGATAAGTTTTGAATTGATGAAAACAACACGAAACTGTTTAAAAAAAAAAAAAAAAAAAAACCACAAATTCAGTTTACAAACATTGTCAATACTCAGTTTTTCAATATTATCGCGTTTTATTTACATTGGGAATAACAAAAATAATTTTAATGATAATAATAATAATAATAATTATCATAATAAAAACATCACTAAAAGTTCATCATTTCCTATGGTTCATCATTCCATTATTATTGTTTTGTTTGCTAGGACAGATTTTATGATGGTAAATAGTTTTTTTATTTTTGTTTTTTTTAATGCAATTCGTTTAATTTAAAGCTTTTTATTTAAAGCTTGGATAAGCGGTAATTTAAAAATCTACATTTAGAGATTGGATGCAGTTTAATAATTTTAAAATTTATTTTTTTTTTAAATAAATTAAGAGTGAAAATGATGTTTAGGTAGTTAGAGGCTCAATTGGCATTTGTATGTCCGTTTAGACGATGTTGTGCGATAGCTAAATATTATTAAAAACTCTTAATTAAATATTTTATATTATCGTCTTGTATTTTACGACTAAAATATGATTGATTTTGTGCAATAATTAATGGGAATTACATAATCGAATCTAAAGACAACATAGCGAAACATTTGTTAGAAACTAAAAAACTAATTTATGTTGCCAATTCCCCACATAAGTTAATTAATTATCGTAATTTATTTATTTATTATGCAAAAATGCATTTTTTTTTAATGGCATTTTTTTTTATTTATTTTTTTTTAATTATAACAAAAACGTTAAAATTCATTAGCGGAATTGTTTTCGATGTGTTACAGAATGGAACATTATTAACAACAGCAACAATAACACCAACCAGTAAAGGCAGCAACCAGAGTCAGCAAACATGGTGACAATAAAAAATAGAAAAGAAAAAAATAATCTTCACCACCAACAACTAGCTAATGCTACTAATAATATTGCTGCTGTTACATTTGACGCTGTTACTGCTGTGGTATTCTGAGTAAACAATAGTGACAATAATATAAAAAAAAAAATAAAAAAATTATTCACTATAGTTTGGGAAGTGATGTGTGGGTGGTATGTATAAAAAAAAAAAAAAAAATTGTTAAAACAACACAATACAACCAAGGATGTTGATAAGAATCAATTTATGTTTGCATTTTTACAGCCAACTAGGTTTGTCATCACTCCATCCCCAGTCCATCCATTATTAAAAAAGCTCTCTTAAGCTATTCTATTTTTTTTTTTATTTTTTTTTTTGTTTATTTGTTTAAGTGTGACAGACGCACACTTGACATTTTTTTGGGTTGGTACTGTAGGTTTTATTTATTTAACTTTTTTTTTTTATATTTATATATATAAATAAGTGGGTTTGGTTATATTGCTGTGGGTGGCAAATGTTTTATCTTTGCCATGAGTAGAATAAGTATTTAAATAACAAACCTATACTAAACGACCCTAGTTTTATAGTGAAACTATGCTTACGAAAACCTAATACAATTGTATTTTCGTTGTGGTGGGTTAGTAACAGAAATAAAATCAACACGAAAAAAGAGTAAACCAGCCAAGCCAGGATATTGTTAATAAATTTTCTTGTTATTTTTCATACATAGAAAAAGAAAAAACTTTTTGTTGTTTCATTATTGCTGTAAGTAAAATTAGGGTGGATTTTGCGTTTTTTTTTTTTTTTCTTCTTGTGTTTAAATTAAATGAAGGGAAAATACTATATTTAACTATTTGGGTGTGTCGTGCCAAGCACACATTTTTTTTCTTGTTCCAATTGCTGCTACTGCTATTGCTGCTGCTGCTGCAGTTATATTACCTTTGCAATACAATTTTTTTTTTTTTAAATACTTTCCCTTTGTTATTATTAAATAAATAATGTTAATGGATTAATTGTTAATTAAAGGAAGTAAAAAAAAGCTTTCATAGCTTGCTAAATAATTAGAGAGAAAGATATGTTAAATAAGGGTTGTGACGTTTCTATGTTTTGGTGTGAAGACAGAATCGGTATAAATTAAACAAAAAATTTAAAAAATATCATCGAAGCTATATGTATTTCTTAATAACGCTTCTACTAACATGTTTATAAATAACGTGTCTTTGGAAAGTAACATTCAACTAGTGATTAATCAATTTACTTTACCTCCATTCATAAAACTTCGATTTATTTTCAACATATAAAGAACAGATTAGTATTTAAGTTGCTTTGATTATTGTTTTACTTTTTCCTGTATAAACTTCGATGCTTTCTAGAGCCTAATATCTGATAGTAGAGGAATTAGAGTCTTATTTTAAGGCAAGATTATCACTACACTGCTTATAATAATAATTTCACTTTAGTAAAAAAATTTCGAATTCATCAATAAGATTTTCTCTCTCATTTCGCACTTCTTTAGGCCAATTTGAATATTAAAAAAAAAAAAAAACAGTTTAAGAAGTAGTTTTTGTGATTTGTTTTAATATTAAAAAAAAAAAAATAAACTAAAGAAAACATATAAAATGCGATAAACAAGTAAAAAAAAAAAAAAAAAAATACCAAAACTAAACTAAACATCTGCCGTTTCGTTATAATTTTTATTTTTTCCCGTATACAACACATACGATTTGTGGCTATGAATTTATTTATTAAAATTTTTTTTTTTTTTTTTTGTTTGTTGCTTTATTCTTTTACCAAGAGCAAAATAATAAAAAAAAAAAAAAAAAAAAAAAAACCATCTACGCAAAAATAAATTAATGCATTTATATAAATCGCGGTTTTGTGTTTACTGAAGACAACAAATAATGTAGAAGGAGAAATATAAAGGCGTAAGAAAACAACTTTTTTTCTGTTATTCACAAAACAAAAAATAAATAAAATAAACTAGCTTAAAATGAGATGAGCAATGAGAAATAAACAGTGTACAGTGACTTCTCAGTATATAAAACATTATTTATATGCTACTAAACATCTGAAAGATTTTGGAGTACCGAAAATATTTTATTTTTTTGTTTTTGTATCATTTTCAGCAATAATCCGACTCTAGATTTATTTTTGTTTTTGTTTGAATTAAATAAGCTTTGATTGAATGAAAATCCTAATTTCTTAATTAAACTTTATTCATTTTTTTTATTCAATGTGATATATTTTGTTCATATGCGATAGAACTTCGACTGTGAATTGTTTATGTCAACGAATTGGGAATATCTTCTATCCTTACAAATAGATAATAAAACTCTTAAGTAAATTTTCTGTATAATAATAATTCCATAAATATTTGAACTTTTCATTATAAATTTAAACCATTTTTTTTTTTTTTTTTAATGTAATGATTAACGAGAATTCACTGTAACTAAATATCATCAATACATGAGATGATGGAAAAACTTATAATTTTGCAGTTGTTTGGTATAATTTTATTTTTCTTGCAACTTAATACAGCCGAATATAGCTAAAGGCACACATAAATACATAAACATTACATACATTATAACATTGTCGATTGGCGACCAAATTCACTAAAAATAAACAATGCAATTACAATTACAATCATAATAATAATTATAATAATAATAATAATAACAATTACTTAAAGAAAATTAAAAAAAAAAAACATAAATAGCAACAAAACATATATTAAATTGCAATATCAATGATTATTATTATTATTATTATTATTATTATTATTATTATTATTATGTATTTGCAGCGTCTGAATGATGCCATAGAAATGTTTAAAAATGCGTACACGCAATATAAAAATCATCTAAAAACATCTTTTTATTTATTTCTTTTGCATTTGTTAAAAATTTAAAAATATAAAATAGTTAACAATCACACGCACTATGCTTGAAAAAAAAAAAAAAATAAATAAAAAATACATTAAATTTGCAACATCCGGTTGTTTTTGTGTTTTTAAGTTAATTTAATTTTTTTTTTTGTTTTAGATGAAAAACTAGAACTAGTCGATGTAGAAATGTGAAAAAAAAAAAAATAAATAAAATTGTTTTATAAAACAAAAGGGAATTTTTTAATTTTTTTTTTTGTTTTTGATTTAAAATGTGAACGAAACACGAATGTCGCAGAATATAAAATTTATTTGAATACAAAATTGCATTGTTTATAAAATATAAAAGTCGTTTTGAGGTAAAATCATCTTTGAACCAGTGCCTGGTATTAAGGTAATCAGGGTAGCCAGGACATTTTTTTTGAGGTAATAAAGCTTAATAAAATTTTTTTTTTTAATTACCTAAAAATTAACTACATGGTAAAAATCAATTTAATTCGTTTTTACCACCAGATAAAGAAATCCATTCCAGAGAGACGCCACTGAAAAAAAAAAAAACGTTTAAAGCTTTTAAATTTTCTTTTAAATTTTCAGTTATTTTAACCGTTGAATATCTGAATTTTTATCTAAACTCAACATAAAATACTTTTTTCTTTTAATTTTATTTTACCTTTTATCTAGCATCTGTAATTTATTTTTTTTTTTTTTAAAGCATTAATAATCAAAATAATAAGCGTAATAATTTTCTCAATGAAATAAATAGAAAAATAGCAAATTGATTTGCAAAAGAAATAAAAAAAAAAAAAGAAAAAGTAAAGTAAAGTAAAGAAACTAGAAGAACAATCGGCTACATGCACCAAAGTAGAATAAAATGTAAATGTAAATAAATAAATAATATTAAGTGATTTGTTACATGATTTTTATATAATTCTCTATCTTAAGTCTCTAGTCTCGATTACTTTTTAAAATAAAATAACAAAAAAAAAAATAAAAAAAAAACAGCAATACGTACTTAACAATCGATAGATTTTGATCAATTTTGAATTTTATTCTTTTCTTTTCCCAATATTCTATTGAATTAAATTTGTGAAAGGTAATTTATAGGCTTTTTTTTTTTTTTTTTTAAATTAAATTATGTTACGTTAAGAAAAACTGTTTGTAAATTGCATCTTCCTACATTTTTATGAATGTAAATAGAAAAAAAAAATTAAAAAAAAAAAACCGATTTTACTTTACGTGTAATCAATGAAATTTCATTTCAACGATTTATTTATAGAATTAATAAAGATACGAGTAGAGACGAGAGACCAGCAAGAGTTATATAATTAATCAAATAATAAAAAAAAAATGTATTGCGATGGGATTGGTTGAGATTTTAATTTTTTTTTGTAAATAAATAAATTAAGCGTTTTCTCGATCAAATTGATAAATAACGCAGCAAATAGCACGTTATCACCGGAAATAATTAACGTAACCGTTTTTAGTATTTGCTACTCTTATGTGCTTAAGAAACAAAAACAATAAGAGTAACAAATTAAAAATTGTGGTTTTAATAATGTTTGCCGTTTTCTTTTACCATTTAAGCGCCATTATTATTAACTAGCTTTCATCGTTTTTTTTTTTTTTTTTTTGCCTTCTACTTTGTTTTATTTCTTTCGTTGTTGTTTTTAATTTTTTTCCCTTCTCGACATCTTTCATTCATGCATTGTTTTTTTTTTTTTTTTTTTTTTTTTGCACTTTAAAACAATAACAAAACAGAAAAGTGAATAATAATGATCTTTTTATTATTTACTAACAAGATAATCATAAATAGAATCCAATAAATTTTATGGAAAATTAAAACATCTGCTTGGATTTGAGAATAAATTTTATTTTAAATTGGAAAAAAAAAAAAAAAAAACCACAAATTCAGTTTACAAACATTGTCAATACTCAGTTTTTCAATATTATCGCGTTTTATTTACATTGGGAATAACAAAAATAATTTTAATGATAATAATAATAATAATAATTATCATAATAAAAACATCACTAAAAGTTCATCATTTCCTATGGTTCATCATTCCATTATTATTGTTTTGTTTGCTAGGACAGATTTTATGATGGTAAATAGTTTTTTTATTTTTGTTTTTTTTAATGCAATTCGTTTAATTTAAAGCTTTTTATTTAAAGCTTGGATAAGCGGTAATTTAAAAATCTACATTTAGAGATTGGATGCAGTTTAATAATTTTAAAATTTATTTTTTTTTTAAATAAATTAAGAGTGAAAATGATGTTTAGGTAGTTAGAGGCTCAATTGGCATTTGTATGTCCGTTTAGACGATGTTGTGCGATAGCTAAATATTATTAAAAACTCTTAATTAAATATTTTATATTATCGTCTTGTATTTTACGACTAAAATATGATTGATTTTGTGCAATAATTAATGGGAATTACATAATCGAATCTAAAGACAACATAGCGAAACATTTGTTAGAAACTAAAAAACTAATTTATGTTGCCAATTCCCCACATAAGTTAATTAATTATCGTAATTTATTTATTTATTATGCAAAAATGCATTTTTTTTTAATGGCATTTTTTTTTATTTATTTTTTTTTAATTATAACAAAAACGTTAAAATTCATTAGCGGAATTGTTTTCGATGTGTTACAGAATGGAACATTATTAACAACAGCAACAATAACACCAACCAGTAAAGGCAGCAACCAGAGTCAGCAAACATGGTGACAATAAAAAATAGAAAAGAAAAAAATAATCTTCACCACCAACAACTAGCTAATGCTACTAATAATATTGCTGCTGTTACATTTGACGCTGTTACTGCTGTGGTATTCTGAGTAAACAATAGTGACAATAATATAAAAAAAAAAATAAAAAAATTATTCACTATAGTTTGGGAAGTGATGTGTGGGTGGTATGTATAAAAAAAAAAAAAAAAATTGTTAAAACAACACAATACAACCAAGGATGTTGATAAGAATCAATTTATGTTTGCATTTTTACAGCCAACTAGGTTTGTCATCACTCCATCCCCAGTCCATCCATTATTAAAAAAGCTCTCTTAAGCTATTCTATTTTTTTTTTTATTTTTTTTTTTGTTTATTTGTTTAAGTGTGACAGACGCACACTTGACATTTTTTTGGGTTGGTACTGTAGGTTTTATTTATTTAACTTTTTTTTTTTATATTTATATATATAAATAAGTGGGTTTGGTTATATTGCTGTGGGTGGCAAATGTTTTATCTTTGCCATGAGTAGAATAAGTATTTAAATAACAAACCTATACTAAACGACCCTAGTTTTATAGTGAAACTATGCTTACGAAAACCTAATACAATTGTATTTTCGTTGTGGTGGGTTAGTAACAGAAATAAAATCAACACGAAAAAAGAGTAAACCAGCCAAGCCAGGATATTGTTAATAAATTTTCTTGTTATTTTTCATACATAGAAAAAGAAAAAACTTTTTGTTGTTTCATTATTGCTGTAAGTAAAATTAGGGTGGATTTTGCGTTTTTTTTTTTTTTTCTTCTTGTGTTTAAATTAAATGAAGGGAAAATACTATATTTAACTATTTGGGTGTGTCGTGCCAAGCACACATTTTTTTTCTTGTTCCAATTGCTGCTACTGCTATTGCTGCTGCTGCTGCAGTTATATTACCTTTGCAATACAATTTTTTTTTTTTTAAATACTTTCCCTTTGTTATTATTAAATAAATAATGTTAATGGATTAATTGTTAATTAAAGGAAGTAAAAAAAAGCTTTCATAGCTTGCTAAATAATTAGAGAGAAAGATATGTTAAATAAGGGTTGTGACGTTTCTATGTTTTGGTGTGAAGACAGAATCGGTATAAATTAAACAAAAAATTTAAAAAATATCATCGAAGCTATATGTATTTCTTAATAACGCTTCTACTAACATGTTTATAAATAACGTGTCTTTGGAAAGTAACATTCAACTAGTGATTAATCAATTTACTTTACCTCCATTCATAAAACTTCGATTTATTTTCAACATATAAAGAACAGATTAGTATTTAAGTTGCTTTGATTATTGTTTTACTTTTTCCTGTATAAACTTCGATGCTTTCTAGAGCCTAATATCTGATAGTAGAGGAATTAGAGTCTTATTTTAAGGCAAGATTATCACTACACTGCTTATAATAATAATTTCACTTTAGTAAAAAAATTTCGAATTCATCAATAAGATTTTCTCTCTCATTTCGCACTTCTTTAGGCCAATTTGAATATTAAAAAAAAAAAAAAACAGTTTAAGAAGTAGTTTTTGTGATTTGTTTTAATATTAAAAAAAAAAAAATAAACTAAAGAAAACATATAAAATGCGATAAACAAGTAAAAAAAAAAAAAAAAAAATACCAAAACTAAACTAAACATCTGCCGTTTCGTTATAATTTTTATTTTTTCCCGTATACAACACATACGATTTGTGGCTATGAATTTATTTATTAAAATTTTTTTTTTTTTTTTTTGTTTGTTGCTTTATTCTTTTACCAAGAGCAAAATAATAAAAAAAAAAAAAAAAAAAAAAAAACCATCTACGCAAAAATAAATTAATGCATTTATATAAATCGCGGTTTTGTGTTTACTGAAGACAACAAATAATGTAGAAGGAGAAATATAAAGGCGTAAGAAAACAACTTTTTTTCTGTTATTCACAAAACAAAAAATAAATAAAATAAACTAGCTTAAAATGAGATGAGCAATGAGAAATAAACAGTGTACAGTGACTTCTCAGTATATAAAACATTATTTATATGCTACTAAACATCTGAAAGATTTTGGAGTACCGAAAATATTTTATTTTTTTGTTTTTGTATCATTTTCAGCAATAATCCGACTCTAGATTTATTTTTGTTTTTGTTTGAATTAAATAAGCTTTGATTGAATGAAAATCCTAATTTCTTAATTAAACTTTATTCATTTTTTTTATTCAATGTGATATATTTTGTTCATATGCGATAGAACTTCGACTGTGAATTGTTTATGTCAACGAATTGGGAATATCTTCTATCCTTACAAATAGATAATAAAACTCTTAAGTAAATTTTCTGTATAATAATAATTCCATAAATATTTGAACTTTTCATTATAAATTTAAACCATTTTTTTTTTTTTTTTTAATGTAATGATTAACGAGAATTCACTGTAACTAAATATCATCAATACATGAGATGATGGAAAAACTTATAATTTTGCAGTTGTTTGGTATAATTTTATTTTTCTTGCAACTTAATACAGCCGAATATAGCTAAAGGCACACATAAATACATAAACATTACATACATTATAACATTGTCGATTGGCGACCAAATTCACTAAAAATAAACAATGCAATTACAATTACAATCATAATAATAATTATAATAATAATAATAATAACAATTACTTAAAGAAAATTAAAAAAAAAAAACATAAATAGCAACAAAACATATATTAAATTGCAATATCAATGATTATTATTATTATTATTATTATTATTATTATTATTATTATTATGTATTTGCAGCGTCTGAATGATGCCATAGAAATGTTTAAAAATGCGTACACGCAATATAAAAATCATCTAAAAACATCTTTTTATTTATTTCTTTTGCATTTGTTAAAAATTTAAAAATATAAAATAGTTAACAATCACACGCACTATGCTTGAAAAAAAAAAAAAAATAAATAAAAAATACATTAAATTTGCAACATCCGGTTGTTTTTGTGTTTTTAAGTTAATTTAATTTTTTTTTTTGTTTTAGATGAAAAACTAGAACTAGTCGATGTAGAAATGTGAAAAAAAAAAAAATAAATAAAATTGTTTTATAAAACAAAAGGGAATTTTTTAATTTTTTTTTTTGTTTTTGATTTAAAATGTGAACGAAACACGAATGTCGCAGAATATAAAATTTATTTGAATACAAAATTGCATTGTTTATAAAATATAAAAGTCGTTTTGAGGTAAAATCATCTTTGAACCAGTGCCTGGTATTAAGGTAATCAGGGTAGCCAGGACATTTTTTTTGAGGTAATAAAGCTTAATAAAATTTTTTTTTTTAATTACCTAAAAATTAACTACATGGTAAAAATCAATTTAATTCGTTTTTACCACCAGATAAAGAAATCCATTCCAGAGAGACGCCACTGAAAAAAAAAAAAACGTTTAAAGCTTTTAAATTTTCTTTTAAATTTTCAGTTATTTTAACCGTTGAATATCTGAATTTTTATCTAAACTCAACATAAAATACTTTTTTCTTTTAATTTTATTTTACCTTTTATCTAGCATCTGTAATTTATTTTTTTTTTTTTTAAAGCATTAATAATCAAAATAATAAGCGTAATAATTTTCTCAATGAAATAAATAGAAAAATAGCAAATTGATTTGCAAAAGAAATAAAAAAAAAAAAAGAAAAAGTAAAGTAAAGTAAAGAAACTAGAAGAACAATCGGCTACATGCACCAAAGTAGAATAAAATGTAAATGTAAATAAATAAATAATATTAAGTGATTTGTTACATGATTTTTATATAATTCTCTATCTTAAGTCTCTAGTCTCGATTACTTTTTAAAATAAAATAACAAAAAAAAAAATAAAAAAAAAACAGCAATACGTACTTAACAATCGATAGATTTTGATCAATTTTGAATTTTATTCTTTTCTTTTCCCAATATTCTATTGAATTAAATTTGTGAAAGGTAATTTATAGGCTTTTTTTTTTTTTTTTTTAAATTAAATTATGTTACGTTAAGAAAAACTGTTTGTAAATTGCATCTTCCTACATTTTTATGAATGTAAATAGAAAAAAAAAATTAAAAAAAAAAAACCGATTTTACTTTACGTGTAATCAATGAAATTTCATTTCAACGATTTATTTATAGAATTAATAAAGATACGAGTAGAGACGAGAGACCAGCAAGAGTTATATAATTAATCAAATAATAAAAAAAAAATGTATTGTGATGGGATTGGTTGAGATTTTAATTTTTTTTTTTTTTGTAAATAAATAAATTAAGCGTTTTCTCGATCAAATTGATAAATAACGCAGCAAATAGCACGTTATCACCGGAAATAATTAACGTAACCGTTTTTAGTATTTGCTACTCTTATGTGCTTAAGAAACAAAAACAATAAGAGTAACAAATTAAAAATTGTGGTTTTAATAATGTTTGCCGTTTTCTTTTACCATTTAAGCGCCATTATTATTAACTAGCTTTCATCGTTTTTTTTTTTTTTTTTTTGCCTTCTACTTTGTTTTATTTCTTTCGTTGTTGTTTTTAATTTTTTTCCCTTCTCGACATCTTTCATTCATGCATTGTTTTTTTTTTTTTTTTTTTTTTTTGCACTTTAAAACAATAACAAAACAGAAAAGTGAATAATAATGATCTTTTTATTATTTACTAACAAGATAATCATAAATAGAATCCAATAAATTTTATGGAAAATTAAAACATCTGCTTGGATTTGAGAATAAATTTTATTTTAAATTGGAAAAAAAATAAAAAAAAAATTATAATAATAATAATGATATGAGATATATATTGGTGAATTTTTATTAAAAGTTAGAACTAGGGTTAACCATTTCGAAGATTTATTCTGGAGATTTAAGATTTATCACAAACGATTTGATTCTCTGATCTTAATTGTCAGATAAAAATGAAAAATATTTGTATTGGGATTGCTGGTAAATATTCTGACTTCGCTTGACCAGAGATGTATAACCGGAGTATAATTCAATAACCAGCGTTTGCCTTCGAGTCTTGATTTTTTTTTTGAAACAGGTGCTCTTATTAAATTTTACCGCCTCCACGAATAGTTATTCTGTATATAATATAATTACATCACTGGGCATAATATTCCGCTAAATGATTTATTTTGTAGATTTCGTCTCTCTATTACAAATATATTTTTATTTTTTATTAAAAACAACAAAGCAACAAACAGCAGTGGGTGAATTATATTTTTTTATTTGAAAATTGCGATTATTCTTCATGGATATTGTTTGATGGTAAGAGCGATGGTTAAAGGCTTACTAATAATTGCATATATATATATATAAAAATTGTTTTAATGCAGTGTTTGTACCACAACTTTTACTCAAGTTAAAAAAAGTTTTTTTTTGTTTGATTAAATAAATAAATAAATAAATTAAAAACATTTTGTCGTTGTAATTTGCACTAAATTAGCAATCATTGGATGACGTAGAAAAATTGACAAGAGTTTTTATTTTATTTATTTATTTGTTTTTTTTTTGTTGCGTTATTTTCTATTGAGCTTTTTTTACATTTTATAAAAAAAAAAAAAAAATTTCCTACAGACAAAGCAGATTTATAATTCACTTTATAACTTTGAAAAAGGATTGAGGATTTTATTTTATATGATTTTGTTAAATAAAAAAAAACAATTTCGCCTGCCTTTACTAGTTTCTCCCTATTTGTAAATATTTTCTTTTTTTTTTTTTTTGTACCAGCGCACAAAGTTATTAATACAAAAATAAATTTATTTACAACAAATATTCCACCTATATCGGGTATAACATCCCTATTTTCAGTAATATTTTGTTTGTTTGTTTGTCCCTCCTTAGCGTATCACTTTTATGCTTTCAGATAAGCAGTTTTCCACTATTTAAAGTAAAAGACACAAAATTATTCAACAATACACAACGGAAGCATCTCGATCAAATGCAGGGTGAGAAAAAAAAAAAAAACTCCACCTATTACCTAGTAACTGGTAATAATTTATATATTTCACATCTCTGTATATAAAAACCAATCATGATAATTGGAAAAAAAAAGAAAGAAAAACTAAAAACTCTCCACAGTTTTTTTTTTTTTGAAATTCGCAGAGCTTTTTTCAAGTTTTAACAATAAACGTTGGAATTTCTTCTTCTTTTTTTTATTTTTAAACAAAAACCACATGGTCATCTAAACTCATACCAACATATTATGCTCACAATGATGTTTAGATTCGATAAAATAAAAAAAAAATAAATAAAAATACACAACATTATGCTATGAGCATATTTGTAGAATTCAAAAGTAAATAGAAATAACACGCGTAGTAAAAAAAAAAAAGAAGAAATAAAAAAGTGAACAACGTTTAGTTTTCAATAAAAGAGGAAAATCAGGGAAAACATATATGTACATGGCTTGACGAAGCGAATAATAGAAGCAGAAATAAAAAAAATAAAATACAAATAAAAAAAAAGTTTAATAAAAGGTAAAAAACTCATTCGCTTTTGTTTTTGTTTTTGTTTTTGATTTTCATTATTTTTTTTCGTCCTTTTTCTATAATAATTATTATCCTAGTTTAGTTTTCAATTTTTATTCATTGAATCAGTTTGTTGGTCTGATGGTCACGCAATGTAAAAAAAAAAAAAAAAAAATTCAAATCTGTAATATTGTAAAAAAAAAATTAATTAAAAATGAAAAAGAAAAAAATGGGGAAAAACACTTTGATCGGCATATACTTTAGATAGGAATTTTTATTTGCTTTTAACCAAATATCAATGATTTACCTTTCATTTCATTTAATTTAATTTTTTTTTATCATAAATATTGATCGGATTTATTGAATAAATAAATTAATGTGGGAGAGAAACTAGCTGACGAGCTAATTTTTATCTGATTGGTTATAAGCGAGTGTTTCAGCCTTTGTAGGTAGGTATGATTACCGCCACCTCTTTTAACCATTAAGTATTTTATTTTACATTTTGTATTGTGCCTTTTATTACCCATTTTTTTTTTCTCAGTGTTGTCTCCAATAAATTTTGTTTTTGAAATGCTACCCTGTCTAAATAAAATAAATATTCCAACTTCTCTACATTTAAACGCAAAATGTTACTTAAAAAAGTTTTTTTTTAGGATCAAATGATTTTATTTACGTTAATGGTCCAACGTCATTACATGGTTGTCTATACGGTTAACCCAACCATCGTCGAGGACACAGATTACACAATTTTAACAAATTTTCTTTCTACATAATATAACTTTTAATAATGCTTTTAAAATTAAATTTTAAAGTTTCTGTTAAAACGACAAATAATTTATTTTGATCGAAGATAATTTGCAAAAAAAAAACAATTTTCTCCATGGCATAAACACCAACAACAAACCAAACAAAACAACAATAAACTCCAACTAAATCCATACATAATTTCCATAAAATAAAAATAAAAAACACAGAACAAATAAAATAAAAAAAAAAAAAACTTATATGAAAAAGCACAAAACAAACAATGTCATCATCAACATTAAACAAAAAGCATTAAATATTAAACATAATCATTGTTCATATATGTAATAACTATTATGTTTATTTATTTGTTTGTTTTTAGTTTTTATTTTTACAAAAAAAAAAAAGAATAAAAAAAAAAATAAAAATAATTTTTTTTTTCCTATTCATCAATTTGTCGAAACATTTAAATAAAGCAGAGAAAAAAAAGAAAATTACAAATTTCTGCTTACCATCAAACTTGATGTTGGCTGTTTTTTATTTTTATTTTTATTTATTTTTATTTATTTATTTATTTTTTGTAATCATAATTTACATTGTTCATTTGTTTTTAATTCGTATTTTTAATAAATTTTTGACGACGTCAACTAGGACATTGATTATGATGATGGCTGTTATTGTTGATGCTGTTGTGTATTGCATTCATTCATTCATTCATTAAAATAATAAAAAAAAAAAAAAAAAAAATATATAGTCAGCAAGTAGTACAAAAATAGGAAGAAAAATATAATAATAATAATAATAATAATAAAACTGTTGATTTTGATTATAATGTTCGCGCGTTGAATTTACTTATTATTTTTCTTTTTATTCAATCGCCAACATTAAACAAACATTCATCTATCAAATAAACGAAACAAAACAAAACAAAACAAAGTAAAGAAAAAAAAAAAAAAAATTATAATAGTGAAAAACAATAGAAGTTTTGTGCATGCCACAACACTACACCACTAACATGGACGTTAAATACCAAACAAAAAAGCACTACAAGTTGTAATTAATAAATAAAACTATATAGAAAAATTTTTAATATTTTTTAATGTAATGCCACTCGGTTCACTCCAAATTATTGGGCGATTAATTTTAATGAGATATATCTTATAAAAACTATAACATCGTACCTTTATCAAAAGGGTACAGTGTGGTAGATAACACGAAAGCTTACTTAATTACCAACTGTTGGTCGAATAGTTACCATAAGTAAGTCATCTGCTTCTTCATTTTTTCTTTAATTAATTAGTCAAAATCCATTTTATTTTCAGATATTTCTTCTGAATGTGATGTTAAGACGATCAATTCACTGATTCAAGTAGCAGAAACATGTTTGGGAAGCTACGTCGTAAAATGTTTATTAGAATGATAGGATACATATCCGGTACGATTATTAAATAAATCACCGGAAATCACCAATAAGCTTTACAGAATTTTATAAATATAGCCACGGACACTACTTAAAGAAGGTCGTGAAAATTATTGTCGTTTGAGAATGGCTTAAACAATCCCTCATACTCCAATAGAATTAACTAAGGTAAGGACAGCGAAGTTACTAAAATTTTTTTCTCTATTATTTTCCTCCCAACTCAAATAATTTCCTACAATTCAATCGCAAAAATTGACATGATTGGTGGCTTAAGCAATCTGCAGAGGGACTTTCAGCACCATAAGGGTCTAAACATGCCAATTTTAATATTGAAATAATAATGCAATCAATGAATTAATTAAAACAAAAAAGCAAGCGAAAAAACCCTTTTCAATCAAATTATTCAACTACGATTCATTCGAGTTTTTAAAAGTTAAAACCAAGTCACTAATGAGCTAATCTGAATTTTTTTTTTTTGTTTTATTCTTCACGAATAAAATACAAACGTTACCTGGATTATCTTTAGTAATAAATTGACTTTGATTAATTAAAAAAATAGGAATTTTTTTTTTTTTTTCGTGTTTTATATTAAAATTTTTGTGCAACGCATAATTAAATTAAAATTAAATAAATTAATATTCAGAAACCATAGCAAAAAAACCCAGAATAGAAAAGAAGAAGAAAAACAATAATTTTTCTTCTAATTTCAATTTTTTTTTTTTTTTTTAATTTTGTTAAAATTTTTTTTTTTTTTTATTCAATGCATATATTTAATTTATGCTCTTGTACCGTTTTCACATAATTTTTTTTTTTTGCAACAAATAAAAGAAAAGAAATAACAAGAAAAATGCGTTCATATAGACGTGATTTTGTGTGCGTTCACGCGTTGCAATTCTATGAATTTATTACGCTATTAAAACATAATTTTTATTTTTTCGTTGTTGTTGTTAAGGTAAAAAAAATTAAATAATAATAAATTATTAAAAAAAAAAAAAAGTGAAATAAAATTGAAGAAAAATTCAAAGGAGGAAGAAACAGACAAGCATGAGAATTATTCTCATTATTTCAATTTTTAATTATTTCTATCGGCAAACATTTAACATTTTCCATTATTTACATAAACATATTACAGGGGCTTTATCAAATAAATATTAAAATCACAAAAAAAAACAATTATTATTATTAATATTTAGGCACTTAAATTGCTCTAAAAAAAAAAAATTAATAAATAATAAATAAAATAAAAACGTGTAGAATTTTATTGATATTGTTGCGCGTGTATTTGACGCGTGATTTTTTATTTTTTACTCTAATAAAAATCAATTTTATTAGCAAAAAAAAAACTCATAATAAAATAAAATTAACACAATAATAAAAATGAGAAAACACTTTGTTATAGGCATTGCCATAGTTTTTTATTTATTTTCGTATGCAAAATACAAGTAAAAGGCAAATTTGTTTATTTACAAAAGCGCACTACATCTTATGTTGAGATAGGCCAGTGACGGCTATTTAAATTTATTCATTAAATTAAATAACAAAAAGCAGGTGATTAATATTGCTTATAAATACACCGGTAAGCTTAAATTAGGTTTAATAAACTACATGAAAGTTTATAAAATATATTATTCGTGTCGTCGGTGTTAGTAGACTTTTATCACCTGTCACAAACAATTCATAATTTTCGTTATAAAACATTTTTAAAAAATAGCGACGTTTTAACGTTTTTTCAGACGTTTTAACAGAAACAATAAATGCAGTTAAACATCATTAATTCGATAGAAAAAAAAAAATTATAAAATCATGTTAGGCAAAAGATAAATTAAAAAAAAAAAATTAAAATTAAAAATTAACGGAAAACGAATAAATTCAATGAGCAAAACATGAAAAAATAAAAGTTTAAGCTATGCTAAATAAATTCTTGGTTTTTCAAGTCAATTATTTTTCCCTTTAACGAATAAAAAGATGAAGAAGAAGACGAAGAAGAAGAAGGAAAAATTAAAATCATAATGGATATGAGTATATTCAACTTTGTGTATTCAGACTTAAATAAAAGAAAATCTCACTAAAGACCCTCCTCTTATTTTGTTGTTATTTTACTGCAAAATAATAATAATTTTATGATAAAAACAAAAAAAAAATAAATAATAATAATTAAATAATAACAAAGCACACAGTAGGAAAAAAAAAAAAAAAAAAAAACAACAGAAAAATGAATTAAACGAAAAATATGGAGAGAAAAAAAATAATTTCACTCATCCAAGGAGGAAAACAAAATATTAAAAGAAAAACAGAAAAGAACGTAGAACACTGGCTGGTGTTGAAAAGACAAAGACATAATTAGATATTAAAAGCACAAAAAATGCTGATTTGCAAGTGGAAGACGCCCTAATTCTTGATATAAGAACACAACACAATCAGCTGCTGTACCTATAGTAAAACAACAAAAATATTCTCATAGCTGCATAACAAAAATTAAAAAAAAAAAAGAATATATAAGGTAAAAACAGCATTATTTCTCTCTGCTTAATTTTGTAATTTTTCTTCGTTCAAAAATGAATAAAAAAAAAACAAACAAAAAAAAAACTAAAGAAAAAAATCCTAATGAGAAATTATGATGATGATGATGATGGGTGATAGATGTTGGGTTGAATGTTTCAAGATAAAAAACACTGGCTAGCTAACAGATTTTACAATTTTTTTCTTTAATAAATAAAATTCTTCGTTTTTGTTCTCATTTAAGACAAAACAAAGCAAAATAAGTTATTAAGGTTTCTGTCGCGGTTACTGGTGTGATGATTACATTGCTGCTCATAAAGAAATTAAATTAATTTAACCAAAGTGATTGTTTTATTCAAATAAAAAGAAAGTTCTATTTTGTGGTAATGGTAAAAATAAGGGTTAATAGCTCTAATAACTTTTAACACTACTAACATCTGCTATTTATTTTTGTTGTATCGTTAATTTCTCTCTTTTTTTTTTTCTCCCAGAAAACGCATATGACAAACACAAAAGCTGCAAAACAAAAATTCTTACAAAAATGTCTGAATGTTATTTTATCAAAAAAATAAATAAAATAAAGACAAAAAAGTTCATTGACCGACATCGCCTACAAGAATATTAAATCCCTTTAATAAAATCTTCTTCTTTTTTTTTTTACACACAGTTATAGATGCAGCTTTTATATAATATTACTGATGTTTATTTTTCTATTAAAATCGATGCAATTTTAAGAAATAGCAAATTGTTTGCTTTAGAATTTTCTTTTATTCAGGAACAAAAAATGAGAAAAAAAAATAAAAATAAATAAATAAATAATAAATTAAATAAAAATTGTGGGTGTGTTTTTTACGCCGTAGATTTTTGATGTTGTTATTGCTAAGAAGCCTCTTAATAAAAAAAAAAACAACCAACAACTCTGAAAATTTTCTAAAAGCTTTTTAAATATTTTTTTTCTTTCCATATTGCTTCTCAACACTCCCTCTTCTTCTCCAAGCTAATTGATGACTGAACAAAATTTTACTCCTTGTACTTTTTTTTTTGCGCTATAATTTTTCTTCTTTTTTTTTTTTTTTTTTTCGAAACAGAAAACAAAGCAATTATTATTATTTTGTTAAATAATAATAAAAAAAAAAAAAATATTAAGCATTGAGAAAAGTCTAAAGCAGAAATATAATGAAAAAAGTAGAAGAAGCGTTTTTCACAGTATGACGTAAGAAATTATTCTTCTATCGACAAGATGAAACGCTAAGAAAAACAAAATACAATAAAAAAAAAAAAAAAATTACTAACCTAGGATTCAGTTATGGTGGGTGGATGTCTTCTACGAAAAGTCCTTAAACTTTTCTATTGTTTTTTTTTTTTACTAAATACATTTTACGCTTCTTAAATAACTAGAAATCATGTCAATCGTGACGTATCATTTATATCAACGTAATAAAGTAGCACAACAAAAAAAAAATCTTATTTACGCTATGTTATATAAAAATAAAACAAAAAAAAAAAGGATAAAAAGGAAAAAAAAAAACAATTTTATGTAAGGTGAGACAATGTGCTGGTGACTCCTGCTTATGACAGTTTATGTGACGAATTTTCGGTTTACTTTTCCATGTAACGAAAATGCGTAATCGTGTAACATGTCGCTTTGTTATGCTGATGCCGCCCTGTTACGTCAAAACAATTCAATTGAATCGATTGCATCGAGCTTTTTTATTTCTTTAATTCCGTTCTTAGTTCCAAGAATGTGAAAAAGAGAAGCAATACGAAACTTTAAGAAGCATAAAGCTTATTTTGTAATAACTCAACATATGTTTTGTTGAATAGGTCATGTCTTCATCATTTCTTTCATTTTGTTATTTTATTTAACGTGAAATAAATGTAGGGTAGGTCGGTTACTTTGTGTTGATGTTGTTTCGGTTTGATTTTTGTATACGACGTATGTGAATTTGTTTATGAATTCGATAGTTTTGCTTTTACTAATTGGGGATGCAACTAAACTTGTTTGTGATACTATCGGAGGTAGTTGTTGCCATGCAGTAATATAGTTACTAAACACACAATGATAGAATTAAGTTATTTATGGAGTATGAGAAGAAATAATTTATTTTTAATTTAGTAACGACAAATCAAAAAAAAAAAAAAAATAAATAAATAAAATTAAAGAAAAGAAATGAAAAAAGATAAGAGAAAAATAAAAAATTACACACTTGAGACATGTATGTGTCAGCGAATAAACATTCATAATCCACAATCTTTATTATTTTTAATTTTATGTTTTCATACATAATTCTATAGAAATAGTTTGCTACATACATACATACATACATACATATGTGCAAAAATGTTTCCATTTATTATTAACAAAAAAAGAAAATCATTAAGATTTTTTATTTTTTTTTAAATAAAATCGTCAACCAATGGGTGGCGATATGGTGCGATAGATAAGGTTTTTAAAAATATATTTTAATATAAAATAAATATTGTTTGGTGAAATACTGAATACTGAAACCTTATAGAAGAAGATTGACGCATTTCAAATGCATAAAAATCAGCCACCCATTAAGGTTTTATAAGTTTTGTTTAGTTTTGTTTTGTGTTCAACACCATTTAGGCTATTTCATAGTGTTAATAGTTTATATACAAATGAATAAATTCGCGTTTGTATATAAACTTGGGTGGCATTTACTGTTGCATACTGTCCCATGTTGCTTTTGTGTACCGTTATGGTATGATGCTATCGATCTGCCTTATGCCGCCATCGTCATCGTCGCCACACGAAAATAATAATAATAATAATAATAATAATAAAAATAAAGAAAATAAAAATAAATAAATTCGTATAACCCTGGCGTTATTTTTTGTGTGCTCTCATTTTGCCCTTGCACATTGGGGCGGAAGAGTATTAACGAAGAAAATATGAAAAAGTAAAATAAAAATGTCTTAATGTGCATCAAAAACTGGAAAAAAAACCTCTCTATTCTCTTCAATAGGGTTTTTCTTCTTCTTTAAAAATCGCACAGCAATACCACCATCTATAGCAACTATGAATAATATTAATTCGCCTCCTAGCCTGGCTAGCCTTTATCATGGATTGGTATTATTTAAGCCATGAAAAAAGCAACAACAAGTGGTGTACATGGTGTACATAAGTACATTAAAAAGCACACATATTGGTCGCAAAATTAAAAAAATAAAATAAAAGAAAGTAATGGAAGAATCGAAGAACAACAACACAGACACTGTGTGCTTTTTTTTTTTTTTGCACACAAATGACGAAAACGCGCAAGACAAAGTTTAAAACATTTTTTTTTCTATTTTTGTTTGTCGTTAGTGACGAAAAGTATAGTTTGAGAAATGAAATGAAAAAAAAGAAAGAAAAACAAAATAAATAAAAAACTGATTCTCCGAAAAATATATAAAAATGTCGCCTCGTCCGTAATTGGGGTTGGTTAGTTGGTTGGTTGGCTCGTTGGTTAGTTTGCCAAGTCAGTGAGTATGTGGGTGGGTGGGTTTGACTGACGTTAATGCATTTATTAAGTGTGAGCATAGTGGGACAGCAGTACTATCAACACCACCATCAGTACCAGCAGCATCAAAATACAAAATAAAAAAAAATAAGCAGGAAAATAGCATCCTTACTTGGTTCATTGCCATATTAAATAAGGTGAACTAAACACCCAGTATCGTTGCCACCCATCACCAATAAAAAAAAAAAAAAAAAAAAATTAAAAAAAGATAGAGAATACAAAAATGGCTGAACCCATTTGGCTGTCGCAGCTTTTTTTTTTCTTCGCATCGTTTCACTAACTCGAATTGGGTGCTCTGGTTTGTTCTGTCTTTATGAATAAAAAAAAAAACGAAGGTAAAATGGATTGGAGTTTTTTTTTATTCTGTTTTGCGTTATAATTTTAATTTTTATTTTTTCACCTTCTTCTCCCAATAAGAATGAAAAAAATAAAAAAATAGCAACAACAAAAACAATGAAAACAACCCCAACAGACGACCCAAACAGAGGGAAAAAAAATAAAAAAAAATAGAAAAACACTGAATGTAATTTTAGATGTAGGGAAAAACAAAAAAATTATTAGATGAGACTAGGAGACTTGTGTCTAGGAAATAATTAAAAAAAATTAAATAAATACAAAACTTTATTAAAAATAAAAAAAAAAAAATAATAATTGAGACACAGATAAATCGAAAAATATAATCACTTTGCGTTTTTTTTAACAAAATTTTATTTTATTCTTCTTCTTCTCAAATAAATAAAGATGGTGGGAGCTATAAAGCTTCTTTTTTTTTTTTTTTAAATAAAAAAAAAAGCTTAAAATTTATTAGCTGAAGATGACAGCAGCATTTCCTTTATACATATTTTCAAATTAGAATTACACCAGCAGCAGCAGCAGCAATAACATAAAAAAAAAGAATGAAATTTTTTTTTTTATTTTTTTTTTAAACGAACGAACAATCATTGCCCATAAGGAGTGAATAAAAAATCGTCTGCCATTTATTAAAATTAATAATTTATTTATGCAAAAAACTTCCGTTGCGTTTTTTTTTTTTTTGTAAAGCTTCACTCTCTTTGAGATTTTTTTTCCGATTTCTTTCTTTTTTTTTGTCAATTTTCTAGAATTTTTCTCTAATTTTATGTTGTTATGTTGTTGTTGCTTTATTTTGGTTGCGCTTTTTTTTTGTGTATGAGCTTAAATTACGAAATCCATGGCAACGTAGAAGATCGACCGATGGAGATGACGTTACTTGGGTAATATAATAATAATAATAATAAAAAAAAATTGAATAAAAATTTATGCAGCAATTTTCATTGTTAAAATAAAAACAGGCAGCATACTATACAAACAAGTAGCTAGTCAGCCTGCCACCAAAGCAACGCAAACTAACCAACCAACTAGTTGCATCGCATTTCTGCGATATAAAAGCAACAAAAAATAAAATAAAATAAAATAAATAAAGATAAAGGAAAATACATTTCAACAAAATCCTTTTTCTTTCTTTAATTTTTCTATATTTTAAGAGAATATATAAAGGCAAAACTTGTTGATTTCTTAGGAGAAAAGTTTCTTCGCACACGAAAACTTTAACAAAATATTAGTCATATAGTACAGTGAAATTTACTTACAATGAAGGAATAAAATAAAACGGAATTTAAATGAATCATTAAGTCGTGAATAGCGTTAAATTTAATTAAACAAAAAAAGAAATATTTTTCGTGCGTTGTTTTTTGATTTAAATTAGTCTAATGTAATTTACAAAAAACTTGACACTTTTACTAAGTAAAATCGTAATTGAGTCATAAAAATATTGACTTTGTTGCATAAATAACAAGCGTTAAGGTCATTTTCCGGTACGCCTAAGCAATATGCATTAAAGCTTTCTTCGCTTTTTGTTGTTTTATTTTAAAGAAATCTTTTTTGTCTATTAAAAATGGGTGTTGGCTAGTTAAAAAAAAAAAAATCGTAAAACAGATTTAAAAAGTTTTAAGCTTTTTTTTTTATTACACATTTATTGAGCTTAATTTTTTGTTGTTGTTGGCTATCCATCGTCTTCTTATTTTCTCATATAAAATAACAGCAAAAACAGAAAGACAGAAAGAAAGAAAGAAAGAAAGATGAGTATGAGATTGGTTAGTCGATTGCAGCTAAGAAATCTGTTGCTTTTCCTACCAGACTTTCTCATTTTATTGAATTTTTTCTCCTTATATTTTCTATTTATTATAGATTCAGTACTTTATTTAAGCTTCCTAATTACGCATATAAAAACGATTTTTATTTTTTTTTTCCGTTTTATTTATGAGAAAGTTTTCACTACTTACATCACTTAAAAATTCCATCATCATTATTATCATAAAGTTCTCCAAAAATTGATGAATAATTAAGAAATACAGTCATAAATCAAATCACTAATAGATCGCTATTAAAATGAAGCTTTTTCTCGTTACAATCTATAAAAATCCATTGAATTTTCTACAGAAATAAATTTAATATTTATTGCGTTTGTACATGCGACAGAATTCAGTACAAAAAACCACTTATTTTATAATAAATTAATAATGTTAATTAACAAAATAGTAGAGAAAAAAAAAAAGAAAAAAAGAAAACTTTTGCTTACTCAGAATTTTGCTCAGAAAAGAGATAGAAAAGCGCGAAACTAGCATATTTTCGGTTGACTAAAATGCAATTCAAGGTGAAACATTACTATTGTTGTTGTTGTTAGTATTGTTTTGCATTTTTAGTTGTTTTAAACGTTTGTTTAACAAACAAACAAACAAACAAAAAAAGCGAAAAAACTTTTATTAAATAATAATAAAATTGAGTTTTTAAACGTTTATTTTTGTTCAGCAACAAAATACAAGTTTTTATTCGTTTTTATGCATTGGTTGAATATTTTTCTAGCAGTATCGGTTTGGAAATTACAGAGTAACGTGAAATAGTTTATACGGAATGTTATAACTTACGAACCAGAAAATTAGAAGCGATGGTATGTCCTTGTTTTGAATATCAACAGTTGAAGTTAGGTGAGTTTATGTAAAAATTACCATAAACAGACTTAGATTTAGATTCGGTTTTGTAACGATTTGTTAATTTAAAATTTTGTGTGAGAAAAATCTCTCGGAGGCTCAGGTTGGTTTCATTCATATACCTTTTCTCATTGTGAAGGATATTCAACGAGATTGTTAAAATCGAATCTAATCCTGATGAGAAATATGCGAATTGAGATGACATATCCAGACTAACATTCAAATTATATTTTTGGCATTGGCAATAAATCCAACCTTATTTATGCTTAAGCCGCTATTTTGTACTATGACGAGCTAAATCGGAAATATTAATAGCATCTAACCCACTATCTAACCTGAATCCACTCCTGTAAAAACATTTTGTTTAATCGATTTTTTTTTTTTTTTGTCTATTCTAAGTGAAAAATTATCATTTCAATAAATTTATTTATTTTTTTTTTTTTATTATTATTTATTAATATTATTATTGAAATCAATTATCACCTTGGTGGTTTTATATTTTATACAAATTGTATAATAAAATAAGTTTTTCTAGGTGCTTTGTTTTAATAAATTCTCCTTTTTTTTTTTGTTGCTTTATTATTCTGTCAATAAAATCGAAACAAGCTAATTCAACTAACAGAATTTCATTAAAATTTTATTGAACAAAAAAAAAACTTGCATTGTCTCATGCCGCTGACAGAAACACACAAAAATATAAATAAAAAAAAATCATTAAATAATAATAATAATAATAATAATAATAAAGAAAAAAAAAAAGCACAACAAAAATTACATTTACTTGTTTCAATTTAAATGCAACGAAAATGAAAAAAAAAAAAATAAAATAAAAAATCGGTCGAATGAATATAAAATTTATTCGAGGTCGCAAAATGTGCATTTTTAATAAAAAAAAATTTATTTTTTTCAAATTTTATGTTATTTCGTTACTAAAAAACATTTTATTTTTTTTTTTTTTTTCGTTTGTTTGCTTGTTTGTTATTGAGTTTTTGTTATTTTTTATTTTCAAACAAAATGAAAAAAAAAAGCACAATTTGGTTGCATTGCTTTATCCAATTACAAAAAAGAAATAATTAAAAATATAAAAAAAAAATCTTGTTCTTTGAATCATAGAAAAATGTCTTTGTTGCTGCTGCTGTTGTTTTTGTTGTTGTTGATTTGCTCGACACAAATGAATTTTAAACGTGACAAATAGACATTTCCATTGAATTCGTTTCTTTTCTATTTTTATAGTTAAGTAATTATTAAAAAAATAAAAGAAAAGTTTATTAAATAAGAAAATTGTTTGAATTTTGAAAGAAAGCACAAAATTAAAGAAAAACCCTTGGCGCTTGTTAGCGATATTTTTTTTTTTTTTTTTTGTAATATTTTTATGAAGAAAATTAATTAATTAAAATTTTTGTAATATTTGTTGTCTCTGTATTCCGACTAAACTAAACTGTACAAACTAATAGTTGTGAGGTATGGCCAATTGGTGTGGGTGTTTAATGTGAACTAAATGAATTTTTTTTTTGTAAAGCTTTTTATTAGTGCTAATGCACCCAATTATTAATAATTTTCACAAAAACACTAACATTGAATACATGGGCTCCAGATAGAGATGAGATTTTTAGGCTGGATTTATGATTATTAATTGGTTTCATCTTTTTTTCAAAAGATTTTCTTCAGGTAGCCATCCTTCAATTACGCCTATATCACACTTAATGACACAATCCTGAAATTATTACCTATTTTTATTGGATATACTAAGTAGCACAACGTTTATTTGATAGTATTTTGTCTGAGCCAAATATACAATGGAGTAATTAGATTGTGAGTAAGATTTACAATTGGGCGACTTAATTCAAAAATGTTTTTAGTGCTGTTGATGTACCAATAATGTAATAGAAGCTTAAACTACTCATAACTAAAGAAATGCTTTCTTATTTACATGTTATATATATATAAAACGAGGGTAATGAAAATGAAAATCCTTAATTACATCATTTATAATTATTATTTTTCCAAGGCATATATAATATAAATGGAAATTTATCTGAATTTATCTAACATGTAGAAATATGTTTTTTTTTTTATAATTATTATTATCAATAATCCCCCCAGCAAAGGGATGCTAGTAATTAATCAAAGACTTTTTTATTTATTATTTTTGTTATAATCTTATAATAAAAGTCTACCAGAGACGACAAAAAAAGAAAAGAAAAATTAATAAATACTATTTCAAAAAGTCAATTAAAATTAATAAATGAAAAAAAAAAAATTAAAAAAAGTTATCGATGAAATAAAATAAAATAATGGGTAACCAGTTCATCGAAGTTGATTTTAATAAAAGAGACAAACTAGAAAAAGAGTGCAAAAAAAAAAATGAAAATGAAAATGAAATAAAATAAAAGTTTTAAGCAAATAATAAATTCTTATCTGTAGATAATAATTTCCTTAATAATAATAATAATAATAATAAACCAGTAAAGTAACCATTCTATAAATCAACCATAAAATCAACATGACGACTTAGTTTTGAAAAAAAAAAGAAGAAAATAAACAACAAAATAGGGGAAAAAAAAAATGAAGGAAAACACAAAACATAAACCTAATTACTTGTTTCGTTTCATTTCATTTTGTCTTCTTTTTTTTTTTTTCTTTTTTTATATAATAATAATAATTTTCCACTAGCACCCACAACCCCACGCACATACTTTTTATTATAATTTATTTGATCTTTTAATTAAAAAATTTGTAACGATTCTTCTAGTTTTTTTTTTTTTTTTTTCCGTTCCTGTTTTAATTTTTATAATATTTTTCTCCCTGTGGGTGCATTTTTTTTTTCAACTTTACCTCTTTTTGTGTGTTAAGTTTGAAGAATTATGGCATGGACGTAATTATGAAACAAAGTTTAATAATAATATTTTTCTCATTCCAGTTTGACGGTATTTTGTTACTGTTGATACGGGCTGCTGTAAAAAATTCTTTTGCGTATGCTGTAACAACGGTGTCTAACCACCCATCCCCACTCGAGGAAAACCGATCTAAATAGGCTGCGGTTTGAGAGCATGCAGATATATTTTTAATAAAGTTTTTTTTTTTTAATTTTATACCAAATAGAAAACTAATAATATATTATATATCCGGTTATATTACCGGAAATGATAATTTTGTTAATTTGAAAGAAGTTATTCTGTGTTTTTTTTTTTCCAATCAGTTATTTAGTTTTTGTTTTTGTATGCAAGCAACTGTAATCCAGTTTTCTAGAATGATTACTGATAAGACGGGTAAAATTATTTGTATACTTCTTTTGGGTACACAGACGCAGATTTTTTGTTATTCAGAAACCATGGTTCTGTTATGAATATTTCGAAAATTAGGAAATTAAATTATCAAGGATTACACTTTTATAGATTCTAGGATTGTTTAACTAGACAATTAATGTGTGTACTATTCATTTCGGAGGTTCATCCAACAGAGGGATAAAACGCAAAAGAGGGTACGGAATTCCTGCCTCCTCACGTAAACCAGTTACAAGGGCTGGAACAGTTTAACTATCATAATAGTCAAGGAAAGCAACCACGATCGGCGTCAACATCTGTCGTTTTTCTTTCCAAGAATAATATCCAACCCATTAAAACTAATTTTCACTAATAACTAAAATCGAATCCTTTCACATGACATGGTAGCTTATGCAATTCATTTAGGTATAAAGCCTAAACATGCCAAATTTAAACTTAATTTATTAAAGAATAAATGAATTAAATAAAACTATTTACTATGCTAATACAAATATATTCTAATTAGTTTGATTCCCGATTACTAAATAATAATAATAATACTGAAATAATTGCAAATTACAAATAATTTTCTCTAGTTTTAATTTTAGTTTAAATAGAAAAGAAAGGAATTTCAATCTCTGTACCATCAATTCATTACACTTGATAACAAGCTTGATCGTAAATTAATTTCGCTTTGCTTATTTTTATTGCCGTGCTAAAATAATATTAAAAATAAATTTATCAAAATTCAAAATATTTTATTTTATGCAAAAACCAGAAAAATTGAGTACCGATTATTTAAATTTTACTTAATTAGTAAATTTACGTTTTTTTTTTCTTTTTGCTGAATAATAATTGTATTAAATTGATACAAAAATAAATACCGAAGTTCATAACATGCAAATATAAATTTTTCAGTAAAAGCTAAGAATTCTATAATCAATTTATCAAGTTTCTCTTCGTTTCGTTTGCAATAAATTAGGCAAACAAATGTTAGTTATCTTAATTTAAAAGAAAATAAAGACAAAACAAGCGAACAAAAAAAAATTATGAATAAAGAAGATAAATGGTACCCGATGACATTAAGTATGTTGCACTTTCTATTCCATCATATTTAAGTAATTTTTTATTTCTTTTTTTTTTTGTACAGTTTTTGTTTTCATATTTAAGCAAGTAAAAAAAAAAAATTAAATCATAATTACAATAACAATAACAATGACAATAATAGTTAAGTAAAAAAAAAAAAAAAAAGAAAAATAAATAAATGTTGCATACAATTTTAAACCGTCGCTATAACTAGTGACATTATTGTGTATTTATTTGTTTGTTTGTTTGGTTCACGAAAGGAAAAGAAAAAAAAATTTCTATTTTAGATATGCAACCAATTAACATTTATTTTGCTTTTTGCTTTTTCTTTTTTTTTAATTTCGGTTTAATTTTGTGCATTCATAGTGGTTTTACAGTAGAAAAAGTTTTAAAATTGAAACAACAAATGATCTAATACGGTATCTACACGCAAAGTTCGCATAGTTTCAATTGAAATATTTATTCTTTGGCATAAAAACATTATTTTGTTAGTAAATAATAAAAAAAATCCGTAAATGGTTTATAATAATATTTCGCATAAAGTTTTAAGGTTTGAATTAATGATTTTAAAAAATCGCACATCATGTGGGATTTAATTATGTTGAATGGATTAATATGTGCTTTTGATGCTTTAATGGTTGATTAATAGTGGATTAAAGTCGTATTAAAATTAACTGCCGAATATAAATTGTAAATCAATAGGAAATTGAGAAATACAAATGTTAAAAATGCAACCAAATCCTGTTTCAATAAATCTAATTGGTTCATTGAAAATGTTACTAAAAAACAAGATTTTGTATGTGGGTTTATTAAAATTCACTTGGTTCAAGGTTCACTATTCGGTTTTTTTTTTGTGTGAGAATGCTTTTAATGGAGATGTGCACAGTAACGTTGTAAAGCGAAGCTGTGTGTTGTTGGTATCGCAAACTTTACAAGACACTTTTTTTCTTGTGTTTTCATGCGAATTCGATCTTTCTTTTTCTATTTTCTACAGCTGAATGCAGTTTTTGACAAATAATGATTTCGAATATTAATCCAGTGCCATCGATTTGTAAGCACTATAAACAAATCATTATAAAACGTATAGAACACTTGTCATACAGAACGGATGTCACAGCTTCACTATGTTCGCAGACTTTGGTTTCCTGTACCAATTTACCAATATACCTCATATTAAATATAAAACTACTGTACTCTGTCGCTGGTGCTAATAAACTGAACTTTTTAAAATTATGCATAAAAATACACATGTGAACGCGAGTGCATTAAATTTATGTTAAATAAAAATAACAAAACGGTGCACAGTCACAAAAATAACATAAAATGAAAATTCTTAATTCATAATCATAATTTTCAAACATAAAGAAAAACATTTGAATTAAAACGAAGAAAAGAAATGATAATAATGATAATGATTATTATAAACTGAGTGATTTGTATGTTTTTACTTTGTGTGTACTTAGCTCTCATATTTTAACAAAAAAAAAAAGAGTTTTTTTTTTTGTGCTTTTTATTTGCGAGATTAATTATGATAGTTGTCAGCCTTTTTTCTTATTAAGTTTAATATTGTTGCTGCTGCTGCTGCTGCTGATGCTGCTGGTGGTGCTTCTATTATTATTTTTTTTTCTTTCTTTCTACTATATTTGTCCTCAGCAAACAGCATAATTAACATAATTACACTAGATTTTTGCGGTTTACTTTTTCTTTTTTGTGTGTTTTTGTCTGTCATGCAACTCTTAAGCACCAAATGCATTTTTTCATCTAATGCATGAGTAATTTTTTGTTACTAGATTTTGCTGTTGATGCAGTTTTTTTTTTGTTTTTGTTTTTGTTTTTGTTTTTCCGTTGCAACGCTTTTGTGTGCAAGCATTTTCCTATGTTATTCAGTGAAAAATCCAAAAAAAAAAGAATAAAAAAATATTAAATTCTCTTATGCAAAAATTATTTTAATTATTAAAAAGGTAATAGCAACAACAACAACAAAATTATCCACAGGCAGTAAAATGCTTTTTAATGATTTTTATTCCATTGAAAAAGAACAAAAAAAAAAATTGTTTTTTTTTTTTTTTTTGAAAATTAAAAGCTTTTTTTATACGAAAAAAAAAAAAAAAAAAAAGCTATTTTTTTTTTAATGTTAATTTTAGAAATAATTTTATATATTTCTGTTTTTTTTTTTTCTGTTTTTGTAAACTAAAAATAAAACTAGAAAAAAAAAAATCTAGGTCACAGGTAATTTTAAATTATTAAACGAAAAAAAAAAAAAAAAAAATTCTTTGCCAATTTTGTCATGCATGATGAATCGGTTTTCTGTTTTCTGTGTTTTTTTTTTTTTTTTTTTTGTGTGTGTTTTTACAGGTAGAAAATGTTATAAAATTAGATGATATTTTTATTTGACATTTTAAGTGCATAGAAACGTGTTTTTTTTTTTGTTTTAATTTTTTTTTTTTTTAAAAGCTTTAATGACGTATTTGGACGGTTTTAATACTTTACTTTTAGTTTTCGTTATGCAGATCTTATTTAAAGTTATATTGATTATTTAGCTTTAGTTTGTGTAATAATGAATTAATATAAGTTTTTCTTTTTTGTTGTTGTTTTTATCCTTATTATGCGGAATAATAGTAATATTAATTATGATTGATTATATAAACTATTTTTTTTTTATTTTTTTTTTGTTTTTAATAAGAAATTGTGATGAGAAAATCTCTTTTCCCTACATTTAACTAACTTCAACTTTAAAAGCGAAGCTCTATTTTTATTTTAAACTGAATTTAAAATATTAATTGGAATCAAGGGACTGATGCTAGTATAATGCAAATAAATAAATACATCAGATAGTAAATTTCATAGTAGAATTTGGAGACCGACAGCGTTATCCAACTATCGTCCAACTAAAAACGATATACAAATCGTTTAATTTGATATCTAATCAATAAAAGTTAATAACACTTAAAGCTTACACCTGGTTCCAATTGTACAACAAATAGGAAATAAATGGCCATAATCGAGAAATGGAACGGGACAATAGACAACAGTAACAATAATTAAGTAGAACTTAATTAACAATTATACATTTTTGAACAATGTTCTTTCTAATAACTAAAAATAAAAAAAAAAAAACTTTCATACATTTTTAAAACATTTTTTTTTTTTTTTTTAATTTTCTTTCTATTTATGGGCTTCTTGTCAATTATTCATTTACACAACAACAGCAACAGCTAAAAAAATAATAAACAGAAATCGACAAATGTTTCTTATGCGAAAATTAAAAGAATATCCAGTCCCGTTTTCAAATATTAAGAAAGATTATATACGTGTCGGAATGTCAGGAAGTATAAAGTTTTGAAATTTGTTTTCTAACCGTGTGTGGTAACAGCTGGCAAATCTACATAACCGAGTATCACTATTCAAATGTAACAAATTTAACAAACACTTAACAACAAGTTCACCTCTGTATTTTTCCTCGACAATCAATCAATAAATTAACAAAAAAAAAAAAATCAATTCAACTATTATCGTTTTGTTATTCGCATTTCTTTTTTTTTTTTCCTTTAACTTATTAAAAATATATTTTTCTAATTAAACAACATCGAACTGTTTCATTACATCGTTTATAAAATAATTTTTATTTAATAACTTCGATTTATGTAGTGAAAATGAAAGACAAGGAGGGGGGAGGGGGGGGGGGTAAAGAAAAATTAATTAATCTTTAAGGAAAAAAAAACAAATAAAATTAATTTTCCATAAATTTTTTAGATTTTTAATTTGATTGATTTTTTTTTTTTTTTTTTTTTTTTTAACGAACAATTTACTTTTCATATTATTTAATTAGTTTGCAATACATTTATTTATTAATTAGAAATGCAATACGATGTAATAACGGTTTTAAAAATAACGTATGTACGTTATATTCGGTGAAAATAGCAAGAAATGTTATTTGTTGTATTGTTAACCGGCCGGCCACCTGTTTAATCACAAATTAAAAAGAAAACATTTAATGTATTTCTAATTAATTGAACAAAATATTCAATTAAAAATTCTTTGTTTAATTATTTAGAGAGAAAATTAAATTAAATTAAATTAAAAAAAAAATGAAGGTTTTTCGTTGTGAACTTTTTTTTTTTCCTAATATAGCATATGGTGATTACAATTTTTCTTTCTTTCTATTTTTTTTTTTTCGTACACCAACTGTGTAACTCAGTTTCTTGAATCAAAATTCAAGACATAATTATCAAATTATGTTCTCTTAACAGCAAGGAATATTGATATCCTTGATTCACACTAAATAACAACAAAATTAAACATGGATTTAGTTTTGCTTGCAAACGCATAGAGAACAATTTTTATTTTTATTTTTGTTAATTATATTTTGCACTTAGAACAAACTTACTAACCTTGAATGAAAACAACAACAACGATAAAATAAAATAAAATTTTAAATAAAAAAAATTCTCTAAGCAAAATAGAAAAATTTCATAATAACAAGTTTTTTTGTTTTATAATTTTAATTTTTTTTTTTTTTTTTAATTAAAAATTCTATACTCGTGTATGTCAATTGCGTCATTGTTTTTTTTTTTTTTTTTTTTGTTTTGCAAATTAATTAAATTAAATTGAACAAACAGAAAAATGGCTAATTTGGTATTATGTAGGTTGAATATTAAATAAATAGGTGACTTAAGTCGACTTACATATGTCGAATAATAATCATTTACTGTAAAGTCTTTTAGTTTTGATATGAAATTTTTTAGTAAATAGTTTTTGGGGTTTTTTTTTTTTTGATTTTCAAAACAAATTCCTTTACATAGAATTTTAATGAGAAAAACAGTTTTTGTGGAAATAAGTTTCGGGAAATGCGATTTACAAATTTATTTCTTATAAAAAAAATTTAAATTAGCTAATATCTGGGTATTTAAAAAAAAAAAAACCCTAGTTTTATCTTATTTTAATTAAATTATATTTTTAGTTAATTTTATTTGAAAAGCTTTCAATATTTTTATGCTATTAAATGTGTCTTTGATATAAAAAGAAACCCGATAAAAATGTGTCCTTGTTAAAAATGTGTATTAGATAAATATGAAAATCTTTAAATAACCAAAATTACAATTTACGTCAATTAATTAATATTAAAGAAAAAAAAAATTATTTCATCACACTGTTATGTTTAATAATTTTTAATTAAATTATTATTATTATTATTATTATTATATTTATTTATTACAAGAAAGAACAAACAAATAAATAATTTAATCATATCTAAAATATAAAATAAACTCAAGGCCAACCACGATTTCCTGGTATAGTTTTTAGTTTGCCATAAAACTAACAAAACACAATAATATGATTAAATTTATTTTCAAAAAAAAATTCCTTCATTATTTGTGTTAAAGTGTGTAAAATGCATTTTTTATTTATAAAAATAATAATAATAATTTTAAATTATAATAAAATTTACTGTAGAATGAAATGGAAAATTACGCGTTAAAATACAAACAAATAAATTTCCAAAGTCATTACTAGATGAAAAACCTGCGCTAAAGTTTAACGCAGTATTTATAATCCACTTTTCTTTTTTTTTTTTACCAATTAATTCCCATCAATTGGATTTAAATAAAAAAAATTATTTTTTTATTATTCTTTTTCATTATTATTTGCTACAATAAAAATAATTATCGTCTCGTCGTTATAATGAAACAACGTTGACAACAATGATATATTTTTAAATGTTTTTTTTTTTTTTTTTTAATCATTGCATTGCTGAACACAAACTAAATTCAAATACAGTGAAATGTGTATAAAATTTCAGCAAATATGCAGATATTTTACAATTTGCTTTTAATGCAAGTAAATAAATTATTTTATTATTATAATTATGAAAAAAAAAAATTAAAAATAAATAAATAAATAAAACAAACAAGCAAACAAATACATAAATAAATATGAAAATACGCACCATACATTTTATTATTATTTTGTTTTATTTAATATTATCTGTATGAAGTAATATATAAGAAGAAAGGGGAAATAAAAGCACAAGTAGGGCACCAGTGTAATACAGCACAACTGTTACAAATTAAATGGGACGCATCGTATTGAAATAAAAAATGCATTTTTATGTTAATAATGTCATTTTTCAGTTGTAAATAGCATTTTGTCTTTATCATTTGTGTTTTCTGTTTTTATTTGTATTTATTATTACTTGCTTATGTATTTGCAATTACTTAATACATAAAGAATGAACACACACACACACACAATAAAAAATAAAAAATGTGTGTAAATAAAGCGACAAATAAAAATAAAATTTATAGGAAATAATGTTTTTTTTTTTTTATTCTTGTATTGAATAGCAAAATTCTGATCATTTTAAATTCGTAATTCTCTTATTTCGTTTTTTTTTTTAACCTACGAAATGTTGCAACGTTTTTGTGATTAGCAAAAAAAAAAAAAAAAAAATCAACCAATCATAATCAAATGCACGCAATATGGTGACATTGCATTATTCTGATTGGTTAACCATTAAACAGTTTTTTGTTAATTTTTGTTTGTTTTTTCTTTATTATTTTTTTTTTTTTTGTTTATCATTTACTCAAAACAAAAATTGCACTAAAACACAATGTTATCTTATCAATTTAATTAAAAAACAATGTGACACACAAAATGCAATTTTTTTAATATAAAAAATAACAAACAAAAAAAATTATTTACTTAAAAGTTGCAGCAGTTTTATTTTACATTAATTTTGTTTTTGAATTAAAATTCGTAAGAGAATTTGATAAAATGTAATTTCGTTGTAGATAAGAAATTTTTATTTTATTTTTTATTTTTTTTTTTTTTTGATTACAAAATTGCATTGAGTCATTCCTTTGCTTATTCAATCATTTTCTTTTTATTTCTTATTTCTTATTTAAATTTATTTATTTTATTCTATTCCCCCATAAATAGAAACATTAAAAATAAAATCTTTTTAAAGAGAGATGAACAAGTGGAAATTCCTCTCAAAACTCAAAACTATATTTGTATCGGTCTATTATGTTTTTTATTTTCAGAGCAAATAAAAGAAAAAAAAAAAAACGTGATTTTTGTTATGATCACGTTGAAATGTTTATTAAAAAATTAAAAAAAAAAAAAGTAAAACTTAATGGAATAAAAATTATTAAAATAAAGAAGCTTAAAAAATGTTTCTTAATTATAGAAAATATAATTTTTATTCAAATGTTGATATGCTAAAGTCGTTTTGTGTTGAATTTATATACCTGAAAACTCTCACCATTAAACATTTGTACAATTTTTTGGCGTCAATGACCATAAATCCGTTAAAAAAAATGCAATATTAAACGTAAAAAACTTTATTAAATTAATAATAACTGGGCAAGGTGTAATTCAATTGATTTTTGATCTTTAATTTCGCGAGTGTCAGTTTAGAATCGATAATAATGTTTTTAGTAAAATTAATTAAATATAATCAATGACAATTTAAATTGAAATCTAAATTCTGTTTTATCAGGTTGTTTACCGGTTGAGCATTTCAATCATGTTTATAACTTTAAATTACCTGAATTGTTTGCATAATTTCATATGTTAATAAAGTCAGTGGCAGTACATCAAAACATTTAAGATTTTGTCCACTTGTCTAAAATTTCAGAGAATAATTAAAACAATTCCGATAAATTTTATTGCACAGTGAATTTGTATCTAACTGAAATGCGCACCCTTTAATTAATTTCGTGTCACTACTGCTACTAACATCAGTAAAAATAATAAAAACTGATTCATACTCTGTACAATATCACTTACAAGACGATTAGTAAAGCAGCTTATCAATAATTAATTTATATTTTGATCTTTTAAACTTGGAATTACAATTCAAGTTTTTTACTGCAATAAATAAAAAAAAAAAAAAAAGTAGTAATAATAATAAAAAAACCCTAAGAAAAGAGATTTTTAATGCATACAAAATAAGCTTAAATAGTTTTCATTAACAAAGAAGTTTTAACAAACAAAAAAAAAAAAAAAAAAAAAACTAAATAAAAATTAAAGATAAAGCCAGAGAGAAATGTAATAAAAACACAATACAGCCCACTCCCAACTAGACACACCCAAAACTTTACAATCAAAGTAAATTTTTTTTTTTTTTAATTTTCCCTTTATTATTATTACGATTATTACATTTGTTTTGCTAATAATTCATAATTCATATAAAATTATATTTGATTATTTTTAATATAAGTGACAAAGCACCGCATTATCAACATCAATAACCGCACAAGCAACTTGTCATTTTTTTCTTTTTTTGTGAAAAATGAATTTATTGATAAAAAAAAAACTGCAAACAAAAAATAAAAATAAACAAACTGATAACCAAAATGCATAAAACAAATATAAAAAAAAAAAAAAAAAATGTAATAAAAAGCTCAAGTGCCATGGACGACACAATTTCGCTTATCAAATTTGCTGTTTTTGTTGTTGATTTTGTTACGAAATGTTTGACGCGCATTTATTAAAAAAAAAAATAATAATAATAATAATAATTAATTTATAAAACATAAAAGAATATAAATCATTAAAAAAAAACAAACATAACAAAAATTGTTTTGATTAAATGAATTAAACAAAATATTAAATAAGGCGGAAGACATTTTTCATCGAATCAAATATGTAAACATAGAGAAACCATACAAACACATACATACATAATATAATATTAAATCAATTTTTGTTTTCCTATTTCATTAAAAACTATTAAATATTATTATTCATTAAAAAAAAAAATTAAAAAAAAAAAAAAAAAAAAAGGTTTATAATTCGTTAAGAAAAATGCGGAAACAATTGTTAATGAAAAGCAAAAGAAAAAATCAAATTCAATTGTTGTTGCAAATTTTTCATTAATTATTCATTTTTTTTTTTTTTTTTTGCTTAAATTTTAATTACTTAACGGATAAATGTCAAAATGTATGAACTAAGACGTCATCAATAATGACCGCATAGCAACGGAATAACAATCAGCCTGACAACAATTTACAACGAAAACATGTCAATAATTAATGAAAAATCTTTTCTTAGTTTTTCTGTTTTTTTACTTTTTTTTTTTGTCTTTTTCTGGAATTTTCGTTATGATTTTTATTGATTTTTTTAATTAATTTTTCTTACTTATTTATTTATTTATTGAATTAAAAAAATAAAAAATAAACAAAAGCAACCTTATATGACAAAAAGTAAATAAATTTATTTATGTAACATAAATGAAAAAAAAAAAATTGAAAATTAAAAATTGAAATAAATGTGGTGTGATCAGATCATTAATTATTATAGGAAAAGGTTAGACGTAGCTTAATTTATTGGCTATTTACAGTGGAAATAAAATATCAAATTTATTAAAAAAAAAACTTCAATAACCCAATGAAAAAGCTTTTAGAAAACGAAGAAGAAGGACCGACAACAGAAAATGCATTCAAAAACTCGCATGTGTCTTTTATTATGCAGGGTTGGTAAATAAAAAAAAAAAAATGTTTTTTTTTTTTTAATTATTTATACCTTAAATGTGCTTTTAAAATTGTTTTGATTGCATTTCGAAATATTTCAGTTTTATGAAAAATACTTTTAAGCATGTTTCACCGATTTCAGATTAAGATCATTAATCAATAAAACTTTTTTTTTCTATCGGAAAACCCATTTTTTTTTTTTTTTTTCGAAATTGAAAATTGATGTTCAACAACATTGTTACTTAATAAGTAATTGCTTAAGATCTGTGTAAAAAAATACACGTTTTGAGATAATAAAACGACTGCTGTTTTCGGGCACGTTCTAAACTTTAATTTATAAACAAAAATATTTTTAAAATATCACCCATGGTTATTTGTTTTTTTTGCTTTTTATCAAACGCAAAAAATTGTGTTTCGCATATAGACAGAGACAAACAGTGATTAGATTATAAAAAAAAAAAAAAAATAAATAAATGAGACAGCACAGTAATTCAATTAAAAATATAAAAAAAAAAAAAAGTTAAATTAAATTTTCGCCGATTAAATTTGCAAAAAGAGTGTACGGGGTATAAAAAGAGGTGAGGCAAAATAAATTAAAAAAAAAAAATAAATAATAATAAATAAAGTAAAAAAAGCCTTGGAGTTAATGCATAAAAAATAAATAAAAAAAAAAAATTTTTGGTGTATGAATCAGATGGCGAATAAATAATTAACAAACGGCGTAGTTGAAATGTTTTTTTTTTTTTTTTTTTTTTTTTTTTAAGAAGAAAATTATTTTTAATGCATGTTGTTAATTGTTTTTCGGTGTGGAAAATTTCTTTTACCAACAAAATTTATGCTTAATATTTAAACTTCTATGATTATGTCGCGAAAAGTTTATTGTTTTAACTAAAAATGGTTTTTTCTAATTAAAATCACGTAGGAAAGTGTTTTTATTTTTGGCCTTTGTTTGCTCTATTCAATTTTTAATCGAAAAAACACGTAAAATTAAATGAAGGGCATTATACAAACTACGCAATAGAAAAATTTAAAAGCTTCTATTTTTGTTATGGTGAAGCATTCTGTAAGTCAGCAACACAAAGCTTTTTAAAGCTATTAAAGCTAAGTAGAGTAAATTATGAGACATTGAACGAAAAGGATAGAAATGTGATGGATAATATCTAAATTATCGAACTTCAACTGATATTAACGTAAAAGTGGATAATTTTGTGGATAATATGATAAACATTACCGTATAAAAGTAAAAGAATATACGTAATAGTTACGTGAAACAATTTATTATTTTAAAATTCTAATGTTTCTACCTCAGGTGTTATAACAATTATTATTATTTTATTTATATTTTTTTATTTAATTTGAATTGAATTACAGTTAAACGTGTTATGAAATTGTAATCACAAACAATAATTTAATTGCCAAAATCACGTAATATTTTTAACGTAACATCTTGACGTATTCTGGCTTTGTATCATTTTTTTTTTTTGGTCAAAACAAATTATCTTATTCTGTTTGTTAAAAAGCAAAAAAAAAACGAGATTGCGCGATATTCATTCATTTATTTCTATTTATTTGTAAAGCATAAATAAAATAAAAGAAAAATGTAAAAAGATGTAAACTCAGTTATAAACTTGTAGATATGTACACGTGTTTTTGCATCAGCAGCATCAACAACAACAACAGCAACAGAATCAACATCAAATTTAAATGTAAAATACTATATTGTTGCTGTTATTATATTTATTATAATAAATTTATTATTATTAAAGTCAATTTAAAAAAAAAAAAATTGTTTTTACCGGCAACAAACATTGGAAAAAGCTCAGTGAATACACCAACAACAATAATAATAGCAGCAAACTGTAACATATAACATATCCAGCTTAGAAACATTTATAGAAAATTTAATATTATATAAAAGGAGAATGAATACATACAGATGTATGTATAAACATATATATATATATATATATAACAGAACATACGTTTTTGTAATTTTATTTCACTTTCATTGAAAATAGTTTTGTTTATTTATTTATTTTATTTTTTTCTTCTTTTTTTTTTTTTTTCTAATTTCGCTTTCAACGTACGGGACGCGCGCGCGAGTTTCTATTTGTTAGAGAAATAATATTTATATGGATGAAATGGAAAATTCACTTTACATTATTTTACTTTACTTTACTTTACATTACATTACTTTACATTACTCTATATTCAGTTGGAAATTTATAAAAATGGAAAAAAATAAAACGATAATAACATTTGTTAGTTTTGCAACAGATGAAAGCTGGGTCACCTGTGTCACGAGTTAGTTTTTTTTTTTAATTTTTTTTTATTTTTTTTTTCATTATCCGTGGGAGGATTTATAAATGTTTGCTACTTTCTACTGTTGCAAATATGCGTGTTTATCTTTAAAATGTTTAAACACAATCTTAAAAAAATGTTCGATTAGTAACATTTTTTCAGTCACAATTGGCCAACTCAATATTGAATAATTCTTTGTAATTTTCTTTCCATAGACCCTGGAATATCTTCGGTTCGTACAATAAAATTTATAAATAGTATCGAAAACTATGATAAAATTCATTTATTGGTAACAAAATTTCATGTTTAAACAAAAAGCAAAAAGCAAAAAAAAAAAAAAAAAACATGCATTAAAGCTGCAATGACATTGACAGTGGGCATTAATTGCATCACAAACACAAGCAGCATAACTCAAAAATATAAACAATAATAGCACCATATCCTGCATATAATTTGTATTATATCGAAAAATGAAATCGCATAAATCAAAAATAATGTAAATAAAAAAATCATTAAAATGTTAAAATTTAATCTCATTTTTCTGTAACCTTGAATAAATAAAAATTGCAAATTTCACATACAAATCTGTAAGCCAAGAGCTGAATTTCGTTTTAAATTGAATGCACATAAATTTACCAAAAAAAAAAAAAAATAATAAATAAATAAAACAAAACGAATGCAAAATTTCATTTTCATTTTAATAAAAGTGAATTTTTGTTTGCTTCTTTATTTACATTTTTTTGCAGTTGGAAATTTGCAATTCAAACATAAAATGCTGTAATTACAAAAAAAAAAAATAAAAGGCAATAAAATTTGACACACTAAATTGCCTACAATTTACATTTCATTGCAAAAAAAAAAAAAAAAAAAATTAAATTGTGGCTGAGTGCATAAAACATCATCGCAGTATAAACAAAGAATTCAAAGTTAAACGAACGAAATCAAAGCCGCGTATCAACAACAAAAAAAAAAAAAAAAAAACGAAACAAAATCATTTATTGCCAAATTTAACAAATGAAACTTCAGCTACGATAACATCGTATAAGCACTGTTGTTGGCTTTGTTTTTTTTTTTTTTTTTACGCTAAAATAAATACATTTTTAAAAAACCAGTAAAGTCAGTGAACAGCGAAAGCAACGAAAACACAAAAAAAAAAAATTCACAGCCGAAAAAAAAGCTTCAAAAAAAAAAAAAAAAAAGTAAATAAAATAATAACCAGACGATGGCAATGAACGCCAAACCATTATAATCCGTAACCTAGGCTAACTGTGTGTATATTAGGACAACAACTGTCTGTAGTAATAAAGAAAATATTTAAAAACATAATAAAGACACAAAAAAAAACACTTTTTGAATAAAGCCAGCAACAAGCACTTGAATGACGCTGTTGAAAGCAAATTGCAACAACTACAAAAACAGCGAATACATGAAAATAAAAATATTAAATACAATCACATCGAAATTTTTTTTTTTATTGCGATAAACGAGATAGGATAATATAGCCAAAATAACAAAAAACGTGGCACGACAAGAATAAAGAACCAAAAAATAAAAAAAAATAAAAAAAAACGAAAGTAACCAGTATGACGATATCCAGCCCAAAACAATAAAAGAAAAACAAAAGAAAATTTGCTATAGCCAGATGCTATAGGCACGGCTGTCAGAATTTTAAGTTTTTCATTTGTTTTATTATTTATTTCGTTCCACTTAGCTTGTTTCAAAAATTAAAAAAAAAAAATGGGGAAATTTTTAGGAGGCATTTAACTGTTTTTATATTTATTTTGATAAATATAAATAAACCGCCATGGTGCGGTGTGGTGGATCATTTTTTTTTGCAACAAAAAATAAAAACACAACCAAGGCCGAAATGTATTTTTGGCTGATTTGCTTCCTTTTGCTGCCCACACACAAACATAACAATTTTTTTTTTATTTTTTTGGTGTATTTTGTGTATAATGTTTTTAACTCTGTACAATTAAGTCGAGTGCTTTGTGCTACTATTCACGGTGTTTTTTTTTTTTTTTTGTTTTTTTTTGTGGATTATTTTATTTCCATCTGCTGTGTAACCAGAGCAATAAATTGTTTTTTATTTTTTACGTTCATACTGGAGAAAATATAAAATTAATTTTTTCACGTTACATGTATGTTTCGTTTCATTTTGTTTTTGTACCAATCTTGACGAATTTATTTCGTCGCGTCTGGAAATTATTATTATTTTTCAATTCAAGGCCTTTGGTTTATCGTCGTTGTCGTTATTATTGATGTTGTTAGTCGTCGTAAATTTTTTATTTTTATTTTTATTTAATTTTCCAGCTTATTTCACAGTTGTCTCACTGTTGTAATATTTTTGTTATTGTTTTCATTTCGTTTTAATTCATTTGTATGTGCTTTGTTACATATTTTTTTTTTTTTATATTTGTGCTTTTTAATTTTAAAGCAAAAATTGTTTTTGTTTATTTGTTTCGTATTTGGTGTCTGCACATTTTAATAACAATTATAATAATTAAAATAAAATAAAAAATCATACAAGAGGGAAAAATATCACGCAAAATCACAACAAATAAATAAATAACAGAATTTTGGTCGACATAAATGCTACTATTAACATTTTTTATGCTTTTTATTTATTAATAATTTTGTTGAAAGCACATGCAATCATTTTATTTATTTATATATATATGTATATACATTTTTCTTTATAATTTAGTAACGAACTATACATAAAAAATGCAAAACCAAAAATGAAAAACAAATAAAATTAATTTTAAGTCATTTTGTCATGCGTTAAAGCATAGTTTGTTTCTGCGTTGCATTTTTTTATTTTTTTTTTTCAGGGACGTAATTAAGCCAATTTTTTATTGTTTTTTTTTTTTTTGTTACTCATTAGTAGCATTCTGCTGTGGAAGCTTTTTTTAAATAAAAATTTAAGATAATTAATTATTTTATTTTTAAACGATTAATCAATCATTTGATTAGTTTTAAAAAAAATATTAAGCTTTGTTTTATGTAAAAAAAAAAAAAAAAATTAAAATCTCGTATAAGTATTCGCTGGGAACCGAATAAATTCACTAAGCGACATTTCTTTGTATTTAACTACGCGAATAAAAACAAAAAAAAAAAAAACCAAACTGCGCATCCAGACGTGCTCAAAGCACACACAAAACAAAACAAAACGAAACAAAAAAAAAAACGAAATTTAATAAAGCAAAAAAACAAAAAAAAAATTTTTTTTTTTCGGCAAACAAACGAATAAAAACAAAAATGGGTCATGGCTGGCCGTTGTCTGCTGAAATATTGTTGGTGCATTGATCATAAAAATAAAAATAAATTTAAATAAAAATGGTCTTTGTTACAGAAAAGAAATTTTGTTGGTAAAAATTAGGTTAAGTTGCGTAAAGTCGTATTAAGCAGCAGTCTTTATGCTTTAAATAAAAATTTTTTTATTTTCTTTTTGCGCTAACAAATCGTATCACCCAGAGTAAAACCATTAATTATTTATTGATTAACCAGCAGCAATTGATTAATATTATGGCGTTCAAAGTTATTGTTAAAGCTTTTTGTTTTAGTGCAAAAGAAAAATTCGTTATAGAAACGGCAACCGCAACAAAAAGTTTTTTGATGTTGTTTTGTATTCGCCAATTCATGTAACCTTGAGTTGTGCTGTTGAACATCTCTCCAAACATCACATCCACAAATAAAAACGAAAACATTTCAAATACTAAAGAAACCAGAAATTTATTTTATATATATATTTTTTTTTTTTTTTTTTTTCAACCGGGTCAAGCAGTTCTGACTGTTCACCAGCTAACCACAATGCACTAACGAAATGTAAAAAAAAAAAAAAATCATCAAGGTTTGCAAAACAAAAATTATTATTTAGCAAAATAAAAAAAAAAAAAAAAAAATGGGAGTTGGATGCAGACTGCGATGATACGCATGCAGTCAAATTAAAATTAAGCAAAAAGGAAAAGAAGAAAATTGAAATAAAAAAAAAAAAAAAAAAAAATGTTTGTCTGATGTACGCGACCGCATTTTTCCTTCGTAGAATTTTTTTTTATTATTATTCTTTTCCATTAAAAACTATTCAAACTAGTAATTTTGTTGAATAAAAAATAAACAACGAAGCTAAAAATACAATCTGATGATTATAATAAAAAAGAGGAAAATAAAAAATCATTATTTTGTCATAAAAAAAAAAATTTGTATGTTGCAAAAAACGCAACAAGCATTAAACGTCAAACATTAAATAAAACGACAAAACGAAAAAAAAACAAAAAAAAAAAGCACAACCAAAGTGCAGTGAACTGTAATCTCTTAATTTTTTTTTTTTTTTATTTTTTATTTATTTATTAATTTTGTTTACGTCGTTTATTACCCACTAAATACACATTTTGTTATTTCTTCTTAATTAATTTATTTTTTTTGATAAAAATAAAAGAGCATAAGTGTGTGTGTGTGTGACCAAATAAATAATCAACATAAAAATTGCTTAAAAAAAAAAAAAAAAAAATGAAATAAAAAACAATCAAACAAAAACCAGACAAAACATTTGTTTGTTCGTTTCGTATTTTTCTTCTTTTTATTTAATATTTGGTTTTATTTATATTTGTTTGATTGTATTAGCGAATAAAAAATAAAATAAAATAAATCAACAGCAGTAACAATTTCAATTAATTAAACAAAAAAAAAAAAATTTTTTTTTTAGGTTCATTTTTTGCGAAGAAGCAAAATTTTTGCTGTGCAGTGGCGTCACAATAACAGCAATCGCTAGACGCAACATACTAATGCGATTTTTTTTTTTTTTTTTTAATAGCCAAAAAGTGCATTGAACTATTTAATAATAATAATAATAATAATAATTCGAAAGAAATAAACAAAAAATAAAATAAATAAAAGCAGCACAATGTGCTAATCAGCGGCGCAAAAAAAAAAAAAAAAAAAAAAAAAAGAAAAGAAAAAAAAAAATACTGGAAATTCGGTCGTTGGCACTTTTTAGCTGTTGTTATTGTAGAATTTGTGAGTGTTTTTCGTTGTTTATGCTTTCTCGTTGTTTAAATTTAATTAAAAAATTATTAGCCTAGGTTAGTATAAATACACAAATTTATATACAAAATTACGGCATAAATTTTTGTTATTTTCTTCGCATTTTTTTTATTATAATTTTCGTTTACTTCTGCTGTTTTTGCTGCTGTTTTGCAAGGTTTTTTTTTGATCGTTAATATTTGATATTTGGCATACGTTGGTGTTGTAAATATCGCGTGTTCTTGAATGCTTAGACATGGATAGTTTATGACTTTTCGGCTTGTATTCGTTTGAATTTGTGGTGAAATATCATTATTGGTTATAACACACATGAAAGATCTATTGTGGAGAAAGCATTATGATTACCTGTTATGTTGATTTGGGTAATTTTTAGATTTTAATTTGCACAAACTTATTACAGTCGTTATAAGTAATTATTCTTTAAATTTTCAGCCGAAGTTAATTGGCTTGACGATAAATATGAATTAATATTCTAGGCTTGATCACCAGCACAAGTCCAATCTAATTCCGAGGTAAATTATAAAGATTTTATTTAATTCATTCCTCCAAAACCACAATTTGCCACTAACTTTTAAATGATTGCGATTTGCAAAATGTCTATGATTATGAAATGTTTTTTTTTAAAAACTTTTAATATTTGATAAGCAAACAAGGATTAATAAAGCTTTGAAACTTTCCTGGTTACAAGAAACCTTCAGTTTCATTATGCAGTTACGCAATTAAAACTTTTATTTTAGCTTATCTTCTGCACAAACTTCTAATCGTAATAAAAAATGTAAAAAAAAAAAACTCTCTAAGAGGTTAGTCAACGAAATTAAATTTTTTATTTTTAATTATGAAAAAACATGAAGCAATCTGTAAAAATTCGTTGTATTATGCGAAGTCTAACAAGTGTATCGTAACATAGTTTCTATTTTTTTCTATTTTTTTTTTTTTTAATAAATAAAATTCATCTGGCTGGATGATAAATTTTTTTTTTTTTATTAACAGAAATATTCATTACGTTAATTTATTTTATGCAGCCGATTTTTTATACGTTTCTATCATTTTTACTTTTAAAAATATTATGAAAAAAAAAAAAAAAAAAAAAATTCTTTGCACAAATACGCACGCATTGAGAAAAAAAAAAACTGTTGCAAAATAAAAATCACAACTAAATGAAATGTTGATGAGGATTTGTTTCAGTTTTTTTTTTTTTTTTTTTTTATTAAAGGCCATAGGAAATTATTTTACAATAAATTAAAAAAAAAAAAAAAAAGAAGTAAAGCACCAAGTAGAAGGGTACAAAAATCATTGAGCAATGAAAGGCAACAACAATGTTATTTAAATTTGCACAAATTACCAGTGGTTGCAGTAACGTCAGCAGGAACATCAACAAAACACACATACGTATATATAAGGATGAGAAAGGCGAATTGTTTTGTTTAATGAGTAAAATGCATTTTCTATTATAAAAAAAAATTTATTATTTATTTGAATAGCGAAAATAAAATTCGCTATAGATTGGTAAAAACAAAAAAAAAAAAAAAAAAAAATGCATCGGGAAACAACGATAATAATAAAAATGTAATAATAAAAACGTTTTTCTGTTTTGTTGGAAAATTAATTGAATTTTATTTTAATAGAAATAAAAGGGGTTTTACGGATTTATTATAATTAAAAACAAAATAAAAACAATATTTAAAGGGGCATTTTTAAAAAAAGCAGGATTTTCATTGTTAATAACGACCGGTTTTTAAGTTTAGAAAATTTTTTTGCAAAAATAGAACTAACCTTCCACAATATTATGTTAATATTAGAATTTAAGCACATTGCGCAAAATCGTAAGCATTAAAAATGTTCAATGCGCAAGGTACTTAGGTTTTATATTATATAATCCAGTTAATTCTATTCCTTTGATTATTTAACTTCTTTATTTTTTATTATTATTTAATTAATAATAAAGTTTACATAGCTTGACACAGTCACACGTAAAAATTCATTGAACTAAAAATTAATTTTTGTCTGGTGCTTAAATTTATTATATACAAAACAAAACAAAAAAAATAAAAAATACACCAGACAATAGAGGAAAATTATGTAACTGAGTAAAAAAAAAGGTAAAATTTGTAACAACATTGTAAAATTATGGCTAATAATGTAATAAGTAAATAAAAAATGAATATTAAGCTTAGTGAAAATATTATTGTTATACGCGTAATATGTGTAATGCGATGTAAAATGTAAAAAACGAATAAAAGAAAAATCAGTTTAAGGGTGGTTTTTCATCATTAATTATTTTATTTTTTTATTTAAAAAATTTAAATACTAAATAACGAAGAAGAAAACCCACCTAAAAGCAAAGATGAATAATGAAAATGTGGGCACGTGAGAACGCGAGGTCATCACCCTTGTCACTGACCTAACACAAACACGTTTCTATTGTATACAATATTTTCTTTTTCCCTTTTTTTATTTGCTTATTTTTTTTTCATAAATCATTTTGAGTCTTTTATAAGGGTTTGCTTGTTTATAAATTAAATATATATAATAGTATGAGTTATTTTTATTATGGTTTCTTTATTTGTTTTTATTATTTTTCTATTAAAATTTGTTCAAAGGAATTTTTTTATTTATTTTTTTTTTTCTTTTTTTTCATCCTTTTAGTTATTATGGCTGAGTGAATAATCAATAGTAGCATTTATGTGTGTGTGTGTGTTTTATTTTTACATTTTTATTAATTTAATAATTATTTTGGATTATGAAAAATTGTAAAATTGAAAGAAATGTGTGAGACGAAAATTTGTATTTCCTAGAAAAACACTGGGCGCCTCCACTAGGTAATAATTATTAAAAACGCATTCGTATTTAAATCACCAGGCGCCTCCACCGCTTATTATTAATTTGTTAGGCTATATGTTTTTTTTTTTTTTTATAATATAATTCACATTTTTGGTAATTTTTTTTCGTTTTTATAAAACGTGTTTTGCACGGTGTTGTCTGTATCAAATACCGGTGTAAACGGTGTAAAATATGGCGCAAAAAATCTTCTTTCATTATTTTTGATAAATGTTTTAAAAAATTAATTAAAAACGTATAACAAGCATAATTTTCCGCTACATAAGTAATAATTTTTGTTTATTGTCGGTTGCTTTTGCCACTTCTTTGGGTAATAAATAATGAAAAACGATTATTATTATTATTATTTTTAAGGAGAAATTGTACGTTTCCGGAACCGAGACAAATTATTTTTATTTTTAATGACAAATATTCGTTATATCAAACATTTTACCGCATTTCTTTCGTAAGTAAATTTCTTAATGATTAAACAGACAAGAAAAAGCATTCAGCCGTTAATCCCATTAAATTATTTAAGAATAGGAGTCAAATATTCAACAATACGATAAGATAGCATGCAAATAATTTTTCTTAATCTAGAATATTTGATCAAAACTTCAATAATTTTATTTAGTTTTCAAAATATTAAAGCAGCATAGCAAAATTAAACAAATTATTTAAAGTGAGAAATAAGCAATAAAAATCGATTAGCGGGAAAAAAATAAACAAACAAAAAAATAGAAAATAGAAATTAAAAAAAAAAAAAAAAAAAAAAAATTGATTTGAATATTTTGTCTAGGAATAATTGATTGCGGTTGTTGCTTTATTTGCATGTTTTGACTTTTCACTAAAACACTAAATACTACGTCAAATTCTTATTAATAGAAAAACAGCAAATTTTTGTTTTTTTTAATTCATTTATTCTCGTTATCAAAACGAAATTATTAATTCCGTGATTTTAGCTGCATACTAAGTGATTTCGTTTTCGATCTTTTGATTCTTGCATTTTAAATATTTTTTTTTTTTTATTGTTTTTTTGAAAATTATGAATGTACACAATGAAAATAAAATTAATTAAATGATTTTTATTTTATTTTTTTTTTATCGTATCATTGATGATTGTTAGCAAGCAGGGAATTATTTTCAGTATGCAAAATCAGTAAAGTGAATAATTTCAGATTTCAGAAGAAAAAGAGTAAGAAGAAGAAGAAGACGTGCGAGAAGAAAAGATTTAATTTTTTTTATTATTATTATTTGTGTTAAAAGAGAAAGGGGGAATAATTGAACACGAAAAAAGTGTCATGGTCAACGAAATAAATAAATAAGTAAGCGATTAAGCTGAAAAAAAAAAATAAAATGTATTTTCATTTGATTGTTTGTTTGCGAGTGAAGAGAACAAATTGCGTTTACAAGGTGCAACAAAATCATAACATATTAAATTTTCTACATATATAAAAATTTATTTAATAATAAATGCGACAAATATTGCATTAGCATGGCAAAGTCTCTAAAATACAATTTTAAATATTTTACATCGTTGACATTTTTTTTATGTTTTTATTGCAACTTTAAAAAGTCTCGCAATAGAAAAACGAAATAAATTCCAGCGGATAGAAATTGTCTAGCGGCAAAAAATAGTAAAAAAAAAAATTTTAGCGTTTTTTGTATTTTCCTGTCATCTATACACACAGACACACACACACACATACTGTAATCCAACGACATTTAATAATAATAATAATAAAAAAAAATAAACAGATAAAATTGTTTGTTGATAATTTAATTATTTATCTTCAATATTTGTTAAGAGAGATCTTAATCGTATTTCAATTATAAATATCCCATTTTTTTTTTCTTCTGCTTTTTGATATATCAATTATGTTACAGTCACAGCCAGTGACTAGAGGCTAGAAGCCAAAGCTAAATAACAGAAACTCTTCAATCCAATTATCCCTTAGTTTGATGACTACGATGATTTACTCTTGATTTTATTTAACTAAACTAAAAGTAAAATACGATGAGGATGAGTATGATGATTTTTTATTTTTATTTTAATTGACTCAAATCGACAAGTACCAGATTTTTTATTTTATATGCATATCAAATCAAAAAAAATTAATAAAAAAAATTAAAAAAACTATTCGCAATGCATAAAATAATTTATAAAATTAATAAAACTTCACTTGACATGACAAGGAAGTTAAAGAAAAAAAAAAAAAAATAAATAAATAAAATAAAAATTTTAATTTAATAAAATTACAACAGTTCAAGGTAGGAAATTTTTGCTGTTTTTCTGTTTTTCTGTTTTTGTTATTTTGGTGACACAATACAAAAACGACTTGTAATGAAAATGAATTTTATTTAAAACAATTATAATTAATTAAATGAAAATAAAAAGTTAAGATTTAAATGAAAAAGAAAAAAAATAAATTCACATGTAATAAAGTAATTAATAATTCGCGACAACAACAACAAAACAATAAATAAAACTTTGCAAAGAAAAATGTAAAAAAAAAAAAATAAATAAAATGTTTTTATTTGACTAAATTATTACAGCAAATACTTAACGTAAAATAAATATAACCATCATGTATGCAATTATTTTACGATTTACAGTTTTAGAAAGTCATTGCTATCGTGTAAACCAAAAAAAAAATTAAATTAATAATAATAATAATGAAAATAGTAAATCTGTTCTGCACAAATTATTAGTTTTGAATTTTAGAAGACAAAAAAAAAAAAAAAAACAATTAATGATTAATTATGCTTTTAATTTACCTAAAAACATTGCTGAGAATTTCATTTACTTTGTCATGATTACAATAAATAATCTTTTAAAACAAAAAAAAAAAAAACTTATTTTTCTAAACTGTTAATTTGTGGGACAGGTGTTTAGGTATTTGTGTGAAAAATTACTGCCGATAATAGAATCGTTTGTTTTTCGGAGCAGAAAAACTTTTCTAATTGACTATTTGAATTGTAAATGTCATAAATGTTTGGTTCACATGTTACTGTTTGGTTAATATATACATCGGGGGATGATTTTTGGACAATTTTTGGGGATAATTTACGATCGGTTTCGCTCAAGACACAACTGTATGCCGTTCGCTACACGGATAGAATTTTTTGTCGAAGAAATATTTCTCTTGTACTAGAATCAATGCAAAACATTTCTTGATTCAATTCAGAATTTCGGTGGATTTAGAAAATAATTCTGTCCGTGCAGGTTTAAGTTGTTTATACCAGCTTTGGTTCTTTTCACTTAATTTCTCAATAAAAGCTACTTAGAACCTTATGTTTCATGGAAAATACTTTAAAAAAATTCTTATCACTATCAATCCTTGAATTAGATGAAAAACGTTACATAAAAACAGCAATAATTCCTCCTAATCAAGCCAAGTGGAACACAAATAAAAATAAAAAAAAAAAAAAAAACAAAAAAGAAAATTTCAAATCAAAAGCCCACAAATTTTTCATAGAAATACAAAATTTCCAAACTCAGTAAAGCGTTACAAAAAAAAAAAAAAAAAAAATTAAACTCACCGAAAAAGCTTCAATAAAAAACGAAAAAAAAAATTATTTTTTTTTCAACGATCGAAAAAGTCTCCACTTAACACAAAAAACAAAAAAAAAAAATACAAAAACGTCATCACACACATTTACATGTACAAATGTTAAAAACTCACAAACACCACTCAATATGAAAAACAAAAAGTCACAAAATACTTTGGACTAATGATTTAATGAAATTATTATTTTTTTTTTTTTTTGTTTTCTTTAATAATGAATTTTTTGAATTTTTATTCGCGAATGCACAAAATGCACACAATTTTGATTGTTGTTGTTTTTTCAATTTATTTTATTGTTTTAAAATGAAAATTATTATTTATTATAATTTTTTTTTTATTTTATTTACTTAAAAAAAAATATATTTTCTAGTTGAGTTCAGTATGTAATGTTTGCAATTATTTACTGTTAAATGTGTGTGTGTTTGTTCGATTTTTGTTTGTTTAAATACGTGTAACGTATGTTTGTCAGTTTTGCATGTGGGGGTGTGTATACTTTATAACGTACTTTCTACGTAATATTAATAAATGGCATTTAAACTTGTATAATATTTAGAAAATAATAAAAAAAAAATAAAAAAAAACATTTAAATGCCATAAGGCGTCGTTACTGTAGAAATATTCAATGTCGTTATATCACCGTCGACGTCGTATTAGTGTACTCGCATTACGCGGTTTTTACTTATTACAAATTTCATGTGTATTAAATGTAATTTTTTTTTTCCATACATATTTAATCGAAGAGAGGACTAAAAACTGACGCAAAAACGAATAAAATGAAAAAAAAAAAAGAAACAAAGCAGCAGCAGCAGCACGCACTGCACTGCACTACGATGCATTATATTGCATTGCATTAAACCGCGTACACAATACATGCACAAAATACTTGCATTTTTTGTATGTTGTTTTTACTTAAGCTGCTGGAAAAATAAATTATTAAAAACAACAAATTGTGAATGTAAATTATTTTTAAGCTGTTGTACGGTGAAAAACTGTTTTACAAAAAAAAAAAATCATATGTCGTCGCGACATAATGACGTCTCATATGACGGTTTATGGCGACGCTTTTAAACTTTTTTTTTTTTTTGTATTATTATTAACGTATTGGTAACACAATATCATGTTAAAGCTTTACATGGGCTGTTACATTACTTTTCTTTTTGTTTTAAAAGTTGCGAATGTATGTTTAGAAGCATTTTTCAATAGGTTTGACTTCTAGGGGAAGGTACAATTTGTCTTCGTCTTTTCTACCAAAAAAAAAAAAAAAACCTCATAATGTGACTGACATGTGCTAGAAAAGACTAGATAATAAAAAGTTTCATAAAAAATAATTGTGGCGGAGCAGCTTAATAGCTTATTGCATGCTGAGTATGTACGGGTTTTTTTTTTGTCTGTTTACTTGGTTGTGTGCTTTAATCCCCTCTGCAATCTTTTCTAGTTTGTGCATTTTTTTTTTTTTTTTTTGTATTTTCTGTATAATAATCCAATACAAATGCATATTCTGTACAATTGCATGCAATTGCATTTGAAGTAAATGAACAAAAAAAAACAATAATGGCGTGCAAGAGGTGGCATTTATTGCAAATACAATGCAGTTTAAAGAAAAACATAAATAAAAAAAAAAATTCTACTTGCATTTCGAATACAACACACAAAATTATTTAAAAACATTTTTTTCTTCTTCTGCTTCTTTTTTTTTTTTTAATAACTTGCATAACAGTATTGAGTGACGTGATGCATATAACACATATAGCCGGTTGTCGCTTAAAACGTTATACATTTGTATTGTGCGCGCAGCACAGTTTTTTCTTCTTTTTTTTTTTAATACTTAATTTGCGCGCGCAGTTTTATTATTTTAATTTTAATTTTTTTTTTTTTCGCACACAATATTTTTCAAATTGAGAAGAAGAAGAAGAAGAAGAGGAAAAAAGTTGCTTTAACGTAAACACTTAAACTGCATTTTATAGCAGTTAAAACTGCTGCAGTTATTGAAAAACTAAGCGTATCATTCACATATTTCTGTTTTTTTTTTTTTTTTTTTTATTATTAATTATTTTTCTCCAACGTAAAGTAAAGTAATATAAATATAAAGTACTCTGTGTGTGTGTGCGTGTGTGTGAATGTGTATGTGTTTTATTTCATTGAAATAATGAATAAAAAAAAAAAAAAAACAAACAAACTGCATCTACGCTGCACAACATATTGTTAATGCAAGTAAAATACAACAAAAAAAAAAAAACTGCATATATGTCTCTCTTTAAACAAAAAAAAAAGTAAAAAAAGTTAAGCAAAACAAAAAATGTTTTTTTTTTTTTTTTTTTTAATAAAAAGAAGAAGAAAAATGTATGTACTTTAAAAAAAAAAAGGGTATGGGGAGGTTTGAGACGCGGGTAATGAAGGTTGCACTCGCCTCTCGCTATATGCAATGTATATAATGCTTTTAGTTAGTGAGTCGCTCTAAAATTGTAAAGAACTACAAAAAAAAAAAAAATAAAATAAATAAATAAATAATAATAAAAATAATAAATAATAATTATATATATTATATACATTTATTTATTTATTATTTATTATATATATATATATATATATATATAATAGCAAACAAACAAACAAATTATGTTTTAAACACATATATGTATGTATATATATATATAAATTTAATATTAATTATAATTATAATAATAATCGTAATAAATAAAATAAATATTATTACTATTGTGGCGTCGGTTTATTTTTATTTATTTTTTTTATTTTTTTTTTTTATTTCCAACATTTGTCTAATCATAATTTTTTTTACTTGTTCAATAAAATACAGAAATAATTTTTTTTTATTTTTTTATTTGTTAAACATTTAATACATTAATTAATTAATAAAATCTCAAAAAAAAAACCAACACACATATAAATTAATTAAAGTTTGTAAAGGAAATTTCATAGCATTTTCTATTTTTTTTTTCTTTCTTTCTTTTTCTTTTTTAAATGTAATAATTTTTTTTTTTAATTTTATTTTATTAATTTTAATTTGATTGTTATTTAAAACAAAACAAAAATTGGTTTATTAATAAAATTCGTTTAATTCAGGTGGTCAGTTACAATGATTTTAACAACAGCAACAATACGAGGAGCAGATACACCAACAATTACACCAGCACCGTAATTCATCTTTTTTTTTTTTTCTTTTTTTTTTTATGGGGAACTTTTACTTAAATGTGTTTAATGAATTAAAATTAAATTTAATTTATCTGCGTTTTTTTTTTTGTGTCTACGCGAGTGTGTGATTAATAAAAAAAAAAGAATAAAATATTATTCGTGTGTGTGTGTGTGTGTGTGCTGTATGTGTTTTGCGACTAAAACTCTTAATTAAAAAATTTATTTTTTTTTTTTTAACCTAATTAAATTAAAAAAAAATTTTTATTGCAAAAGTGTGTTCTAATTATTATTATTATAAAATAAAAAAAAAAAAATTTATCATAGCTTTATCATAAAAAATGTGTTTTTGAAAGTAAAATTTATCAAAAAAAAAAAGAAGAAATATGTATGCAATAGGAAATTTCCACTAGGACTATTTAACTTAATTGAATTTTATTATTATTATTATTATTATTACTATTTTCTTTCTGTTCTTGTTTAATTATTGTTGATCACTTTGATTTCGTTGTGACTTGAAAAGCATAAAAACAAAATCATAATCTATGGGGTCTAAATAAGAAAAAGCAAACAAACAATAACTTTTTTATTATAATTTTCAAGAAATTTGAATTTGTGGTGAGATACGTGAATAAAAACGTCTTTTTCCAAAAATTAAGAAAATACTATGAAAACAAAATGATTAAAGGTCATTAAGTGAGCTTTAAGTAAAGAAAAGTGACAGAAAACAAAACAAAAAAAAAACATAGAAAGGTGAAACGCAGCTTAAATGTCAGTAATGTTACAAAGCGCAGTAGTCATAAATGAAAACTTTACGTCGTATAACGTAATGCAACACTAAGTGACAAAAAAGTGTCTTTAATTTAAAGTTAAAAAAACCGTTTAGTAAGGATAAAAATGCGTAGAATGATGTTAAGCATTGTAAAGTGATAGGAAAGAAAGTATAAAATAAAATAAATTTACGTTAAGTGACGCAAAGTGTCATTTAATGTACTGAAGTGACTTAACGTAACCAGTAAAAAGTGTGTTAAAGTATTTTAAAGTGTTTTGTATGTCACGTAAACTTACATAAATAAATCTAGAAGCACCAAATAGATTGCAAATATAACATACATAAGTGATCAAAATTAAACAGATTTTATAGACTTAATTAAGCTAGATAAAATAAAATATTTAACTAAAACGATTCAAAATTGTGCCTTTTCCTAAAATAAACCAAAAATAATAAATAAATAAATAATAATTTAAAATAGAAGAAAATTATAAAAAAAAAAAATGTGAATTATCAAGTAATTATTCATAATTTGACCTCCATTGATTCAAGGAACCCGAAAAGCGACAACAGTAACAAATAAACAATAAATATGGGGGGGAAACAATGCAATTATAAAACATGAGAAAAAAAAATAAAAATATTTTTCTACATTTTTTTTTTTCTTCTACATGTTTTAATGGAAAATTAACATAAGGATTTTTCCACGAGAAGAATACGAATCAAAAATTTCCCAAAAAAATCAGGTAAATTTAATTGAATTTTTAATTTTTGACTAGCGACGCCATGTTGTTTTTTTTTTTTTTTCTTTCTTTCGTATTATTTTGTGCTTTAAAAATGTTGTTTTTCAATATTCTAATTGAATTAAATTTGCGCAAAAATTTTGGTTGACGTCACACAGTATTTAACAAAGCAACATAAAATGAAACATGTGCCCCCGCTCCATAAAGTTGGCTTAATTTAAAAAATTATTTAAAAACAAAAACAAAAATTGCCTTATAAAAAACCGAATACGACACACATTTTTGTATGTATCCTAATAATTTCTTTACAAAAATTAAGCTCGTTTTGTTGTTGTTGTTTTTTTATCTATGGCGTCATTATTTTACAGAATCTACAAACACATTCATCTTAAGTGGTTTTTGTTTTATTCAAAATTAATTACCGCCATTTTGATATTGACATTCGAATTTTTTGTTAAACGGATTTTTGTTTTTGTTTTTCCATTTATAAATCCACCACCAGCCATATTTGTTGTTTTGTAATGAAGAAAATCACAAACAAAAAAGGAAAAAAAAAAAAAACATTTGAAAAATGTAAGAAAGGTTGACATTTATCGCCACGTGACTGTGTGTTGCAAGGGAATCGATCGATTTATTTTTTCCCTTTTGTTTTCTATTCGAAAAGAAAAAAACAAAAGGTTTTTCCATTTTTGAGAATGAAAATGCATCCAATACGATTTTTATGCGTTTTTCCATTTTTTTACTTTACTTTACTTTACTTTACTCTTGCGTGATTTTTTGTCATTTAATTTTGGTTGCGCATTTTTTATTTATTTTTTCTTCTTCTAAATTATTATTTTGTTTCTGTGCAATGTTTGTCGTTTGCCTTCCCACTTTGCTGTTGTTATTGTTGTTGTTGTTGTTGTTGTTGTTGTTATTGTATTTCTCTAATTTAATTTTAATTTTGAATTACTTTACCCCAATTACATTGTAACATTATTATTGTTTATTAAAATAATTATAGTTAGGAAGCTTTTCTGCTTATAAATTTCTTACCAAAATGTGTGCAAACATATAGCTTAAAAAACAAAGCTTTCCTATTTATATATATATATATATTTTCTTCGTTAATATTATATCAACTTAATGTTTTGTGCATTTGAAAATAAAAAAAAAATAAATAAATAAATTTTTGATCTTTTCATATGCATGATTTCTAAATTGAGGTTAAACATCGACCTATGAATATTTTATATGTTTTTTTTTTTTTTTATATTTCCATTTGCATCTAATATAAATTTTTTTTTATTACTAAAATAATAATAAAACACACACAGAAAATGCATAAATAATTTTTTAATAAAAAATTAAATTCAAATTGAATATTTTGCATAGAATAAAAATAAATTTGTTTGACAAACATTTTTTGTGTTGTATGCATTTTATTCATGAAATGTTTAAGTCATCGTTTAAGGTTTGAAGTTTTTTTTTTTGAATATATTTTAATACTTAGATCAGTAGTTGTTATTTCGTGAATATTAATAGTAATTTTTGGTGCATCCGGTGCAGAATATTTTGATTTCAGTAGAGAATTAATTTTGTTTGCGGAAATCGTTCGAAAAGGCGTCCAAAATTAGAAATTGGATAGAACTCTAGGGATGTTGCTAAGTTAAAAAGTTTCGATACGTAAAAGAGGTTTATTCATAATACAATATCATAATTAAGAATAAATTTTTATTGATTATAATTACAAAATATAAAAAACTTTTCATATTAAAAGGTAGCAAATTTATTTAAAAAAAAAAAAAAAAAAAACCCGCTTAGTTTCAGTTTTTCTTTGCCTTCTGTTATAGCTTATTTATGGTGTTTAATTAAAAAAATATAAAGAAGCAAATAACCAGAAGTTTCAAGGTTTTTTGATTTATTAACGTCATCGATTCAAAGAGAAAATAAAAATACAAGAAATAACCACATTTCTTTATCCTTCGTAATTAATCTTTATATAAATATATTACTTTTTATATAAGAAAAACAAAAACAAATTAAAGCAAAAACCAATCAAAGAAATTTTAATTAAAAAAAAAAAAAAATCGAAGCTTTCTCAAAAAAGCTTTGGGTTTTCTGGTTTTTTTCTTTTTTTTTTTTTTTTTGCTTATAAAATTAACTAATTTTCTGGGTTTCTACGGTTTTGTTTAGAAAATTTGATTAAACTTATTATCTTGCGGTTGAAAAATTAGGCCTTTGATTGGCTGCGAATTGGATTGGCAGCCATTAAATTAATTAACGCGTTATCGTTTTTTTGGTTATTGGGTTATTAAATAGTTTTCTATCGGTAATTTGCTATAATTATATAAAATACGGTAGGATATATAATAATACCGGCAATATTAAAATTTAATGTGATTAAGCTTAGTATTTATAGTCTTTGTTGCCGTCTTCAATTGACGGTAAAAAATAGTTTCAAATAGTTCATTCACACTAGAGCTTTTGGTTTGCTACGACAGGCTTTTTAATTGAAAAAATTATTTAATTTTAATCCGAAGTTGTCGTTGCAATAGATCTATTTAACACAATTTCCATATGATTTCGATGAAGTTATCATTGGGAAAAGAAAGAAGTAATCATTATTGAAATAAATCGCAAAAAGTAAATAACAATTAGTAGAATCATAATCAAAAGCGTTTTAGGTATGCATTTACTGTATATTGTCTTCTCTTCTATTATAATTTGTTAATTTTGAATATAATTAAATGCATTCTAGGTACATAAAGCACACTATCAGCTATAATTATACAGAGGCTCAAAAAAAAAAAAAAAAAAAAAAACAATGTTAAACCGTAAAAATAATAATTATGCAAAGTGAAAGAGAGCTTTTAATTCATTTTGTTATATTTTTTCTACCTCTCTTTCATCTTAATAATTACTTATGTTAATGCAATTATAATTATAATTAATTACTTTTATGAGAAATTATAATTAGAGTTAAAGAAATGAAATAAACTTAAAAAAAAAAGAAGAAATTTTTAAACAAAAAAAAAAAAAAAAAAAAAAAATTACACGAAAAATGCATTATGGCACAACATAGAGCTGATTTTTTTCTGATTGGTTGCTATCTTGCTTTTGCTTCTGTATAATCATTTGCTTATTAAAATTTACTGTAAAAAAAAAAGAAAAAAAAAAAGTTCTTTTTTTTTTTAATTATTAATCAAAATAAAATGTTAATTTTAAGCGATTTTTTCTAATCCCGTTTTATTGCTTAAAATGAAATAATTAAATAAAATAAAAATGCATTGCGCGGTTTTTGATTATCGTGTTTTGCTTCTTCTTTTGTGTTTGTGTTTTTTTTTTTTTTTTTTTGTTAATTTTATTATGAATTCTAATGCTTTACTAAAGGGGATTTAATAGCAAATTTAATTTAATTTATTATTATTTTTTTTTTACATTAAAGTTCTTTGTTCCCAAGCAGTAATTTTAATTTTAATTTTAATTTTTTTTTTTAGTTTTTGCTGTTTTAGTTTTATTCGTCACACTCACATGATTAATGCATGATGATGATGATGATGTTTATTTTCAAATAAAAAAAATTAAATAATTTAAAGCCGCAAAAATATAAAAGAAAGAAAATTGTAGAGCAACAAAAAAAAAAAAATAATAAATTTTTTATAAATAAATAAAATACTTGTTCATGCGCAAAGTTTGGATGGAAAAAAAAATTCTATCCTCCCCCGAAGTTAGTCTATAGAAAATTAAACAAAATAAAAAAAAAAAAAAAGCTGAAGAAACAAAAACAAAAACAAAAAAAAATTCGAAGGATTTTTGAACGGAAAATGCAATGCAAAGTAGAAATTTCACAAAACAACAACATATGCACAAGGGTTAAAAAAAAATAAAAAAATTAAAATGTAAAACGAGGAATGAGCGCGAGTACAACGATTGAACAACTGGTTCGATGAAGCCAAGCAAAGAACCACCGGCAATGCCACCGAAATATTATACAAAATGAAAAAATAGAAAAAAAAAAAAAAACAAGAAACGCGACAAAAACGCATCCACCCAACACCCAAAATGTAAAAAAATAAAATAAAAATTAAAACACCTTTCTCCACCCTAATTTGTAATCACCCAAAATGCATGCATTTTATCTTTCGTTTTTTTTCCTATTTATTTTTTTTGTCATGTCGTGTTCCCATTTTTTTTTATTATTTCTTGACGAAAATATAAAAAAAAAAATGCATTTTTATGTTGAAAAAGAAGAAAAGCACAAGCACAAACAAAAAATGTACGCGCAGCTGCAGTTTTTTTTTTTTTTTTTATTCACATTTTTCGGTTGGTTTGGGTGGATATTTTTTTCTTTTTTACATTTTTATAATTTTATTTTTGTTTAATTTCTATATATATATATATTTTTTTTCTGGTTAAATAAAAGGGCGATGTGGTTTAAACATATAAAGGAAAAATAAAGTGGGTGGAATAACACATGGGTGACTACATTTTATGTCCCAATTCAGAAAGCTTTTATTATTAAAAAAAAAAAAAAAAATCTCTTTTTTTTTTTGAGTATTTTCAAGTAAATGCAATGTAACATGGTGTCAATGGGATTTTTATATATGTTTTGATAATTTTTAAGGGGTTTGAGTGTTAATAGAGGATAAATACATGCATGCATGCATACCTGCTTCAATATAGGAAGGTTAGGCAGATATACGTTGATAATGGCTTGAATTTTGCTTTTGCTTTTTTTTTTAGTTGTTTTTTTGACAAAAGTCACGATTACCTTGCATTGGAGGCTATACAGCAACAAAAAAACGTTTTTGTCTACATTTTACAAGAATAAAAGGAAAAATAGAAAAGTAGAAATGAGAGATAATTTTTTTTGTTCTATGCTGATTTCAATAAATTTTGATTGTGACGAGTGTAGAATCTCATTTTTATTATTTATTATCGTATAATTACATATTGTATGATACGTAACGTAATTAAATTAAATATAATTAACACGGTTGGTACTTATGCTGCAACTGCGAAATGTTATGTGAAATTATTATTTTTAGAATCAGTTCGAAGTGACGAATGGACATTGCGAATGAACGTATGGACGTAAGGGCATATTACGAGCTTTTATGTCGTGTATTAGTATAAAATGTATAAACCTAATAAACGTAAAATGAAATAACTGTTCTAGTTTATTACTGTTGTATGTAACAAGAAAAGTTTCAACCAAAAAAAAAAAAAACCGTTTGATTAACCAAAAAAAAAAAAAATAATAATAAAAGAATTTTTTGCACGCCCTTTTATGGTGTTCGTAAAAAAGACTATGGGGTGGGTGAGGGCACGTCATCAACTACTACATCATCACAAAGAAATCAAAAAAAAAAAAAAAAACAAAAAAACAGCAAAGATACCACCATGGCCTTTCCATTCCTTTTGTTTTTGTCGGATTACTTTTCGCTGCTTTACTTCCAAAGCTAGCTGACACTATTCTTCTTTTTTTTCGAGTGTGCTTTTTATTATTATTTTTATTTCTGTTGCCGAAACGGTGGTGAAATAGAAAAATTATTTTTTTTACAAACTTCGCCACTACGACACCCAAAAAGCATCAAATGTAACGAAGAACAGGATTTTTTTTTTTTTTCTTGTTTGTTTGTAGAATCTCTCGAATTCTCTTCATTTACAAAAATAAAAATTCTTTTTATTTCTTTTTGTGACAGTTTTTTCCTCGTTTTTAGCCGCCTGTTTATTTAAAATACGAAAAGCAGAAGAAAAAAAAAATGAGTGAAAAACCCGACTGCATGTAAAATGTATGAATAATAGAAGAAAAAAAAATCAGTTCGTACGTCTTTCATCTATTCTACCGAATTTATTGATCGTTAGCTTTTCTTTGTTTTTCCGCAATATTTTCCTCTTTTTCAGTTTTCTTTAAACTGAAAATTTTGTTTCGGGGTTTTTTTTTTTTTTTTTCTTTTTGTTTTTCCTTGTCTGTACGGATTTTACTCGTCTGCTGTACATTTTGCATTGAATGTTTTACTGCTGGTGGTGCTTTTAGCAATTTTTTTCTTCGAATAATATTCAACGGTTACGTTTTTTTTTTAATTTTTTTTTTTCATGCTAAAATTATGTGGAAAAACAATTTAATCAGCCGGCACGAGCTTAACTTTTTTTCTTTTTTTTTTTATGTAATTATTGTTGGTGATGCCGTTGCGTGTTTGCTGATAAGCTTTTGTTACATTTTAATTTCATCTAAATATTATAGAAAATTTACACATTTATCGTTTTTGGTTTGTTTTGATTTGATTTTGCATTTTTTTTTTTAGAATTTCCGTTTTGGCAATGAATTTTTATTATTTAAATGAAAAATATAAAAGAAAATTTCCCTCCGGTATTTTTATGAAAAAAAAAATCCATTTTTTATCTTTAACAAATTTATGTATAAAGAAATTATGAAAATATTGAATTAAAACAAGAAAATGGATAAGAAATTTGGTTCACAATTTTGGTTCGAGTGTTTCATAGATTATGAGTCACTCTCGTATTGGTAACACTATCACCACTTTTAATAGATTTGTTTCATTTAAGTTATCTATTTCCATTAACATAAAGTTTCAGTTAAATTTATCATGTAAATATTCAAACAGAGGACTTTGTGTATGATGGGAAATGGTGTTCATCGTTTCGTATGCACCTCTATGAACAGGAAAAATAAAAATCAACAAAACAAATATAACAAACGCCTCATCTATAAGCTAGTCTTCTAAGTTATATTATGATTAACTTACCCCCTTATTAATGATTTTTTTTTTTTTTTTTTAATAGTAGAATTTGTATGCGCGTCGTCCTTCATTCTTAAAAAATAAAAATTTCCGACTATGTAATATTTATTCTCTCCAGCTGGAGTCATGTTCTCTAGCCGAGACAACAACAACAACAACAGCAAAATGCATAAAAAACATGAAAAAATAAAAAAGGTTTTTTTTTTTTTACGTTTCTTTGCCTCCTTTACATCCATCCTTTGGAACATGAGAAATTCTTTTTTTTTTTTTTTTAAGTGTATTTTACGAATATCACAAAAGCTCTAAAGCCGTGTATGTTTACAACGGACAACATCATTCTCTTGCCACAACAAGAACCGATAGTGGAAAAAAAAAATCTTTTTTAATCTCATGACTCCATAGAGCATTGAAGTAACAGAAGAAAATATATGCACCCATCCTAACCCTAAAATAAAAAGAAATTATATATAAAAATTCATCACTATCTCACTCTCACACTCTCTTATCGTGCTTTTTTTTTTTTGTGCTTCGATGTCAGCCAGTTAAAGTATTTTTTATAGAAATTTTTCTTCTTTTTTATATTACGGAAAAAATCGTTTCTTTTTTTTTTTTTCCCGAAACTTAAATATGACAAAAGTAGCTTTTTTATATATTGGTGCGCGTATAAAGTTCGAGAACCAAACACTAACGCGCACTAACGGAACACCTTCCGATTTGCCCGGGTCTCTTCATAGAAAATGAAAAAAAAAATTAAAAATTATTATTTTTCAATCCAATTTCTTTTTTATTATCACTTCTTCATCATCTTGTGCTTCTACTCTTTTGTTTTAATTGGAATTTTATTTATTACCACCCATTTTAAAAAAAAAAAAAAAGTCTTTTTTCATTTTTTTTAATTTTTTATTTTTTTATGTAGATCGTTCAGGTAGTTTAATTCATATTCAAACCAAAGGTGTCTGCAGTCTACTTCAAAAAAAAAAAAAAAACATTTCATGTCATCATTGATTTAAAGTTTGTTAATCTCGTAACCAACTAGCAACAAGAATCAAATAATAAACCAGCTTTTTCACAAGTTGCATGAAAGTTTCATTATCATCTCATATATTTTTCAACTTAACTAAAGAAAGTTAACGTTTTGTTCTCTGATCAATTGTTAGCAACGTTTATAAAATTATTGTTTTCCAAGCTTAAAAGCTTAGTAGAAGTATTGTGTTTTTGTGAATAAAAAGCAAACCTACAAACATACAGGAAATTTATTTATAGGAAAAGCCATAAGAAAGTTTAATCATTTTTATGGTTTCTAAAAGCTCAAAAAAAAAGTTTTAGCTAAATTACATATTTGATCATTCAATTAGAAACGTAAACATATTTTTAAACATTTTAAAAAGTCACCAATTACAGGCTTTTTACGGGTTTTGAAAATTGAACAATAACATTAAATGGCTTAAGTTTGTTATAAATAACGCTAACGAAAGCGGTAAGCTTTTAATAATAATAATAACAACAACAACAACGAATTCGATAATAAAATCGAAATAAATAAAAACTCAACTGCAAAGTGCATTATAATTATATACAGAAATAACAGCAGCAAAACAACAAGAACAACAACTGTAAACACGCGCTAATAGCAGAAAGCGCATTAGTCAATTGCATTAAAATTTCAAGGACATAAAGTTTTCTGTTTCTGTTTCATTTTTTTTTTTGTTTTTTGTGTTCTGCCACAATGTAAAATCAAAACTTACTTACTTTGACTTTTTTTTTCTTTTTTTTTTTCAATTTTCAAAAATTTTTTATTCTTATCAATTGTTTCCCTTTCTTTTGATTTTTAAAAGTTTTAATCAAATAAATTAATTTTAAATGAAATGCTAATGTGGCACGTGTTGAATATCTATCATTCAATAATTTTTTTTCTTTTTTTCTTTTAATGCATTCAGGAAGTAATTCATTGTTTATTTTTATTTTGATTCATTATGAAAGATGTTAAAAAGCTTTGATATATTTTCAATATAATTTTTTAGTTCCAAAGCACAACAAAGAGGCGTCTTAATAATTAAGAAAATTTATGTTAAAAACTATGATTAATTAGTTAAATTTGTTAATAATAATTTAACCATGACGAAAAATAAATACGAAAAAAAAGAAAAATTATTCAAATAAATTAAAATGAAATTATTATTTTGTATTAAAAACAGAAGAAAAAGAAGAAGACGAACGTCAGAATAATAAAATGGCCGTTAGCAGCCGCAATTACAACAGCAGCGATAGCAACGGCAACAAATTTATAAAGTGTGCGTTACAATCAAAATGGTGCCGATTTCGATAACGAAAAAAATTCAAAAAATCAAAATATAAAACGACAAAATTTTGTTGCACAATAAGTATGCTGTCTCGCCATAGTTTTAATGAAAATTTGCGTATCAAATTAAACGAAACATTGGGTTAAGTAATTTTCCTATTTTTTTTTTTGGCTTGTTTTTACAACAACAGTTTATATGGAAAATTTTGAATTACAGAAACTTTTGTGCTTCTATTTATGGATAATATAAATAAATTTTTTTTCTAAGTAACATCCACTCAAAAGTTTTAATCATTTTAATTTTTCTTTCTCTTTTTTTGTACGCAATAACATCAAGAATAGATTTCTGTTCCCACAATCATAGCAAACGCAACAATAGCAACGAATTTCCATTCGAAAACAAATCACTAGATAAAAACACAATTTTCAATTGAATTTAATTTTGCTATTTCTTTCTCTTTTGCGCAACGTTATATTTCATTTTAATAATAAAATATTAAATAAAATTGCAATTTGTCCTCTAAAATAAATAAATAAAATGCAAAAAAAAAAAAAAAAATTAATAGAAAAACAAAAAACACAAACTACGATTGCATCATTTGAATTAATTTTCATTTTTGTGCGCGAATTATGACCTTGGAAAATTCTTAACTAAACTTTTTAAACTAACTCAAATATAATAATTTTATTTTATAGTATACAAAATAAGAAAAAAAACGAAAATGTTTATTTATTTATTTATTTAATTAATTTATTTATTTTGTTTTTTTTTTCTACAGTCCGCGATTCGACATTGGTTTTGTTGTTTTTTTGCGTATTTAAATGTTTGTTTTTCACAAAATAACGCATTTTTTTTTTTTTTTTAAATTATTTTTCCGATTATAGGGATTATTATTAAGGAATGAAATAAAAAATTTTTTTCGATAAAATTAAGTACGAGACGTATGCGCAATGAAACTTTTGTTTAATTTTCTAGATTTTTCGACGAATAGAGTTGTTAATTGTTTTTAATGCTGTAAACATAATTATACTGATATAAACAACTGGTGTAACAATCATTAAAGCAGATTTTCTTATTCCATTTGATAGTAAGGAATCACACAATGATTTTCTGTCGAATTGTCTATCGTTTTCCGTTGGCATCTAACTTTTCTAAACAATCCTTTATATTTTTTATACACTTTCAGAACAAAATGCCAGAAAGATTTGCCTTTTCTTTGAAAGTTCTAACAAATAGCATTGTTTCGCGGAACACCTGCAGTTTATTTGTGGGTTACTTTAGCTCACTGTTAATTACGAAACACTGCTTTCAAGAGTTATTCAATTCAGCACATTCATTCAATTTTTTTTTTTTTTTGCATTACTGTTTTTGCTCTTAATTTTGAATTAGCGAGACCAGTCTGTACAAGTGCATAGAGCTTTTGTAAAGAAAAAAAAAACATTTATTATTACTATTATTATTATTATTAACACACAAATATGAATTAATAATAAAATAAATAAATAAATAAGAATGCAATAGATACGAATTAAAATCTACAAATAATTTCCTATCTCTTTTCAACGAAATAGAAAAAAAAAAAAAAAAAATTAATAAATTAACGCTTTGCTTCTTTTTTTAACCTATGCAAGTTGCATTTTGTATTAATTTATTTATTTTAGTATTTATTTATTTATTTATTTATGCTTTTGATTTGTGTACTTGTTATTTTGCAATTCTATTGCAATTTTTAATTTTGTATTGAAATTTGAATTTTTTTTTTTTTTTTTTATTTTCTTTATATTTATTTCGCTGCATAAATTGAAAACGAAAAAAAAAATCTTTTTTTTTTAATTAAATTAAATTAAAAAATAAATAATAATCGGTTAGTGAGAGAGATATTGATGTCAAGTTTATTATTTATAATATTTTTTTTTTTTTAATTTTTATGTATAAATTTGATTATTATTAAATAAAAATATTTCTTGTGTTTTTTTGTAAAATATGTTTTCAGTGGAAAAGTTTTTTTTTTCTTCTTCTTCTCTAACTGGAAATTATGATTTTATTTAATTATTTTTTTGTTTAATGTTTTATTTGGAGAAACCCAAGTGATTGCTGTGATTAAATTAAAAAACAAAAATAAAATTTCCGTGTCATTTAAATGGGTGAATAGTTTTTCTTGGTTTTTATTAGTCATTAGGCTCATAGTTCTGATTGTTTCTCGTTCCATTATTATAATTTTTTTTTTAAGCCTAATTATAATTATGACATTAAGCAAACGTTAAGGGATGTTAATATGTGTTTTTACACGCAAGTTCTCTTCGTTTTTGTACCTTTAAAAAAGCTGACACACTATGGAGATTACTTTATTACTTGTTACTTGAGCTACAATACCTACAATGCGACTAAAAATGTTGTTTACTTACTTAAAAAAATATTTAAGTTAAGGAAATATTAAAAAAATCTAAATCTAAATCTAGAACTTTACCAACCCATTTAATTATCTAATAAAATATGATTCGATGCCATTTGAAATGTAAAGGAAAAATTTCATAAAACAGCACTCAGCATTAGTTTAGCTTAGCATAACTTAAGATAAATCAAATAAATTCTTAATAATTAAACTAAAAATGGAAATAAATGAATGCATTCATGTATAAACAAATAAATAAATAAATAAATAAAAAAAAAAAAAACTAGAAAATTACAGAAATACTAAGAAAAAAACTAAAATAGATTTTTTTTTTTTTTTTTATAAGGTTAACCTGGACAGGTTGTTACATTTTTTTTTTTTTTTCATTCTGTTATTCGTTATTAGTTTTTGAAAAATGTCAATAAATAATTATTATTATTATAAAACAAAGGTGAAAAAAAAAAAAAAAAAAAAAAAAACACACAAAAATGGCGTCATAATGGCGTCGTTTGTTTTTTTTTTTGCAAAAGAAAAAATAATTATTTTATTATAAAATTTGTGATTAGAGCGTTTTTTTTTTTTTGTTTAAAGCAATAAAGGAAATATAATTTCGTCAATAAGATAATTAATGACGGTGTATGTTGTGCTAAATTTATTTTATTAATAGAATAGAAATGTTGTGTAGGTGAGAAGTGTTTTTAATAAAGTATGCATTCAATTATGATGGTAGTTTGTAGCGTTAGTCTGCTAATGCATTAAGCATTTATAGGAAAGTTACAATACATATGAAAGCATCTTTGGAACTAGTTAATTTAATTTAAAGACGAAATATAGATGAAATCTTTTACTTATAACTTTCAGAGTGTTTTTCTACAATATTTTATATTTTCATTAAGATTTACATTTCTAACACCATTTTCAAAAGCTTAACGAAAAAATATCCTCGTTTAACTTGCAGAAACTTATTGTCTTGCTTATTGTGTAATATTTTGTAACGGTAAACTGGAAGCTTTTTAATGTAAGCCCCTGAATACAAGTCGTTATAAAACCGAAGCAATGGTACTGTTCTTCCAATTATAAACATATTTTTTTAAATTCACGCGTGAAAAATCGCCTAAAATTAATTTTAATTAAGAATTTATAGAAAAGTTATAGAAAAAAAAAACGGAAAATAATTTATTCTTGATAATAAGGAGAGAGAGAGAGAGAATGCGAGAGATTGTGAGAAAATAAATTACATCGATTCAACAACAAACGATAAAATTTTATTATTATTATTATTATTATTATTATTTTTCTTTATTAATAATTATGGTAATTGATTGTGGGACTTGTTTTATTTATTTATTTTCCCTCTTTAATCATGTAATTTTCATTTGTTTCTATACAGCAAAATAAATTTTATTTTTCCTTCAATAAAACATGATTATTTCAAGTTTAATAAAAAAAAAAAAAATAATAATTTAATAATAATTAAATAAAATTTATTGAAGTAATGTTAATTATATAAGTTTACCATGTAAACTATGTCAATGTTATTACCACACTTTATTTACGTTAATTTGTATTTTTGTTGTTTTCTTGCCAAAATAATGGTTAGAACCTTTTTATTTTCTTATTATTATTATTTTTTTTTTTTTTGACTTAATTCGATATTTTCATTCGTTTTAATTAGTTGTAGCTTTTTTTTTTGATATACATAGATCAATAATAATAATAATAGATAGTTAGACAATTGAAGAACCTGTTAAATTATTCTGCATAGGTGAAACTAAAGAAGGAATAAAAAAAGTTTACAACGAAGTGACTTACAAAAAATGTATCCAACACATGAAAATGCTTCTCATTGGATTCTAATCGTTACTAAAATTATTTATGTGAATTATCTGTGGATAATTGAGCAAAAAAACAAACAAACAAAAAACTAGCTAAACTCGATTATAAGAAAACAAAACCATAATAATCCAACACTTGAATTTATAAAAATTTATTTTACATCATTTTTCCTTGAAATAATCTTTAAGGCACATAATATACAAATACAATCAACACAAGAAAATAAGAAATTTATAATAACAACAACAATAATAATAATAAATTAAAAAAAAAAAAAATAAATAAAAAACTGACAGGATGTTGCGTTCTAAATTTGATTGAAATTTTTATTTATTTTTTTTATTTTTTTATCAATAAATTGATTCACATCGTTTTTGCTTAGTTTAGAAAGTATTTAATAATTATAATATGTAATTATATTGTACTAAGTGATATTTGTGCCGATACATTGCTTTTGCCTAGGTAAATGCCTAAAATATGTTACGAGTTAAACGGGCGATGGTGCCAATGCAGTGTTGCGGCGTTGTTTTAAAATCACATGGTCCGGCTTGAATGCTCACTAATACTGATACTGACCACCTATTTTATTCACAAAATAATAAAATTTTGCATAAACACGCATATTTCAAACAAACCGGTACGTTTGTACAAAAATAACGATAATATTGATCTTGTTTGGCCGGTATAACACACTTTTGAATTATAAATCTTATTTAGAAAATTGACATAAAGTAATTCAAAGCAAAAATAATATTCAAATTGTAACGGAAAATACATTAAAAACTATAAGAGAAATAAGTCAACGGAACGTCCCATCCAAGTATCATATAAGACCTTCTATGTTACGTTTTTTTTTTTTTAATTTCCATTTAATTATTTCCCCTAATTAGTAAACTTTTATTACACCTTTTAATTTTAATCAAAAAAAAAAAAAAAAAACAGTAGCAGGTACAATAGCTTTAAATAATAAAATTAATAATCAGGAAATTCATACTTTATGTTGTGAAACATTAAATTCAAGCATTAAAAAATAAATAAAATTAAATTAAACGAAAAACATCGGTTAACATGTGTCTCAAAAAAACATTTCTCAAAAAAAATTTTTTTTTTAATTTTCTTATCGATAAAGAAAAATAAAAATAAAAAAATTATTAATATGAATTATTATTATTATTATTATTATTATTATTCTACACTAGCATATATAATTTATTTATATAACTACCTGTAATTGTGTCCATACAGAGTGTATATACGCGTGTTTTTTATTTCAATAAAACAATATGCATATGGGGGGAAACAATAAATATACGAAAACAGCAGCAGCAGCAGAAGCAAAAAAAAAAAAATATGCGAAAACAAAAAGAAGCAAACTATTATTAAATGTTAAGTACGCTACGTTAAGTAAAGTAAAGGTAACGCAAGGTAATAATTTTATATAATTTTGTTTTTGTTTTATGAATTAATTTTATCAACGTCGCCAACTAGATAAATATGGCCAAAGGAAGTTTATACAAGTTTTTTTAATTAAAATAAAAGAGAAAAAAATTATTTTTTGCTGTTGTTGTTGTTGTGATGCTTCTCCGTTGTTGCTTTTTTTTTTTTTTTTTTTTTTGTTATGAGCTTTTAAATACGAATTTTTAACGTAACGTATTTAAAAACTTTTTTTTTTTTTTAACTATTCTAAAGAATGTTATCTTGATTTATGTTTGGGTAGGTCGTGTTTTTTGTTTTATATTTTATTAACGCATTTGTACGCAGTGCAATGGATGGAGCTTTTTTTTTTTTTTTGTGTTTAAAGTAAAAAAAAAAAAATTATTTTAATATTGTTTTGACGGATAATAATGTTACTTTACGGTGTTAGTGTTTATAGTTATGTTGTATTGCGATATGCGTTATCTTTCAAACTTCAAACAATGCTGTGTGTCCTATTGCATAGCCACTTATTACTTTCCATTTACATTGTTGACCATTAAATTACTTCGTTCTATTATTATAAATAATACGCAAATTTATTATCTTACAACGATTTTTTTTTACCGATAAATTACATAACAAAAATCCAGAGTTTTTACAATTTGTTTATCTTCAAACTTTTCCATCACATATTGACGTTGACGCCGTTTGCGTGTGGTAAAATAAAATTAAAAAATATTATTTTGAAAAAGCAATATATCCGCAGGCACATATGTATAATAAAATAAAATTAAACAAAAAAAAAAAGTCTTATATTGTTGTGTTTAAATAGCAAAAACATCAGCGGTACATCTATGATCGTCGCACGCTTATAAACTATGTTCACCTCCTATATCCTGTTCTTATTGGTAATTTTGTTTTGTAATTTTTCACTATTAAACTGCTACTAGGTAAAGATACAATAATATATATATATATTTTTTTTTAATAACAATTTGTCTTGTTTTTCTCAACTCTTTTCTTATTTTATTTTATTTTATTTTTTCGTTGAATTTGTTTCATGTCGCTAATGCCAATAACCGATTCAGTAAATGATTTTATTTTTATTTTTTTTGTTTTCTTTTTAGCCTTGCATCATTTACTTCATATAATAAATTGTTGTTCTTAAGCGTAATAAAAAATTATTTAAGAAAATTATGGTTACTTAAATTAATTAAGGTAAAAGAGAAAAAATTAAAAAAAAGTAGCCATGAAACAAGTTAAGTTAAGTTAAGTTAAGTTTCGTAAAGACAAGCAAAATAATTTTTTTTTATTTTTTTTTTTTATTCATGGATTATTTCTAGAATTTCTTAGTAAAATTTAATGGAAAGAAAAAAAAAAAAAAAAATTCTTAAAAAGAAACCAGTTTAAAAAAAATTTTAACTTTAAAAAAAGCGAACGAAACGAACAACTTGCATCTCAAACGCTATTCGCTTCTTATTAAATTTATTTAATGGCATTAAACTGTTATTTAGCCATATTATTTGGCATTAAACGATGTATTAATTGATAAATAACTAAAAGAAAAGAAATAAAAAGAGGAATTTACTGTATTATCTATGAATTTATGCGATTCTTTTACCGGTTTTTGTGAATTTTTATTTTTATTTTGTTGTTGTTGTACAACAGTCTTATCAAAACAATAAAGAAACGTTTTTAATTAAATCAAATAAAAAGAGCAAAACTCAAAAACATGTTAAAAAAAATAAAAAAATTAATAAACGACAACATGATTAGCTGAGGCACATTTATACAACAATCAGCTAGCAACATGACATTTTCAATCGAAAATTACTGGTAATATGCTGAAATTATTATAATTATTGATAATTAACTGTTGTTGTACTTGTTTTATTTTTTTTTTGTTATTTACTGCTGCCTCAATCAATTACAAGATAATATTTATGTTTGTTGGTTGTATTGTTGTTAATGTTTTGCTGCAATTACATTTGCAGTGGTTCTGTCTGTTCTGTCACTAGAAAAAAAAAAAAAACTAAACAAAATTAATCTATAAACAATATACGAACTTGTTGCTTAGCCTTCAATCACCAATTAACCATCTCACTTTTATAAAAATTAGCAGTAAAATAAATTTAATTAAAAGAAAAAAAAAAAAAAAAAAAAAAGCTTTAAAATAAAATTAAATTCACTTTTCAACTTTATTGTAACAAAATTTTTGGCAAAAATTCAGTAAAAGTGTTTCGGTTTTTTGTTGTTTAATTTTTAAAAATCGACAACATGTTGCTTTTAATAAAAAAAAAAAAAAAAAAAACTTAACAACAAACCAGCTGATGCAGAAGTTTTTGGTTTGGTATTTTTTTTTTTTTATATAACTTTTGGCTCTTTTCCAACTTTACAAAAATAAAATTAAACGAAAATTCTGCAATAAAACTTAAATAGTAAAAATGCAAAATATTGATGTGAAAATTATTTCAGCAATGTTTGATACACGATCGTGCTGTGACAGTTATTAGCTTTCGAGATTATTTGATTCGAGAGGAAGAAAGAAACTTTGTATTTTTCCGAATTTTATTAGTGTATGCATGCGTTAAAAGTGTGTTGTAAATGCTTTTATCTATTATCACAAGAGACGGAAAGCATTGAAATTTTACAACAATATAAATAAAAGAGAGAAAACTATTTTCTATTACAAAAAGGAAATTTAACAAATTTTTTTCTTTTTTTTTTTTTGTTGTAAACGAGAATAAAAATTCAACAGTTTACGCGATTTTGCTGCTTTTATTACTATTTCTGTTGCTGTTACTACTGCTGTTTATTCTGTCTGATATAAAAGCATTTGTAATAAAATTGCATTTCATATACTATATATTGCACTAGTTTTAGTAGTTTTATTTTTATTTTCTATTATTATTATTATTATTATTATTATTATTATTATTATTATTATTATTATTATTATTATTGTTGCTATTGTTACTACTACTGCTGCTGCTGCTGCTGCAATGTAGCCTGTTGCCAATGTCAGATGGTACCTGTTGATTTGTGCTTGATTCGTGAATTTCATTTTAAAATTTTTGCTTTATAAATGTGTATGTACAGCAGATAAATTAATTTTAATTTTAACGGTTTCTTTTCCGGAAGATAACAATATGTTTGTTGGTAATAAAATATTTACCGAAATGCATATTAGTAATGTACATAAAAAAAAAAAATTTTTGCTTTTAAATAATCTAACTGACAAGGTATTAATTACAACAGCGTAAAATTAAATTAATTATTACAAGAAAAATCAATAAAACAACACAAAATTTATTCACAAATTATTCGCTACTTTTATTTTTTTTTTTCGACGTGCATATATAGAATTTTGTTTTTTTGTTTTTTTTTTTTTGTAGTGATTAAATAAATTGATATGCAATTTTACAAATGAATATTCTAGTATTTTTCTTTGACTAAACATAAAAAATTCCAATGGGAAATTTACTGTAAAAATATTTTAATTTTTCTTTTGCATTTTAAAAATAAAAAAAATTTAATTCTGTGTTATCTTTTCGTTATGTTTTTTTTTCTTTTTTTATTTTGCACATTTTTACGATATTAAATTACAAAAGTTGAAAAATAAATATTAATAATAATAATATTGTTACTACCAGCGATAGCTAAAGAGTAATAGAATTAATAAATAATAATATTTATACAATAGTTTGCAGCGGCACTAACCACGTTAATAACACCAATCGAAAACCCAGCACCAAGCTTAATTTATGTAATTTTCTACCAAATTTTCAATTAAACAAACACGATTCGTTGTGGCGAAAAAAGCACTATGAAATTCTTTATTAAATGCTTAATTTGTTGTTGTTTTTGTTGTTGTTGTTGTTAACTTGATAAAAAAAAACTATTTCGTGATAAATAATTTTTCATTTTTTTATTAATTTTTTTTTTCCGTTTTACTACTTTTAATTGTTTGTTTATTAATGGCTTTGTTATAGCTTCATTAATAGCTTTTATTAATAAACTTTGATAAAGCTTTGTTGTGTCTTGATTTAATAAAAGCAACATGAATTTGTTTTTTGTTTTTTTTTTTTAAATTTATTTCATTGAAAATTTTGTGGTATTAATTAATTAAGTATCACTACATCACTAGAATGTTTTGTTTGGGTGACAATTTTTGATTAGTTATTTACGGTGTATAAAGCTTAAACCTTTATATCTATAGTTGGTAAATGATAACAAAATAATTTACTAAAGTGAAAAGTGTGAATATTTTCGCAATTATGTTTTTTGCACATTAATCAATGTTGAATAAATTAATTAAAGATTTTTTGAGTTTTTTTTTTTTTTTTTGGGATAAAAGAGTTGAAAACAATGCAGCAAAACTATTGAAATTAATTAATTTTTGTGCTTTTGAAGATTATTTTCGCAAAGTACACCAAGTAGATGGGTTATATGGAGTTTGGGAACTTTTTATTTTTGTCTGTTGCTGTTATTTGCCATAAGTTGTCTAGCTGCACGTGTATAGAACGTTTTTTAAGGAAGTTTTTTTTTTGTTAGTAAATGAACTTGTATGAGTTGACTTTTAGTTAAACTACGTTTTACATTACTTCAGTTAGTTGTAAAGTAGATGGTAGACACCTGTCGCTGTATGTATTTTCTTATGGCATAGTGTGCAGAGTATTGTTGCATCCACAGCATTGACACAACGACACATAAAATAAATAAAAAAATAATCAAAACAAATTCCCCAATGTGACAATGGATTTTTTTTTTTTTTTTTATCCCAATCACAAACAATTTACTGACGACTAAAGCGATTTCTCCTTCTAGATTGAAAAATATAATCGATAGAAATTTCAATAAAAAATAAAAGCTTAGTTATGTTAGCATGTTGCATGTACAGTATTGTGACTTTACGTTACATTACGATTACGATACGTTATAGTAAATGAGCAAAAAATGTTATTCGCAAATTTTATTTATAAAATAATTAATTTTTTTTTTTCCTTATTTTTTCCTTATTTTATCTACAATTCACTGTACTGTATAATTAATTGTCTTAAAACTAAGAAAAATTACGAAAAAAAACCAAAAAATTAAATTAAATAAAAAAAAAAAAACTAAAATAAACTCACCCACCCACCCAATGTGCAACAGAGAAAACAAATTCAAAAAAAAAAAATAAAGTAATGCGCATTATCCATTAAAAAAAAAAAAAAAAAATTCTTATCGGTTCTCATTTATTAATTTTCTTTCGTTTCTACAAAAAAAAAAAAAAAAAAAACAAATTTCACCACACACCACTTTCGCTTTACGTTTTAAAACGGAAAAGTGTTCACTGGTTTAGTGTGTTTGGCACATAAACTTTATATACCAAAAAAAAAAAATATATATATATTTTTCTTTTTAAATCACCGCAAAGTATTGTTCCACCCACAATTTTTTTTTTAAGTAACGAAAAAGAGACAAAATAGTTTTTTACATTTTTCTTTTTTTTTTTTTTGTTAGAACTTCACTCTTTTACAACCCACCACCAAGTTAAATGGAATAATAAAAAATAAAGCTTAAAAGCGGGCTAAAAAAGGCAGCACTATCGTTCAACAGTTTTCCTGAGAAAGTAGTGGATATGGTACGAAAAAGAAAGAAAAAAAAATTAAATAAATTTCTCCAGCAAACGTTTTTCCTTTTCTTTTTTTTTTTGTTTTTTCAGATAATTTTTTTTTTTTTTTTGATATTCGATTTTCTACCCCTCATATCTAGTGGAAAATAAAAAATTAACCAAAACCCACACAAACATTCAACATGTTTCTATCCGAGTACAGGATGCATTTTTGTTGTTACAAGTGAAATGCAACAGTGGCAAGTGTTTTGCTTCTTCTTCTACTTTTATATATTTTTTTTTTTTAAGTATTATTTTCCATCGGCTAGAACAACAACAATACAACGAAAATACAACGAAAATAAAAATCATAAATTCAGAACATTTGCGCGCATCCACATGCTCTCGCTCTCTCACGACAATATCGCGAAAATATTTTTAAATAAAAAAAATAAAAAAATTTTCCCGTATTGTTGTTGTTGTTGTTTTTTTTTTTTTTTTTTTTGTGTATTAAAGTGTGGTGGTTGGGTCATTATTGTTGCTTTATTATTATTTTATTTTATTTTTCTTATTTTCTACATGAAAAAATAAGCATTTTGTTGTTGTTGTTGTTGCTGCTTTTCCCTTTGATTTTATAATTTTTTATTTTTTTTTTTTTTTTTTGCTCTACACAAACGAAAAATAATTCGTTTTTCCTTTAAACAGAAAAAAATTGGAAAAACAACGCCAACAACAACGTACATTACGTATAATATAAATTTTTTTTTCTTTACTTAAAACTATTGTTCACTACGTTTTGGGTGTGCTAACAAGGTACAAAGCGCAACAAAGCGCAGCTAAAGTACACGGTGGAAATAATTAAAGTTTTTTTTTCATTTTTTTTTTCTTTTCTATTCCTATTATTCCTTTTTGGTTGTAAACGGAAAATTTAACTATCGAAAATAAAAATTTTAGTGGTCACCTTTGTTAGTGGCTTTTTATATTTTTAATTTTTTTTTTATAATTTTTTATGTTTGAAGTGAGTGTGACAATTATTTGTTCAACTGCCATAATTAACGTTTTAATCTTTAATTAATAAGTGCAGTAAAAATTTAATAAAACTAAATTGAAAGTTTAACAAAAAAAAAAAACAATTTTTATTTTAGTGACAAAGAAAAACGGAAAATTACCACAGAAGTAATGAAGAAAAAAAAATTGTTTTGGTAGGAAAAACTGTTTTGTTTGCTTGGTGTTTTTTTTTTCTTTATTTTTTCTCTCAATTTTTTAATTAAAATAACTAAAGTGAAATTATGTTCGAAAAAAGAAATTCAATTGTGCTGAAATAAAAAAAAAAAAAAAAAAAAAAAAAAATTTATGTTGATTTAAGAAGAAAACGAAAAATAAAATTCAAAAAAAAACAAAAAAAAAAAAAAAGAAATTAGAAAAAGAAAAACTTTTGTAAGAGAAATGAATAAATAAAGTCATCGCAAATGTTTGTGTCATTACTTGTTGCGTCACACTGTGCTGTGACGTTAGATGATAAGATTATTATTAACATTGTTACAACAACCGTACGACAACTATATTTACAACAAGACAAACAAGAGCATAATAACCAATCACATGAACAACCAAAACAACAACAGCAGTATCAGGAGTATCAACAGGAACAACAACAGCCAACAACAACAACAACAACAAGAACAACCACAACAACAATAAAAACAAAACAATCAAATATAATTTTTTTTTTTGACATTTTCTATAAAAATTTAATCAATTTTTATAATAATTATTCTGTGAATAAATTTTGTGCAATTTTCATATTATTTTCTTTATTATTAATTAACATTTATATAATTAATATTCAAGTGTTTAATAATAATAATAATAATTTATGTGAATATAATAATAATAATAATATTAAAGTGATAATTATAAAAATAATAATTTTAAAAGAATTTTTTCTTAATTATAATTATATAAAAAAAAAATGGCCGATTGTTCTTATGCCCGTTGCGTACAGGAACGAAAATTTATAAAACGTGAATTACAGAAGTGGACTAAAAGCATGGTTTATATTGTTGGTAAGTTTTAAAACAATTTTCTTTATAATTAAATAAATTAATGTATATTCTTTCTGCCTTATTTTGCATTCTAGTTAATTTGATTAATTAAATAAAAAATAATTTAAATAAAAAGGACTACGTTGTATTAAGTAAAGATTTTCATTATAAAAAAATAAATATTATTAATGTGAAAAAAAAAGCTTTAAAGTTTAAACAAGTGTTGTTAATGTGACTTAACGTGAAATATGCTACCTTACGTTACATTACAACACATTACGTTTAATTACGCTACACTAAACAATACAACACATTCAAAGCTTTTAATAAATGAATGAGACAAAAGTAAATCTCTTTACACATTTTCACTGTGGTTGTTGTTGTTTTTTTTTTTTTTTTTTTTTTTTGAGCATATTTTACTCTTTAAAAAGTATTTTTTGTACTTACGGTCAGACCTGTTGCCGAAAATTTACTAAAACCTATGTATGTATAAAATAAATCAGACATATAGCATGGATAATGTAATAAAAACTCACCACCCATTTTGTGATCTTGTAGTTGTTGGCTTAGTCTCGACCCAGACGACAAATAAAAATGAAAAAAAATCGTAATTGTTAACGTAGCGTAATTTTCGTCATTTTTGTTTTTTTTTTTTTTAAGTTAAACCCCCCATTTCCAATACTACCGTTATCAACACCACCAACAAAATCTCTCATGCCTATACTGTCTGGTATATGTCTGGCTGCGAACTGTCACTGTTGGTTTTTTTTTTTTTCTTTTTTTCGTTGTTGTCGAAACAAAATTTAAGTAAAAACACCGAATTATGAAATTCGTGAATATTTCTCACATTTTCTGGTATATTTTTATTTTTTTTTTTTTTTTTTTTTTTGCGACAATATGTGGGTGGAAAGGAACAAAAATAAAGCAACAAATGAGTACTGCGCATACTCATATGACTTTTATTGAATGTGCTGCTGCTCATACAATTTATTGGTTTATCGGTTTTTTTTTTTTTTTTTTTTTTTACTGTCTGATTTGTGTTAAGGAAAAAACAAAATTAAAAAAGAAAAACAGAAAAACGGGAAAATTAAAAAAAAATCTGCAGCTTTTTTTGTGTGTCGGTCTGTGGGTGTACATTTGTGTGTTTGGAGCTGTAACAAAAAACAGTGAGGAAAGAATAAAAAAGATTAAATTAAGGGAGGAAATGTAAATACTGGACCTTGTCGTTGAGAAGCTCAATGATGAGAAAAATAAAAAATTATTTATTAACGACGACAACGATGACGACGTCGCCATATCGATAGCATAGCCAGAGCTAGTTGTTGCTGTTTGGCACTGCTGTTGCTGCTGGTTGATGTTCATTTTTTTTTTTAGTTTCTTTAATTTTTGTGCTTTTTCGCCTTGTTTGTTGTTGTTGTTTTTTTCCCGTTTTTTCAGTGGTTGTGATGAATATGATGATGTAAAAAAAAAATTATATAATAAAAAAGGAAAAGAGGAAAAAAAAAAATCAGCGTATAGAGCGAGGTAATCGAACTCTTTTGAACCGATTTAGTATTTTTTTTTTTTTTCGCATAAATTTGCCTCTCTATCTGCCTCACGCTACCCAAATTATGTGAATTTAATAAAATTGCTCCTTGTAATGGGTGTGGGTTAAAGTATTAAGCTACACGATGACAACATCATCATTATCAACGAATTTCTATTTGATAACAATTTTTTACTGCTGCTAGATTTGTTGTTGTTTTAGATTTTTTTTTTTTTATTCAGTGTCCAGACGTTATCGTAAAGTGGTAAAGTCTGGCTACGAACGAAAAAATTCGTTGGTTTTTACTGTCTTCTCGCTATTTTGCACAGTGCTTTCTTTACCATTTGTGTGTTTCTATGTTTGGCTGTCGCTAGCTATCTGTGATTATTACAAACAATTTTATTTTATAATTTTAATCTTTGCAATCTTTCTTTATAATTGTTACAAAAGTTTATTTATCTGTTGATATTCACTAGCAACATCAGCAACAAGTGTATTTCTCTTCTCGGTTGTTTTTTTTTGTTTTGTTTTTTTTTATTTTCTATAAAACTAAATTTATATCAACACCCGAGTTTATATTATTTGTGTTGGAAATTTACTAGATTTTCGTATTAAAAAAAAAATGTAATAATCTTCGCATATGTTAAAACTGTTTTGTTAAAAGAGCGCGCGCTTAATTCAACAGCTAAAAAGCGGTGAGTAAACAACACGAGAGAAATTCAATTGAATTGTTGAATGTAATTTTGGTTATTTTGAAAAATGAAAAACCAACCGAAAAACCAACTTGCAACATGAGTTATTTGGGTGGGAGTCTGTGAGTGTTCGTTGTAGATATTGTGCAACAGCTTTTTCATGTTTTTGTTTTTCTATTAAATAAATAAAGTTTTACATCAACCCACATGTTATATTTTGTGCCAAAAACGAAAAAAAAAAAAAAAAAAAAATTGCAGCAAAACAATGCAATAATAGATTAAAACGGTTAAAAAAAAAAACAATTACCTAGTGAGTGTTATTAGTTTTTCTTCTTCTTCTTTTTCTTTTTGTTTTTTTTTTTCGTTGTTATATTAACACCGTTATGAAAATTATAACAAAAAAAAAAAACAGAGTAAATATTAAAATTACGCTAATTAAAATAAGTAAGAAAGAAACAAAAAAAAAAAAAAAAAATTGCATTTTCCACTTATAGGCAGAAACAGCTAAGTTTGACTATTTGTGTTACGGTGCATCGAGTTGCCCTGCGTTACGCTGCGTTGCGATGCATTTGCTACGCTTTGTTCTAATAAAAGTTTACAAATTTATTTAATTATTTAAAATAACACCAAAAACGAACGAAATGGGGCAAAATATTTTAAACAACTTTAATAAAAACGTAACAGCATCGCATTGCAACAGCAGCAGCAGCAGCAGCAGTTAAAACATAATCGTTGATTTCCCATTAGCGGTTTCAGATTTCAGTTAAATAGAATCAAAGTTTTTTTTTTTTTCGTAATTTATTTTAACAAATTCTTTACAAAGCATTAAAAAAAATAAAAATAAAATCATTCAGCATTATAATTCTTACGTCCGAAGAAATTGCATTCATTATGGATGAGGCTGCTGCTGCTGCTGTTGCTACTGCTGCTTTATAACTGCAGCTACGAAAGTGGTTTGTTGATTTTTAATGTTAATAGCATTCGCGTTTTTTTTTTTTTTTTTTTATTTGAATGAATTATATTAGACTACGTTGCATTATGTGATGTTACGTTGAATTACATTACGTTACGATAAGCAACACTGGCGGATTACAGAGTGACGGATTTTCATTTGATTAATTTTGAAAAAAAAAAAAACATTTATAAAAATAGGAGAAAATACTCATGAAAACAAGAATATTTGTTTGTTTTGTAAAACAACAATAAAGAAGTTGTTTTTCGCGATTGCATACAAAATAAAAAAAAATCACAGAAATGCAACTCGTCAAACGTGTGACAGTAGCTGCATGTTAATAAAAATCATTGCAATTTGCCAAATTCACGTTCCTTTTTAATATAATTTTGCTAAATCCACAATAGACCACAGTAATTATGGAAAAACCCTAACTAAAATTACTTTTTACAAACAAAAAAATTTAAATTAATTAAAAATAAAAATCTTAAACATTGAAGCTGCAGCAGCTGCATTCTAGCAACAAGCTTAAAGATCCATTTGAAACAAAATATCTTCATCATTTTCTTAACAAAAAAAAAATAAAAATCTCCAAACCATTGTTGCTATTGTAAAGTTTAAACTGCGCGAAATATGGCAAAAAAAAGTGTTTATCGCATATGAAAAATTAAATTGTTATTGTTGTTGTTTTTCGTTGAACTTCATAAAATTAACCAACACAATCAAAACACGATAGTAAAAAAAAAAAAAAAAACACTGAAAAAATATATGTGAACGTATTTGTTAAAAAATAATTTTTTTTTTTTCATTGAATGCACTTTTTTTTTTTCCTCATTTTCATTAGTATTGAGCCGTTAACATGCTTACAAATATTTTTTTAAGGGGAGAAGAAAATGCAATTTTTTTTTTTATTGCGAAAAATAAAATTGCTTTAGTATTAGTATTTGTTGTAAAGTAAATTTATAAATGAAAAAAGGAAAGAAAAAAAAAAAACACAATGAAAGAAAATTTGTTGGGGAAATGTTTGTAATTGTGGTTGTGCATAAAAGTAATTATATTGCTATCTTATTCACACACTCGTTTCTTCTTACTTTTGAAATTTTTTTTTTTTTTTTTTTTTTGCTATTGAGATTGAGAAAATTTTTTGCATTTGCATTTTTATTTTATTTCAATGTTGGTATTAATTTACTTTTTTATAGTTGGGGATTAAACAAACTCTCGCAAAACTCACATTTAAGGAAAATAATAATACCAATACATTTATAGTGTTGAGTATTAAATGGTTTTTATTAGCATGTGAACAGAAAATTGTCTTAATGTTAAGAAGCAGAAGGAGTTTTATACTCACAAAACTATCAAAATAATTTTATAGAAATTATAATTATTATAATAATAATTATTATTATAATTATAATAACAAAAATTTATTATAAATTATAATAATATTATAATTATAATTATAATAAAAATAATAATATTATTGCTGTTATAATAATAATAATAATAATAATAATACTGAAAATGCAACTTAACGTTATTTTATTTGTGTGAGAATGTTATAAAACACATACATAGATTATTATTCTACGCGACATTGCCTTGCACTATGAAATATAATAATTTTCAGTCGCATAAACTCAACGCATCGATATGCAACGGAACGCATTTTCGGACGCGGCCCGAGTCGATCCGAGTAGCGTCCGAACGCGTTCGGAGATTTTTGTCTTGGAGGAACAACATTACCGCCGGGCCAATTGTAATAAACATCTTACAATTTATTATTATTAATTATTATAAGGGATTAGGAAAAATCAATTAATTATTCGAAAAAAAAAAAAAAATAAATAATTTTTTTATTCTTGTAATTAATTAAGAAATGAATTATTTTATTTTTGTTCCTTGTTTACTTTATTTTTAATAATAATAAGAATAATAATTATTGTTAAAACGTGGTTAAAAAAAGTGCTTTTTTGTTGATGTGTTTTTTGTGTTTTAAAATTTATTATCAATGTGTTATGTGTTTAATTAATTAAGAAATAGAAATTAATTAATTAATTAATATAAAAGTGATGAAAAATTATTTGTTTTAATGTATAAAATATGTGTTATGTGCATAATTAATTATTAATTAAAAAAAATAAAAAACAAAATTGATTAATAAAAGAAAGAAAAAAAAAAAAAATTAATTAAATTAAAATAAATTCAGTGGAATTCAGTGATTATTAAATAAAAAATATTAAACGAAAATCAGTTTCGACAATAAAAAAACCCCAAAAATATTGCGTTGATAAATGTTTTTATTATTATTATTTTTTTTTTTTCTTTTAATTAATTAATTAAATTTTATTTATCTTTGGGTTTCTTTATTGTTTCTCGAATTTTTTCTTTCTTTTTTTCCTTTATTCATGTTTTGTGGCCATAAACAACAATGAAACCGTAACCAAACCGCCGATAACACCCACGAAATATTTTTTTTATTTTTTTTTTTTCATCTTAAAAATTAGTCATTTCATTGTTTGTTTGTTTTTTTTTTTTTTTTTGATAAATAATTTAAACAAAAATTTATTAATTAATTAAGTTACCCAAAAAAAAAAATCCCAAAAATTTATCGCCAAAAATAAAAAAAAGTTTAAATAAAATTTATAAATTTTGCGGTTTACCAGTGGAGGCGCATGGTGCTTTGTAACAAACGAAAAAAAAATTTTTTTTTTTTTTTTTTTGCTTTTATAATTTGAATTAAAATTTGTTTTTTTTTTATTCCACTGTGATTAATTTATTCAAAATTATGTTTCAATTGTTTTTTATAGTTTTTTTTTTTGTTTTATTATAACAAAAAATGTGTGTTTGTGTTGAAAAATTCGCGTAAACAAGTGAAAAACTGTGCAAAATTTTATTTAATTTTTCGTTAATATAAAAAAAAAAAATTTTTGTTTAATTAAGAAAAAAAAGAAAAAAAATTGTTTTTCAAGTTAAATACGTTTTTAAATAAATAAAGTTGCAGTAAAAAAAAAAATAATAATATAAATAAAAACTGAATGCGAATGAAAGAAGAAGAAGAAGAAAAAAAAATTGCCACAAAAATGCATAAAAATTTCTTATCTTAGATTTTTGTTTTTTTTTTTTTTTTTTTTTTCCTTTTAACAAAAATTTATTTTATTGCAAATGCAACAATTTTACAAAAATAACAAAAAAAAAAAAAAAAATTTATCAATTTATATTTTACAAAAATTGCTAATTATTATTTGTGTTTAAAAGAATTTATTTATTTATTTATGGAAACAAAAAAAAAAGAAACGAAAATATTTGTTTATTACAAAACTACGATTAATTTTTGTTAATTTGGTTTTTATTTACTTATTAAACAAAAAAAACAACTAAGAGCGAAAATATTTAAACAAAATGAATTAACCAAAAAAATAAAACAAAACAAAACAAAACTAGGAACAAATGAATTTACTATAAAAAAAAAAAAAAAAACAGAAAAGAAAAGACGATTACAAATAAATCTTAATTCACAAAATTCGTAGAATTATTCATTATTAATTAATTAAGTAATGTTTTCGCGCGCGTGTGTGTACATTTGTGTTTTGTGTGTGTAATTTAATTTTTTATCTTTTATTAATTTTTGATAAATTATTTGTTATGGTTTAACTGCTGTTGCCGTTATTACTGTTGTTCCTAGTATAATCACTTTATGTATTTTCCTTTATATACATATTTCGTTAATATGAATTAATTAAATTGTGCTAATTTTGATTAATTAAACAACAACAACAACACAACGTTTTCTTTTGTGTTTTCAAAATATTTGAATTTATTTTTATTTTTTTTTATTTTTTTTTTTTTTCATATCAAAATTAATTTAATCAAGTGATAAAGCGCGACACACATTTTTATCGGTGGTGCATTGTTTTTTTTTTTTTTTTTTTTTGTTTTTCGGTTATTAATGTCATTTTGGTTTTTATTTTCTGACGTTGTTAATTCATTTTGTCTAAAGATAATTGTTTGAATAATAAAAAAAAGAAATGAAATATTAAATATTTTTTTTATTTTATTTAAAAGTAAAATTTATTGCATAGTAATAATCGCATAGTAATTAATGTTAACAAAAAGACAAAAAATTCTTTTTATTAATTCTTAATTGATTTTCGTTTATTTGCATACTTTGCTTTAAATAATTAATTTAAAAAAAAAAGGTTTTATTTTTTTCATTATACACGATAAATGTGCTTACAGCAATGTGCTCAAATTGGCGTTTAAATTTGTTTATTACGACCATTTAAAATATTTCTTACTATTTGTTATTTTATTAATTAATTTAAAAAAAAAAAAAAAACGAAAAAATTTAATAATTTAAACAAATAAATAAATAAAAAGAAAAAAAATTGATTTAGTGATTTTTTGCTTGTCGAAATCCAGCAAAAAGGCACAGAAACGCAATTTTAGAAAATAATTTAATAATTTTATGTTTTCTTCTTCTAATTTTTGTTTTTAATAAAATAGTGTAAAAAGTTATATTTAAATAAGAATTTATATGTAAAAAAAAAAAAAGAGGAAATAATGTGATGAAAAATGTATGTAAAATAATTGAGAAAAAGTGCAACAAATATTTATAAATCAATAAAAAGTTTAGTTTAAAAAAAAAAAGAAAAAAAAAATAAAATAAATAATTAAATAAATATAATAAAAAGTTATTAAAGCAAAATAAATAAAATTAAATTAAAAAAATAACCAAAAAGAAAGCAGAAATATTTAATAAAGAAAAACATTTTTATTGTTATCGGGTTTTAAGTTGCTTCTGTTTTATTTTCGAAAAAAAAAAAAAAAAACTTAATCATAGTTATTTGTCGTTGCTGTTAAAGGTGTATTAACTGATTATTAGAGACACACGCTAATAAGAATAATAAGGAAACAAATTAAATAAAAAAAAAAAAAAAAAATAAGAGTTTATTTCAAGTAAACAAGAAAACCGTGAGAGCAAGGCAAGCAACCAACTTATTGCAAAAAAAAAGAAACAAATTTTATTAATTATTAGAAGAAAAAAATTACAAAATTATTGTGGATTGCTTTCGGGCAAACAACATCACAACAATCACAAGTTTTAACATAAAAAAATCAACAACAACAACAACAACAAAATATCTAACCGCCTTATTCGTGAAGCGAAAAAAAAAAAAAAAAAACAAAACAAAACAAAGAAACAAAATTAATATTTTTTAATAAACAGGAAATACAAATAAAACTAACATATCAGAAGAATAAATTTAAAGTCAATAAAAAAGAAGAAGAAGAAGAAGAAGAACTTGTGAAAAGCTTGGTATAATAAGCTTAAAAAATATTTATATACATATATAGGGATTTTTGTTTTCTTTTATTAAACACCAGAAACAACAGCCACAGATAACAAACGGAAGTGATTACGAAAATTTAAGTGTGATTTGTATTTATGTGAAATAAGGAAAAATCATCAACAACAACAACCCAAGTGTTAAAGTTAATAAAATAAAATAGAAGTGCTAAAAGGACATTTTCGTTTCTTTTCTTTATTATAAATAATAATAATAATTATAATTATAATAATAATAAGAAAAGAAACCAGAAGACAATAGTTGAAAATTTAAGGGATTTTTGTTTATTTTATTTGTTTTTTTTTTTTTTTAATTATTTATCTTTATTTACAAAAGTTAATGGATATACATAACGAGCAACGTATGTGCTTTTCTTTATTTATTCTTTTTTTTTTTTTAATTATTTAATTTATATGAATTTTTATTTCTTTTATACATAATTAGTCATTAATTTACACAAATTTACGCAAAACACTGAACTGGTGAAAAAAAAAAACCGATTTTAAAACTAAGAATTTAGATAGACAGGTAGAAAAAGTTTATTTTAAATAAATTTTTTATTTAATTAATTACCGCCATTTGTAAATTGTTTTATTTAATTATTTTTTGTTATTAAAAAATTGTCGTTGAACGATAAACAAAAAAAAAAAAAAAAAAAAACATTTTAATTAGAGAAAATCTGCTAAATTTTCATTTTTTTGACACAATTTAACAGATCAGATGGTTTTATTAAATTGTGATTTCATTGTATGAAAACGTTTTATGTTTTTACATAACCTTATAATTGACGGTGTATATTTGTAACGAATAGAAACAAAAAAAAAAACAAAATAACATTTGTTACACCCTGTCACATAACTTGTAGAATACAAAAAGAAAAAGAAAAAAAAAAGTAGATAAATCACAATAAATGTGCAAAAATAAATAAAACTTTCTTCTTATTCGTCTTCGTCTTCTTTTTCTACTTTTTCTTCTTCTTCTACTTCTTATTATTATTTGTAAAACTGTCAAACAATGTTAAATCGTTTATAGAGAAAAATGTTTGCTCTCACTTGTTGCTACTGTTTGTAAAAGTTGCATTTCCATAAACACATATATAAATATATCTCTATAAACCCACACACACATGTACCCATCCATATAAAACTTAAAACTTATCAATTGTTATATTTATATTAAGTAAAAACTATTTTATTTATAATGTAATGTTATGTAATATTACATAAGCTTGCTTAACCACAGTTTAACGTCATTAAAATAATAGTTTGTGTGGTTTATATCTGCTTGTTTCAACCAATTTTTGGGTCTTCCTCATTTCTTTCTATTTATTTATTTGTATTTATTTATATTTATTTATATACACAAAACATATGCTTTTGAAAGCTGATTCATTCTCATCTCTGTATTACCAAAAAAAAACAAAAAACAAAAAAAAATTAAAATCTTTTACGTAAAACAGAAAAGTTTCGTCATCGTTGAACGTGAACGTTGTTGTGACAACAAGGATATGCAACAAATTTTCTAATCTAATTTATTATTTTAATTTTTAAATGGAACTGTAGTCTCAAAATTTCAATTTAGTTGGTTTTCAACATCAGTCGTTACACCGTAAGAGGCTTCCAAGCTTAAGCACATTTTTAGTTAGTTTTACTAAATCAATTTTAAATTTGCCGGTGACGTGAGTGTTAAAACGTTTAAAAATCTTTAAAATAATTTTCTAATTAACTCGTCTGCTTTATTTTTAATTTATGTAAAACCAAAAAAAAAAAAAACATGAAAGCTCACATTTGTGCTTGAACAATACGTTTTATTTATTATAGTTTCGAGACTGGTAAGACCTGTCCTGTTCACGACTGTCTCACGTAGTTTTCTTATTACAAAAAAAGTTATCGAAATGAGCTTAGTGTATCGAATGTATGTTGAGTTGTAAAGATTCAAGAACCATGGAACGTTGTATGATAAAGCACGTCTTATCACACGAAAAACCACCATTATGTGTTAATTAAATTTTTATTTTAGTATCATACCAATGCTATATATCTAACATTGACATTCTTTATGCCATTAATTTAAATTATTCCAATGGTAGTTGCTTGTAAAATAATTAAAATTTAACAAAATATAAAAAAAAAAAATTAAAAAACCTTAATTAAATTAATAAAAAAAAAACAAAAATTACCATGAGCCGTCAAATGTGAGACGGCACGCATAATATATTTCAGCGAATCATCAGTTAACGCAGATATGCAAAATAAATTAAATAAATTAATTAATTAATAATTCAAATAAGTTTACAAAAAAAGCTAATAAAAAAAAAAAAAATTAAATCTCTTTTTCTTTTAATTATTTAATAAAGAAAGAAAAAATAAAACATAAAATTTTCAAGTTCACCTTGCGTTATTTGCATAAATTTAATTATTATTAATAATTATTGTTTTCTGTTATTTTATTGTTTCAATTAGTTTTTTTTTTTTTTTTTTAGTAATTATTTTAACTATTTTGCGTGTTAATAAAAAAAATTATTTTTTTGTTGTTTTCTTAGTAAATTTGTTGGAAAATAAGATGAAAAAAATAAATAAAATTTGCTAATCTTTGTGGTTTTACAAAAAAAAAAAAGAAAAAGAATTTTTCATTTTATTAATTAATTTATTTTAACTCACTTTATAAATATAAAAACAAAAAATTATAATAATTATAAATGAACAAAGGTAAAATAGAACAAGGAGAATTGTTTTAAAGAATCTCGATTGTTATAGAAATTGTTGTTTACCTGTGCGTACCGATATACAGTTTGTGCTTTTTGTTTTCTCTCATAAATCGATGAAACAAATAATTAAAGAATAGGAAGCTTTACAAAAGCTTAAATCCATAACAGTCACTTTGTTTGAATTACTAATCCGTGAATTCAGCGATTTTTACAATTTCGTTGTGTCAATTTAAGACAAATTAAATTATACAGACTCAAAAATTAATTAATTAATTAATTAAATAATTTTTATTGAATAACAACCACAGCTGTATGCATATAAAAATATAATTTCATTTCCATTAAACACCATCATACATTTATTTTTTAATTTTTTTTATTGGAGAACGTCAACATGTGTGTTTTTGGTTGTGTAAGGAAAAAAAAAAAAACATTTTTTGGAAGCTGTTACTGTTTTTTTATTTATTTATAAATAATTTATAAACAAAACAATTTCGATTTCATTTGCAGTCTTTGTGTTTTGTTTCGTATAAATTTTGCAACCAAAAATTATTACAAAAACAAAAACAAAAAAATAATTAAACAAACATACGAAAAAAAGATAAAAACAACAAACGCCAAAATAAAATTACAAAAAAAAACGAAAAAAGAAAAAGAAAGAAACAAAAATATAAATAATTAAATTCCCCGATAAACAAACAAACAAACAAACACAAAAAATATGCGAAGTTTGTTGACTGGTCGGAAAGTACAGCAACCTCACGTAGTAGATTTTTTATTTAATAAAAAAAAAAGTTTTTGTTGCGATTTCTTTCATAAATGTTTTTGATACGCAAAAGAAAAAATGATTTTGTCGCATGTTTGGCCTCCTTTTTTTGCATCGTTAATATTTTCTTCTTTTATTGTAAATCTTTATTATGAGCTTTTAACGAGTAAAAGCTTTATATAACCGTTTTACGTTAATTCAATCACAAAATGTCTTACAAAATTTGTTTTTTTTTTTTTTTATTGTTTTTAATAAGCTTCGTTCAATGACTTTTACTGAGCTGTGGTTGGGGCAGTTGGTTGTTATTGTTGTTGTTGCTCTTGAGTTTAATGTTATTTGTAAACGATACGCTCTGACAACGACGGCGATACGATGACGACGCCTTATCATTATTTTAGTAACAAAAAAATAATTTTGGTTGCATTTGTTGCGTTTGTATAAGAATTGTTTTCGGGTAGGTCGTGTTTATCAGTAATAACAAAAAAAAAACAGTTTTTTTTTTGTTGGCCACTAAAATTATATGTGTGTGTGTGTGTCTGTTTTTTTATCAGTCGTTGGCCTTATTAATAAAAAATAACAAACAGCAACAAATGATGAACGCAATTTTTTTCGTCATCACGTCAAACGTACTTAACTTTATTTGTTTTGTCTATGGCTTAATTTTCTTCTTCTTCTTCTTTTTCTTCTTTTTTTTAGTATGAATCCAATTTGTTATTTCATTTATATTTAATATTCATGTGATAAGAGTTATAAAATGAAAATGAAACAACAGTAATATGTCAGTGCATAATACATAATTGTTTTACAGAAATTTATGTTAAGAAATTGAATAAAAAAAGCGAAGAGGCGAATAGTACATTTTTCGGACAATACAATATTCGCGTTAGTTTATTCAAACCTCGATCTACTCCACAAACCAAAGTTTTAATTACGCAAGTAGCCAATGTTAATGCAACCAAAATGAAGATAATATATTTCGGAAGCACAACAATAATCGCTAATTATTTGCTTTAGTTACAAAAAAAAAAAAAGCAAAATACCGACGGTAAATAAAATTGCAAACCAAAAAAAAAATTATTCATCGAAAATATTTACGCTCAAATAGATAAACTTATAAAAAAAAAGAAAAAGACTTTATAAAGCTTTTCATTGATAATTTTGCTTCATTGTAACTTAACCACCCACTATAATAACCACGCCTGCATATTATAATTTAATTTAATGTTTAAATAATTTTGTTGCTGTAGCAAACGCTACCATATGCATCGTAAATTCAACAAAACTAACTTATTAGTTAGTCTGACTAAAATATTAAATTAAATATATAAAAAAAAAAAATAACAAAGTTTAGAAACTTTTTTTTTTATTAAAAACTTAACAAAACAAAAGGCTTCTTTCATGTGTCAAGCTTCCGCGTTGCGTTTTTTGTATTTTTATTTATTTTTTTTTTTTTTTGTTACAAAGAAAATTTTTTATGATTTTTTTTTTTTTGAAGCACACAACTATTAGTACACGAAAATATTATTCTTTGTGTGTTTTTCTCATTTATGCATTTATAAAGAAAAGAAAGAAAAAAAAAAAAATGACAAACATCATGACAAAAAAGACAACAACAACAAAAAAAGGAAATTAATTATTTTATTTTTTTATTTATCTTTAATTCGCGAAGCCAAAAAACATTTTTGTTTGGCAAAAATTAACAAAAAAAAGCGAACAAAAGCATTATGTTAGGTCGAATAAAAAAGTAAAAAAGTAAAAAATTCTTCTTGTGTTTTTAGGGCGAAACTTTTGTTTGTGAAAGAGAAAAGTAAAAAAAAAAAAAAAAAACGCAACACTAATACTAATACGTAACGTAAAAGAAGTAACAGAAAAAAAAAAAAAAAAATTTAATAACGTGAAGAAAGGAAAAATTTGCTTAAAAATGCAACATTATCGATTAGTGGGCCATAAAAAGGAAAAATATCAAATGGTTTGAGGCGACCAAGTAAAAAGTTATGGGTTTAGGCAGTCGCCTGTAAAACCATTGTGTGGTGTTTCTCCACACTTTTTTCTATTCTTTCTTTCTGATTTCGTGTATTAAGGTTTTTGTTTTTTTTTTTATTATTATTATTTTAAAAAATCGTCCACGCTGAGACGTAGCTGCTTCTGCTGCTGATGCAGTTTTTGCTGCTACTACCCCTTGTCGCGGTTATATACTGCGCACACTACTTTTTTTCACAATCTATCCTTAATGCATACACGTACAGAATTTTTATGTTTTAAATCCATCTTAGCTTCTTTTTTTGGGATGGTTTTTACCGTTGTGTTTTTTTTTTTTTTTGTTTTTTTTTTGTATCGCCAGGGCCACTAACTTTTTTGTATGTATGCATTGCATCGTGCACTGTCGTTCTCTTTTCTTTTATAACAAAAACCCTTTTTCAGTTTGGTTTTTATTTTATTTTTTTTTGTTTAAATCCAGAAATGCAGCTTAAAATTACCTCCCTTTGAGAATAAAAAAAAATAAATAAATAAATAAATAAAAATGTTTTTGAAACTGAGGTACGCAACCACCCATCCCATTCTATTTACATTCTTTTACGTTTACTTTACTTTACTTTACGCTTATATACGTTTCACCAATACATTTACGTCATATTATCGGTCGTTTCATTCGTTCATATTTACGGAAAATTAAAAAAAATGAAAAAATGTTAAATAAAAATAATGGGTGATTTTGTATGCATTTTGCTGCGCAAACAAACTTTGAATGTTTCTTAGCCTTTTACTCTTCTTAGCTTGAACTGTTGTCGTCGTCGTCATCTCCATCACCATCATCATCATCAACATTGTTATTATTATTATTATTAATTTTATTATAGCGATAATAATAATAATAATTATTATTATTATTAATATGGTTTGTTGCTATTTTTCACTACTCCTAATGTACATACATTAAAATTTGAACTAAAAAAAAAAATCATTTATCTAGGGTTGGTCTGCTATACAATTTTTTTTTGTTTTTTTTTTTATCTTTTACCATTCGTTGCATTTTTTTTTTTTTTTTGTAATACAGCGACGGCAAGCTATACTTTGCGCTAATTGGATACAATTAAAAAAATAGAATTAAAATTTTAAAAAATCAATAAATTTTGCTAGAGATTAAATTGGAGATTAGAGAGTTTTCTTTCCTGCTTCATATTAATTTTTTTTTTTTTTTTTCTGCGCTTATTTAAATATGCTACTTTGGTATCTTAACATAAATTGTAATTTAAGCATTGATACTATACTATCGTATATAGCTAATGATGCTCTATGAAGCGTTTTTATGTTTTTATTATTTATTTTTAGCATATTTAAGTATATAGTAGTTTTAGACAGTACGTAACTACATAGATTCAAGTAATAGAATTTTATTACGAAATCTTTTTTGACAAAATAATTAAAGGAGACCATATAAAAATTCAGATGACATTTCTACTGCACAAGTGGTAGCTCCACTACTACAAATCATGAATATAGTTGTAATAAAAAAAAAAAAAAAAAAATTATGGAAATATTTTTTTCATAAAATGAGAGATTGAAATTCCACTCAATGAAAAGTATGATTGGTTTACCAGTCTGTGTGCGATAGAACTTTTGGCGAAAACTTTTTTTCTTTTTATTTTCTTTGTTTGTCAACACTTGGTGTTAGTGTTTCGTGCTTTTACTATCATTAACCAAAAAAAAAAAAAGGTTTAAAAATAAAATTTATTACATTTTCCAACCGCGATATAGTGATGATAAAGCATAAATACGCTGTGTCATTTTACGTCCTTGAGCTCAATTTTTGTTTTTTTTAATATAATTTTTATATGTTCATTATAATATTTTTGCAAAATAATTATGCGATTTATGTAATTTTAATTAGATAATTAAAGAATATTTATTAATAATAATTGCAGGTTTAGAAAGAGTTGCTGAAGAATTGATGGGACGCAGGAAATGGAAACTGTATCAAGATATTCTTGCTCATTCACAAACAAATATAAACTCAACAAGTACAATACAAAACAATATACCCGTAACAGGTTTAAATATTATCGTTCGCATTATTTTTGTTCAATTTATGTAATGTAATTAAAAGAAAATAATTAAATTTATGTATTTAGTAAATCACAACAGCAGCAGCAGCAGCAGCAGCAAAAGCAGCAGCAACAGCAGCAGCAACAACAACAGCGGACAAAACTCTCCACAAATAATTCCTGGAAATTTATCACCATTAGAGGTGAATTTAGAGAATCATATAACAGAAAGCACAGAAGTTTTGGAAAATTTCGAAACAAAAGCTTCAATCAAGAAAGAAACCGATTCAACAATAGTTTTAGAATCAGGTAAGAGGTTTCAAACAATTTTATGCTCCGGTGGAGGCGCCAGGTTACATGTAATAAGATTTTATTTTATGTGAAAAACCAAATTTTATATTTTGCAAAAGGTTTAGAAGAGCAACCGTCTATAGACGACAGTATAGTAAAAACAGAACAAAAACTAATTACAAATTCTAACAATAATAATACAAATACAAATAACAATAATACAACCACGTGTAACCATCACGCGGCAAGGAATAAAGAGAATCAATCGGACGGAGAATCAGGACCGTTCGACTGGAAGCCACAGGAAAAGTGTTATTTTTGTGTGGACGGTAAATTGTTAGCCGTGAACGATAAAGGAGATTTAGTGGCGGAGAGTGGCCCGGCACAAACCGAGCCTGGTCTCGCCAATACGGTTAGTAAATTTTCGATTTTTGTTTTATTATTTTTGCATTTATTTTAATTAATTTCGTTTCTACACTCTGAAGACGCCACAAGAATCAGACAGTGAATCAAGTGATAGTGGTTCAGAGACAGAACCTCAAAACAATATAAAAAACGAAGTGGAAGAGGCGACAAATAAATCTGTGGCAGCTGCCTTTTTACGTAATAGTCTGCAACCTAATATGACTTCATTTGAATCGATGGCAGCCCAATTGGCATTATCGCTACATGGTTTACCATCAGGAATGCCGGGTCTGCAATCATTTTATCCAAGTAACAATATATTGATTTCCCTTCTTTTTTTTTTAATATGCAATATTTAATTATTTTTTAAATCACGTTTTGCTAGATTTTTGGTACCAACAGTTTGCCCAACAGTTATCACCAGCAGTAACTGATGCCCGCACGAGTACAGCAAGCCCAACAACAAAACAATCGTCTAGTCCATCGGAAACAGTAGCCGGTTCTGAGCAACCGTTAGATCTAAGTGCAAAATCTTGTTCAACGTCAACTGGTATAGTGAATGCAACAACCGGACACCAAACACCAGCCACGATTATTGCCACACCACACACATCCAGTATTTCCGATCCAAAACAAATATTCAAGTAAGTGGCCTTACCTCATTTAAAAAAAAAAAAATTAATTTTCTACTAAGGAATTACACAATTTCGGTTAACCTAATTAAGCGATAAAAACGAAACAAAAGAAAGTTTTGCAATCATCTAAATTGCTGTCTGGGTTCAATTATTTACTTACCCATTTTTTTTTTATTTTATTTAATTTAATTTAATTTAATTTTTTTTTTTTTTTTAAACAAATAAAGAAACAGCGAAAAAAAAAAAAAAAAAAAACCTTCAAAATAATCAATGATCCTATTAGCTGATAATTTTTATTTTTAAATTAAATTGTCTTATCAACTTTCTATTTTGCCATAATTTTTATTTATTTGTTCTATTGTTTGTCTCGCTGTAATTTATTTTTAATTAATTAAAGTTTTTTTTATTATTATTATTAGTCAATAAACTCATATATGTATGTTTATTTTTATAGCGGTATTGACACGGTAATTTACTTGATTAAATTGTTTAATAAAAATTATAATCGCTTATTAATTCGATAATAAACGTAGAACTTATTTATTTTAAATAAAATTTAACAGAAGAATAAAAACAAAAATAAAAAATTTACTTTTTTTCTGTTCTCTCACCAATATTGTTATAATAATGCCGATTTAAAATCGGTGGAAACATAATGAAAATGAATGAAAAGTAAAAACATTTTTCGGTAAAACTTTCTATCGCTTTTAAAGTAAACGAAAACTTGTTGCTTCGTACAACTGTTTTATAAACAACAAAACTATAAAACTATTGTTTATTATGTTTGGGTGTTATCAGTCTCTATATGTTTAACAGAGATCTCTCTCCGAAACTTAAATTTGTTGATCTAAAAACGATTTTTGGTTAGAATAATATTCATTTTCATCGTACGTAACGTATGCATGTATTAATTTTATGCTTAAATATGTTATATTATGTTGAATATTGTGTTATGTACATAACACTTCAATTTAATTTTTATCAATTATCCTTTTTCGAGGCAGTGCTTCTCAACGGTGAGTTGTTGTGGTTAATTATAAATAAATTAGCAATCATTAAATGATTCTTGTTCAATTCGCATTTATTTTAAATGGAATTAAAATTGGATACACAGCAAATAATCTCTACTCCAATACAACTGCATTTTTATTTATAATTTACTAAATTCCGTGTGATAATAATTCGTATCACGGTCAAATCAAACATATGATGCGGTATTTGTTAATATCATTGATACTGGCGACCACACATATTCTTGTGTAATAAACTACTGCAATACTGTGTTCTGTAATCTTGAAATGGAATCTTTAAAAGAACAGATGGAAAAAAAATGTTTATAATCACTGATACACTTTCTGAGTACTTTTGACATCTTACCAAAAAAAAAATTACATTTTCACTTCAATTGCTGTTAAAAACTTTCGGTAGATTTTACCACAAATTGATAATAGTAAATTGGCAAAGTTAATACAACGCTACAAGTAGAAATAACATAAAAGTATCGGTTTGGTTATTTAATAAATTTCTGTTTAAGATTCTCATAATATTCAACAATTTTATTTTAGAGAAAGTTTTTGCAACAAAAAAAAAAAAAAACTTTTTTCACTATACCAAACTTTTGCACTAAATTATTATAATAAACAGAATAAATATTATCAAAGTTAGCTTTAAACTTTATTTAACTTAATTCATTTGTTCATAGCTTTTAAGATTGTTGTTTGTTTGATTGTCTTTAACACCCAGAATCTTGCTTTTGGTTTTACGTATTCCATTCATATTGACAATTATTATTATTCTTACTATTACTATCATATAAAAATCAACAAATTCAAAGTGGTACTTAACGTGTTTCCCATGTTTTTATTAAATTTAAATAAAATTAATCATTTTCTCCATAAACAATAAATAATTAAATAAAAATAATTCAAGAACTAACGAAAATTTATTTTTATTTATTGTAAAATCGAATTTTAAAAGAAAGTAATTAAAAGTACAATAAAAAAAAAACAAAGAAAGAAACGAAGTTAATTAAAAAAAACAGAGAAATAAGAATAATTAAATAAACAAAAGACACGAAAAATTAGGTCAACTCTGTTGAAATAAAGATAATAAAAAAAAATCATAATTTCGTTTATTGCGATAAAAAATTATTTACTTTGATTAAAAATGTTTTGTTAATTGTTTTCTCTATCGTCTACTGAGTTTTTTTGTTTTTTTTTTTTTTTTTGTAGGGAAAATGACGTTGTTTAGTGAGGTTTACTTAAGTCAAATAATATTATTATTTTTTTTTCTAATTGACCAAACAATTAATTAAGTTCTGACCAGAACACAAAGTAAAAATAATCATTTACAATACTGTGAAAGAAACGTAGACCAACCAATCAAATCAATCGTCTTTAACTCAAATCAATTAAGTGACCAATCACACCATAGCCATTTTTTATGTTTTGGATCAGCCAAGTTGTCATTAAACACAAAGATGACCAAAAGCTTAACAAAAGTTTAGCAATATTTCTGACTGCTTTTTTTGTGTAATGAGAAAATTTTTAATTAAAAATTGTTTATAGTAAAAGAGAATATATATAAAAGCTCATCATCCTTCAACAAGTGGAGCTTTTTTAAATATTTATTCTTTACTCTTTCGGTTTTCATTTTAACTAAAAACTCCGTCTCAAGATTAATCTGTTTCGTGGAAATAATAGTCAAGAAATTATATTACGATTTCGCATTTCCCATTACGTGGAAATCCACTGTTAAAGTCGCCATTAGAAAAAATATTTTACTAAAAATCCGTGCTATCTTTGTGTAAACGTGTACAAATTTTATAATAAACTTTTTGCTAGGTACTAAGCATAAGATGCCAAAGCTCACAACAAACTTGAAGGTTATTTTTTTTTATATCTGTTGCTTTGAAAATGTGAATATTGGTGTCACTATGCGACGCCGTCAACTTCGATGACGGACAATCGTTTGCAAACTATTCACTACACCCTTAACACCCACTGGTGATACAAGCTTATATCCTGCATCATAACACCAAATGGTGAGAGATGTAAGTGCAATGTAAGTGTGCACATTGATGTAGAAGTTGTCTCTTGTATTGTGTTTTCCAACCGAACTGAATAGATATTTGATGGTTTTTTGGTTAAGGAATTGTGGGTAGTGGGTATGGGTGGCTAGAGTATGATTATTGGTGGCCAAGTCTCATTGTGTCAAGAAATACGATCGATAGAGTCAAGTCAGTATGCAAGACTTCACAAATAATGCCGACCACCAACAAACCCAATAATCAACCAATCGTTGGACATGAGATGCAAACAAAAAAAAAACTTCGCTTTTATGTTTCTGTTAGCCTTCTGCTATTCTTACCGCCTGCATACAATGCAACTTTTTTTTTTCGATAACAAGCACAACAAGCACTGAAGCTTTTCACACTTACAGCAATACAGTGGTGCAAGTATCCCATCTCTCTACAAAGTTCAACTGAACGAAAAAAAAAGCGACAAAAGAAAAGTTTAAAAGGAAATACAAACAAAATTGGCTATTGCAAAAGTGGAGAAAATCATTTTCAGTTTTTTTTTTTTTTTGTATAAAGAAAACTTTTTTGTAGGATAGTTCGGTTTTTTTAATTTTTTTTTAGTTTCTATTGCGCGCGCTTAATTTTTTATTTTTAAACAAAGGAAAAGGATTTTTATCTTCTCCACAAAAATGTCTGATTTATAAGTTTATTGCGTGCTTTATTGTAGTTTAAATCTGAAACTAAAAGCTTTTCTTAAAAAAAAATTTTATTTTTTTTTTTATTTTTTAATTAATAATTTTACATCCGCCTTTATTGCGTTCGTAAATGTACGTCGCAATAAAGCCATTATCAGCCACTTTAAACAAATTTTTCGGTAAAAAAAAAAAAAGTAAGGAAAAGCGAATGAATGAAAAAGAAAAAAAAATGAATTTTTTTTTTTTTGTTTTGTCAAACAAATAAGGTAGCCGGCTGCAAATTTAATTTTCTTTTATTTTATAGCCAGACAACTTTTTTTACATTTACCCTGCTTTATTCATGTATAATTTGTTTTTTAATTAATTTATTAATTATGTTCTTGACAATTTATTTAAAAAATTAACTGAAATGAAATTGCAAGAAAAAACAATGGAATATTAGTCAGGATACAAATAAGCAACAGGCATATGGCGTTGAATAATAATAAATGGGCGCATAGTTTCACTAACTTGTTACATTATACTGGATTTTTTTTTTTTTTTTGCTTATTTATTATGAAAGCTAAGATTACTTTAGTCAGTTTATTGTTTATTCCAAAATAATAATAATAAAGAAGACTCATCTAGTCGCATTTTACACCCATTTATCAAGACAAATTTCTGTGCAAGTGTTTTTCTTGTATCTTTATATCCTTTATACAGTGTTATCATTTTTCTTATACGTTTTTCACAGTACTTCTAATTAAGGATTTGAAAAAAAAAAAAAAAAGCAATAAAAAAAGCTCCAGGATCAAATGTAAATAAATATTTTTTTTTTTTTTTTCTTTTAATTTCAACCATTTGTTACAAGTTTTATATTACATAGTGTAAACTCTGCTTTATATAGGGAATAGGATAAAAACAATAAATTCAAACACTTTGATGTAAGTGGTATGGTGTTAGGGGAATCAAAATAAGTTTGTTTTTTTTTTTTTTTGGTTTGTTATATAAATAAAACTGCATGCCATGTGGGGAAAATTAAAAGTACGCATGCTTGTTTTTATTTAAATGAAAACTATTATTTAAATAATTTGTTGTTGTTATTTTGTATTAACTGTATACATGAATAAAATGTGCAAGTAGATTTCGTGCAACAGGCGGCTATATTTTTTACAATGTGTTAATACAATACTCACAAATACTTGGATATATACATATATATAAATTGCAGGAATAAAATTTAATTCAATTGAATAAACTGCATACATGGATAGCTTTTCTTTTCTTTTCTTTTATTTTTTACACTTTTTTCTTTTTGTTAATAAAATTTTTGCAAACATATGGTTCATGATTATGTAATAAGTGTGTGTGCATAATATTATTATATTTCTTCTTCTTTTTATTATTATTATTATTATTGTTATTGAAATTTATCCAATAATTTTATTTGTTTGCTTCTTTGTATAGAGAGATCTGTGTCTTGTTATATATATATGTATATATAATTTTTTTTTTGTTTTTTTTTTACATCTGCTTATTAATAAGATATTAAATTTATAAATAAAAAATGAAAAAAAAAAAATGAAAAAAAAAAAATTGTTGTAACAAAAGTATTACTTAACGGAATTGTTATTATTTATATTTAATAACTGTAATAATGATGTTGGCGACGTTAAAGACGATAACGTCTCATGATAACAAAAATTATTTTGATTTCATTTTTCTATTTATTTTATTATTTATTTATTTATTGTTTTTTTTTTTTTTGGTTATTCTTTTTTACTATGCCACCTTTCTATCAACAAGTCAAAATGTTTTTTTTTTTTTTTTTTATTTAATAATAATTGGAAAACCATATTGCTGTTTACCATTTGTTTTTCTTAAAAATTATTTTTTGATTTTTTTAAACGAAGTCATCGAAGTACGTTGCTTTCTAGTCTTTTGTTATGTTTCCTCTTTTCTTTTTTCTTTTTTTTTCCTTTCCATATAACTTTTGCCAATTTAATTTTCTTATAATTTCTCTTCAATTTTTTCTTTTTTAACTTTTCTTTTTTTTTTTTTTTTATATTTTTTTGTTGGTATCATTGTTGTTTAGAATAATTTTTACAGTTTTTGCTTTGTTATTACGTTTGTTAGTCGAACCGAAAAAAAAAAAAAAAGCACATCGCCACCCTAAAATTATTCTATTTATTATTATATTGATTGGCTGCTATTATGTTTACTACTCTGTTCTCTCGTTAAAAGCACCACACAACAAATAATAAAGCTTTTGCTGATAATTTAAAGTCACAATGTTTCGTCATTTTTTCCATCGAGTAATTTGATATTTTTGTAAGTAAAAACAAGAAAAAAAAAAGGTTTAATGGATTGCATACTTGTAGGTGATTATTTCTAGTTTAAGTGAAAACTTTCATTAGAAATAACTTCTAAATGAGAGAGAGAGTTTTTTTTTTTTTCAAATACTGCACTGCTCTAAAATAAATTATGTCACGTTTCTACGATTAAAAAATTTGTAAAACATTTATTTTTTCTGCTTTCCTTTCTTCCTGTACAAATCCATAAATTTCTATTAACACTTGTTATTTTGCATTAATTTGTGTTTTTTTTTTTTTTTTTTGTTTTTTACTATTTGTAAAATCCGTGGAAATATACATTTATACAGGTATTATACGTAATAAATTTGTTATACAGAAATTATAACAAATAATCGGTTGAAAGGAAGTCACATGTCGTTTACACAACTATCGAATGACTTTATTGCATTTCTTGAATTGATTTTTTGTTTTACTTTTAATTTTAATTTTATTTGTTTGTATTTTCTGCTATTATTTTTGTTTTTCAAAATAAAATTTTAATGAAAATCGTTTCAAACACGTGACAATTTTGTTTTTATTTAATTTGTATTTCTTTTTTATAATAAATCCATTGGCAAAAGGAATTAAAACACAAAATACAAAATACAAATAATAATTCATTAATTTTATTTGAATGAAAGAAATGTTGTGTTTTGTTTAGAATTAAAATGTATTTATTTATATATTTAATTAATAATTATAAATTAATTAATTTATTAATTTATTTAAAAAAAGAGGGAAATTTTTTGTTAACTATTCATCTAATCGATTTAACCTGTTTGTGCATTTAAATAAATTTAATTAACAATTGCATAAAAACAGTTCAGTTGTATTAACAGCAGTAATATAAACAATATACAAAAGCCATTTTCAACGACAACAACGTAAAATAATTAATTATTTATATTATCAAAAGAAAACAGAAATTCTCAAAAAAAATAAAAAACTCCAGCAACAATGAATATAAAAATTAAGCTGGTCAAGGTCGTTAAATGTAAAAATAAAATAAAAACGTGACGGAATTTTACAAAATAACATATTAACCAGCTATAATATATATATATATAAATATATTTTTTTTGGTAATTTGCCCTCATTGTCGCTTTTAATAAATAATAATGCATAAAAAAAAAAAAAAAAAAATTGAATAAAAGAAAGAAAGAAAGAAAGAAACAATGCAGCTGCACATGTTTTACTTTTGGTGTCGCCGGTTGTTGCAGCATTTTCACTATGTTTGTTCATTTTTTTTTTTTTTTTTTTTTTTGTTATTATTATTCAACTGCATCCATCAATTATTTTCGCCAAAAAAAAAAGTTTATTCAACATAAAATATGAAAATAAATTACTGGTTTTACTGGTTTTGAAACTTTTTTTTTTTTAACGATGCGTGTCGGTTTATTTTTCTTTTAACAAATGTTGTTGTCATCGCCTTACTGCGTTTTCTTATGTTACTTATGTATAACAGTTCCCTATTTATGTTAATTCATTAGATTTGAATTTTTGTTTTCTTTGTTAATTTTTAATCAGAGATATGACGCGTTATTTAAACTTTGTTTTATACTTATTGATTTTACATTTATTGCGTAAAAGTTACGATTTTAGGTTACTACTACTATTTACCAGTAATTCCAAACAGTCTTTGAGACTCTATCATCCGACCGTGTGATTAACATTTAGAGTCCTTTCTACTTAATTTGTATCATAACAACCCCAATTCTATCTTGCCGCTATTGTTAACATTTTACTGCTAACGCAAACTATTTTATCCGAAAAATTAAAAGTTAATTTGCATTAATCGTAGTAATTAAAAAAAAAAAAAAAATTATCTCAAAAATATCAGACAACAACCCAAAATATGTATTTTAATAAACAAATTGTTACGTCACTTATGCGTTGAAGGGCTTAAGTTAATTAATTAATTTACGATTTAGTGTAAATATACGTGCGGCACTTGACAGAACATTTATGTTGCCTACAAAAATATTCATTTTGTTTTTTTTAATCATCCACCGAAATCATATAACAAAAAACTCGAGACCTTTATCGTGATTATGATGGTGGAAACAGTCATAAAAAAAATATTTAATTCACAATATCGAAATTACAGTAACATCATGTTAAACAGAATTGATTCATTGCGGAAAAGTTTATAAAAATCAAAAGCATTTAATGTTTATTCATCGCTGTACGCTGAATATAATTGTGTCGGTTACGATAATTGCCATTTTGAAGAGTTTGTTAGATTTTATTTATTTCAATTAATTAATTAACAGTTTGTTAAAAATAGCATTTTTGGTATCAAAAAAAAAAATAAAATAAATAAATAAATAAAAAGCAAACCAATAAAGAGAAAGTAAAACCGCGGTCTCAACAATAATGCTTTTTTTTTTTTCCTCCCATTTATCCGTATAAACAAGCCAAGCGAATGCACAAACCAAAACCATGTGCATCTCCACCAGCCACCAACCACCAACCACTCAATTAACTAAATCAATTCAGCTGTTTCGTTGGTTATTTTTTGTAATTTCATTTTTTTTTCCACTGAGCTTTGACAGCTTTTTTTTTTTGTTTTTATTGGATTAATTTATTTTAATTTTTTTTTTTTTTTATCTTTTTCGCAATATGCACACAATATAAATAAAATAAAATAAAATTTAAACAAAATTTAAACAAAAATAAAAACTTTTCGCATACAATCATCGTCATCCAACAAACTGCGATTGTTGTACGCGATTGAGTGCATAAAATGCATAAAAAATAATTTTTTTTTTTTTTTTTTATAAATAATAAACAAAAAAAAATTATGAATAGAAACGGTTCAATGTACTCGACAAAATAACAAACGCGAGTAGTAACTTTACCCAACCCAATCCAAAATTTTGTATATTAAAAAAAAAAAACTCCAAAACAAATGGCAAATGCTCTATACCAAGTGTAATTGTTTGTCTGTCTGTTTGTTTGTTTGTTTGTTTGTTTGTTTATTTATTTGTCTTCTACATCACACACATTTTTTTCTGCATATTTATTTCGCATTTCCACTGTGTACTCTTTACGTACAGACGAATCGTCTCATTAAAAGTACAAAAAACATAAAAAAAAAACTATTCATATATCATAACAGGGAAATTGTTTGAATTTTTTCATCTCTTTTTTTCCGTTTCTGCTATTGTTTTTCGCAAAAAATTTTCCCATAACACAAATTTTGGTATATTTTTGCACTCATGTCCATTTAAAAGCCGTAAAATGTTTAAAAACGCATTCCTTCTGGTATTGCGCATGTACAGATGTATTTTTTTCTTTCTCTCTAATTAAAAATTTAGCTGTAGAAACAAATTTGTCATAAACAAAATTAAAAAATCGTTTTTTCGTGTTGTTTTCACATCTGTTTGTTGTTGTCGAGTTGCGAGCGTTTACTTATCAGTAGGATTAAATAGAATTTTGATGCTAATTATATAATTTGAACGTTACGCAAGTTGATTTAATTTGCATAATCGAATTATAACTAATCTTAAATGGAATTTTGCATTTGAATCAATTTTCATTCACTTATTCACTTGCAACAGAGTACAAACAAAAAACAAAAACTCACCCAAGTCACATAGTTAAAGCCAATTTTGAATAGTTTATCATTTTTCATCCACGATTCTTTTTTCTTCTTTTATTAGGTCACTTCCCTATACTTCCCAATTTGTTTCCTTAATTGTTTTATTCAATTTTGTGTGTGCTGTTCTTTTTATTTTGAATTCATTTTTCGTTTGCGTCTTAATGCAATTCTTGCTGCTGATGTCAAGGAACTTTGCTACGCAAAGGTTTTTCTTTTCTTATTTTTTTGTATGTTTTGTAAGACAAATTATACAATTTTTAAATACAATAGATGGTTTTGTTTATTTTGGCGTTGGAAGAAATGAACAGCAACAACAGCAACAGCAGTAACACACTATAGCATCTATACAGTTTATATACAAAACGCACAATTGCATATGTATAAGCTTTTGGTGATGAGATTTGCAGTTTTGTAGTTTTTAATGTTTTTTTTTTTTTTAACGATAATTACTCGTACAAATACATATTATTTGGCATTTCTTTCATTTATTTTTCTTTTGAACTAGGTTAATGAACTAAATATGTTGTGTCTCTTACTAAAATTATTTTTTACGTTGCTTGTTATTTACCAATATGAACAGAAAGAAAAAAAAACAAAAAAACATCAACAAGTCTTTATTGAAAAGCTTTTTTCGTATATTTATTTTTGTATATTTTTTGTGTAAAAGTAGCTAATTTAAATAAATAGAAAAGAAATTCTTTATTTACTGGTTAAATAAAATTAACAAGAAAAAAGCTGCACAAAAAACGAAAAAATTTTTTTTTCTTTATTTATTTATTTTTTTTTTTTTTTGTAACTTTAAACAAATAAAATGTTAACAAAAGTGGTTATGCGGTAGACTAACACACACACACACAAATGCTAAAAATATTTATTTATTATGTAAATAGACAAAAAAAACAATTTTTGCTGTTTGATGATATTTTTATCTGTCTACAGTTATTTGTGATAGATTAGCCAATTTTAACAGGCGATTTACCTTATAGGTAAATGTTTTTCGTATAAATAATTTCACTTTATAGTTTGAACGATTAGTTAAAGCAGAAATTCACTAAAATAAACTTTTGTATATATTTTTAAAAACAAACAATAGTCCTTCTTTGCCCCGGTATTAAGGTTGTTAATTGTTCTCTACCACAATATCTAACACATTTTGTCAACAACAACAAAAAAAAAATTTTTTAACTAAAAAAGTAAAACAAATAAAAGCACAACAACAAATAGTGCATAAATGGTCAACAACCTTAGGTCGACGTCGTTGTTTAAATAATATAATAAAAAAAAAATAATAAAAATATTAAAATAATAATAATAATAATAATCAAGGTAATTTTTACAGATGGTGTTAATATTATTATTATTATTATTATTAAGCCACACGTTCACGTTAAATAATTTAAAGTTTTCTGCTGTTTTTTTTTTTTTTTTTAATTTTCACAATAGGAAAATTAACAGCAATAACAACACCAACAAAAAAAAAAACAGCAGAAATATCTAAAATAAATAACTAAACGACGAAGCTTTGTGTGTACTTAAAAATATTTTTTATTATTTTCATTTTCAACTAAGCTAAATAAATATTAGCATAATTTGCTTACTTTTTCATATTTTTATTTTTGAAAAAATTAATAAAAAAAACTTCTGATAACACCTTTTAGTTGTATGCACTTAATTTCACTGCTGCAAAATTCCGTTAATTTATTTTATTCTTTTATTATAATTATTATAATTATATTCCCACCTACTATGACGTGGGTTTCGATATATGTATGTTTCTGCAGTTATTATGCAGAAAAATTATTAATTTTTGTTTCTATAGTTTTAACAAAATTCACTCATCATCTGCTTAAATATCTAAGCTGATAGCTTATCTAAGTAAGTTTATCTGTAGCAGTTTTAAAAGGAATGGAATAGTGAACTTAATATTTTGCACTTTGGTCCTTATATACCTTTAATTTTATCTGTTATTCAACTGTGTGCATCCGATTGTTGCTTCTACATTTGTTTGTCTTTGCTGGTGTGTTGGTCTGTTTACCAGATATCTATCAACACGGTTATGAATCAACATAGTTATCTATTAGCATAGATCTATCTGCATATATATATTTATTGGCTTATCTGTTCTCAATGCTAACAAAGAAAGCGAAATATAAATAAAAAATTTTATCACCAAATATGTCGGTTTAAGTATTTTTTTTATTTTTTTTGTACATGTGCTTTATCAGTCATTTGTCAAGAAAAACAAAACATTAAAGGAAGGACACACGGATGCGTTTTATTGCTTTATTTATTTATTGTTTTATCACCAATTTGTCATAATTTAGTGCATATAACAGGGTGTTATGGTTGTTGTTTTTTTTTTTTTTTTAATTTATCATAAATTTTTGTTGTATTTGCTGATTCTTATCTTGCATTTCAATGAACACTGAAATGGCGTCATTAAGATGCCACAAACAAAAAATTATAATTTTTTTTTTCATAAATAAAGCAACAGAAACGTGATTTTTTCATAATCATAAAATTGAAGAAGAGAAAAAAATGAATTTTTTTTTTTTTTTTTTTTGTTAAACCACGGTAAAATGCTGATAAATTATGTTATTTACGAGACTTTTATGCAGTTTTTTTTTTTTTTTATTTCTCTATGAATTTTCCAGTTTTATCTATATCATTAACATTTTTTTTTTCCTCCATTGAAAACTGAATAAATAATGAAAAATAAAATTAAAATTAAAAACAAAAAAAAAAAAAAAGTACACACCGAACAATAAATAATTTTTTTTCTTTTTTTTTTTGAATTTCCACCTTAATCTCCCATAGTTTTCAACATCATTATCCATTGTCTTTGTTATTTTTATTTTTCTTGTCATAAAAAAACATTCATTAAAAAAATTTAATTTTAACACGCAATGCAGAAAAACATAAACAAATAAATTAATCAACAAAGGTGAGACGCTACTGTATTAAGATCCCGAAAAAAAAAATCAGTTTAAAATAATAATCACACATCACTATAATATGCATTGTTAAGTACCCTGTAGATTTTATTTCTTTGAGCATTTTTTTTGTTTTTGTAAATTTCATCAAATCAGCAATTGAACGACCTCCCAGTGTTTTAATAATAATAATAATAATAATAATAATAATAATAATAATAATAATAATAATAATAATAATAATAATAATAATAATAAAAATAATAAATATTATTTAAAAAATAAATTAATCTTTCGCGCATATCTGTTATTTACGGATTTACGGAAATTATCACGTTTCGAAGGAAGTGAAAATAGAAAGCAATGGTTTTTACGTTGCATAGAAATCTTTTAATGAAATCTTTTTTAGGAGAGTACCTTGAGCATCGATCTTGAAATCTTGTTATCATTATTGTAGGAAAGACTATCACATGCTAATGACATTAATTAGGGATATAGTTCTGTATTAACAATTTTTCCAAATTATAGAGAATATTCAATATTTTCTAAGGGCTTTTTCACTATAATTCTGATTTATAGAAAAAAAATTTCTGTATTTTTGCCAAAATTTCTATTTTTATAGCGAAATGTCTGTATAGACTTGAGTGACTTTTATTTTTCGTTCTTCAGATAGAAGACTGCCAGGCGACAAACAACAGTACAAAGGAACAAAATGCATATTTGTGGGTTTCTGATATTTATTTTATGTTTGTTAATCACAAATGTATGGTATCTAATTTCATTAGGTTACTGACACTCAAATTATAAATATTTTTATTAAAACATTTATTTTTATAAACATTTTCGTTTTGTTTCTTTTCGTTTCGTTGCTTTTTTTCATTTTATTTTAATCGCATTGAATTAATCATAATATTATTGTTGCCCAAAATAATAAATTAAAAAATTGTTTTTTCTTTTTGTATTTGAAAAATAAATAAACAGCATTGTTTTTCTTTAAATTTTTTTTTTATTAAGTTATTAGTTAAGCCGTTGAACTTTGCTTTTAACAATGGATAACAGAGGATACAAGAAAATCACAATTTTTGTCTTATTTTTGTTTTTTCTTTTTCTTTTCTTTTGTAGAGCAAAGCCTCGTATGTCTACTGTAGCTGGACGACGTACGTATACTGAAGAAGAATTACAAAATGCCTTGCAGGATATAATGAGTGGTAAGTTGGGTACAAGACGTGCTGCGGTACTTTATGGTATTCCACGATCAACGTTACGAAATAAAGTGTATAAGTTGGCGATGGAACAAAAACGTGAGGCACCGTTTCAGCCGCCGGTGCTTGATGTACTTGACCCTGATCCAGACGAGGAGGACAAAGAAGTGTCTGGTGCTGAGGATGACAAAGATACAGAGAAAGCATCTTCATCTAATCCGTTGGCTTTGCAAGAGGATTTAATGCGATTGTCTGCTCAGAATTTTATGAAGTATGGAAAAATTTATGAAAATAGCGGAGTAAAATCGGACAATGCACTTGCAGAAGCAATAAAACTGCAACAGCAACAATCACCAACACTAACTCAACCTCCAACACCGCCAATTGCAACTAACCCTTGGTTAGATCCAAACCTATTACTTCAAAGTTTATTCATATCAGGTGGTCTCGGTGGCATACCAGGTTTAATGCCTTCGAAACCAGAAGAATTTGCCTCATTGAGAAATTTACTACTTCAACAGCAGGAGCTAATTAATGAACATATGAAAAACACAGTTTCGTCGAACGAGCATTTAAACAATGGAAAGCCATCGGATGCCCGAGCTCAAATGCAAAATATGGCGATGCTACAACAACAACAGCAGCATCAACAATTATTAAGTCGACTCAACATGAAGTCAGAGACACCGGAAGGTGCATCGTTATCCGATGTGAACGATGCAAGCGATGATTCTGCTGTGATACTTAAAATTCCGTCCTATAAACCAGTTGCTGGCTCTTCATATAGCAAAAACGGTGAGAGTCAATCACATTCCCAAACAACAACACCAGTTCTATCAAGGAGCCCGCAGCAGAGTCATCATTCCGGCATTTCGCCAACTCAGTTCCACAATCAAGGTAGCGAATCGGATTCGCCACCAATGGGAACAAATATGTTCTCACTGCGAGATGTCATAGCAAAAAGCATAAGTAAAAAATTCAAACAGCATTCACCTGATGTTTTAAAACATTCGCCCCTTCAAAATGACTCCATGGATCAGTATAAACGACCGAATATTTCTGTTATAAAAAACTTAGGTGATGTGAGTCGTTTTGGCGCTAGTCCCAATATGGTTGGCAATTCATCACGTAACAGTTTATTAAATGATCCAAATCAAGGAAAGGGAACACGCCCTAAACGTGGTAAATATCGAAATTATGATCGGGATAGCCTAGTCGAAGCGGTCAAAGCTGTACAACGCGGTGAAATGTCTGTTCATCGTGCTGGTAGCTATTATGGCGTACCACATTCTACTTTAGAGTATAAAGTAAAAGAACGTCATTTGATGCGGCCAAGAAAGCGGGAACCAAAACCTCAGCCTCTGGATGAAACGCGAACAAGCACGTCCTCAATAACGCCGGCTGCATCGTCTATCGCTGGTGGTGTAAAAACCCATCAGGATTTGGCATCAGCGACAGCTAATAACCTACGTAGTTTAGATAAGAGTAAAAATCTGAGTACGACTAAACCGCCAGTAAAAACGCCACCTTTCCCAGACACATCACCAAATGGGATGAAATTGCCAATGTTTGACTCAAACATGGCTGCACAATTGCAATATGCACCGCATTTATTCTGGCCACATCCGCCTATGGGTGGAATGCCAATAGATTTTGCTCGTGGAAGTAATTCTACTACAAACTACCCACCGAATGCTGAGAGCTTTTTAGCGTCGCAAATGATGCAACGCTTTCAAGATGACTCCAAATTCATTTCAAATTGTACTCCCACCTCAAGTATAAAATCTTCAACCAATAGCAGTACGCATTCCAAAAGCACACGAGAATTAGCGGAAAGTCTCTATGATGGGACAAATGCCAATGGTTCCTCACTACTCGATGGTATAATTCGGCACAGCTTAGATCGTAAGTCTGTAGATATTCCTCACGGTGCCCTTTTGGATCAACTAGTGAAAAGCAATCGAACACCGAACCACTTATCATCAATACTTTCTGACGATTCGACGAATAATCTGAAACGATCCGGTAGTCCGCTGAACTTCGCTCAATCAGACATAAAGCGTGAGCGACTCAGTCCTTTCTCTAGCGATGTAGATAAGGATTCGTCATCAGTGCCTGATCGAGATTTAACAAAAGAATCTGTCGAAAGTTTGATCAAGCTACGCGATGGATTATCGATGCGATTAGATGAAAATACGGCAAACGCACTTGCGCTATCAGCAAAAAGTCTATCAAATGATAATGAGCACAACGGTAGCATGTCCTCGTCAGACGAAAGATCACGTCGCATCTCTGAAAACGATGACAGCTCATAGAAGTGGGACAAACATATCTGAGTCGCCATTAATTCACCTACAGTTGGCCGCTATCACGATGACAATGGAGACTTACTACGTAGGAACAGCTCGTCGTGACACTCGCCGTGATCTGCAGTGACTTAGAACAACACACTTGATCATTTTTCTACGTGAAAAATATACATATACATATATTTATTAAATTCCATAAAAGTATATTCAAGTATTTATATATTAAGACAGCCAAAAATAAACAAATAAAAGACAAACAAATATTTAAAAATTTGGACGCAAATTGTCCATTTGACCAACAAAAAAAAAAAAAACCACTACACAATCGGACAACATCCGATTTCCCAATAATGAAGTAAACGAAAAATAAAATTACAGAAAAACCATATAGAATTTTATTTTTGACAATCGACATATAGGCTTTTTTTTTTTTTTTTTTTTAGTACATTCAACAAAAAAAAAAAAAAAAAAATTAATTAAATTAATTAAAAAACAAAAACCAAATAAAGGTAAAAGAAGAAAAAAAAAACAAACAAAATATATTTTTTATCAAGAATAAGGATTAAGCAAACAAAAAATTAAAAATTAAATTAAATTAAATAAAAAAAAGTGTAACAAAAGGGTGAATTTATAGTTAATTAAAAATTTATAATAATAAATATAAAAGAAGAAAAGTTTAGTTAAAACAAATGAAAAAAAAAAAGAAAAAAAAACGACTCATATCCTGTTTATATACATATATATATATTTTTTTTTTCCTTTTTTTTATAATTATTTTATTTTTTTATTGTTTTTTGTTTTAAGTTAAAACAAAATTTAAAAAATAAAAAATAAAAAAAACTTTTTAACTAGGACAATTTATTCCCAATCGACTTCCATCAAATACTAATCAATAAATCCAAACAACCAATCAAAAAAAAACACCATTCCAACTCTCCTTTAACATATACATATATTCTACTATATCTATATATATACATATAAATAAATAAATAAATAAAAAAAAATAATAATAATAATTAATTATTAATTAATTAATAAACAGAAAAAAATAAAAGAATTAAGCAACTATCCTAAACGTCCTTAAATTAAATTAAATTAAATTAAATTAAATTTAAAAAAAAAAAAAAAAAAATTAAATTCTTTTGTTATATTTAGTAAAGAATATTTTTGGCGTAGAAAATGAAAAACAAAAATTAGTTAATTTTATTAATTAATTAAAAAACAAAAAAAAAAAAAAAAAAAGACAAATTAACGTATGCGAACAGAACAGAACAGAACATGAATGAAAATTAATTAATTTATAATTTTAAAATGAATTCGTTAAGTACGTCTGACTGTCTTACTTAAACGAATTTATTTCAATAATTTTTTTTATTTTTTTTTTTTTTTTACAATTTCCTCAATTGTGTGGATTATTTGTTTTAGGTTTTATCAGTATTGTAATCGCTAATTAATATTACTACGGATTAAAAAAGGAACACGTTGTATCTATGATTAATTAAGGTGAAACTTCCCCATTAATCCGGATTAATACTTAATACACTAAAGGTAAACGATAAAATACAAACTAAACCAATAAACCATAAAAAAAAAATAATTATTATTCTTTTTAAACCATATTTGTGTAATAAAAATTTCAATACATAATTAATCGCACATTTTGACATAAAAAAAAATGAAAAAAAAAAAAAACCATTTAAAATTTAATTAATTAATTATTTCTAAATAATATTGTCGTGGCTAAAATAAATAAATTTATTATACATATTTTATACAAAAAATCAAAAAAAAAAAAAAAAAAAAAACAGTAAATAATTGAAAAATTCAATAATATTTTAAACGTGTATAAATTTTAATCAAAAGAAAATTAATTTAATTAAAATTAAAAAATATTTCGGTGTTCAAAATTCTAATTAAAAAGTAAAAACATTTCTAATCATGCATTCCAATTTATATACACAACCAAAAAAAAAAAAAATATAAAAAAAATTAATCAATTTAATTAAATTTGATTAATTAATTAATTAAACAAAAACTTACACAACTACATATTTTACATATTTACATACATGTTTGACGTCTAAAAAAAAAAAAATAATAATAAAAATTATATATAAAAATTAATCAAAAAATAATAAAAAATTAATAATTAATTAATTATCTTTATATACACGTTCAATGTAAAAAAAATTAAATTAATTAAGAAAAAAATATCGATGTTCGCATTTAATCAAAAAAAAAAAAAAAAAAGAAAAATTATTAATTAATTAAGGATTTAATTAAAGAAGAAAGTCTTTTTATATTCGAGATTCATTTTCTTTTTCTTTGTTTTTCTTCTCATTTTTTTTTTTTTTTTTTTTTTTTTATATTTTTATTTAATAAATTATAATTTAAAACATAAAAAAAAAAAAAAAAAATATGAAATTAATTAATTAATTAATTAATTAAAAATTTATAAACGTTAATTTTAAAATTAAAAAATTAAAAAAGAAATTTATATAAATAAATATTAATTATAATTATATGTGTGTGTCTTCACGTCGCGTATACCTCAACAAAAGTAAATGAAAAAAAAAAAATTAAATAAATAATAATAATAATAATAATAAATAAAAAATAAATAAATATATTTAGTGTTGAAAAAAAAAAAAAAAACGATATAAACCAAGACCAATAATTTAATATTTAGGTAATTCGTCGCCTATTTTAAATAAATTATTAGATAAGTGTGTCAAATAATTAAAAAAAAAGTAAAAATGTAAAATCAAAGAGAATACAACGTACAGATGCAATCAAATTTATTTTACATAAGAATCGAGAGAATAACAATCAATAATAATCTTAATATTATTATTATTATTATGTGCTGTTGCTAATTAAATTAATTAAAATTAAAACATTATAATATTTGTCCTTGGTAATTTATTTATTATATTTTTTAGATGTTAGTAACATGTGCGAATAATCTCTCTCATTCTCTTCAATATTAATGAATTCTGATTGTAGGTGTGCGTTGTTATTTGCTGTTATTATTCGTTGTACTAATAACGACAATTGGTTATAAAAAAAAAAAAACAATTTGACTTAAATAAATAACAACATCAAATCACAATAATAATTTATAATAATAAACCAACAAATCGGTTTTGGATTTTTATTTTAATTTTAATTGAAAGAAATCTGTGTTCTGTTTTTGCTTTTTTCTTATATTCAAGGTAAACATGCAACTTTTATTTTTTTCTTTTTTTATTTAAATCAACACAGGCAAAATAATTTTAGATTTTTTTACTATGAACACAATTTTGTGTTTTTAAATTAAATTAAATTAAATTAAATTTTTATAAAACAAAATGACACAGATTTATTTATTTATTTCTTTTCTTTTTTTTTTTTTTTTTTTTAATATTCCAAATGTCACTTAAATTACTAATTTCAATTGTTTTTTATTAGTTAAGTAATATTATTATTTATTTTATTTTTTTTTTTTTCGTTTTTCTTTGACCAATCAAATCAAATTGTTTTTTTTATTTATAAGCGGTTATTTGATTCGGTAATTTTTTTTTTTTTATCTTTTTTATTTGTAACGCCTTTGCGGTTTGATTCGTTTGATAATTATTTAGATTTTTTTTTTTTTTTTCAGTTTAATTAATTACTGTGTTAGTCATTATTTTTGGCATTTAATGCTGTTTATTTAAATTAAATTTTTTTTTTTTGCATGTTTACATAAAAATAAAAAAAGAAGCGTTAACAGTGGTTGATTCATTAAAAATATAAATCAGCTCTCATCACTTGCTGTTTGAACAGTTAAACAGCATTTCCTTCTTCCTTATTAAACGTTTTTTTTTCTTTTTTTTTTTAGTTTTATTAAATTTATGTCAAAAAATGTTCGTTACAATTATAAAAAACAAAATTTAATTAATTTTGTTATTTATTTATTATTTTTTTTCTTATCTATTTTTGTTAAATACACTAAATATATTTATAAGTAAAATAATTAAAAATTAAACAAAAGAAAATTGTTATTATAAATAAATTAATAAAAGTAAATAAAATAAAATTAAATTAAAAAAAAAAAAAAGTAAAAAAATGGTGCTATGTAGTTGTTATATATAAATAAAAAAAAATAAAAAAAAAAATAATAATAATAATAATAAAATAAAATTAATAAATTTAATTAATTTATTTAGAAAGAAAATAAGAATATGAAGAAGAAGAAAAAAATTTAATTTTTTTTTTTTTTTCGTTTTGTTTTGTTTTTTTTTTTTTTTTTTTTTATTTTTTTTTGTCATTAATTATTAATTAATTATTAATTAACTTTAAACACTTGTTTCAAATTAAAAAAAATTCAATTTCATTGGATTTCAGATAAAAAATTTAGTGAAATATTCCATTTATCTAAACTTTAGCAATGACACAAAATTACCGAAAGTAAAACCGTAAAAACATTCCCGATTTTTTAAAAGACAAACATTTTTTTTTTTTCTTTTCTTTTTTTTTTTGTTTAGTAATTTAAAATAATTTTTATAAAAAAAAAAAAATTAAAATTTTATATTAATAATTAATAAAGATGAAAACATTATTATGTACACTATCTGTGATTAATAATCCCAAAATTTTTTGACGTATATATATATATTTTATTTTTTTTTTTCTCAAAACAAAACAAAACAAAACAAAAAATATGAAATAAACTTAATGATTTAAAAATAATTAAAAAAAATATTTATTAAAAAAAAAAAAGAAAATGAAAAAAATGAAGAAAAACAACAACAAAGAAAGAAAGAAAGAAAGAAAGCAAATTAAATGACTAAAATTAATGAGAAACATAATAAAGAAATTTCTATAAAGATATCACAAACGATTAATACATTTGTTTATATATATATAATTCGGTAAATTATTTAAATTCACATTTGAAACTCCTTTTATTCCCCTTTAGTCCTGTAATAAATTATTCCTTTACTTTACGTTACTTTACTTTACTTTACTTTAAATATTTCTTGTCTACACAAAGTTATTTCAGTTTAATTAAATGAATTGATTTGATTTAGTTGAAATTTGAAAAACGTACTTCGAAATGAACTTCTTCTGAAACATTTTTATTCAATTATTGTTGTTATTTTCGAAAAATAAAATAAAATAAATTAATTATTTTCAACATTGCATTGTATTAGTTTAATTAATCTTAATAAAGTCTATTCCCTTAAATCAAATACATCGATTAATCTCTACATAAATCTTTAATGAATCATATTATTTTGGGATTTTTATCAAATTTCTATCAAGCGACAAAAAATTCCTCCAAAACATATCAATAAAAAATTTCAAAACACCAAAACAAATGTATTTTCGTGATTAGTTTCTCAAATTACCTAACATTTCATTCAGTCATTTGTTTGGCAAATAATTTTTCATATAAATCAAAAAAAAAAAAAAAATTAAATAAATAAATAATTAAATTAATTAAATGAAATTAATTATATTTAAAATAAATAAATTAAAAAAAAAAAAAAAGTGCAATTAGAACGAGTAAAAAATTTATTAAAAAAAAAAAAAAAATAAAATAATTTTTTTTTTTTTTGTTTTTTTTTTTTTTTTTTTTATTAAATAGAAAAATAAAAAAAGAAATAAAAAAAATTCATTCTATTTACATAATTTAATTAAATAGAGAAATTTATTAAATTGATTGATAAAAAGTAAATAAAAAACTAAAAAAAGAAAGAAAGAAAGAATTAAAAAAAAAAAAATTTATTATTAATAATAAAACATAAAAAAAAAAAAACAAACCCTAGCTAAGCAGTTTGTTGAAATTTTAGAAGATAAAACTTTTTCTTTATTTTTTTTTTTTTTTTTTTTTTTCGTCCCTCATAATATTGGTTTTTATTTAATTATATAATATTAGTGAAATTATAAACAAACAAACAAAGAAAAAAAAAAAAAAAAACTCATCCAATCTCTGGGTGACAGAGATAATTATTCCTTTAAGAAAATTTTTTTTTGTTCAATAATCGGAGAGAAATAAGATTGATTATTAAACAAAAACAAAAAAATTAAATTAAATTATTATTATTATTGCAAAAAAAGAAAGAAAGAATGAAAAAAAAAAAAAAAACAAATAATTAGTGCAATTAGTGATATAATTTCTTCTTTATAATATTAAGTTAAACAGAAACAAAATTAAATTTATTTAAATAATCAAACAAAATTAATTACAAAAAAAAAAAAAAATCAAAACAAATTTCACTCAGTTTTAAATGAAAAAAATAAATAATTAAAAACATGATAAATCGTTATCAAATTTATTTCGATTTATAACTATTATTACTGTGATTGAATTTAATTGAATGCAATTAATTACTCACGTTACAAAATCTATAACCACCCATTTCAACAGTAATATACGAAATTCATTCAAAAAACATTTTTATTTTTTTTTTTTTTAAACACTATGTGTGTGCGAATAAATGCCAAAAAATAAAATTTTAATGAAAATTTAAATCAAATAAATCATTTAAGCAAACAAACAGTGCAATAAATTTTATTTTCATTACAACAAAAAAAAAAAGAAGAAATTCTACCCTTGAAAATGGTTTTATCATAGAAGATTTAATTTTTTTTTTTTTTTCATTGCATTCGTAAATGTTTTGATTTTTCTGCTTTTTTTTTCAATACAAAAAAGCTGAGTGATACCAAACATATTAAATTTATTATTTTTACTAAAAATATTCATGATTTATTCACTTATTTTCGTACTAAACCAACCCAAACCAACAAACAAACAAACAAAAATTCAAATCAAATTAATAAAAAAAAAACAGCTGCCGATGCTTAAAACATCTTTTTTTTCTTTTTTTTTTTATTTTTCTTCAAACAAAATAATCAAATAAATCAACAAAACAATAAATAAAATAATTAATTAATAAAACAAGAAATAATAAAATAAAAGAAAAAAATAGTTCAAATATGCCTAAAAGTGAAATAATATTTATTTATATACAAGAAAGTTTATATACACAAAAAAAAAAAAAAAAAGAAAAAGTAAATTAATTAAATAAAAAATAATAGACCTTAGTAATATAAAATAACTGCAATAGTATATTCTATTAATTAATTAATTAATTAATTAATAAATAATAATAATAATAATTTAATTAATAATAACAATTTTTTTTTTTTATCTTATATCAAACTTTTATCAAACTTTATATACTTTATGCGATTTTTCTTTTATTTTTATAATAAAAACAACCCCCCTCTCACAGTCATTAATTACTTTACATATTAATTTTTTTTAATTAATTAATTTATTTATTAACTTTTCAACTAATCAACTCAAATCCCCTATTCAACTACAACAAACATACACACACATAATATAAGTATTAACATAAAAAAAAAAAAAAAAAACTTTTCGCTTATTTTTTCCACAATTGTTTTTATTCAATTAAAAAACATAAAAAAATTAAATATTAATTATCAACTACAAACTACAAACTTCAAACTACAACCCTCCCTTAACAAGTCTATGCCGACAGTCGATTGTTATAACAAAAAATAACAAGAAAAAAAAAAAAAAATTATATAACAACAAAAACTACAGAAACCAATCATAAAGTTTTTTTAATTTTATTTTTTCTTACCAAAAAAAAAAAAAAAATAATAATAATAAAAAATTAAATCAATCAATAAACCGGTAATTAATTTCAACGGTAAAGAATTAATTTTATTTTCTCTCACTAATTAAAATCAACAGAAAATAAATAATTCAAAAAAATAATAAAACAAACAAACAAACAATAGAACCAGCCATGCAAAACAGTTTAAATAAATTGAAAAACAATAAAATAATTAAGTAATTAAATTAACAAAATAAAATAGATTTAAAATTAAACACTTGAAATAGAACAGGAGAATTTTATTTTGTTTAATTTATTTCATTTCTTTTTCTTATTGTAAATTTTATTTGCATATGAAAAACAACTAAAAAACATAATAAATTAAATTAAATTAAATTAAATTTAAAACAATAGAAACATAGTAAACAAAACCTTAATCACAAATTAATTTAATTAAAAATAAAAATAATTAAAAAAGAAGAAGAAGAAGGTTTTTTCTTTTAAATTAAAAAATTAAAATTAATGAAAAAATTACAATTAAAGAAAGAAAGACAGAAGAATATTAATTAATAATAAATCGTAAACTTTAATCTTTTTTAATAATTATAACACAAAACAAATATAATAATATTATAAATCATAAATAAATAAATAATTAAATAATTTTTAATTAATTAACAAAATATTCAAATACAATAAAAACAGTAATTATTTTAAATTTAAATTTACATTTACATTTTATTTCATTTATTATATAATAAAATCGTAAACAAACAGAAAATACAGATGAAAAAAAAATTTAAAAAAAAATTAAAAATTTAAAAAAAAAACATAAAATACATAAAAAAAAAATTCAAAATAATTAATTTCCATAAAAATAATAATAAAATTCAAAAACAATAGAACAGAATAATTTTTTATTCTTATTATTAATTTAAAAAAATTATTATTATTATTATTATTATTATTATTATTATTATTATTATTATTATTATTAAAGCAAGAGCAACAACAAAAAGCGTCTAAAACCCCCCAAAACAATTAATTAATTTAAATAAAAAAAAAGAAAATTTTTACAGACTATGGTCTGAAGACGACAATATTGCTTCAATTCACAGTTGATTGATATAAACATCACTTTAGTATGCTAATATTAAATGTTTTAAGTTACTTATTAAAATTATATTATTATTATTATTATTATTATATCCAATGCGAACCCTGCCAAAAAAAAAAATTATCATTAAAATCAGATTCCATAAGCATATTCCAAAATAGAAATAAAAAAAAAAAAAAATTCTGATAAAATTCCTAACTAAATAGTATTGCAAATTAAAATTCATTAATTTCAAAATAAAAAAATCCTTTCTTTGTTTAATAAAAAAAAAAAAAAACTGCAAATATCTTTAGACAGTAATTAAGGAAATAATTAATAAAATTAAAACAATGACACATTAATGTAAAGAAATTTATTTTTATTTTTATTCTATCAATGCAATCGAAAATGTAATTATCATTAATTAATTATAATCGAAGAAATAATTATTTAAATAAAAAAAAATTTTAAAAAAAAACGCATACGCTGAAATTAACATATAATAGTTAATTAATGATCCATTGGCCATCATTAATGTTTTAAAAACAAACAATAAATAATTATATAAAGTAAACAGCGAATAAATTTTAGAGCAGCATTGATAGCAGATTGCATATAAATAGCTAAAAGCAGTTTTAATAAATTTAAACGCTACGTCATTTAACGCAATTTTAATTTCCAGTGCGTTAATAATAATTTATTATTTATTTATTGATATGCTGTATTAATTTGCCAGGGTTATATGTACACCACCTACAGTTTAATGTTCTATCTGAAAAACATTTATTTGCGAGTAGGATTAATACCGAAACTAGGAAACCTAGCCATAGTTCTTTAGTAGTGAATTAATAGTAAAGCAACAGTAGCAACAAATGTACTCTCCAAGCATCTTTCCAAAATCATAATTCATTAATAACAAACATTTTCGTTAATTTACTTAAATTTCAAAATTGTGATATCTTTTGTGATACATTAATTAGTTAATTTAATTAATTGATTAAAACTAAAATTGGCTTTAAATAAATTATAATTAAAAAAAAAAAAAAAAAAGAAATAAAAACATTCATTTAAAAATCGTTAAAAATTTCACTTTAAAAATTAATTTGAAAGACATGAGGACATAAAAGTTGCTACATTTCCAATAAAAGCTTTATCTGTTAATGATTTACTTTAAACGTAGTTCAATAAATCGTGATGCCCACTATAAATGTTTTAAATCTTTAATGTTTAATTCATTAGAATCAGATTGAAATTGTTGCTAAAAAATTTCTTTTTTTTTAATAATTTATTAACAATAAACAAATTGTTGTCCTTCTTGTTGTATTTTATAATAATAATAATAATAATAATAATAATAATAATAATAATAATAATTTATGTAATAATAATAATTTATGTAATAATAATAATAATTGGTAATAATTAATTATAAAAAAAAAGTAAAAATTTCTTATAAAAGGATAATTTATCATTAAAGCAAGGAAATAATTAAAAGAAAGGTATAATAAAAATATTTTTTACGTTTTTATGTCTTATAATAATAATAATAATTATAATAATATAAATAAAAATAATATTAATTAATTATAAAATAAATAAATAAAGTTAAGTTAAGTTAAGCTAAGCTATGTTATGTTCTGTTATGTTAAATTAAGTAATTTTAAGTTACGTTACACTATATTATTATTAAATAATACAACCCGGTGTCACTAAAAATATCACATAATTTTAATAATTAATAAAATTAATTTAAAAAAAATAAATTTAAAACGGTTTATTAAGAATAAACGACAAAAGTAAAAATTATTTTATTTTTATTGTTATTCATTAATAAAACTGCAACAACCAAACAAAATTAACCGATAAAAACTAGGTGGAAATTATTATTATTATTTTTTTTTTTTTTTTTAAAGTAAACTAACTTATTCGGTATAAAACAATTAAAATTTTAATTATTTTATTCATAATTTTTACAATTTTTTTGTTACTTAAGCAACACATAAATGAATTAAAAAATTTCTTTAATTAAGAAAAAAAAACAAAAAAGAAACAAAATGATTGCCTAAAATTAAATAAATTTTTTTTTTTTTTTTTTTGTAATTTGAAACAATCAGCCAACCAAAAAAAAAAAAAAAAAACAGCATTAGCGAAAGAAAAATTGAATAAAAAAAATTAATTAATAAACATTAATTAGAAAATTGCTTATCAAAGACACTTTCGCTTATCCTTGTAGGTTTATTTATTTATTTTTTTTTTTTTATATATATTTCTGTTAAAAGTTTATTAATTGTTTGCTCCTTTGAAAAAAAAAGAAAAAATGTGTGATCACACGTTTAAAACAATAGAAAAGAAAACTTTAACAACAAACATTTTTTTACGCTTTTTTTTTTTTATTGTCTATAAATTTTGTTTCATAAATTTTAATAATTTATTAATATAATCACAAACAGAAAAATTGAAAAATTAAATAATTAGAAAAAAAAAAAATAATAATAATAATAAGCATACAAATAGCCCAATAACTATTGTTTAATAAAATTATTTAATCAAATAAAAAAAAAACAAAAAAAATTAATTTAATTAATTATAAAACTATAATAAATAAATTAAGTGTCTTCTGTTAATTATAATTAAATAAAATTAAATTAAATTAAATAATTAAATGTGTTTCCAGTTTGCTTAATTTATCATTATTATAATATTTTCTTTTTTTTTTCGTTTTTTCTTTTTAATTATTAATTATGAATAAACAAAAATAAAAACCGTGTAAAAGAATATATTTTAAATAAAAATAATTTTAACGTATAAAAAACAATAGCTGATCCTAATAATTAAAATTAAAAAAAAAAAAAACAAAAAAAAAGTCAGAATTATCCCTTTGCTCTAATTAATCACAACACAACATAATAATTAATAAACTTAATTAAACAATAAAATTAATATTCCGTAATATAAAGTATAAAAAAATAAAAAAAAATAAAATTTTAATTAGAAATAAATAATAATCAAACAATAGTTCAAAAAAATAAAAATAATAATTAAAAATTAATTAATTTAATTTAATTAATACAATAATAATAATCATTTTTCTTAATTCAATAAACAACAACAACTATTACACACACATGCAGAAAAACAATTAATTAAATTTTTGTTTCAATAATTATTTCTTATAATAATTTAATGACAAATTAATTTATTTATAACAGTCCGGTGTCATTAATGATGAAACAATAAACAAAAAATAATAGTAAAAAAAAAAAACAAATGGAAATATTTTTTTTCATTTTCAATCAATCAATCAACAAATCAAACAATCAATCAATAAATAAATTAAATATCAAAAGACTAGAATCTATGGCACATTAGAAAAAATTTGCCGTAATATATCTGTTAAATACGTAAACAAAAATAGTGAATAACTAATGTTTACTTATAAAAACGCATTAATTAAATAATAATTTAAAAAAAAAAAAAAAAATACCGATACAGTATCGGTAATAATAACACCACCTTAATTTACAGTCTGTATACAATAACCCAAACATAAAATATAAATTAATAAAACATTTTTTTTTAAGCTTTTTTTCTTTTACTTCTCACTTCGAGTTACATTTAAGTCAGTTTATAAGATAAAATTACGTAAAAAAAAAAACAACAAAAACAACAACAAAAAAGTTATCTTAAATTACGATACAAATTAATTAATTAATTAATTAAAAATAAAAAATTTAAATAAAAACTACCCGAGGCTTTATTAAATGATAAATTAATTTAATTATTTAGTTTTATATGTATTTTTCTTGTATTTTTCTTTTTTTTTATTGTTTATTTTGTTTATTAATTATAATTAAGAATTTAATATTTAATAATTTGTTATAGTTTTTATTAAGGATTTATATGGGAAATAAATTATAAAAGACAAAGTTTTATTAAAGAGACAAACATCAGCAAAATGACCAGAAAATTACAATGAAAAGAAAAACATAAAAATGGTAGAAATGATGGGTTTGGTTTTTTTTTTTTTTTTCTATCATTAATCTAATTATGAAAACAAATAACACAGCTGGTTAATGCGCAACAAATAATTTTGTTTCTATTATAAAAAGGATAAGATAAAACAAAGACACACTAAAGACATTAAATTAATTAAATTAAAAAATCAATAAATGGCGTCATTATGCCAGTGTTAATAATTGAAATTAAGAACTTTTAAGCCTAACAATTCAATATAATTATAAATAAATAATTTTTTAAATCATTTACACATTTAGATAATTTAATTAAGAAACAAAAAAAATAATTAATGAAAATTTGTACCTTTAAAAAAAAAAAAACACTTTAATTATAAGTTTCCTTTTAATTATATTTTTATTTTTATGCTTTTTTATAACTATTATTTTTGTCTCTTTATTTTGTAAAATTCTTTTCTTTTTTTTTTTTTTTTTTTTGTGTTAATTAAGGACGAATGTAACCACTTCATTTTTTTTTATTATTTTTTTTTTTTTTGATAAGAAAATAAATAAGAAGAAAGAAAAATGTTTAGGTTAAACTAATTAAGTAAAACAAAAAAAAAAAAAAAAAAAAAAACGGTTAAGTAAAATAATAAAATTAATTTTACTATAATGAATTCCTTATTATATAAACAAATTACATTCAATTAGTTAATTAAGAATTTTACGATAAAATTTTTATTACATTTATTATTAAGAATTAGTTTTATTTCAGTTTTTGTGTATTTGCGTTAAAATAGTGCAAAATAAAATAAAAAAAAAAAAGAAAAAAATTAAACGGAAAAACTTCACACAAAATTATAATTATAGAAAAGAAGAAAAAAATAAACAAAAAAATTAATTAATTAATTAATTATATACATAAGCTTTAAATATATTTGTTATGCTTTTATGTTGTTTCAACTTTTTGTTTTATTTTCATTAATTTTTAAATTTATTTTCTATTTTATTAAATTTGTTTTTTGAAATTTTCTTTTGTAATTAATTAATTAATTTTTATTAATTATTTTATGTTAAAGCAACATGTAATCGAATAAGAGGAACATTCATAATACGTTATTCTTGTTAAATAAGTTAAATTTTTTTTTTATTTTTTAATTATATATTATACATTATATATACATACATATATATTTTTATTGTTTTTTTTTTTTTTGTTTCATTTAGTTTTATTAATTAAATTAATTATGTTTCATTATTTTATTATAATTATTAATTTTTATTTTTATTTCTTTATTATTTGTTTAAGGAGAAATGTGTATTTTTTTTTTATTATTATTATTACTTATTATTAATTAAATGATTATATAATTAATTAATTAATTATCCTTTTTATTATTCAATAAAAAAAACAAAAAAAAAAAAAGTTATATAAAAACAAAAATTTATTTATTTATTTTTATTATGATTTATGTTTTATGTAGAGAACAAATGTTAATCAATTTTAAAACAACAGGTGATCAGTTAATTATCCTTACATAGACTTCAAGCAATTTATGTATAAAAATATAACAATGAACGATTGGATTAAATTTTAGATGTACTGTAAGACCGTTTAATGTTTTCCAATGGAACAGTAATAGGAACATAATCGAGAATTATGGGAATTCAACAGAGAAAATTAAAACTAATTAATTACCATTAAGTGTGTCCGCGATACGAAAAGTCACGCCATTTTAGACGATGTTCATTGTCCTTCGCAGTGATGTGTTTATAGCATAAATTGGTCATTTTACTGATTAAATTCTCTGTCTTTTATTCCCAAAAAAAAAAAAAAGAAAAAGAAATACGATTAATCAATGAATAAGACAGAAAAGACAGATAAGTAACAACAATTATTTTTTATCATTTATCATGTAAAGCTTCGGTGTAAAATTAATGTATCAAAAAAAAAAGCTCAATTAAAAAAAAAAAATTTTAAATATTTTATGCAAATAAAAACACAACAACTATAAATAACAATAAAATCAGAAATAATAATAATTTATGTTCCACTAAAATAAATAAAATTTTCACACAAAAAAGCAAAAAATTCCACAAATAACAAAACAACAATAGAACCGAATAAAATTTCTTTCTTTCATTTTAATAAATAAATTTCTAAGCAAAACTATATAAATCTAGCAACTTAAACTTTAAAATTAATGGTATAAAGGTAAAAGTAAAAAAATAAAAAATAATTAAATAAATTAATTAGAAAAAGAAATTAAAAATATTTAAAACAAATTTATTATATACATAGTTGGGACCAAAATATAAAAATCACACATAAAAAATATAAACCAAAATTCATATCTTTTTTATCAAGCAAAAATAAAAATAAAAAAAAATTATTTAATTAAAAAAAACAAAAAACTATCTCTAAAACCATTTAAACCAAAAAATAATAATAAAAAAAAACTTCTTAGGCTGGGATTTAATAATAAAAATTAAAAAAAAAAAAAAAAAAAAAAAACTATTTTTTCGTTTTTTTTTTTACCCTTTACTGCCCATGTTATGACTTTATCTGTTAAAAGCTCATTTGGCATCATAATAATTTTGTTATTTCTATTCATGTTAAGTTGTTTTTTTTTTTTTTTTTTTTCTTAAACATATTTCAGCACCTTTTACAAAACAGATTTTTGGAATGTAAAGGGTAATTAGTTTTTTTTTTTTATTAATTAATTTTTTTTTTTTTTTCTAGAATTTTGAATAGTTATTTATATATGAAATTAATTTTTATCATATTGTTTCATTAAAAATTAAGGAAATCTTTTAGAAAAACATAAATTAAAAATAAAATTAAAAATATATAAATTTATTAAAATTACTAATCGTCCATTCTAATCATGAAAAAATTATTTGTAAATTTACTTACTCTTATAATAAAAATAACACTAATACTAATAAATGTATATTTAGATAATTAACAAAAAAAATTAAATAAATTAAATGTTTTTTTTTTTTTTTTTGATTTTTCGTTGTATCTTAAATTAAAGAAGATGAAGAAGAAGAATAAAACAAATAAAAATAATTATTTATGTATTTTGTGGTATTTTTTTTTTTTAATAAGAAAGTTTACTTGCTATTTATCTTTAAAAACGAAAAATTAACTTTCTACAGGTATATTTGAGATGATGTTTTTACGTATTTGTATTAAATTATACATATAAATGTAATAGCTGATGTGTTGTAATGATTTATTTTCTTACACAATTCCTTTAGTACACTGATTTAATGTAATGGAGCAAAGAATTTAATTTAAATCCACCACCAAAGACACACATTAAACTTTCAATCAAAGAAAGAAAGATAAAAAAAAAAACACACACACACACACACAAAATTCATAATTAATTATTTATTACTGTTTTAATTTTCTACTCTTTATATTATTATTTTCTACTTAATATATTATTCAAAAAAAAAAAAATTACAAAATTAAATCAAACAAGTAAAATCTACCTTCATCTAACCTAACAAAATTATATAAATAAAGAGAGAGAAATGAAAATAAGAAAAATATTTAAAAAAAAATGTATTTTATGTAATTATTATTAAAAAAAAAAATTTTAAAAAAATTATACATATTGTATACATTTATTTAAAATTAATGGAAAACATAAATATATTAATTATATGGTGACTATATTTGCCTTTAAGTGTGAACATAACTAAAAATAATAATAATAAATAATAATAACTGATAAAAATGTGGATAAAAAATGATAAAAGAAATGAAAATTGTTATTAAATATTTATATACAAAAATAATTAAATAAAGAAAATTAATTTAAATCGATGTTTAACTACTTTTTAGCAAACAAACAAACAAAATGATATTAAAACTCTTTAATAAATGCGATATGCTAATTTGTCTCGTTTGTTACGACTTACGAGGTATCATTTTATTATTTTTTTTTTTTTTGGTAAAAATTAAGAAAAACGATTTTTAGTATCAACGGTTTAAATAATTATTTAAGGTGATCCCCTACTGTAAATAATTTGTATTTTATTTAATATAATATTTATAATAACTGTATTAATGTATTTAAAAAAAAAAAAAAAAAAAAAAGTGATTGTTTAATTAATTAATTAATCATTAATTTTAAATGAAAAATTAAAAATTACCAAGTGGAACACAGGATAAAAGCACAAAAACTCTTTTATTTTTTTTTTTTTCAAAACTATTTAATGAAAAAGAACAAAAAAAAACGGGATAAAATTAAAAAAAAAATAAATAAAATAAACTTTTTAATAATTAAAACCAAAAAACAAGAAAGAAAGAAAGAAAAAAGTTTTTATAATCAACGTTCAGTTTCTTTTCTTTTTTTTTGTATACGATTATGGATTAATTTTCTTAATTTTTATTCGTGTTTTCACCAAAAAGAAAAGAAAAACCAACAAAAAAAAAAAAATTTACATTAATCAAAATAAAAGTTAGAAATAAATAAACAAAATTAAAACAAAAAAAAAAATAAATATTTTTATACAAAATAATTAAAAATTATTAAAAAAAAAAAAACTTTCGCAATTATTTTTCGATGTGTATACTTAACTTAAATTTAATAAACAAAAAAAAAATTAAAAAATTAATTTAAAAAAAAAAGAAAGAAAGAAACAAACAAAAACAAAACGACCCCACCCGCAGATGGTGGTGCAGTATAAAAGGGAGTTAATTAATTCGTTAATTTTCACTCCTTTTTTTTATTTTTGTTTGTTTGTTTTTAATTTTTTATTTATTTACTCGAGTGTATGTATGTATTTTCGTAATTTAAAAAGAATTTTAATTTAAATTCAACAAAATGGCGATAACAGAAAATATTTAATAACAAAAAACAAAACGTTTTTAATTGCGTTGCAAAATATTTTTTAAAAAACGACAAACACAAATGCCGTTGCAAATAAAAAAAAAAAGCAAAAAAATTTAATTATTTTACAAAAATTAAATAAAATTACAAAAAAAAAAAAAATTTAATCAAAACTTATATAAAAAAAAAAAAACATGTAAAATGTATATCATTGTATGGCCGTGTGTATTTGATAAAACATTAAATTTATTAAAATTAAAATTAAAAAAAGAAAGAAAAATGAAAAATAATTTTGCTTTTGTGGGATTGTTATAAATAAATAAATAAATAAAATTGATTTAAAAAGAAACGGAAAACACAATGTTAAAAAACCGAAGAAAAATTTTATTAAATAAAATTAATTCATTTAATTATAAATTGAAGCAAAAATAAAAACTAATTAATTAACTTAAAGAAAAAGAAGAAGAAGAAGAAGAAGCAGAAAAAAAAATAACAAATGAACTTTAAAGTGTTAAAATAAAAATTATAATAATATGTAATATTAATATGTAATAATAATAATAATAATAATAATAATAATAATAATTAATTATAATAATAATAATAATAATACAAAAAAAAACAAAAATTCATGTTAAACAAATTTTTCGCTGTAAAAATTAAATTTGCAGTAAAAAATTATAGTTTAACAAAAAAAAAAAAAAACAGATTTAAAAAACCATTTAAATGTAATTAAACAAGAAAAATAAAAAAATTTAATTATAATTAAAATATTGTAAAAATATATTTATAATGTGAATTTGGAGTAAAATAAAATTAAAAAAAAAAATGAAAATAATAATAATAATAAATTTACCCAGTATTTATTAATAAAAAAATACATGAAAAAAAAAAAAATTATGTATTAATTATTATTTGTTTTACTTAATTAATTTGTGGCAATATATTAAAATATTTAGTATATTTAGTATTGTAAAGAATAAAATGAACATGAAACTTATTAATTAATTAAATAATAACAATTACAAAAAAAAAAACATCATCCCCAAAACTACTTATAAATTATTGATCATTCTACTGAGTAATAGTTTTATAATAATTATCCAAAGTTTAAAAAATTGTCACAAATCATCTTATCTTCTTTCTGTAGCCAGGCGATCATAAAACGATTGATCACAGCGTGCTGTTGATCATACAACGGTTGGTCACAACAGAATTTAGTTTTTTGTTGCAGCGCCGTAGAATTTTTAGTTATTGTCCTATGATCAACCGTCCAGTGATCAATCGTCCTTAAACCCATCTTTCTATCATTTTCATAAACAACGACTTTGACAGACATAATTTGCGGCAGCAATGGAATAGAATCAAAAAAGTGAAACCGAAATCATTGTTGAATTGTTTTAATCATAAGGAATAATGTAAATAAAACAATTGCAGAATAACTTCCAATATTATTTTAGTCAGTTCCATCAATTGCCAATTGGACAAGTACCACGAGTACATGATATTTGAATTAGTATACTTCTGGTTTACCATTATAAATAAATAAACAATTAAAATGGTAAATTATATGCAAAAACAAGAAATAAAAATAAAAGACTCTTCAGAAACACTTAATTATTTAATTAAAGTTTATTTAAATTTTATGAAGTTTTAAAGCGAGACTTATTTTTGAGATATGGATGTAATTAGTATGCCATGGAATAATATTTGGATTATTTAAAATAATAGCAAACTAGTGATATACTATTTGGGGAGGTATCAATCTCAACTATATAACTCTACTATTTAATATTCCGCAATACTTTATAATACTATTTATTATTATTAGAAGTAAATTCCAAATCGGTTCTGTTGTTTAAAACTTTTTTTATGGTTCAGTTTCGGAATTCAGTTAATGAAAAAATACCGATTAATTACAATTTATATTCAATTTCGTATCACTCTCTGATAATAGTATATCAGTTGATCAGTTCATAATGTTTTACAAATGAAATAATTTACAAAAAATAGATTTAATTGTTTTATCTAAATAATCTGTAATGAAAAAAAAAAAAAAAAACAAAATAATAAAATCATCTAAAAATAATTAATTTTGAAAAAGCACCAAAATAAATTTATTCATTAACTACGTCTCTCTCAAGGCAGTCGTGGCCGAGCGGTTAAGGCGTCTGACTAGAAATCAGATTCCCTCTGGGAGCGTAGGTTCGAATCCTACCGACTGCGACAAATTTTTTATTCCTCTTTTTTTTTTTTTTATAACATTTTTATATTTATAACGAAACAAAAAAAAAAAAAAGTCCTGTAAATTTGCCTGACACACGCAAAATAAACATAAATTGAAATTCATATTAATAAGAGAAGCCAACCATCGCGGTTTAATAAAAAAATTATTGTCGGTGGTAACGGTCAGATTAATTTAAATTTATTTTTCAGCATAATCGAAATACAACAACAAAATGCGAAACAAATAAACTTTTTTTCTTTTTTTTTCGTGTTACCTTAGCAACCACACACACACACACACACACACACACAAAAAAAAAAGATTTTTTTTTCATTCAAATAAATGTAATAAAAATTAACAAGAAATTGCTAGCGAGCGCAAACAAACAAACACAGAGAGAGAGAAATCGTGCCTGTATCTAATTTTGTATAAATAAATAAATAAAAATTCGTCCATAAATTACAAATAAATTTTAGTCGACTTTGTTTTTTAGCAAAGCACCGTATCCAAAAGCAACCCAGTCAATTTTAATTGATTGTTTGTCGTCAGACGTATATTGCGTTATATGCGTTAAAGTACGTTATAACTGGCTAGGTAAAAGCCTAAGCATATTTTAATTTTTACTAGGCTAGTTATGATTGCATTAACCAGTATTGCGATTTCTAAGGAGAGTGGTAAAACTTAAATATACAATTAAATCAAGTAAAGTATAACGAAATTGATTTTTATGTTTTATGCGTAACGAAAATGATTAAAATAACAGAACAAAAAATTGACCAGCAAATATTGCAATCAGGCGACAGCAACAGTAATAACCGAATTACGCCACCTTTTGTTTTTGTTTTTGTTTTTTTCTCATTGACATTTGTTTTTCTTAATGTCTGTTTGTCTAAAGCTTTTTGCATTTTTTTCCTCTTTTCTTTTTATTAATTTTGTTTGGTCTAGTGAATTTTGCAGATTACAAACAATTTACTAACTCGTCCATATCCATTTTTATATGTTTCTTTAATTCACTATGTTTATTTTTTTATTTAAAAAAAAAAAACAAAACAAAACAAAACAAAAGTCATGCTAAAAGTCAATTTAATTTCAGTTGAGGCAGGTTTTTGTATTAATTTGCTTTTTTAATTCATCGTTGTTTTGTTATTTATTCACCTATTTAAAGTATTTTTATTTGTTTTTTGTTTAATAAATTAATTTTTGATAAAAGATTCATAAAATAAAATAATTATTTCATTGTTGATAGAAACGACTGTGGGTTTCATTTGTGTCACGCACAATTAGTGTGTTCTGTTTCTATACTTTTTTTTTTATGTTTTTTAAATAAACTTTTGAACTAACCTCGACTGAATTTTCGCTGTTTATTTATTTTTTATTTAAGTTATTGATTATAATTTTTGGTATAATTTTATTTATTTAAGTCTGTCTCGCGTATATTTCCCCTTTGTTACTTTTTTTTTTTTAGTTTTATGTGGTTTGGTTATCTGTTTTTATGATTATATTTTTTTTTTATTATTATTATTATAATTTCGGTACCGACAACATGCAATTTTATTTTAAATATAAACAAAAAAACAAAGCATACAAAAATTAAGCTTAACCAAAATACAAAAATAAAAAATTCATTTGCCTTCTTTTTATTTTTCGTCCGTCTGTGAATAGCGAATTAAACTTTTCGAAGGCTACAGTTGAAGGTTTTCTTCATTATACTGGAAACAAAATTATAATAATGAAAAAAATAAATAAATAATAAATAAATAAATAAAATAAAAATTAACAAAATTTCGAGGCCAATTTCTTTGGTTAATTTAAGCTTCTTTTTTTTTCTTTTTTTTTTGCATTGTATTGGATTGGATTGCATTATTCGCTCTATGGCTGCCAAAATAAATTTTTTACTCATTTTTATTTTTTAATAAATTTATTCAAGGATAATTACACTTAAACAGTGCGTTTTACTAAATTATAGTTAACCAAAAAAATATTAATTGCCTTTTGTGTTGTTGTACAAATTTTATTGTATGATATTAATAAAATCATTGAAATATTTTTTATTAAATTTTTGGAAACTTGATTGATTTATTTTTGTAATTTTATTTATTTTCACGGTTATAATACGTTTTATTATCATAACTTAACCATTTTATTTTACACACTTTTTTGAACACATTTTTTTTTTTTGCATAGTGGGCTGCTGAATGACAGTTGGTAAAACACGTGCACAGTTTTATGAATTTCTGTCAACTTTGATTAAACTGAAAAATAGTTTTTTGTTTATTGTTTTTGACAGAATATACAGGAAAAAAGAAAAAAAAATAATAGAAAAATGGGTTCAAATGAAATTGAATTAATTCCAAAGATTTTCAAGCAACAGTTACGTCGTCCAAGTACTTTATGTAAATATATTACTACTTACTTATTTAATTCATTAAAATAAATCGATAAAACGATGGAATTTCTTTCTTAGCTGCTGATTTAGAAAATAATTCAAAATGTAAATCGAGTACAACGCCATCATTAACTGAATTTTTAACAGATTTAATCGCATCACCGAATTATGATAATAATTTATTTCAATTTTGGCTATATACAACAATTATAAAATGGTTAAATAATCTAACCGAAACAAATTTATTTGAAACGGATGAGTACAGTGTGATTATTCTGTGGCTAAATAAAATCTTTGATATTTTAGAAAAAAATCAATTTTTGTGCTTTGAAGAATTTTTTGATTATCTTTTATTAGATATAAAAAATTTATATAATACTTACAATATTTATGGATGGGATTGTTTAATACCTGATTGTAACTATAAATTCTTGTTTATTATGTTATTAATTTGTTAATTTAAAATTTATTTATTAACGGTTAGCATTTGAAGAGAATTATAACGTCGACGAAGCAGAAAAAAAGAATGATAATGTAAGTGACATCTATATTATTATTTAATATTTTAGTAAAGACGCAAACTATTTATTATTGGCGTTGTAGTCACAAAAAGGTTATTTATTATTAAACAATATTTCTTATAGACAAGTATTTCAACAAATATATCTGTTGAATATAATTTATCAGGAATTGATTATGAATTATTTTTAAAACGATTAGATGTTTTACTTGTATTAACACGCCAATAGTAAGTTATCTTAATTATTTATTTGTTTTGAAATGTAATATATAACTTCTTTTTATTTTTTTTTTGTATATATTTTTTAAGTTTTTCAAGTGCATTTTCTTTTGAAATAATCCAAAAAGCGGTACAAATAAAATATTATCCGAAAAAAATCGAAGCACCTCATTATTTATATTTTCCAAAGTTATTCATACCTACTGGGAAACCGGAGAAAGGGAAAAAAGATCCTTTATTCGCTATTAATGAGGAAGCACTTAAAACAAAACCAGAAAAAATTAGAGATTTTATATTGCCGTTAAGTTATTCAAAGGATCTCACTGAAGAATTCTGGGAGGAATTAAATAAAACGGACGAAGAAAAACCAAAAAATGAATTAAATTGAAAATTTTATTTATTTCTCTATAAACATTGTTGTCCAACAGCCACATACAATATCAAAATCATTTAATGAATCAGTATTACATTTTTGAAAATTATCAATAAAATTCGTCTCACTTTTATTTTTAAAGCCTAACTGGCCAACATGATTCAATCCGGAAGCGTAGATATGGTTGTTATCTGTTTTTATAATCGTATGACGATTACCACAGGCAACATTTTTTATATTAACTTCATTATCGGTGGTTGATTCAGTTTCACATGTTGTAATATCAATAAGTTGCGGTGTTGCATAGACCATTGGATTTTTTTCTTCTTTATTTATAATCTCATTATCTTTGCCATTTATTTTTGTTATTTTTATTAAATTAATCCCTAATTGTCCAGCAGCATTCCAACCCCATGTATATAAATCACCAAATGCAGAAATTGCAGCTGAATGCCAACCACCAGCTGCTACATCTATAATCTTAATTTAAAAACTGATTAATTTATTTTTTATTTAAAGAAAATTTAAATTACTTTAACACCAGCTAAGGCTTCAAGTAGTCTAGGCTCTTCTTCCGATTCTAATTCGCCATGTCCTAATTGACCTCGTCTAAAATTAAAAATAATAATATAAAAAATAAACAAAATAAATTAAATTAAATATTTAACCAACGTTCCAGTGCCCCATGTATATAAATCACCATTTTTTGTTAATATAATTGCGTGCTCAATGCCACAACATACTTTTTTAACATTATCATTTCTATTTAATTGATAAATTCTTGTTGGTATATTATAAATACAATTACTTATTGTAATTCCAACCGAAAATATATATGAAACATCAATAAATATTATTTTATTATTATTATTGTTCGAATTTAATGAATTTTCCGTTTTTAAAATTGAATTAATTTGTTTCAAATTATCATTTTCAATATTATATTGAAAAATATCACCATTACTTAACAAGATTAAACATAATTTATCATTGCTAGTAATTTTAATAATTTTTTCTTTAAAATTTATGATTTTTTTATTATTATTTATGGTATTATCGTTACAGAGAAAACCACTTAATACTAATTTTTGATTTATTGCTATCGCTTGATATCCCCATGTAATATTTATATTAAAAGTATCAACATTTTCACTTACATTAAAATCGTCTTTATTATATTCAAATTCTGAAAGAAAATTTTATGTTTTGTATTAAAATAATAAAATAAAATTATTTAATAAAATGGGAAAAAGTATTAAAAAAAAAATATATATAAATAATTTTACTTGTTATTTTCTCATTAAATTTCTCAACCAATCCATAACCACAATAATATACATTGGGTAATTTCATTTTCTTATGTTGTATACTATGTTTTTATATACGTATATATTAATTAATTACAATTTTCTAGAATTATTGTGTTTTTACTTTTCAATGCGTTATTTTCGGTATTTTTTAGTTTAATAAATAACTTTGTCTGGAGAAGGTTGTTAGTAGTTAAGTTTTGTTTGTTCCGGTTTAAACATTTTTAGATTATTTCCTTTTATCAAAATAACTTTAAATATATTGTAAAAATGGTGAGTAACTTTTTAAATAAATATTTATTTTGTGAAATCATTAAATCTTTATGTATTTCATAAATTTTTCATGATTTTTTTTTTTAATATGAATAAGGAAAAAATATTTCAGATATTTGTTTCTATAGTAACAATTTTTTTGAATACACTTGACAGTGACATTTGATTTTTTTTTTTTTAAAACTAAATATAAATATTAATTATTACCAGCTTCAGTTTATTTATATAATATTTAGGCATTGAACTGTAATTTTTTTTGGTTTTATTTTTATGTTGTTTTTTTTTTTTTTAATATTGAATTAATTTATTAATTTAGGGATTATTAACATTGTTAAGGAAACTAAGATCAACACCTGATAAGGAATTAAGAATTTTATTGCTAGGCCTTGATAATGCCGGTAAAACAACCTTGCTTAAACAATTAGCATCGGAGGAAGTTACGCAGGTAATTTATCGCGGTTTATTAATTATTTTTAGTTATTAAATCATAATTCGTTTAATTTAATTTTTTAGATTACTCCAACTGCTGGTTTTAATATAAAATCTGTTGTTGCTGATGGTTTTAAATTAAATGTATGGGATATTGGTGGCCAAACAAAGATACGACCATATTGGAGAAATTATTTTGAAAATACTGATATTTTGGTAACAATTAAATTTTAATTATATTATATTATAATATTTAAAGTAATTTTGATAAATTTTAATAGATTTACGTTGTGGATTGTAGTGATCGTAAACGTTTAAGTGAAACCGGTCAAGAACTAACCGAATTATTACTCGATACAAAATTGAACGGTGTTCCATTGTTGGTATTTGCGAATAAGCAAGATATGAAAAATGTCTTAAAGCCATCCGAAATTGCTGAAATGATTGGTTTAGTAAAAATAAAAGATCGTTCATGGCAGATACAAGCATGTTCAGCATTAGAAGGGATTGGTGTCAAGGTAAAATGACAAAATAGTTTTTTTTTTTAAATTATTTATTCAAAATATTTCAATCTTTCAGGAGGGAATGGATTGGGTGTGCAAAAGTATCAGAAAGAAAGCTAATGCCATTTAATCAGAAAGTAAAGAAAAATAATTTACTGTAATTCCGTCCGTTTGGATATAAGAAATTGTTTTTTTTTTTTTTTTTTAATGTAACTTTTGCCTAAGAACGAACCATTGTGGATGGTTTTAAGCTTTTAATATTTAATGAATAAATTAATTATTTATTTCAATATGCAATTTAGTCATGTTCAAGCACTTTCTCAATTCTAATACTAGAAATACGTATATGAGTGTTTGATGTTTAATTATTATATAATTTAGAAAATAAATTTATTTAATTGTTTTTTCGTTTAAATATTATTAAAAATGTAAAATAATAAAAAATATAAATTGTGACAATTGCATGTAATTATTATTTATTTAATTTCAATCGAAACATATAAAATGTCTTATTACATACATTAATATCTATATTTCGGCGTTAAACAAATAATCCTGCAATAATGAAAATTTTTAATTAAAAGAAATTTTATTTTACTTATTTTTATTTCTTTATTTATTATTTTAATTAAATTAATTAATTTATTTAAATTTTATAACTCATTATGAATATATTCTTTTGTTACTTTTGCTTCGCCATCATAAAATGCTGTACAATCGCTTGGATATTTTGCCTATGAAAGATAATTATTAATGAAAAATTTATTATAATAGACAGGTAAACGAATTAGCATACTTGACAATTATTTGGATTATTTATAATACTAAATAATGTCCAAAATGGTGTTGCACTGTTCACACTGACAAACCAAGCAGCCGCCATACTGCCAACTTTTGTTATACCCGACTTAAAACCAGCCAAACCTAATTGTTCATTTGGATCGTGTGAGTTCAAATCACATAATATAAATTTATCACATTCTGGATCATTGTTGATGTAACGATATGCACGATACACTTTTAAAACTGGTTCGATTACCTGTTAAAGAAAGAATAAATTATTTTTCGTATTATGCAAATAAAATAAAATACAAAGCAAATCTCCTCTACCTCTAAATTCAGTGTGTCGGTTAATTTATCACTTATTTCTGTTGCATTAAACTGTTGTAATAATCCACGTGCCTTTCCTAATTTCAATAAGTCCTGTACATAAATTATAGCCGGTTTAATATATTGTATTGAATGTACTTTCACTTGTAAATGACGCTTCGCCGTATAATCGATTAAATTTGAAAATGTTTCACTTGGCCTATCGACATCAATAAACGTTGTCTTTGGATAACTATTTGATTTCAAGAAACCATTTACAAGGCGTTGTGCTGTTGAAAAATATCTGTTTCAAACAAAAAAACAGAAAAGAAAAGAAAACGAAAAATTAAAATTAATAATCAATCAATAAATTAAGTCAATTAAAAATTATCTAACGTTACTCTAGCATTAGCTAAATTATTTTTTATTTATTTATCAAACAATAAATTAGACTAGTAAACGGTATATATAATTAAATAATATAAAAAAAAAAAGCCTCAACGGAAATTAATTAAAATATTGAGATGGAAGAAAAAAACCCATCAAGCAATGACACAGAAATAAAAATTTCTACTCAATTTAAAAGTGATGAAGTAAAAAAAAAAAAAAATAATAATAATAATTCTAATTATATAATCTATTGACTTAAATAAATTAAAATTAATAATGATAAAGAAAAAAGCAAATATAGCTCTTAAGGTTTAATTTTTTCATATTTATAAATAGTAAAACCGTTAGTATAAATTTTAAATTCATTAAAATGCAAGCAAAAAACTACAAAAGTTGATAATTAATATGGAAAATAAAAATTAAAGATCATAGAACTAGTTTTAGAAGAAAATAAATTAATTATAATCAAATGACTTTGTGTAATTAAATGTTTACCGTATTAATACAGTGGATTTTTTTTTTCCCCATTTATGCTATCTACGAACTAATGCTAAACTAATGCCACTTGTTCCACAAACAATAAAATAAAAAATACTCAAACATCACACTCAATTCGAGTACTTTTTTTTTTTATTAGCAAATTATTATTTTTATATTTCAAGCATTTCTTTTTAATAATTAACTAATTATGACTAATAATTAAACAATTAAAGAAAGTTATTTTTTAATTATTTTATTTTAATGACTCAAAATAAACGAAAAACGTAAATAAAAATTAAATATATAAAAAAAAAAAAAAGACGTCCACTCATCGAAAAATATGCAATTTTATTTTAAATTAAAAAGTATTATATATCCGGTCAAGTATCAACAAAATAATACAAAAAAAAAAGTTAATTAAAAATTTATTTATTTAAAAACAAACAAAAAATCACTCAATTATTGATGATTTTCTTCTATAGCTTGAGTGATTCAAGTGTGTCAACAACTGTTGCATCAGCACAGGCGAAATAGAATTTCCAACGCACACATAAGATAAAAAAAACATGTAAATCATAAATGGCAACAGCATAAAATACTAATAATAACGGTAATCAGTAACGTAATAAAATAAATAAATCGAGAGGCATAGCATACGCACTAATACACAGATCATAAAAATAAACAACAAAAGTTCGCAACGCAGCAAAAAAAAAAAAGAAGTTTTTATAAAAAAGCACCAGCAACAATAAAATAAAAATGTACCAAAAATACCTGGTGTTGAGGTCAAGAATATCTTCTTTCATCTCCACAATAATTTAATTAAAAAGAAAAAAAAAAAAAAACAAATCAAATATTTATTATTCGATTTACCAGTAGAAGAAATTTCTTCTTAAATTCTTCCATTTTTTGTTGCCTTTGGCAATCATTAAGCGAAAATTTTACACATTGATGCCGGTGCTTTATTGAAAATAAATAAATATTTAACAAAACTACGGGTCATTGTCATTAAGCAACGTAAATAAAGAAGAGAGAAGAAAAAAAAAAAACGTCGAAACAGTAGAGTACGCAAAATATTTACTGGATTTATGTAACGAAAAATATTTTTTCTCTGTTATTATTTTATTTTTTTTTTTGTTTATAATTAACACCCAAAAAGAAGTAAAAAATTAACACTAATTCACACAGGTAATAACAGTTAAAGAAAAAAGAAAGAAAAATAATAAAAAGTGAATGACTTGGGTCGGCGCATAGTGACTATAAACATATGAAAGAAAAATTCCTTTTCTTTATTGATTTTTGAAGAAAAGTAAATTGTTTATCAGAAAATTCGCTGTGTGATATTTATGTATGCTTACTAAGAAAATTCACTATTCAAGCGTTAAGCTAAATACAAAAATTAAAAACAAAAACCACTTCACAGGCGACGCAAAGCTAATTATAAATTTAAATTTAATAAATTCTTAAGAATAGAAGGAAAGAATGAAAAAAAAAAGCACGAAACAAAGACAAAAACGAATCGCCAGCACAATGACACAATTTAATAAAAAATCTTCAATCAAGACGAGGAAGAAGAAGCAAAAAAAAAAAAATCAAAAACTGTAAAACAGCGTAATAAAAAACAAATTAGCTGATGACCTAAAAAATAAAAAAGCACAACCAGCTGTTTAGCTAAATTGTTCATCCATCAATAAAAGAGGCGCTTAAGCACAGCTTTAAATTCAATGAATTATATTACTTAAAGCCAAATACTTGTTGACCAAAATCAAAAGCGAAAAAAGAAGAAAAACAAAAAAATTAATTAATTAATTAATTAATAGCACAACGGTTTAATTTAATTGGTTAAAGGAATTTTAACATGCACACTTAATTAATTAATGAAAGAAAAACAAAACAAACAAAACACAACGCGCTACACATAATTTCATGGAATATGTTTTTCAATTTTTCCACTGATAAATAAAAAATTTTATTTTTTTTTTTTAATTAAATTATTTTTCCGGTTGTTGTTCGGATAAATGAGTAATAAATAAAATTACAGAGAAATTTAGATTTAATTTTAGTAAGGATATTAAATGTGGTATCTTATAGACTGTACGGAAATTTACCAACAATATCTAAGGAATATATAACGAAAAATAAAAGAGAAACAGCGTTAAGCACGAAGTATTATAATTAACATGTTCGCACTTTTTGTCTTTTCATAATTACAACGTTAATTCAAAACGTTTTTTTTGTATAGTAAATTTACTAAACGAATTTATGTTTTACATATTTAAACGTTAAACGTGTTTAGTGTTAACAGTTAGTTAGTTTAAACATAAGAACTCTAATGTTACTGTTATAATTTTTTTTTTATTTAGTAATTTCTAGTAGAAAAGAATCGAAAATTAATCATTTAAAACATATAAAATTTGAATAAAAACAAAAATGGTACGAAGACAAATATTAAACACTTAAGCGTCTATGAGTATGACTATTTGAATGCGTGACTTAGTTTGTTTATTACGCTTTAATTATTTAAGTAAATATAATTTTCCATACTTTATTTCACTTAAGTATATATAACTAATAAATAAACAAAACATGATCTTTATGTTTTACAGTTACTAAAAACAACATAAATGGAATAACTACTCATCACCTATTATGGATAAAATATAATAATTGAAACGAACGAATTCCTTAAATTTGGATTTAAATTCACTGTGTCCATTTCAGATGACATGATTATATTAAATTATTTTACGGATTAAATAATTAATTAAGAACACATCGGAAAGTTAAAATATTTCGCTGAGTCACGTATGCAATTACATCACTATGAATTTTAAATATGTTTTAACAGCATGTAGTCTGTTTTTGCTAAAAATGTTACTTAAATATCCGTAAAAGAGATGACGATTACTATGAAAATGTGATTAAATACAAATCGCATAATTCAATTTAAATAATTTAATAAAAAACGAAAAAAAAAAAAAAATACTCACCTTTGTTGTACATCTGGATCGGCAAAGTATATAACTTTATCCGCTAAATATTGGATGCCTGTTTTAAGCCAACGTCTTCGAAATGATTGATTTTCGAGTGAATCGAATAATTTATCATAATCAATTTTATTGTCACGACCAACGAAACCCTGTACATATATTTATTTATTTATTATTTAATGTTTTTAAATTTTGGAAAATTGCTATTTTCTCTAGGTGAATTAATCGTTTCTTTACCTTGAAAACGTCATTTAATCCAGCCTTCTCCCATAACGCATCAGCTAATTCAGAATGCGAAAAGTGATCCCACATAATATGGATATTTTCTAGGAATGGTGGTAAAATCCATGCATGAGCTTTATGGTCATGTTCACGCTTTGCTGCCTCCGGACCAACAAATGAATTTAATGTTTGCATTACAATTGGCAATAAACTGCCCAAACCATCATTTGATTGTCCGACCTTTTTACGACCATCCCCTTCTTGTTGCACATCATTTTGGGACGATAAAAATGTTTGTGCTAACGATAAGATTAAATCTAAACCTCCACCTGAATTTCTACTTTCTCGTTTGTTACGTCCGGAATCTTGGCCAGCGGTGAACATTTCAATAACATTACCAATAATGGATGGGTCAAAACCATTACCACCATTTACATTCGATAATAAACTTCCTATTCCTGATAATAATACACCAGCACCGCCACCACCACCATCTGCTTTACCACCATCCGGTTGCATCATGCTACCAATTAATGATGCAATACCACCAATTCCACCAGCACCTAAACCACCACCACCGCCACCACCATTTTGATTTGTTAATGTTTCCTGGAGAAATGCTGTCGCCATATCAAGAAACGGATTTGCATCGTCCTGACTACTTGGCCGCTGTGTACTATGACATTGCACCACTGTCACAGCCAATAATATTATAAAAACGCTTTTTTTAATCATTTTTCTGTTTTTTTTTTTAATTTTTCTGTCTGTATTATATCCGTTAAAATTGTTTTTTTTTTTTTTTTTTTTTTTTTTTTTCTTAATTAATTTATTAATTAATAATCACCACAAAAAATGTTTGTTTTATAAATTTTTATTTACTTTATTTATCATAATATAAATCACAGCATTTTATTTTTGTAATTTTCTTTCTAATAAAATCACACAAATCACACAATTATTAATCCAAATAAAATGAGAAAATTTATTAATTTCTAAGGCCACGTTATTTATTGTAATAACAAGAACATAAAATATTTATTTTATTAATATTTATAATAACACGTCTGCACTGGTTGAACTTAAAAATGTTTCTGGCTTAAAAGAAAAATAATTTGTTTTTAATTCAAGCAACAAAACGAATAGAAGAATGAACAAAACAAAAAAAAAAAAAAAAAAAAAATGGGTATAACATAACAGTATAATCCACTTACGTGTACTTTCAATCAAAACAGTAGGAATCATGACTATACCATACCTGTATTGATGTTCCTGTTATTATTATAACTTACCTGTGTAAGTTTTGCTTATTCGTTGTGTTTGTTTTTTTTTTTCTGTTTCTTTATTTGTTTCTTAATGTGTTGTTCTTCAGTGAGGAACGAAATTATTAAAAAAAACAAAAAAATTGTTTCATCTTTTGTATTTCTAAAAGCTTAATTTTAAAACGAACGAAAATTTGTGTTTTGATTTATTTATTCTCTGTTTCTATAATTTTATTGTCTTCATTTTCGATTTAAGAGGATACAAAATTAAGCCTTTTATGATACAGATAAAGTTTTGACTGGACTAATTTAATAAATTTAATTAAAAAAAAAAAAAAAAAAAAAAAAAAACTAAATGAAATATTTAATTAAATAGAAAAATTAAAAGGTAAAAAAAATATATAATATATATTATTCTTCTCCACTGAATGTAATAAGCGTAACAAGTTGAATTTAGAATTTTTTATGCTAACTAAACGGATCGTTATCGTATACAGCTGGGTGAAGCATTTAAGTTGTTTTTATGTCATGCAAAATTTTATTTAATTGCGTTTTGAGATGCTTTTTTTTTGTTTTTTTTTTTTTGTTTCTTAACACACATAAATGATGAAAAACATATTTTTTTTTTTTGTCTTTTTAAAGATTCTTTCAATTTAAGCATAAAAACATACTTGAGCAATAACATAACATAATTCTCTATTGAATTGTTTTCATAGCATGGTTTTGTGACTTTAGAGTACCTAAAAACAAAAAAAAATTACCAGGAAAAAAAGATTATAAAATTGTTTAGTGATTTTAAGTGGGTTTCGACTACAATGACTATTGATTTGTCTACAAAATAATCTATACTAATATGTAGACAATCGTAGAATAACACTGGGTAATCATTGAAGAAAGAGAAAAAAATGAAGCAACATTATTTTGTTAACATTAATTGCAATGACGTCAAACATTACAAATCTATTTATTCTATATATCTAATATAAAAAAGCGATTTATTCTGTAATACAAAGCATAAAAAAATAACGTTAAAATATAATTTAAATATGTAGAATCTGTAACAAGAAAGATAAAAATTAAATTGCACTAATTAAGCCGAAAGAACGTATAAAAAAGAAATGTGTTATTATCTAATTTTTGCAATAAAGTCATGATGTATAATGAAAAAAAAAATATATAATAATAAAGTATACAACGGTTGATAAAAAAAAACTAAGATAAATAAATAATTAATAAACAGACCACAAATACCACGCAATCATCGATAATAACAGCGCAACAACAGACTAGAATAGTTAAGCGCAAAAATAATAACGAGCAACAAAAATTAAACACCAAAGTAGTTAGTGTACGGTAAATTAAATAAATGAATTAATAAAATTTTTATTAAAATAAAAGCCCAATAATCAGAGATGCAATACAATTGAAATTAAATATAAGAGAATATGGCATCATTTTTATTTCTTTAAGAATAATAATAATATTAAATTTCCATATTGATTTTACTCCGGCATTCGATAAATAAAACAAAACAAAAGACCAATCCGTTAATTTTATAAATGAAAAAAAAAAAATAAAACTTAAGTTAAGTCAAGTTAAAATTAAGTAGGTCACTAGCATTAAATAATAAAGATAGAAAGAAATAAGAATTCTTAAACTCCTACTCCCAACACCGCCACCACTGTAACTAACCATTCAGACTTTGGAACATAAATAAAGAATTTTTTTTTTTTTTTTTTTTTTCGTAAAGAAAATAATTAAAGAAAAATAAAAAGAAGCAACTTAACACACCTAAATTATTTTTCTTTTTCTTTTTTTTTTTATATAAATATGGATTAAAGGTGGCTTTTATATATGTTTTAATTTTTATAACTTGTATGAGGTCGTGTTATAATGTAACCTAAGTTAAAAAAAAAAAAGTCTTTATTCGACTTAACGTAACGTAGCGTACCTTAACATAATTTATGTAATCAGTGTTACAATAAAGAATGGGAAAAGACAAGAAATAAGAAGGAAAACACAAGACAAGGTTATGGCTTTGAATATTATTTCTTACCTCTTCTTCTTCTTCTTCTTCTTTCATATTTATTTGATTATTTATTTTATATTAAAGTGATACAATAATAAACTCTTGTAAATAAGTTAATTGCAAAAATAAAAATTAAAAAAAAAAAACAATGCGATAAAACGACAGACATTAGCATTAGTATTGTGTCTTAGTATCTAATAAAAAATATTCTAATTCATAAGACGTAATTATGTGCGTAATTAAATAAAACATTATATAGCTTCTGCTACCATTCTGCTCCGTAAAACAAGAGTAAAACAATTATAGACATAACAAATAATTAATAAAAATACAGCCTTAGAGATTATTACAAAGAAATAATTGTTTTTTTTTCTTTCTTTTTTTCAATAAATCACTATATATTTTCCTGACAATTAAACTATGTAAACAAGTGTAAAAATAATTATTTATTATTTATTAGCAATTTAATAACAAATAACAATCCAATAAAAAAAAATAAAAAAAAGAATTACCAAGAAAATAAAATTCTTACCTTTAGTAAAATACAACGAAAGCTAAAGAAAGGTAAAAAAAAAAGCACAATTTAACAGTTATATACGACAACAACAACAACAAAAAAAACATTTAAATAATTTTACAATGACGTCTTGGTCATCGTTGTATTTTTTATTTTATTTTCTCTTTGCCAAAAGGAGTAAAATTATTTAATTAAGACAAGAATAAAATAAATAGGTGAAAAAAACAGTAAATTATTAAAAATTACAATGAACAGCCAAACAAACAAAGAATTTTTTGGTATTAATAAAACAAGAAACCTGTTTTAAGCAATCTTAATTTTTATTTCAATTTTAATCGAAGAAAATATTTAATCATGACTTAGGCAATTAAAGTTATATTAAGTACGTTAGGGTTTTTTTTTTTATTTTTTTATTTAATATTATCGAGCTAATAAAAAATCAAAGTTGATTTTATCGTATTTACCATTCTAAAATCCCAGACTTATATTATTGAAAAGAAAATTATGGTCAGACTGATAGAATATGGCAGCAAGAGCAACGAAACCAACAACAACAGCATAATAATAGTAAAGTAATTTAAATATATTGAAAGAAAGAACATAGAAGAGGAAATTACCTGTTTAGAGTTTTTTTTTTATTTGTTCAACTTGACTTAACCTAGGTAAAAATTATATTTTATTAATAAAAATATCATTTGTCTGATTTAATTGTTTTTTGTCTACACACATTTTAACACACAGCCATTGTAAATATTTTTTCATGTTAATTAATTATTTTTTGAAATGTTCATTTTTAATTGAGTAAACATTGTTAATAAATTTTTTTGTAAATAAATCCATTACTTAAAACATTTATAATGTAAAACAACCGAATAATATAAAATAAAATATTAATAAAAAAAAATCAAATAATTTTCTGCTTTTGTTTGATATACAAGACGAATTTGAATTTGATATTATGTTATTTAGTATGTACATGAAAATCAAATCAAGAAATAAATCAATTAAAATTTTATTAGATTATTAGATTGCATTAAAAATGAGAGCTACCAAAAGGCATACAGACAATACATTCAAGTATAAAAATATATATATAAATCGCCGAAATGTATACTATAAATAAAACAAGAAAAACGTTTTATAAGCAAATTAGTTAAGTTCTTCTGTTTTTATAATAAGGACTAATAACAGAAGGATTTATATTTCTGTTTCTCTCTTCATTTTCCATTTTCTCCTTATCATAGTCATCTATGTTTGGACTATTACTAGGTTGTCTGGCTAATACTAGTAATGGTGTATCTGTTGCATCGAAAAGAGTTTTTGTTGTAACTTTTTTTATTCCATAGGTCTTTGGTTTTTCTACCACCGATTGCATCGACGCTTCTTCGTTCGTTGTCCATTCTTTTGATAATTCCGTTGATTCGTTTTCGTCTTTCGCTTCTTTCGCTTCTTTGAAATCTTCCCCATCTTTTTGTGATTGCGCCGCTTCCCGAATTCTTTGCTCATCAATAATTGCTCTCTTTTCTAATAAAAATGCTCTATTAGCTTCTGCCGCTTCATTTATTCGATTTCTTACATTTTTCTTAGTTGTATTAAAATTCGGCCTAATTATTGCTGGCTCATAAGTTGGCACTAAGAATTTAATCATTAGTGCAGCATATAAATACTTCATATTTTCGATAACATCCAATGTTAAATTTTCTTTATTGTCATGTTCAACTAATTTTTTCTGTTTATATGGGCGCGGGGTATTTTGTATTATGTACCATTTTTTAACAATACCAGCCGTCTTTTTTAAATCCATAAATAATTAAGAAAACAAAACGAAGTGGATTAACAAAAAATATAATTATAAGAAAAAATATTTCTTCCTTACATCTATATGCAGCTGAACGTTATTCAATTGTTTCTCATTTGTTAAGATAATATCAACATTACTAATTGCATCTTGAATATACTTGTGCTGTGACAATTCTACCTTATTTAACTTACTTAACTTTAATGCAGTTTTCCAAAAACGTGGCGTCTGACGACAAAGCTATAATATTAATAATCATTATTAATTATATTTTTCTTAAGGAAATAATAGAGTTTCCATTAACCTGTCCATGGCGACATGAAACATTCATATTAAGACCCATTTTCGGGAATGTAACCATACAGGAATTAAACATTGCACATGGATAACCAATTAGTGATACATTAACACCGTTTAAATAACCAAGTTTTTCATAAATTGTCATCAATATTGATAATGATTTAATTGGCTTTATATAATTATTCCCCATATTGATCACTGGTTTTGTTGTCTCCATTATTATGTCAAACATATTGGAATGATGATTAGTTGACAATAATATTAAATCACTTTCAAGTGATAATATTCTAGAAAAAAATAAAAAATTAAATTAGATTTAAAAACAACACAAATTATTTGTAAATAATATTTTTCATTTCTACTTTGCCAAATCAGATTTATTTTGTAAAATATCTGATTGTTCCTTATTTACATAAATAATATTCTTTTTACCACCTAACATATTAATAGCACCATTAACCGCAATATCATCTTCTAAATTATGACGTTCCATTAATGCATTTATTTTGTGTGATGATAGGTAATTCTATCAATTAAAAAAAATAAATATATATATATATTCAAATTAAGTTTTACTAATTAATAAATCATGTTTGTTAAGCTTACCGTATTTTTTTGTTCATCTGCTGCCTTTTTTAAATCAATAGCCGACCATAATATTGTTTCTAATTCATCTTGTGTTAAATCGGCTGTATTGAACATTTGCTTATTAACAAAACCATTAGGTACTATTGGTATTGTTGTTGTATGATCTGCCTTTAAACTTAATAAAAAAGAAGAAAAAAAACGAAATTTTTTTTTTTTTTTTCCTGTACAAAATATATAAATAAAAAAAAAAATGGAAAAAAATAATATAATTACGAATATATATATCCCATGTGTTGTATGCGTGTTTTTATTTTCGTAAAGTAATTCCAAACGCTTAACTTCATCTTATTGGTTTTATTATCTTTTTATTGATTATTATTTTTTTTATTTTATTTTTTTTTTTTTTTACTACAAAAATTAAAATTTAAATAATGAATAAATATTTTGTTTTGTTTGATTTTTTTTTATTATTATTTTTTTTTTTTTTTTCAATTTTATTTTATTACTTTCATAAAAAAAAAATAAAAATTATATTTATAATTTTGACATCACTTAAAAAATTTTTAATTCAAAATTAATGTTTCTCCAAAAAATTTTTATTTTTCTCCCTATTAACAAAACCCAATTATAGAAAATATAAAATGAATTTTTTTTTAATATTTATTATTTATTTTATTTTTTATTTTTTTTTTTTTTTTCGTTAAAGCCTACTTCTGATTTAATTTTAACTGTCAATTTTATTTTTTGAAAATAAATTCAAAGGAAACACAGTGATTTATTTTTATGTTTTTTAATAAGAAATGTTTTTTTTTTATTCAAGAAATAACACGTACATAATAATGATAATAATAATCTAGAATTTTTTAAGAAATTTATTTATTTGTTTTTTTATTTATGAAGTATTATATTTAAGTAAGTTAATTAAGAAAGTAAAAAACAAAAAAAAAAAAAATAAAATATTTTATTCATAATCAAAAACAAGTCCAGTATCTTTTGTATGGAAATGAATCCACTCATCGAATCGTTTTGATAAATTCTCATTCATATAATTTTTCCAATCACCAATTTTACCTTTACGTATAAACTTTTCAATTTTGTCATTATTTAATACGTCATTGCCAAGTATCGACTCTAAATTTACTGCTGGATTCTTTTGCATGCGATCAAATTGCAAATGCTCAATTAATTTATCAATCTCATTATCGGTATAATTATTTTTTATATTTAAAAACTGTTTCACTTCTATAATTGTCCCTTTTAAATTACGTTTCATATCCTCATATTTTATAAATAAAATGTTGTCCTCATTACGGCGCTTCCAAATCGACAATACATGTGGCCAAAGTGGACTTATTGGTGCCATATCATTAAGAAATAATTCAACGAAATCCTCAAATGTACCCTTACAATCATGGACTAATTTAAAATAATTATAATATGAAACACAAAGATCTTTTGGATTTCTTGCTGTATATATAATCTATTTTAAGAGAAATAAAAATAAAAAGGAAATTTGTTTTTAATTAAAATTTATTGTTTGTAATATTTGCAACAGCCAAATAATTGATTGATAATTTCCCAATGCAAATAATTGTGTTAAATTTTAATTAATTAAAACATATTATCTGCTCCATTAACATACTTAATTTATTTCTTAAAAACAACAAATTAACCAGTCACAAGTGTATATCCTCGTCGCAATAAGTAAAAAGAAAAAAACTTTCTTTTATCTTGTTTTTATTTTTCATCTTTGGGTTATTTTAATTTTTTTTTTTTTTTAATTTTTATTAAAGTGACGTGATTTCTTTTATTTATAATAATTAAGCATATATTACCTTTGGTTTAATAATATCCATTTGTTTAGGTAAAAGTGGCCACGGTACATGGGATTTAATGCAACGTTGTTCGGTTTTGTTGTCCAAACTTTTAAACGAGTCACCAATTGATGCTCTATAATAAATAATTTACAAATTAATTTGCCTTATATATGATCAATAAAGACTAAACTTACTTATACCATTCATTATGATCATCAGCAAATGTTGCTGATAATTCTAATAAGGGTGAACGTAGCTGTTGAATTGTTGCTGCACCATTAAAGTCTAAATTATTTACTAATAACCAAACCATTTCCTGTGCCCATGTTGAGCCTATAAAAAGAAAAATTTCAATTCATTTATATATGATCATTATTAATTTAAATTAAATACGCTACCAGTACGAGGATACGAAAGAAGCCATATATCATCAGGACGAATTTTAAAATCAATAATCATTTGACCAATTTCATTATATTTTCTAGGCATAATTACATTACCAGGATTAACCCTAATAAAATAATTTTGTTTTGGAAAATATTTATTCAAACGTTCGATCAATTTCTGATCTAATTCGCTATATGCTATATCCATTTTGTACACTTAAATTGCAAATATCAAAAAAATAAAAATTAATAAACTAAAGCACAACCAATATGTTAAAAGGATAAAATTTTCAACTTTTTTTCGGTCCACACAATTGTAATGATAAAAATATACTGAATATTTGCAAATAAATGTTTTAATATTTCAATGTGATAAAAATGCATAAAAAAAAAAAACGACGAATGAAAATTACCGATAAAAAAACAAAAGAAAGAAAATATATATTTGCGACATAAACTGGTTGAGTGAAAGTTTATGAAAGAAAATAAAATAAAAAAGAATTTTTTTTTTCGTATCTTTTATTTTATCCATTGCAAATTAAGTAAATAAATAAATATTTGCTTAAAATGATCGCAAGTATGTTGTAAATTAATTTTTTTATTTTTTATAAAAAAAAAAATGCAACCAGTTACAAACGTAAAGGTGGCATAAATGCTTGCTTCATTCAGCAACAAACATAAGTATTTTTTGTATTTAAGGTGATAAGAAGAAGATTAAAATATTTGTGTTTTTCAATAAGCAACATCTTTTTTTCTGCATTTCGTTTCTTATTTTTGTTATTGTTAAAAAGTGTTTCAATTATTTAATCACTTGTTTTTGGGCACATAACATATATTTCAGGAAGTATTTGTTGTTAATTACAATAAAATAAAATTTCTCTGTATATATTAATGCCTTTATTTTATTAAATTAAAGATTTTACCACCAAATAACTTTTTAAATTTAACGTGGTTTTAAAAACAAATGAAACATTCTCCAAATAATTTTGTGGGCATTGTTGGATTATTATAGTTTATATAAATTTATTTCATTCACTTTATACAGTGTTAATTAAAGTTAATTTCTTTGTTTACCATCTATAATTAAATAATTTTATTTAATGTCTTTAATTATTAAAAATTTATTTAATTAATTAATTTTATATAAATGGATTTTTTTTTTAAATTTATACTATCTGGCAATACATGTCAATATCAAATGACCATTTGACAAGTGTCAGATATTTGTTATTTTATTTTACATTCGCAAGCTGCCAGTGTGAAATTTCAACACAAGAAAAAAAGATTATTTTTATTTTTATTACTTAAATTAATTTTCATTTCATATTTCTGTAAAAGAAAGAGCACAAGAGTTTTATTAAAATATAAATATTTTTATTTAGCACAAAAAGAAATATTATTGGAAACTTCCTTATAAAAGTGGATAAAAATTCAATGTTTGTTTGATAAGAAAAAAACGAAGAAAAAAGAAAACAATATTTATTCTTAATAATTAATTATGTGTAATTATGTCTCTAAGTACAACACCTGGTTCATTAGACATATTAACAGTTACTAATGAATTAATATTAACATGTAAAATTTGTGATAACAAAAGTCATCTTACAAAACGTTTACGAGACAAAATTGAAGGGTTGGTATAATTTTATTTTTAAATAAAAATCAATTTATTTACTTAATAAAGCAAAAAAAAAAAAAAAAATCATTAGTGAAAGTGATTATTATTATACATTGTGTAAAGTCAAAACAAAAAAGAAAAAAAAAGAAGAAGTTATTTATATTACACAGAAAGTCTGTTTATACACAACCTCCGCATTTTAATATAATTTTGCTTGTTATTTGTTTTTATTTTAATGACGAAATACAGAAATATTGAAAGAATTATAACAACATTTATTTATATAATTTAATTAATATATTTATTTTTGTTTCTATTAAAGATTTCCCCGTAATGTAAGAAAAAGTATTGTGAGCACAACACGTGATGGTTGTGCCCCATTATTTCTTGCAAGTGAACGAGGAAACTCTGAAATAGCAGAATATTTAATAACAAATTGTGATGCAAATATTGAACAAAAAGGGTTGTATGAGGTGCTAGAAGATCATTCAGTCCATTGTGCGACACCATTATGGTGTGCAGCTGTTTCTGGCAATTTAAATGTAGTTAAATCTTTAGTAAAATATGGTGCTGATGTTAATGCTTTCTCGGACACTGGCTCAACACCTGTACGTAGTGCATGTTTTATGACACATATTGCCATTGGTAAATCTAAATAAAATAATTATTATATAATAATAATAATAATAATACAATTGAATTTGTTTTTGTTTTTAATGTTTAGTGCAATATCTAGTTGAACATGGTGCTGATATTAAAAAATCAAACTATAATGGTGGTACCTGCTTAATAAATTCCGTACAATCTGTTGAATTATGTTACTATTTAATAAGCAAAGGAGCCGATGTAAATGCAAGAGATATTCAAGACAAAACTGCATTACATTATGCAATACAAGAGCATAGACTGGAAACAACCAAATTATTATTAGAAAATAATGCAGATCCATATGCAAAAAGTCGTTATGGTGATGATGCATTACAAACAGCCTGCCTTAAAGGATCCCACCAAATTTTTGATTATTTAAAAACACGTATTACGTATACAACTGAACGGTTAGCCGATGCACATGAGTTAATTGGTTCGTTTTAGAAAGTTTTATCAACACAAACGTATTTTTAATTAATTTTTATTTAAGGCACAACGTTTTTGGATGAACATAACGAAACTCGGGTAGCTATTTTACATTGGAGATTAGCACATCATATAAGATTAAGAGATTCAGCTTATACGCGTAATTAAACTTTTTTCAAATTGTTTTTTTTTTATTACTTTTTTGAATTTTTTTTTTAGCAAAAAGACCTGTAATACCACAACGGCCAGCATATTGCAATGCTGTTGAATTTACAAGTATGCATGAATTAGATAACATTGCTGGTGATGTTGATGCAATGCGAGTACAAAGCTTATTAATATGTGAACGTGTACTTGGATTAGGACATAAAGATACTTTATTTCGTTTAATGTTTCGTGGTGCATCTTATGCGGACTCACTACGTTTTCAACGTTGTATCGATCTGTGGCGATTAGCATTACAAGTACGTGTTGAGAAACATTCAATATTGTATTCAGATACATGCTTTACCGCACAGGCATTAGTCAAATTAATGTTGGATTTAATAGATAAATTAATTGAATTATTACCAAATGAATTTGAGTTACATGATATACCAAAGTTTCAAGATGTTTACGATATTTTCTTATTGTTAACTGACAATATTTATAGTGAGTATGAGAGTCATATTTTATTTAAATACTTTAAATTATTATTATTATTATAATCATTATTTTTATTTTGTTTACAACAGAAGTAAGAAATGTATTAACAATAAGACCGATACATAGAAAGCAACAAGAGAATTTTGATCGTGTTTTAAAATGTATAACGCATTTAATATATTTTTTAATATCGACGGCAAAATCTCAAGAAGAAAAAGATATTGTTATTCAATCAGTTAAAAAATTAGTTAAATCAAATATAAGAAGCGCTTGTACAAATGACACATTATTACATTTAAGTGTGTCAAGATTAAATGTTATTAAAAGTGGTTACTTCCATGATGACGTTAATCAAAGGGTTAGTTGATTTCTTTTTTTTTTTCTGTTTTTTTTATTGAGACATTATTTTTATTAATGAATTGTTATTTTGTAGCCTGTTTTTCCAAATTTAAATGTTGTTAAATTATTATTAGAGTGTGGTGCATATGCAAATGCTAGAAATGAATCAAAGTCAACGCCATTACATATTGCATCAATGCCGTATAATTTTGATTGTCAGGTTTGTTAAATTGTGGTAAATATAATATCGTTTTGTTTGAAATTAATAAATTATTATTTATGTTGTAGGTGGTACATAATCTTTTAGAATATGGCGCACATTTAGATCAACCAAATAAGGCAAATGACCGTCCAATTAAATTTATAGCACGTAATTCTATAAATGTGATACCATTAATGAATTATTTAACATTAAAATGTTTAGCATCAACAGTTATAGCAAAATATCGTATACCATATAGAAATCAAATACCAAAAACTCTAGAAGAATTTGTTAAACATCATGAAGCTTGAATTATTATTATTATAATAAACAAATATATAAATTATTATTAATAAATAAAAATATATATATAAACATAGAAAATACTCAAATATTAATTATAATCAACATAATAAATAATTTTAATGGCAACAATATATATAATATATGTATATATATATATATTAAATTTAGTTTGTTTGTAAATAGTGTTAACAATAATATCAATAGTAATATTTCATTGTATTTTATTAAATTTATTACTTAATTATAATCTATCAAATTATATTTTTTCTTTTTATTGACTTTGAACTAAATTAATCGAAGAATGTTTTTAAAAAAGAATTTTTTTTTTTTTAATTATTTTTAGTTTTTTAAATTTTTTTCTTAATTATTTTTAACTTTTTTATTTTTATTTATTTATTTGTCTCTTTACAATAAATAATTATTTTTGATCGTATTTTTTATATTAAAAAGTATTTTTATTTATTATTACACAAAACTAAAATTTGTGTTTATATTATAGTATATATGTAAGGCGTATTATATTTACAGGAATTGTGAGGTTTTTTTTTCGTATTGCATTCCTTTTTTTTTCCATTTTTTGTTAGAAAAGTTGTTTTAGAGAAAATATATAAAAAAAAAAATATTTTTAATTAATTTTAATTTTTTTTTTTTTATCTTTTATGTATTACATCACAAATTTACAAACATACATACATTAATACAAAACCGAAATGCGAAATGAGTAAAAATATTCAAAAATTAGAAATTGTTTAAATTTAATCAAATAAAGTTTTTGATCGATGTGGCAGCAACGGTGATTAATAAACAAATGGAAATTAATAATTTATTTATAATTGTATAATGTTCAGCTCTATTTCCTATATAACTATCGACAATATGAATTTTCCATCCCATATTGGCATGGGTAAAACTATTATAATAAACAACATCCGGCCATGTACTGTTTGGCGTTATTTCAAGAATCGCCGGATCACCTGATTCGCACGTATAACGCAGTGTACGGTTAAATTTTTTAAATGTCATAAAATTATCATCGAGTCGACGATCAACATTGGCCTGATGTTTACCCAGACATAATGGTCCGGCTGAAATTAAAAGTAACCATAAATAATTAATATGCAAAATTAATTTTTTAATAAAATTTATTCACTAACCAGCTGTTGGTTTTGGTCTGCCACGTCTAGTAAACTCTACACCGGCCAATACACGGATTTCACTTTGTTTTGCATCACTTAAACGGTCATAGCCACCGTGTGGTTCATCTGTAATCACCAATGGATGGTAATGCTCTGCTGAATGTGGATTATTACCTCCACGAACCTGTTTTTAAGGAAAGTTTTTGAATATTTTTTTTTTTTTGGTACGAAGCTTCTTCTATTTTGATTAATCAATTAATTAATAAAAGTAAGAACAACTAAGCTAATTTAATTAGCATCTAAATGGTTTAGAAAGTAAAAACACATAAAATCGATTGATTTCTAAAAATTATAAGAACAAAATCTCGCGTATTGATTCACGTTCATGAATTATTTCACTCCAAGGTCTGAGTTTAATAATCAATTAACAATCAAAAAAATGCATAACGATGCAAATATAATCAAAACAAAATAAAACTTACTTTAAATGCATAAGTCAAGCCACGTCGTAACCATAATTCGGGCACCATATATCCATTTATATACCAAGCGAGACCATTCGAGACATGACCTAAAATTTTTTTTTTTTTTTAATTATTTCTGTTCATTTCAATAAAATCATCATAATTATTACCAGTTATACCCTGGTAGCCTCGTTTACCACCAGATGGTCCAAGCATGGCTGTAAATGATCTGATTGACCTTTGGTTTTTTGTTTTCATTTATTAATAAATTTGCGAAAGAGTAATAAAGTTGAAATATTTAAGGAATTTAAATAAAAACACAATTATTCATGTTTTTCTTGGAAATGAGTCAATTTTCTTACCTGTCGAAAATTTGAGAACGTTCCCATGTCTCGCGTAATGGAACTTCGCTTCTTGTAAAACTAAAGCAATCGTTGACCGGCTCTGACGCATTGAAATGGATAATAACATCCTTTTTAGGATAAATATCATGGAACGCTGGTTCTTTATTTATATCTAACCGTCCCATTGCCCACACAGTGTACATCGGACGATCTAACAAGAACTCCTTATCACCGTTATCAGCTAAAATATATAGTATTTACATTAAAGTTAAAAATTGTATTAAAAAAAATTTAAACCGGAAACAACTTACAAGAAATCAGTGAGCGCCTGAATTTAATTGTGTTGATGCCATTCTCACGAGTGAATGTATATAGTTGAAAACTGTCTAGGCCACCGACAACATCGTCACGACAAACACCTTTATTGACCCCGAGGACTTGAACACACTTTAAATAAAACGATGAAAATTTATGATAATTGGGGACAGAATTTCTTGAAAAAAAAATACAAACCGGTGCTAGTGATGTTATGTTGTAATCAGTTGAGTACCCTCTGAACCCATCAATGTAAGCTACAGCAACATCAGCGTTCAACATTTGACTGCGGTCTTGTGATCCCGAAATACCAAATGACATATATTCATCTTCCATCACCTGGCCAGCTAGTTGTATTGTAATAGCGGGACCAAACACCTCCCAAGATACTCTCAAATCCTTATGTAATTGCTTACAATTTGGCAATGATTCAGCATGTGGTTGTACTTTTATCAATGATGGTGGCACATTCAATCCGTCAGGTATTAATATTGATCCAAAATTTTCATTCGTCTCTAAATCGAAAACACTTAACCAATCAATGTCAAATATAGTCATATCACCAGGCAATTCCAAAGTTATTGATTCCTTTTCGTATACACGAATTGGATCCAAACTGAAATAGAAAACGAATAAAAATTTTATCTAATAAACAACAAGAATCAACGGAATACATACTATCCCATTTCGTCGGGTATTTTTGATCCTTTATTAGATGGTTGTGGGCCAACGCCAACCCAAAAATGTGTTCTCTTCCCTTTACCATCATAATTAAATTCCGGTAGTAAAATAGTTTTCGAATCCAAAATCTCAATACTATTGCTGCTAACATTATTCGAACGTTTTGTAAAACTAGCTCCCTTTTGGGGCATTGGTGGTTCAAACTCTTCCGGTATATAAATATCACCAAAATCATTTTGACTGCCTAAGTCATAAATTGCCAACCATTTAACTTCGGTTATTTTTTTATTATCCGGTAATTTTAATGTAAAATCTTTATTGAAATACCGTTCAAGGATATTTGTCCTAATAAAATATTTAAAAGTAAAATTAGTAAATGAAAAAATAAATGTGAGAACGTTCATCTTACTTTCCAAACTCATCAGGAACAATAAAACCTTGTGGTCCCGGCCGATTAGCACTTCCTGACCAAAAAAATGTGTCGGCTCCATTACCATCATAATTAAAGCCAGACAATAAAAATGTATTCTCATCTACTGCATACACATCACCAGATACCTATTAAACAAACAATTGCTTTAATATTATTAATCAATTCTCGATAAATTAATTTAAACTAGACGAACCTGATGATGATAAGAATTTAATTTTCCTATTAATTTACCCTGATATGGGCCATCATCATCATTTGCGCATTCTGTAACAAAAAAAAATTAATTTCATACAAATGTTACAATTTTAATCTAGTTTGATTGAAAAAATAACACAAGAAGGTGTTTGACATTTATTCGATATAAAAACGCAGCTGGAACCTATCTAAGCAATTAAAATCAAAAACAAAAAAATCGAACCAATTAGGGTTTTTGATTGGTTCACATAATGAATCATAAAAACAAGTTTTTGCTTTTATTGTTTTTATTTTTTTTTTTTTTCTGTTTCAGTTTGGAGACTATCGATAATATTTTATGGCTTAATCAAGAAATAAAAGATTTTTAAAATCTTCACCTTGCACACAGAACATTTCAGAATTTTGTGATTTTTGCGTTACAAAAAGTTTCATACATTCAGGATGTTTGTTGAGCGTGTATTTGGAAAACAAAGAAAAAAAAAAAAACTTTCTTATCACTATAGCAAAATTCGCAGCTCAATTAATGATTTTTTTATTTCAAAAATATTTTTCAATCATCAATCGTTTTATAACGTACCAAAAATGTCAACCTTTTCGGTTTATTTTTATTACAAAAATAAAGTTTTCAACAACAATCCAATCACACATAATAAATTTTTTTGGTCTCAATCATACAGTTTTTATCGATTTTTCGTTTTTGTTTGATTTATTTTTTTATTTTTGATGATGATTCTTATATCTAGTTGGTTCTTCTTCTTCTTCCTCCTCGTTTTCTTAATCTTCTTTATGATGTTACACAAAAAAGTAAAGAAAAGAAAAACAAAATACTAAAAACGACTAAAATTGATAAAAAAAAAAAAAAAATTAAATCAAGGAACAATGAAGAATGAGAGCTGGTAAAAACTAAAATTAAATTAAAAAAAAACAAAAATATATCAAAAAACGGCCAACAAAAGTTGCTCCTCTCGAAAATCAGGTTCGTCGCATAATGCGAATGGAAGTTTTTCGTTTAAAAAAAAAAAAATTTTCAGTGTGTTAACAATTTTTTCTTTTATTCGCAGAAAATCAACTCTATACAAAAAAAAAAAATAAATAAATTTTATTAGACCAGATTTATTCTAGATGTTGGTGGTAAATTATTTTTTTTGTATTTTATTATCTTGTCTAATTAAATTGTTATCATTATTCAAAAATGTTAATGCTATTTAGCTTTTTATCGATGATAAATTTTGTTTAGTTTTTTTTTTTCCATTATTTTTATTATTATTATTTTTAACATTTTTGATAGCAACACAATAGTGCGATTTTGAACAGACACATGAATTATAATCGACGTCCACTTGATCGAGAAATGTCGCTTGTTGTTCGTAATTTTTTATTTATTTCTTTAATTTTTCTTTTTCGTTGACCTTGATTTGTTTACTTTTTTTCCATGCGAAATATAATCAATTTTAACATTTAAATATCGAAGAAAAAAAAAAAAAAATTAATTTTTGTTAAATGACAAATTTCACTTTATTGGCATTTTATTTTTTCTACTTTTTGTTAATAAGACATGAAAATTAAAAATAAATTTATGAAAAATTAAACAAATTTATTTGCTTTATCAGCATGTTAGTGCAATTATAATAGTATTTGTGGTGTTAAAACTCTAGGCGTACTAGGCTAGTCGTGGTAACAGATTTGCAAGAGTCTCCGGCTAGAAGCATTTCGGACAGAACTTTTAATTAGCTGTAGATGCTTATGCCATTATGTCAAAAACCCATGATTAGGATAAATTTAATTAAAAAAGTTATTAATGAAGCAAGTGCCAATAATCCAATAAACCAAATAATCCATTAACTAATCAGAATGACAGTTTTTACAGTATAAATCCTGGTTAAATACGAATATTTATGTTATAAACATTACAAGGATTATTTGATTAGGAATTTTCCATTTTTGAAGAATCATTGCGTCTACAAAGGCAACAAAAATAAACTAACGTTTATGTGACAGTTATTTCGTTACTATACCCTAGGATTTTAATCCTAAAATAACACTTTGTTTCCTAGTTATTACAAAACCCAACAAACCATATAATTTGATTAATATAATAAAATTAAATATTTAAAATGTCTGCTTAAAACCATAATATTTATGGTCAGCACTGTTAAACAACAATCACAACAGCACCAACAACAATAAAAATAACATAACAACAAGAACGACCATGTCAGTAATATTAAAAGAAAAGAAAAAAAAAACCAACTTGACGTCACACTAGAGTAGTTTTTAAATACAAATGAATTTCTTTTCATTTTTAACCTTAATTTTTCTATAAAAAAAAAAAAAAAAAAAAATGTTTAAATATAAATTTCTATTATTTTTCGCTTTTTATTTATTTATTTATTATTATTTTTTTTTTTTTGCATCTATATAGAGAAACTAATTATAATAATTAATTTAATAAAAAAAAAAAAAAAAAAAAACTCACCAACTAAACATAATTGTTCAATAAGTATTAACGTTATGAATAAATAATTAATTTTTTTATATAATTTCGGTATTAAATACCTTAAATTATTTAATTTTGTCATTTTTATTGTTTCTTATGTTTTAAACTTTTTAATAAAGAATTTTTATATTTTTTATATTTTCCTTGTGATTTTTTTCTTTTTTTTTGATTTTTCTTGGACGGAAATTCTTTAAATCAATTCATTTTTTTTTTTTTTTTCCGAAATAAAAATTAAATATTTATTTCACTGTTTATTGATTTTTCATAATTGTATGTATTGAAAATCATGAGTTTGTGTGTGATTCATTTACACTTTTTTTTCGCTAAGCAAATTCACTTAATTTAATAACACTAAACTTAATGCAAAAGAGCTCACGAAAAAGAATCAAATATGATTGCAAGACACAGTAAAAGCAACCTTTAATCACTTTTAATAATTATTTATTCGCCACATAACACAATTTAAGGTTTATTATTAATTATTGAATCACAAGAAATAAATAATAATTTTTTATCAGCACACAACACAACACACAAATAAAAAAATCAAAACAAAACAAAACAAAATAATTTTTGGTTGAAGAAAAGTTTCTTATACGAAAAAATATATATTTTGTTTAAAAATGAATCCACGACACGATCGCAAAGACTGAAAATATATTTATTTTTTTCTCTTACATTTTGTATATCTGATTTGTGTTCTTTTAATGTACGTATAAAACTAGTGTTTGTGTGTGTGTGTGTATTGTGTGGTCTTTAGACTTCAACGTTATTTTGGAGACAAGAAACCTTGCTGCAAACAGCACACGGGAAATGAATTGTATGAAAAGAGACAAATATATATAAATTGTTTTAATTATAAAAAGTTTAACTTGACTTAATTCCACTTAATATAACTTAACAATAACTCAATAAAAGTTTAACAGCAGCTTGCAACTTGGTAATGGTTTTTCCTTAATATAATAACAAAATGAAAAGGTGAATTACTTATATGTTTTGCTTACCTGTTTGTCTGTCTGTCTGATTATTGGTTTGTTTATTTATTTATTTGTTTCATTTAATTATAAATAACCAATACAATGAATGATTCACTTTTTTTACCAGTATTCTTACATTTTTCTTAGTGAAAGAGTTTTTTTTTTTATCATTTTCTGCGATAATCTTTTTGATTTAATAATGATTATATGTGAGTAATTTTTTAACATTTTATTAGGAAAATTTCTTGCAGAGAATTTACAATTAACTTTGTAAAAAAATAATAAGTAATTAATTTTCTTTTTCTTTCTAATTTAATTCAAACAAAAAAAAAAAAAAAAAAAGGTGGAGTTTTCTCAACTTATTAGTCACACGGCAAAATTAATAAAAAAATAAATAAATTGTGAAATTCTTGGTAACTTTTTCTTTGTTTATAAATTAATTTGGACTAGGAATGAAATTAATCATTCAGGAAGTAGAGAAATATTATTTTTCTCCCTTAATACACCCTTAAATATACAAATGGACATTTCTTTCTTAATGCTTAATTCCTTATCTTAATGTACTGACGAAAGTGTGAATTAACGACGGTCTCATGGTTCAGGCTGTTCGAAGTTTTTAGAAATTATAAAGAACTAAAAATTTGACAAATAGATATGATAAGAAACGTCATATCTGGAAGATTGATCTTATTTTGAGTAATTTCAAAGTGCTGAATTTCATCGAAGTCAAGAATTTTAGCATAGTTTTGATGTAGATCTTTAAACACAATAAATCATTTCATTGGAATTTTTTTAAAGTAGACGATTATCATAATAAATTGTACTTCGATAGAAATAGGAATAATAAACATAATAAACGACACTATACAGTTTATTTATCATGTCATAAAAAATGTAAGAAAATACTGTATAAAAAATCCAAAATTTGTTCATTCACTATAAATAGTAACGCAGAGTTTTATTCATAGACCATCACATATGTAAAAAAATCACAACGTCATTAAATCAAAAAAAATTAATTTTAATAGAAAATTAAGTATTTGAAGCCCCTAAGCCTTATTAGTTTGATTTTCTTCTTCTAATTATAAATTACGTAGCTTTTGTACAGCTTTTCGCTATAGATCTTTCTTATGTAAACGCCAATTAGATTTTAATTTAACTCATCGAATGAGGAGCACTAGGATTTCCTTTTTAGAAATATTATTATTATAACTTTTGCGATACACCTAGAATTTTATCAATATTGTGTGAGAACTTATTAAAGCTTTACGCTGACTACTGAGTAAAAAATATTAAATCTTTTGTGATTAATAAAAACTATTTTACAAAAACAATCTATAATTAATTTCTCTTCAAAAATTATAGAAAAATTAATACAAAAATTTTCTTCTTTTTTTTTTTTTTTATTTCATTAATACATTTAAATTTTTATTTTTGCATCCAAAAAACCTATTCAACTACTATAAAATGTATGAAAGTTAAAAGAAAAAAAAAAATAAGTTTTTTTTTTTTTTTTTTAACAAAAGAGAAACACCAACGTGTTGCATTTTATTATATGTACTAAAAAAGAAGAAGAAGATGAAGAATAATACAAAAAACATTAAATAAAAATTAAACAAATAATAATGTTTCATTTCGTTTCGTGCAAGTAGTAAAGCCATCAATTTGTATATTTATATATATATATTACTTCGATTGTATTTGTTATAGCTGTAACACTATGCATCTGGATGTGTTGAAATTAAATATGTAAAATAAATAAATGCAATTACTTTGCAAACAAACACAAATCACATTCAACTATTAAACTTTTAGTTTCGCTTAACAACGTTTTTATTATAATATTTTAATGTATTACAGGCGTTGAATGTCCAGACAATTTTTTAATAGATCTATTAAAATGAATTTTTTTTTATTCCTATTGGATTAACGAGAAGATACATTTTAATTAAATAAAAATTGAAATTTGAAAATGAATCGAAAAGATCAATCAAATGTTAATTCTATGGTGGTTTTACTGTTGATGTAAATCACACGTTATAAAACCCTGCAATCTAAATTTAAGAAAACTAAATTTTCGTCCATAGAGTATGTTCTTTCTTTCTTTATGTTTTTATTTTTATTTTTATGATTTTTTGCATCTCCAACAACATCATGTTTGCTGTTTTACTTTTACTCCACCATTAAATACTGGTCGGCTTGTTGTAAACTACTTTTTTCTGTTTTGTAATTTATTTATTTTTTTTTTTTTTGTGTTTTTCTGTTTTGTTCTTTTCTTTTATTTATCAATATTTTGTTTTTGTTTTATTTTTCATTTTGATTATACAATTTCGCCATCATTTCAACGCGTTTTCAATGCTAGCAGTATTATATATGATATGTTTGCTAATTTTTAATGTGTCTATATGTCTTTATTCTTGTGGATAATTTTTTTTTTCTTCTGTATTCACTTAAGTATACAAAGATATAAGGTGTTAGACCTTACGTTGCGTTAAGAAACAGGCTACGTAAATTAATTTAAATCATTCATTTATATATGAATTGTCTTTTTAAATAAAAATAACATTTGAAAGGTTTTGTTTTGTTTCTTCAAACAATGCGGAGTATGCCAGCTTATTACTTAATTATACAACCTGTGATTTTTATAATAATTATAATCAATGTTATCATACAAATCATTTAGTAAATTAACAATAATATGTTTTGTTTTGGTAAATTAAATAAAATTCTGAAACATCTAATAAGCATTTAACTAAACCAGACTAATATTTATTTTTTATCTGGAAAAACTCGAATGCTCAAATCATAATAATTATCTGTTTAAAAAATATAAGAAAATGATTCCTTTAGAACCCTATTAAATTGATGCAGTAAATTAGATGATTTTTAATTTTTATTTTACCTGTGACGTCCTTGAAACGTACTTTCTTCAACTTTTAACAGCAAACCATTTACCGAGCCTAGATAATTTTCTGGTTTCTGGAGAAGAGCTACACCACTATGTATTTATAAACGTGATCCAAACAAATTTCTGATACAAATATAAAGTATAGTATAATATTAGGCGAATAAATAAATAAAATATAAATTTTCTTAATTTTTATATTTATATTTTTTATTTTTTTATTTTTCTTTTAATTACTTTTTTAACAATTCATTCATTTTTTTTGTTTATTAATTATTATTATTATTATATTTTATTAATTATTTATTTTATACTTACATATCTAGCTTATTTAGTTTAATTTAATTAAAATTAACAAAAAAATAAAATAAGACAAATTATGATTAAAAATAATAATTAAAAAACAAAAACAAAATAAAAAAAAATCTTTCTGTGTATTAATTAAAGTTATAAGGAAAAATATAATCGTTGTACTATGTTCCTTTAAAAAAAAAAATATATATATATAGAAATAAAGAAAAAATAATTTTTCTCTGTTTAACTTATTTATTATTATTGATTTAATTAAATTATATTAAGCTTAGTTATATATTAAGATACGTTTTCTTTTTTACGTTACTTTTTTTTTTTTATTTTATTTACTTAAAACTGTTAAAAGTAAATAATTAATAAAAATCAATATTAAGATTGTGTTTCATATGTGTAACTTGATATTATAAAATACTACCGGGTTTTATTTATCAAATTAAAATTATAAATAAAAAAAAAAAATAATAATAATAAAATTCCATGCATATGCCAAGTATTATTTCCTTTAATTAATTTTATAAAAAATGCTTGCAATTGGCGGTTACATAATTATATTTATTTGCTTAAATTTTTTATTGTTTTTGGGGTGAAAAATTAAAATATTATATTTTTTTTTTTTTTTTGTACTTAATTAAATATTTTTGATTTCTTTCTTTATTTTTTTTTTTTTTAATTTATATTATTTTTTATTAATTATACTATTTTTTTATTCACATTATGAGTTATTTACCATTTTACTATTTACCATTTTGATTGTTTACATTTATTACACGTTTGTCAATAAAATTTACAATAATTCAAACATCATTGTTTTATGTCACGGTTAATTTATTATTATTATTATTTATATCAATTAGAAGATCCGAATTGTATTTCCGTTCAATTTTAAATAATTTTGTCAATAAAATTTTTAAATAACTATTTCTACATGATTCCGAGCTCTATTCGTCTATTATCAATAAAGATTGTAAAAAAAAGCATTCATTTATTAACATAGCTAGCGGATTGTTGTTTCAGCTTAAAAAACACAATTTTTTGCATAAATTAAAAAAAGAACAAAAATTAAATTTTAATATTGAAATGCAATTTTCTTCTCATCATACTTCTAATAAAAGAATTGAAAATCTTTGAAACTTCAATTAAATCACGGTGCTATTTGCTCTTTTAAGTGATATAATTAGCGTGCAGATGATTAGATTTAGCACTAATTCTATCACTTCAATTTAATTAAGACTTAGAGAAAATTGGATCAAACACCGACTGCGATAGAAGACAAATCGCCCATAGTACGCTAGGCTATTCCCGCCAAGACAGCAATAAAATTTTATTTCCCCGGTTTTATCAAAAACAATTTAAATATTCATATAAAATTGAAATATACGTATCTTTGAATTGTTAAGATTGTAAATTTACATTTGATCTTTACATATAAAAATAAATTTATTCACAATATTCCAAATTAAGGTCATTTTAATCTGTACAATAATTATTTAATAATTACAGAACTAAATTAATTACAAGTAGGTCTTTCTGTACTTTTTAAATAATTGCAATATAGGGATTTTATAGAAGACCATATAAGTGTAAGCCGGGAAATAGTCTTTTTTTTTATTATTTTAATATAATAATTTAATCTATTGAATGAAATATATCTCAAGAAATATTAAATTAAATTAGCTTGAACCATAATGAAATATATCTCAAGAAATATTTTTAATTTCCTGAGACACAGTAAGTAAATAAAGTAAAATCGTTAAAACTCTAATGTGAATAAATAAATAGAAAAAATAATTAAAAACATTTTTGTGAAATATTAATATTGAATAAATTTTGATAAAAAAACAAACATATGCCTTATTTGCCAAAAATTTATTTACTGTAGGGTAGAGTACAAAACAAACAAAAAAAGGATAATTTAATTCATTTTCTTGTTTATTATTTTATTGGAATGCACTTTTGTTTCATTTGTTGTATATATATTTTATTATAATTATTATTTATTTATTTAATTATTTTTTCTTTTTTGTGTATTTACATTTTTTTCTTTCATTTTTGTGCATTTTTTATTAATTTTTTCCTTTTTTTATTTTTATTCATTATTTTATATTTTTAAGCAATTATTGATTTTTTTTTTTTTTTATTATTAATTTTTTAATTTAATACATAATTGGTATTGTTTCCTTTCGTTAGAATTAATATTAACTTATTTGAATGTTTATTAATTAAATGTGATTTTTATATAACTTAATGATAAATTTTAATAAAAAATTTATTTAAATTAAAAAAAAAATATATATAAATATGTATATTAAATAATAATATGTTTATCGATTCCTTGTTGTATTATTTTCACTGGTCTTTCAATTATGTCTTTTTCTTTTTTTTTTTTTTTAATATAAAAACAATTTTTGTTTAATTTAAAGAAAATTTTATAGAACAAAATATAAAACTTTATGGCACTTTATTTCTGTGTATATTTTTATGTAGAACTTAATTGATTATTAATGTGTAGTTAAATCCAAATTTAATATATATAAATATAAATATAAATTAATAAAATTATTTAGACTTTATTTAGAGAAAAGATTTTGATTTTTATATTTTTGCTTCATGATATGAAGATGAGTTTTTTTTTTGTACTTGTTTTTATTTTTTTTTCTTCTTAATGAGCGATGCTTTTGAAAACATAAATAAATAATCGTTTTAGAAGTTTTAAGCATTTTTTAATCTTAATATATAATCTTTAAACTGTTACATTTTGATTTGAAAGAGAAAAATACTTAAATCTACATTCATTATTTAATTATTAACAGTTGTACTTATTTTAATTATTTACTATATACGTGGCGCTTCTACTTTTCTTAGACCACGGCGACCACGCATAGAGTGAGCGATTTTTTTAGAAAAATTTCAAACATACGTTGGCGTTCATAGACGTTGCCATACATAAGAGCGGCAAGCGTGCGTTTTTTGTTACCTCCACAATTAGTGTGAATTTCGAGTTGGAACGCTTTGATAAATGCAGATTTAATTTAATTTCAAATATTCCAATAATAGGATTTCTAATTTATTATATACTAGCCGTGTTACCCAAAACTTGATCACATTAAACTTTCAAAACTAATAATTATGCATATTATCATTATAAGCCATTTGAATCTAAACTTAACCCAGTCCGATAATTATTACTACTTGAAAGTTTCCCTGATATTGTTCCTGTTCATTTAGTGCTTGAACTTATTGCAACACGTTATTCCGCGTTAAGGGAACTCTTACTGTTTGGGTATTCCTACGTACTTTTTACATAAATGCTTAAAACAACTATGTGATAACCGCTCTTTAACTCTATTTTCATTTTATTGAAAAAAAATTGTTTTACTGAAATTCATCTCATGTGCTAAAGGTTAATTATAGATTTTCATATAATAGATGTAAAAGTTTTAACTAATTTTTCTTTTGATTTATATTTTCTTACGTCACGTTAAATTGGTTTAATTTTTTTTTTTTTCGCAATTAAAAAATTAAAAAATTAAAAAAAAAAAAAAAAACAAAATACTTATAATCTCGTTATATGTGATTTGTGTTTAAAAATGAATTTTATTTTTAATTTTATATTACTAATTTAAATAATAAAACAGACATGAGAAAATAATAATAACATAATTGGATGTGCGCGGCAACAATACAAAAGTTTTTTTTTTTTTTTTTTAAATTAAATCAAAAACAACAACATCGAAAATTAAGAAGCGCATAGAGTAAATGGAAGAACAAAATCTAATTTTAAATAAATTCAATTCAATTAATTTATTTATATATGTATAAAAAAAAAATTAAAAAAAAATATCACATAAAATTATGAGAATTATTTATTGATTTCTTTAAAATAAAGAATATTATATACTTCATTATATATATATATATATATTATTAATTAAATTCCTTTTATTGTTTTATTTTTAATTGAATTTCTTACTTCGTTATTATTATTTTATTAAAAAATTATTATAATTATAAACTATTATTATTCATTTCTTCGTTTCATTTCTTTTTGTTTGTTGTTTGTTAATTATATTACATTTTATCCAAGTAAAACAAAAACATATTATGGTAATTAAATAAATTTTTTTTAAGGAATATTTTGTATTTGATTGCCATCTATTATTTTAAAAGTGAATTAACTTATTTTTTATTTTCCATTAAATTTGTTTACTTTTTAAACAAATTTGATTGGTTCAAATAATGTCCTAAGTACAATTGACGTAAGGATGACTTAAAAAAATGCCACCAAAACATTTGATAAATGAATTACTTTTTAACAGACGCATAATGTCATTCAATTTTAATAATATTCAATTAAATATAATATTTAATGAATTTATATTTATTTAAAAGTGCGTATTTGTTGGTAATTTCATTATAAAATTTTAAAGTAACGTTTGTTAAGTCATCTTTACGTTAATTGTACTAAGGCCATGATAGGTGTATGCTTTTAATAAAAAAAATTGATAACAAAATTTTATAATTTCATCGTCTACGATGATTTTTATACATAAAATTTTCAATTTTAAAAAAATATATAATTATAATATAATTTTTATTAAAATTTTGTAAAATTAAAAATCCAACAAAAAAAAAAATGTATGTTCTAAAACTTGTATATTAAAAAAGTAAAAAAAAAAAAAAAAATCTATCTCATAAAAAAACAAATTGTGTTTTTTAAAGTTAACTTTCATAATTTAAAACAATAAAAAATTATTGAAATACACAAAACAATAATTATACGTTTTTATATTAAATTGAAAGAATAAAAATTTTTGTTTCTTGAAACAAAAAAAAAAAATGAATAAAATGAAATCTTACATTCAAAATATTTTAAAATGATACAAAAAAATATAAAAAAAAAAAAAACATTCTAAAATCTTAAACAAATTATTAAGTAATGAAAAAACTATTATACACATACATAATTAATAAACAATTTTTCCTTTAAAATTTGAATAAAAAAATATATTTTAAGTTTTATCATTCACTTTTTTTTTTATTTCACAAACAAAAAAAATAAAAGTTTAAACATAAAATTCAACAGATCAACAATAAAACGACTGAAATGTTTTTAACCAAAATGATTAACAACATGAAACTATGTGAGAAGAACATAACAATGTATGACTATCATTAACTAGGTGCACAAATTTGAAATAAGTTTTTTTTTTTGTTTGTGTTGAGAAAATAATTAAGCAATGAATATTTATATAGATTTGCAGAAAAAAATTAAAAAAAAAAAAAACGAAAAATAATAATTTTAATTTTATGGAAATTTTTTTTTTTTTTTTAATGTATTCACTTTTTATTACAATTTTATTTTTAAAAAAAATTAAATTGTCCAAAATCTCTCGCTCTTATTATTACTCTTTCACAACATTCACTGATTATTATAAATTAAAAAAATAAAAAAAAAATATTTACCGAAAAGTATTTTAAAAAAATATATTGTTTATATAAAATAACGTCGTAACACATCTTTCAAAGAAAAAAAAAATTCCTCTCATAATTATTTTTCTTTTAATTATTATTTACTTTTGAAAAATAATTCTATTTTCTTCAAAAATTTCTCTTCATCACTAATTTAATTAATTTAAGTATTTTTAAACATTTTTTTTTTTTTTTGATATATTTTTTTAATTTTGATTTCCAATTATATAATATTCATCAAAATTAAACAAAAACCGAAAGATAAATAAAGCAAAACCAGCAAAAATAAATGATATTTACAAACAAGAATATAATAAGGAAACAACAAATAATACAAATTTTTTAGGTGAAATAATAATGAATAATAATAATAATTAATATTATTATCTAATATTTTATTAGTTCTTTTGGTTTTTAAATAAATTTTTATCTTTACTCTTTATTATTATTTTTCGATTCTTTTAATTTTCTAGTTTTTTTTTTTTTTTTTTTTGTTTTTGTTTTTGCAATACAAATTTTTTTTTTCTTATATAAAAAATCATTAATTTAATTATTTATTATATATTGTTTTCTTTTTTTTTATTTTTATTTTTTATTATTATTTATTTATTATTATTATTTCTTATTTATTTTTTATTAAATTGGAAATCTTTTCATTTTTAGCATGTATTTAATTGTTCAATTTTCTTTATGCAATTAATTAAATTAATATTATTATTATCATTATTATTATTATTATTAATAATTATTGAATAATCGTTAACTAAAGAAGAAAATCAAAATTAAATAAAATAAATTTAACCTTCTATTTGAAACAAAAAAAAATTAAAACAAATTATAAATTATTGAAACAAAATTATTTAAATAATTAACAAATAATAATAATAATAATAATGTTAGCTAAAATTTATCCTGAAATATAAATAAATTATTGGTCGCCGCAACAGCAATAATATCTTCTAAAGGATGCCAGGCCGTATGTAATATTTTTTTATTAAAATCAAGACAATCAACGCTAATCTCATCCTTTTTTCGTTTACCGCCAGTACACACTTTGCGTGCCTTTAATACAGTTTTAGGCTTAATTATATCTCGCGATGCTTCCAATGTTATTTCCTTATTTGCACGAGTATTACGATCAAATACTCTAAAGAAGTTATTATAGCTACCAGTCATTATTGCTGAATCGGTACCATTCCAGCAGCACTCGAATTTATCAAAAATACAATCATTTTCATACAATGAACAAAGTTTTGATCTTAAATATTCATGAACCTGCAAAAAAAAAATAAAACAATTAATAATAATTACAACAACATATCGATCAATATAATTTAACCCCTAATAACTTCATAATAATAAAAAATATTTTAAATTAAGGCATTTCGCGTTACTTTTATAATCCGCGCATAGTACAACATATATTTAATCTATTTTATTAAAATATATCCCTTTAACGATTAATAAAATGTGATAGCACCTATTGTGTCTTTAATATTACCTTTTTTTTACACAAATTAAATTTTTAATGCTCATTTTTATATGAATATATTAATAATTTTTCTTGCTATTTTAAATTATGCATGATTTTATAAATTTATACAAAATACAATTTAAGAAACGTCCATATGTTAATTTAATCAATCAACATTATCAAAATTTGAATTAAAAAAATGACATGAAATTGTTATTATATTATTGTTATAATTATATTTAATGTTTCAAAACTTTAACAATACTTTACTTAAATAAAAAAAAAAAACCCTTAAACACCAATTAGATTCTCTTTTAATATGGAATATATTTTGCGATAAAATTTCTATTAATATTTTAAATATAATAACAGGTACGCTTGTAGAGTTTGCAACAAAAATTTCAACTAGAGTAATTGCATGTGTGAACAATAATGTATTAAAAATAAATTACAGGTGACATGTAAAGACGATGAGAAAGAAAGACAATTAAATTTTTAAACAGAATAAAAAAGGAAAACAACACCCAGAATTAATAATTTATACAAAACAAGAGCCGGTGGTTTTGAATCTCAACTAGAAACGAACCAGATAAAAATAAATTAACCAGAACCGATTTAAATGGGATAATTTTAATAAGAATCATAACCTAATACCTAAACGGAAAACATTTCGGTTTCTCTCTCTCTGAATTTACGTGATAAGTACTGTGGTGTTCTACTTCTTAGATATTTTTGATATTATTTAAAGCTTGCATTAATTACGACCAAAACAAATAAAAAGGTGATGCTTTAACTATTGTTTGTAAAAGAAAATGTATGTGCTTAATAATAGAACTACCACCTCGTAAAATATATAAATATGTCAAATTACAATTTTTTAACATTGTTCATTAAAATTTAGACTTTGGTTTTGGTTTGCTTTTCAATGCTATTAAATTTTTAAACGAAATGAATTACTTTAATAAAGCTAATATATATACAAAAAAAAGGCTTTAAGATCAACACTTAAAATGACCACCATACCACAACCAATCATTAAAATTTAAACATATTCTAAATGATTAGGGAAACGAAACATGCATGGATCAAATAAAATACTTTACATAAATTAAGGGTTCTCGGATTATTTAACAAATAAAAATAATCTAAACTTTTATTGAATACAAGCATAAGGCTAGAATAACAAATTCAAATATAGTCACATAAAATAAATTGCATAATATATAAAAACTCTATTTCACGTTTCAAATTGATGAGTTGAATTTTTCATTTAATTTTTAATCAATTTTTCGTTATTACTACACTACCCCCTTTTTAATTTGCAATATTAATTACATAGAGACTATTAATGTTTAATTTATATTTCTACAACTAAAATTTGTTCACTTTAGTAATTTACATCATCATCGTGTTTATTATTAAATTATTTATTAATTATAAGGAAAAATAATAAAGTGTACATAACAAAAATCAATAAACAAATGTCGTTTGTATTTTAGTGTTAAATAATAAAAAGAAAAAAAAAAAGAAAATTAAATTAACTATCAATAGAAGCAGCAACAGCTGAACTTTTATGCAAAATATATAAATAAAAAACATTAAATTTTTATATAAATAATAATAATAATAATAATAATAAAATTAAGCAATTTCTATTTATAAACAAATGTACTTAATAAAAAAAAAATACTAAAATAAAATCACGAAAATTTTGATTCAACCATGGGAAATTATTGATTTAATGTCAATTTGTAATAATTTTAATTTAAATTTTGCAGATACAAAAAAAAGACAAAAAAATCAATGCTACAAAGATTGTAGGATAAAGACAAAACAAGGTGTATTGTCTTTCCCGCGATCCAATATTTAAAAAAATATATAATTATTGTGTAATACTACTAAATATATCCATACAAACAATAATAATAAAAAAAAACTCACAATGATAACAAACATAAAACCATAGAGTTAATTAAATACAATAAAAAATTTTTAAACAAATAATAAATAATTAAAACTTCTTCGTTTATTTTTTTTCAATTAAATATTTTAATTTGTAATTATTTTTAAAATATTTTTTATTTACTTCGCACGCGTTTAAAAATAATATATTTTAATATCTCCTCCTAGCCAACAACATAAATCATTAAAATTAAATAAAATTTATTTAATTATTAAATTTAAATAAAAAACACATTATAATTGTTATTGAAACGTAATTATTGCAAAGAGTGGAAAAAACAAAAAATTGAATTCATATTATTATATGACAAAAATTAAAATTAAGTATTAATTTGAGAAATTAAATAAACTGTTGTCTAATTTCATCATATTTCCCCTTCTATTGTATTACAACTACACAATACATAAAATATACCTTCACTAATATTGTGTCCATGTAATAATTAATAATGTATAAATTATTTATAACTTTAACTGTCAGAGAGAGAAAATAATTTTAAAAAATTAATAAAGGACTGTATAATACGAAGTACATTTTTATTATTGTTTTATTAAATGTTATGTAGAATTCACTCATCTTTTCTTATATTAATAAAAATAATAAATAATAAAACAAAATTAATTAAAAATAAATATATATAAATAATGAAAATTCATATATTTGATACGTAACAAAATCATTATTATCAATTCTAAAAAAAAATATATTTTTTAATTATCTCGACGTCACGAAATTGTTTTTTTATTTTCAAAGATAAGATAAAGATTTGTTTTCTTTTCTTTTTTTTTACTGTTATTATTAGTTGAAGGATAGACATATTCTTTTTTTAGGACAAAAAGGTTAATAAAATATATTCTTACCGGATACGTTTCAATTGGTTTCGTTTCCATTTGTAAGTCCCATACTTTAATGCTCAAATAATCTCTTGAAATCATATAACGTCCAGAATTACTCAATTTAACATCACTGATTGAGCTTATTATTTCACTGAAAAAACTCATATTTGTTGGATCCTCAGGCTCTTCAAATTGTTTTGCATGACGATCACATAATGCTGATGAACGCATATCACATAGCCTAATTGTACCCCTACTACTTGAATAGGCAAATAGATTACATTCGGTCGGATGAAACTCTGCTGCCGTTATTACTTCAGTTAACTCTTCCATATTGGCAGGTTTAATATCTACTATATTGAAACATTGATCAGTTATTTCTAAATGCCAAAGATTTATACGTAAATCATCTGCTGATAAATAGGTTTCTTGATCAGAATTAACAGATATTGAATTTATATGATACGTATGTGCGTTTGCAAAGATACGTCGTGGTGATGCCTCTACCATTAAATCCATTGGTTTAGTTATAGGAACCCTTAATGCAGATACCATATTTGGATCGCGAGGATGGCCATTCTCCTCTTTTGTATTATAGCCCTCTATTTTTTTATCCCGTTCCGATACTTTCCATAATTTTATTGTTTTATCATTTGTTGATAATAAAAAATGTGATTGGTTTTTACGTTTGAGCCATCTTATTTTATTAATTTTTTCTTCTATTTCTAATGATTTTAAATAATCAAATTCTGGTTCATGTGATTGAAATGTGGAATATACATTGTACTCTCCTCTTCTTGGTATTAATGTTTTTGAGTCCGGATCTCTCTAAAAATTAACAAAACAAAATTATAATAAATAATCTAGAATCACATTATATATTAATAATAGAAATAATGATATTAGAATAAATCAACAAACATGTTTATATTTGACAGAGTATAAAAAAAATTTAAATGAATTTGTTATACAAATAAACACATAAAAATTAATTAAATTATTTACGCTTTTAATAAATAAATAAATAACAAATCGTTTTACTAAAAAAAATTAAGTAAGTAAACATCATATTATGTACAAGAAAAAGAAAACAAAATGTTTGTCATTGCGCTTTTCCTTTCATTATTTTTATTGGCTGGTGCTGGTTGTTATAGTTTAAATAATTTTCTTGTTAATGAAATAATATTAAACAAATCATAACTCACAAAAGAAAACAAATAAAAAAATAAAATAATTGAAATATCAAGTGAAAATACCGTGAACTTTTCAAAATTAATAATAAAAAAAACGGTGTTTGTTGTTCGCAACAAAAGAAAAAGTTATTTTAAAAAAAATACGATAGGGCACATTTATTTTAAACTAAAGTTCGTAGTTATATAGATTATTTTTTATAAAAATGATGTTATTTCTATTTTATATGCATTCAATGATTTAAAAAATGTATAACCACACAACGAATTTCTGTTTATTTCGGTATTTAGTCTGTTCATGCTAGGGGTTTCCAGTATCGAAACTATCAGTATCAGTTCCCGATAATATCCTATAAAATCCAGTATCGAAACTATCAGTATCAGTTCCCGATAATATCCTATAAAATCCAGTATCAAAAGTATCGATACTTCAAAAGGGAAATACCGATACTTTAATCTAACATATAAATACAGCATTATTGGCTTTTTTCATTTTTTTTTCTAAGGAATTGTTCTAAGGAAAGTAAAAAGAACACAAAAAAACTCCTAAATTTTCAAAAAATTTTAAAGAAATATTTCTTTTTGTAACGCAGAAAATAAAATAAAATACAATTTTGATTCTCATACTAGGAATGCACATATATAATAACGATATTACGATATTAACGATATGCGAATAATACGAATATGTTATTTAGTTATAAAAATCATAATATTCAAATATATTTTGTATTTCTAGTATGAGAATTGTATTAAAAATTTAACTAAAAAAAAATTATATTTTGAATATTTTGATAATATAAAAAATTACTTTCTGGTCATGAATTGAATTGAATTTTTAATCTCTTTTAAGTTATAAATAAATTATTTCCATTTTGCTTTTTTCTTAAGATCATTTTGATTTTAGTTATATTTTTTTTTATTTACAATAGAATCTAATAATTATTATTTTTTTATGATAGTTTAAAAATAAATAAATTAATAAATTATAAGGAATAAGTGTTTCCTTGAAGCAAGAAAGAGACATAACACATTATCGGTATTCTTATGAGAAAGTATCGATACTAACAAAATCCTCCGATACTGGAAACCCTAATTCATGCATTATCTTTAATTTTTGAAAAATTTTCATATTTTGACGAAAAAAAAAATTATTATCGTTTTATGTTGTTACTTTACTTTTAAAGTTTTAATGGTTTGAATATTTTACTCTTATTATGAAAATTATAAAATTAAATTATACAATCATTTTTATATTTAAAAAGTCAAAAAAGTTTTGTACTGTTTTATTGTGTGTTTTAAAATTACGCCAATATTTTAATTAATTTTTTTTTTTTTGTTTTTATTTGAATTATTTAACGATAAATAAATAATAAAACAATCAAATACATTAAAATATTTTAAACATCAGCAACGATGTGTGATAAGGAAAGATAAAATTTGGAATAAAAATAATGGAATTTCTGTCCTTGTCACTACGTTTGTATTATTAATTTATTAAAAATTGTGCCATATATCTCATTTATGCAATCTTTTCCAACTTAATTATTAAAAGGTATTTTTACACCACACCACACATTTGCTAAAATATATAAGCTCAAAAAAATTATTGCAAATAATAACAAAACAGACAAAAATTTGACAAAATAATAGTAATAAATAACTTACTTGGAATATAACTACACGGCCGCCTTTATCTCCGGTTGCCAATAATTCACCATCATGATTAAATTCTACACATGATATTATATCGGCGTCTGTTACATCATCATCCAGAGCCCCTTTTATTTGAGAGAAACACCACGACGTTTCGCCATTTACTATATTAAAAAAAAAAAAAAAAAAAAAACATTATTTTATTTACAAAAATTATGTGTTCATTAATTAAAGGTAAACATAATTAAACGAAATAAAGTAATAAACTTCGGTAATAGTACAGTACATAGATGAAATATTTTGACAGTTGAAAACCAAAACCGAAAACAAAAAAAAAAAAACAAATAACCTAACAAATAAATGTGGAAAATAAATTTTCATTCAATCAATCAAATAAACGGAAAAAAAAAATCACAAAATTAAAAATTATGCGTATTTTCAGGTGACGCACACGATTTTTTATTGTTCCTACCAAAATCTTTATTAAATTTTAATTAACTAAAAACTTATGCAGTGTCTTTCGTTACAATTTTTGTTAAACCAAAAGAAAAACAACTAATTAAATATTTGTCTTAAAAGACACATTATTTAAAAATATGTTATTGTAAAAAAAATATGAAGTAATCAGTCACATATATTTATTTAAAATAATTTAAATGCATTTGTGTAGGTGTAATTATTAAATATATTATAGTGTTTGTATAATTTTTTTCATTATTTGTTTGTTTATTGGGTCGGTGGTTGGGTGGTGGTGATGTAAGTTATGCTAGGTTTCTGCTGCTACTACTATTATACTTTGTGACTTTACTATGTCTCATTGCCATTTAAAAATTATAATTTTATATTTATTTAAACAAGGTTAAAATAAGGATTTACCCTTCTTTTTATTTAATAACATTATTTATTTTATATTTTTGATACTTTTATTTCGAAAAGTAATCACAAATATTTTGCGTTTTTTTTATTTTTTTATATATAATTATAAAGAAGAGCAAAAACGTGCGGTGTTTGGTGCACCACCATCAATAATAACGCGCACACTTTAATTTTTTCTGCAATAAAAGAAAACCATTCAGAGCACAATCAATTTTTTCTTCATAATAATCTCGTGACACTTTTTTAAATTAGTTATAAATTATTGAAAAAGAAAAATTTGAAAAACCAAAAAATTTAATCACTTTCACAACAACAACAACATACACTTGTGCCAACTAAAAAATGATAATTAAATTTAAAAAAAAATATCACAAAAATTAGCGTCCATCGTGTTTAACAAAAAAAAAAGATGAAGAAAAAGTTTAATTTTTATTAGCATTTGTACTATCCTTTTTCATCTTTGTTATACATTATTTGCACAATACATACAATACAATAATCGTTTTTAAAAAATAAAATTAAAATTTTGCAATTAATAATAGATTTTTGCAGGGAAAAGATTAATAATAAAAAAGAAACTTACCGGCCATGTCAAAATGTAATGACTAAAAAAAAAATTATAAAAAAAAAACTTCCTCATATACAACAAACACTCTCTCACACAACAAAAAAAGTTATTTAATTTTTTTTTGTGCAAAAAAAAAAAAAAAAAGATAATAAAGAAGAAAAATTAATTTTACAAAGGAATTCTTTTCAATTGAAACCCAAATAAATATTTACGAAGAACCAATGGTTTTTATTATATTCATGGAATAAATAACATTTTTTTTTGTATTTTTTCACGTTTTCAAGATCTCGGTTTTTTATTTTTTTATTTTACTATGTCGCACAAATAACAATGGCGTAGCTTTTATATTTAGCGCACTTCACAAGAATATTTAAAATAAAAATAAACTTGTGAAAATCATATGAATTGCGTATGAAAGATAGTAATAGCAATATAATTTCTGTCATTAGAGTAACACAAGAAGATATATTATGTAAATAAGATTTAGCACTAGTGGTAAATTTTTTAACCATATTTTACTATAAAAATGGCAGCGATGGTAATGTAGTTTAAAAATATACATAAATTTGATAAGAAATTAAAATAATAAAAATAAAATGTACATAGCCACAGTCATTTTTAAACATATTACATACTCACTTGGCTGTCTTCGTGCCCCATTCATAGCAGTATTTATCATGGAGCCAATCTTAGTAAAACTAGATTGTCTCTGTACTTGCATATGGGCTGCATTTCTAGGTGGCAATGGTGGCGGTGGTTCTGGTCCTGGTCCAGAATTATGCCGACCCCACCTACCGATAGATGGTGCGTGCTTCGTTGTGACGGTTTGTATTTTAACTAAAAACAAAATTTAAATTTAAATCAAAATCAATTAATTGTTCATTATCAAACAGGTAATAATAAATAAATTTTCTCATAATTACAATTTTCTATGATGTAATAAAAACAACACAACACAAATAGAAAATATTGAAAAGCAACAAGACAAATTACAGTTAAACAAAATTCAAAGATAAAAACATTTTCGATTATTGTCTTTTGCCTTTATTTCGGTTTTAATCATTAATAATCAATTTTATAAAAAAAAAAAAATCCATTCCACTGAAAAAAAACAAACTTAAAAAAAAAAAATAATTAAAAATTCATTAAACGAATATATTATAGAAAACGACAAAGCGGAGACAAATATTACAAAAAAACAACAAACAAATAAATCGTATTTGCATATGTTATTAACATTGACACCAATTAAAAATTATAAATCAAGAATTAATAAAAAATAACGTAATTAATTTTGCAGACAAGAAATTATTTTTTCATTATTAGAATGAATTATATATATTTATTAATCAATTAAAATTGAAGAAAAAAAAAAAACGATAAACAACTGTGCACACAGTGGAGACGCCTAGTAACTACAATAAAACATAGGATTAGAGGTTAATTACGTTAAAAGTGCTTCTTATTATTTTGAATTTTATTTTAATTAATTACATTTTTTTTTTTGTTGATGCCACGCTCAAGTGATTTGTTTCATTCTTTAAATATTTTTTCTTATTCATTGAGATTTCAATCATTTATGCCAAGGATATAAGGAAGGGAATTCATATATATTAACCCTGCAATAATGAAGAATTTATTTCATTTAGTTAATGTATTAAAATAAATATATAAATAATATAAGTGCAACAATGTGTTATCATCAAAAAATAGTTTAAACTTCCTGAAACAACGGTAAATTTAACAATTTCCTTTACAAAATCCCTGGCTTTCTTAAGAGTTAATAAAATAAAATAAAATAAACGTGAAAAGTTAGTTAAAGGACAAATAAAAAGACAAAGCTTTATAAAATATTCTGTGTTCGTGACAGAAAAAAAGCTCTTCGACTTAAACAAACAAAAGATTAATATTTTTAATCACGTTTAATAGCTTCTTTAGCAATAAACAATACTACTTTGATTCAATCAATTTTTGTTTATTTAAGTAAAAGCACGAAATAGTTTTTCAAGTTAGAAACTAGCACGCGAATAATTGAAATGGAAGTTCAGTTAAGTGAATTTCTAAAGGAAATTGCAATATTAACTTGGGGATTAACTTTTAAACATTTTTATCTATGATAAATCTATTATAATGTTAGGTCATTCTTGATATTTTTTTTTTTTAATTTGGTCCATTAAATGAATCCTATAATTTCTGTTAACATCTAATGTGACTTAAATATTAAAATCTATATTAACCCTTTTCTTGCATTTTTTTTTTTTTTTTCATATTGTGTAAGGAAATTTTCTTTAAATATATAAAATATAAGGAAAAAATCGTAGAAAATTAATGAGTTCACGTTTTTTTTTTAGCATACCCAGAGAAATTAAGAAATTAAAAATAATGATTCAAAAGGTTCACTGACTGAAAAGCACACAATGAATCCCAGAAACAAAAAAAAAAAAAAAAAAAAACAAGACTAAATAAAATTTATTTTTTCATTAAAAAGAAAAAGAGATAAAAAAAAAGCTCAAAGAAACAAATTACTTGCTAATTAAAATAATTAGATAGCTCATTATAATAATGTTGAATATTATTCCGTAATAAATAAGTCATGACGACAACAATGATGACCTTGTTGATTTTTAGGATAAAATTTGAAAATAAAAAAAATAAACTATTTAGTGAAATTAATTTTTTAATTTTATAAAACTAGTTTAAACTTGATTATGACAGTTTTATTTGGTTTTAAAATAATTAGTATTAATATTTTTATTTACTTATTGTATATAAATTAACATGATTAAACCGTAAATAATTATCGGGAGAGTGAGGTAGAGAGAGAAAAAAAAAAGACAAAACAAAATCAATTAATAATAAAATAGCGTTTAAATTACAAATTTAATATTAATTTATTATTAACAACATTAATCTAGATTTATCCAGCCAAGTAAAATTAACAAATAATTTTTTTTTTCTTTATCTAATTAAATAATACAAAAAAGAAAAAAACAAAAAATTTCCACCTGGTTATAAATTGCTACTAAGTAGATGAAAAGAATAATAATTTTAATAATTATTTATTAAAAATGTTATTTTTTTTTTATATCGATGTTACATATAATAATTTTTATAATATTAATTAGTAACAATGTGTTTATTGATGATAAATGATTAAACTAAATGCGTAAAAAGTATCAATAATTTTGTTTTTACAATATTATTCTAAACATTGCACTCTAACCTGAAACAATGAAACTCAATCTGATAATTTAAAAATAAATATATATTAAAATCTATTTATTAACCTCATAGAAAACTGTTTAATCCATATTGACAAAGTAGATTTTATACAGAAATAAATTGACAAACCCAATCTCGATGGCTAAATTAACGCATGTTTATATCTAGAAAAATTGTTTTCAGGATAACACAGGGATTTTTATTGCAACCTTTTAAAGAAAACGAATAAGTAGAGAATTCAAATTGAAAATTTATTTTACAGGATTCCAATTGAAATAAATAAAAATAATTCAAAATTGTGTAAAAAACTGACAGAATCGTTGTCCACATTTGTGTAGATCTTACCACATAATTTTCATAAAAACGATAATTATAACAATTGTTTATTATTTTTGATAGATATAATATTATAATACATATATTTTTTGTACAATATGAATAAATAAAAATAATTTAATCTGTTGTGTTAAAAATTAATTAAAATAAGTTTAATGAAATAAAATTATATAAAGTAAAATAAATAAAACTAGTTAACCAAGAGTTTTACATATAAAGCTTTAATTAAATAAATTATTTTTTTTTTTTATTATTTTCTATAACCAAACAACATTGACACATAAAATGCATATTTTAAGAAAATAAAGTTTTATTTATTAATTAATTATATTTTATTTTTTTCTGTTATATAAATTAAATGGTTTTATATCTATGTAACGAGCAGAGAGACTAACTAAAGCAATGCATTTTAGCAGTTGTTGTTTTATTTGTCTTATAGTAAATTTTCTATAATATTTCTATATAGAAATAAGTTTGTTAATAATAACATATAATAATTGCACAACATCTTTAATACTAAATTTATCTTATAAAACTAAAAAATGAAATAAGTAAGTAACAGAAGGTAAATCGTGACGTGAACGGCATCGAAAAATATATTTCTTAATTTATTTTTTATTTCTTAATTGTTCAGTACACAAATATGTTACATTTTAAAAAGTTACAATAAAATAACGAAAAATTATAAAAAAATAATTTAATAACCTCAATATGCGTTTGGTTTGGCGTTGGTATTATAATAATTATTATTATTATTCTTATTTATTTTATGACTAAAGAGACAATGTTTTGATTTTTTTGTTAAAATAATTAATAAAATTTTTGATTCTTTTTATAACGGGTGGTTCAATTATATTAAAAAATATCCTAAGCCAAAGTAGAATCAATCAAAAAAATCAATAATTTATTATGCACTAAGAAGCATTCTCTGCATATATTTCGAAAATATGGAAAAAGCAATCAATACAACAAAATGCTAAAGGATATTCTTGGACAATAAAATTGTATATATTGCCAAAAAAAAAAAATTAAACAAAGATTTTTGCCCTGAATTAATTTATCTATTTTTGTTTTTGTTGCATAGAAGTTTAAAAAAAAAAGAAAAAAAAAAAAAGAGTAATAAAATAAATTGTAAAATTGCAAAATTGCAAAACAGAATGTAACAACAAATAACATACGAAATCGATTTTTTTTTTATTTATTTGTATAATTTATTTAAATTAGTTTTCTTTTTGTGTGTGTTAATTCTTTATTCTGTTAAGTCTTGGAAATTCTTTTATAATTAGTATCTTTCTAATAAATATGGGGTACTAACTCAATATTATCGATTTTTCTGGTATCAAAACTAAATTTTCTTGTTGAAATAAAAATCAGAATATTCTAGAAATTACAGGCATTATATATATTAAATAATTTTGTTTTTATTTTATTTAAATTTATAACAACTCGCTAATGCATTTTACTCAACAGACAAATAGGTTTAAAATAAATTCTTTTTAATTAAGGTTTTTTATATAGTTTTATGTTTTTATTTAAATAAATTTCATACTATAAAATGTATCAATGATATGTTTATTGTTTATAATAAAATTAATTATAATGAGCATACATCTGGATATACACACTAGTGTAAAGTAATATTGAGCCAGTAAATAGTTAATGAAAATCAAATAAATTTGTGTTTTTTTATTATATGTAAATAATAAACAAAAAAATGACTTAAATGTTTAACATAAAAGGACAATAAAAATAATAAATATAATAAATAAATAAATAATAAACACCAATCACAGTATAATAAAAAAAAAAAAAAAAAAAAACAGAAATTATTTATGCTGACAACAACATTGATGTTTTAAAACCACTAAATAATAATGTAATTTATTATTTTATAATTAATTATTTATAAAAAATACGTTACAAAGCTGATAATAATTAAATTTTAACTTTAATTTTGTAAAAAAAAAAAAAAAAACTTTATAATTAGTAAAACCACTAAGAGAAAATACATAAAACAAATAAATAATACACAACGAGTATAATAATAATAAAAATTTCAATACATATAAAATCATATAAACAAAATAATTTTTTTTAATTTGTCTGTACATTGACATTGTTTAAAGCAAATGTTTTAAACGATTTTATTCTGCATTGTATTATTATTATTATTATTATTATTTTTATTTAACCTAATGCCAATTGCCAATTAACAACAAAAACAAATAAAAAAAATTGAAACACAAAAAAACAACAATTGCATATTAATTATTTAATTAAATTAAATTAATTGAATTTTGTATTTTTTTTATTTTTATATTTATGTTTTACCGCCAATAAAAGAAAAAACATACATAATAATAATAATAATAATAATTTGTTTTTTTTTTAATATTATTTCTCTTTCTTTTACTTCTTCATTTTTTCTTTTATTTTTATATTAGGTTCAAACAAAATTTATGTGCTTTATGCTGTAAAATGTTTGAATTAATTTTTGTTTTGTTTTTTTTTTTTTTATTTTTTATTAAAGCTTAATTGTGTTGTGGTGATATGTTTTGGAATGTTTTCATTTGGCTTACTTTAAAAGCTCAAAATTTAATAAAATTGTTACGTCATTTGTTATTGTTATTGTATTTTTTTTTTTTTTTTTTTTTTTTTTTAAGCAAGATAAAAATAAATTATTCCCATTTTTGGGCTAATAATTACGATGCTGTTTGGCTGCTGATGATTTATCTTTTTTATTGTTATTTTTATTTTTTTTTTTGTTTTTCAATAAATTATTAACACTTAGACGAATTATTATTAACAGCAATAGTAGTCACTCGAACGTAAACAAAATTAATTAATTTTTGTTGTCTTAATAATGATTATATTATTATTGACATTGAATGTCGCGCGTAGTTATTATTTTAAATATGATTTTAATTTTATATATAAAGCTACACCCTGTTTTTGTTTTTTTTTTTTTTTAATTAAAACAGCTATATACATGAGTCATTATATTGTCGACTTGGGATAAATTTTCCGATTTTGTTTATTCTTAATGATTTTTTAATAATTTTTTTTTTTAGCAACTTTACGTGATAATTTTCGTACACGCACACAAATTTTTAAATGAAATGATGTGAATAAATGGGTGAAATAAATAAGTTAAATTAAAATTAAAATCTATAAATTAATATTTGTTATTGTTATACACATAACTGAGATTAAAATCGTTTATTCAACGCACATGCAACTAAATAAGAGTAAATACTAATTTAAAAACAATTAAAAAAATTAAAAACATATGTATGTATATCGAATTTTCCATGACACGCCTAACAATGTTAAGCGACACACCCGTTGCGATACGCTGCATGTGTATTAAATTAATTAATACAACTTTGATAAGAAAAATAAATGATTTTCTATTTAAACAAATATTTAATTCTATAAAGTTAATAAACTTTATCTGTGTGATAATAAAGATACAAAAAAAAAAAAAAGAAAAAAAAGAAATGAAATACCTTAATATATAATTTTTCTTCTTTTTTTGTCTTTATAAATAATCAACATGTGATTAATGAATAACAGGATTAACCAAATAAAAATTTATCATGAGAATGGAAAAAAAATTGGTTTTTAATCAACATTTTTTTTTTTCTTTTTTCTTTATAAAATTAATATTAATAAGGATTATACACTAAATGATAATTATAATTAATGATAGCAATATAAACATAATAATAGTAAAGTGTTTAATAGTTCCGGAATGCTTGTTGCTTTTGAAATGACAAAGCATTTTAAACGATTGAGTTTTATTTAACAAAGCATTGTGAATTAACAGAAAAGTCATAAAGTAAAAAAATCAATTTAAAATGCAAACAAATTAATAATTAAAATAAATTCTTAGTTATTTTTCTAATTAGAATAATAATTATTAATAAAAAATAAAAAAAAAACCATTAAACAAATAATAAGCGCGACTTTAAAGGCGAATAAAAAGATTTCTTAAATGAAAAACGCATCATCACGACAGCAAAACTAATTAGCAAACATGTGTTACAATTTTTTTTTTATTTTTTTGTAAAAATAATAAAATAGAAAATACATCGATAAAGTTTATTTAGTTTATAACACCATAATCTACAATTATATATTTTTAGATAATAGAAAGAAAAATTGAATAAAAATAATTAAAACTGAAATGGATTAAGGATGAAATGGTAACAATACGCGTAACCACAAAATAAGTGTGAGCAAAAAAAAACAGGAAGACACACACACACACACACCAAGTAAAAACAAAAATAAAAAAATTAATAAATTTCCGGTAAAAACCAATAAAAATCGAAAAATCGTATTCTCTTCAAAACGTGTTTCCTTGTAACGTTAATGAATTTATTTTTCTTTTAAATTGAATTTATTATTTATTTATTAATTGGAAATAAAAATTCCAATAATTTGTAATAATTTAAAAAAAAACATTTTTTTTTTACATTTAACACCTGAGTTTTTTCTTTCTTTCTTTAAATTTTTTTCTGTATTTGTTTATTTTATCGATTTTTAATGAAATTTTTTTTTATTTAAGATAAACTGAAGTAATGTAAATAGTTCATTAGTATTAAATTTTTGATCTGGTGCTTTTAAGGTCAAATTGTCTAGGTATTATGCAAATATTTTGTTTCTCACTGTTTGATAATGTGACTCATTTTTGCTGGTTTAATAAAGAGTACAATTCGCTACAATTGATTATAAAATTTATATCGTTACTTATCGGGTCACCTTAGAAGCTGAAGTGTAATGGTGTAGTGATTTCCAATATGTTTCACACGATACAATTTTTGTCTAAGAAAAAAATACGAATTTAATGAATTTCCTATTAATTTTCGGAAATTATTTTGTAATTTTGTGTCACACACAGATCTTGTATGTAAAACAAATTATGTCACAAGCACCTTTTAGGGGACATTAATAGCAAATGAATAAATATGAAAAGAGGCGTAATCGGTTAAATTAAGTGAGAAAATAACTTTTTTTTTGGATTGAAATACACAATTTTTAATAACATTCTCAAGACAATTCAAAAATTAGTACATTTGGGTATATTTTCAAGAAAATAAACAATAGAGCACAAGAATAATTAAATTTAATTAACAATTATAAAAAAAAAAACTTATAAAAGCCCTCAGAAATTATTAATCTAAATTTAGCTGCAAAGAAACATCTTCAAAAAAGAAGGAGAAAAAAAAAAAAAAAGCTCTTCAAATCTAATCAAAATTTGTAATCTATGCAATGTAGTGGTAAAAATAATCATTAATAAAAATATATACATATAACAAAAAACCTTACCTTCATGGCAATACATATTATAATTAATTAATATTATTACATCTATGTAAAAAAATAATGTTTAATAGTTTTATATATATATATATATTTTTTTTTTTTTTGTATCATATGTAGGGCGAGGAATCATATTTTATTTAATATTCATTGTAATTGGGTCACGTGCTTACTAAGGATGAAATGATAATTGCATAAAATTAACTATAGGAAATTTATAAAAACAACGTAATAAGGATCAGAATTTTTATTACTTTTTTTTTTTTTTATATTGACTAGAATTTACTTTGACGTCATTGCAGTTTTGTATCATATGCGTTTCTATTTTAATAACACTCGGTACGCTTCATTGATTTTAAAGAATATAAGAATTAAAAAGTAAATATTTCATAGCTGTTTTAAATCCGAAAGGATCTTTACTTTTACTTTTACGATATCATTTCTCTTAAAATATTCATGTTTAATGAATTGTTACATGAAATTTTCTGTTGTTTTGCTTATCTGGGTCAATTTAGGACCTTTTTAAACATTAAATAAAAAATTTTATAACATTTTTAAGCTATGGTGGGATTCATGTGCATAGGGGGCATTAATGTATGTTGATAAATAAAACATATGTAATTATCTACGCATCAAATTTTTATTATGAAAACAATAACATAGATTTTGTATGATGTGACATAATACGACTGTCAAATAATTACATATTTCATATTTATAGTTGATTTAATAAAAAAATAAATAATAATAAACTGTCAATATAAAAACGCACACTTAATATATAAGTCTATATTATAGATTGAAATATTTAAATTATTAGAGAATTTGTATGGAAAACGGGCAAACGTAGAAACCGCATAAACACACACAACGTGAATGCTATGTAAACATATAATTTGATTAGAATTTATATACAATGCATGAACAAACGCAACAGGTGCTTACAAATATATGTATATTAAGCAAATAAACAATTTAAAAAATAAAAAAAGTAAAGTAAAAGAAAAAGAAAAATTATGTAAACCTAAATACATCATACATACAGGCAGTGTTACTTAACCTTTTCATCAGTACACAGTAAGTATTTTTATACCAACTAAAAAAAAAAGTCACAGATATTTTGCTGTATTTCTTTAACATATTTATTTCATTTGAGAAACATTTCAATTCCGTAGTGCATAGTTTGATAAACACTGACTTAATGTACAAAAAATACAACAAAAAAATGAACAAATAAATAAATAAACAAACATACATACAAAAACGGTGTCATTGATAATGTGTTACATGTTACGATTCATTATGTTACGTTTACAATATATTGTATTACATAACAATATATAAAATCTTATTTAAAAAAAATAAAACTATTATTTCACCTGAAACCCTTAAAAGGTGAAATAAAATTGTTTGCAAGCAAAACAAGTATATAAACATAAAATAAAAAAAGAAATTTATAATCAAAATGGTAAAGGCAAAACGAACCAAATATGTTTAATTTAAATTAAAACTTTATATGACAATTTGCGCGTTTCTATTTTTTTATTAATTTGATTTTACTTTGTTTACATTTCCAATTAAAAAAAAAAAAAAAAAACGAAATTAAAAACGAAATTAAAATTAAAAAATATGGCAAAATAAAAAAAAAAAAAATAAAATAATAATAATAATAATAAAAAATCATAAAATAAACAACGGTGAAAAAGAATAAATAATAATAAAAACAGACAAGCGCGCCTAAGAAAATTATCTTTAAAAAAGAAAATTTTATTTCAGTGTTATTATTCTGTTTATTTAAGTAATAGAAATAAATTTTATTCATAACATATTTTAGGTATAATTTCGACATTTTTTTTGTCTGTTTATTTACTTCATTATAGCATTACTGTGATTTTTTTTTTATTTTTATTAAAAGACGAATAATTATCTTGAAGAACAACAAACAAACAAACAAACAAACAGAAAAAATTTCGTGTAATGTAAAAAAATAAATGAAGAAGAAGAAAAATACTTCAAAAATTGTCATGTTGATGACAATTTTTTTTTTTTTTTTTAATAATTAAATTGAATTTAAGTAGAGCATAGAGCAGTTTGAGTTTTTTTTTTATAAAAGAAATTCAAAGATTGTTTTAATGTTTTATTACGATGTAGCCATGAATCATTGGTTTTTTTGTTGACAATTATTATTATTATTATTTCGTCTTTAGAGACAGATAATAATCATAATTTTTATTTATAACTTTATTTTATATTTTATTATTTATAGGAAATTAAAAAAAAAAAATATAGAGTTAATCCTTCTACACGCTTAGCTTAGTTTATACAGATTGCTCAACAAACCCACTCAAAATAAAGTACTGTCTAGTTTAATTTTTTATTGGCTTCTTTAAACTTTTACTACTTAGCGATTATTTTCCAAACAAAAAAAAAATTAAAATAATAATAATAATAGCATATATGTAATAAAGAAGACTTGAAGACCCAATTCACATACGATGGTCTACATAACCTTCACCCACGCTAACATTTATCAAAAGTAACAATTATAATTTTTTATTATTTATTTCCGTTACTTCAAGTAACAATATGACTGTAATACAATACAACAAATAATTTCCCTCATCATATTAAACTAAGTCAAGATATAATTTTTTTTTTCTTTAAATACTTTCTTTCAGTACTTTTATTAATTAAACAAAAGAAAATTGAATCATTGAGTTAATAATTAACAAGAATAAAAAAAAAATTAACCATTTTAACGATATAAGAAAATACATTTTTACTTAAATAAATTAAACTTGAAAGAAATGTGTATGTTATTTTCGTTGTGAAAGGTTACAATGATAAATAATTAATTATTTCTTTGCTCCTGATGTGTCTTTATTAAAGGACACAAGTAAATTATAAAGGATATATGATTGTCATCACATAAGAATTTTCTTATTAATCATATTCTCATTTATAATAAAATGCATTAAAGAAGGTCGTCATTGGATTAACACTCTTCTTAAGAATTAACAGAAATAAAATAATATATGTACATATGTATATTATAAATTGCAGTGATAACACAATAATAAAACTGCGATATTTTAATAATTTAAGATTGGAAATTCCATTGAATCATAAATTCATTGCAATAATAATATTTTCGGTTTATTGAAAATTTTCGTAATCGTATTGATTCTTTTGGGGTATTCTCATCATTTTTAATGGGTGACAAAATAAAAATTTAATTACAAATAAATAATAAAATAGGGTAAAAAGTTAAGAAACAAAAAAAAAAAAAAATACAATAAAACTAAATAAATAAATAAAATGGTAAAATTAAAGCTATAAAAAAGAAAATCTTCTTCAGTCTATTCGGTTTTTTTTTTCATATATTGCTGTATACGCTCTGGAGAGGTTTCGTATTTTTCTTCTTTTTTTTTCTATATTATTATTATTATGGTCAATAGTCACGCTAATTGGTATGAATGAACGCTAAACTACAAAATAAGGCTTCACAATATTTATAATAATAATATTTGGAAAAATTGTCATTTATTTATATAATTATATTTTTATTTATTTATTTTTTGGATAAAAAATAATTTAATTTAATTTATAAAAATAAAGTTAAATCAATATTTGAAAATAAGAAGTAAAAAAAAAAAAAAATAAATAAATAATAATTCAAGGAGGGATAAAATGAATTAAAAAAGCCGACAATAAAAAAAATTTGTTTATTATTTAATTAGCTTAAAAATATTGCAGTCAGAGCTGGTCATATAGTTGGTCAATTATTAATGTAAATATTACATACAAAAAAAATAATAATAATAAATAAACAGTTAAATTTTTAATTAGTAAAAAAAAAAAATAATAATAATAATAATGTTACGGCAGTAACAATATAATCAAAAACCAAACTATTATCACATAAATAGTGATTTGTTTGTACTATTTATTAAGCATATAGTTAGGTTTGTTACATGCGCAATTAATACTCGTATTGTTACACAATATTACAAAGCTTAAAGTAAATTAAATAATTCTTTAATACTTGAAATAATTTTATAAGAAATAAATCTTTTATTACGTTGTTGTTATTAAAAGTAAAGTGTCTTATCATTATAATATCATCAATATAAAACAAACAAAACATAATTAACAAAAAATAAAACTTCTAATTGAGTTATTTATTCTAACACACATAAACACACAAACTACATACTCACAAAACAAATCAGATTTCATAATAAAACAAACAAAAAAAAAAAAAAATAAAAAATTTATCACAAGAATCCTTTATCAGTGGAATTGTTGTCGATTTTATTTTTATTAACAAAATCAACGCGATTTGCTATATCTTAAAAAAAATATATATAAACAAAAAACATTTATTTCCATTTAATATTTTTAACAGACTTTCAAATAATAAAAACACAAAAAACAAAGAGAAACAACATAAAGTAACGAAAAATAATAAAATAAAATCAAACAACACCTTGACCCAATTTTGTTTTTCTGATTACTTTTTTTTTTATTTTGGTTTAACTCAATTGTACTTTGCATTACATTATTTTTTTGTTGTTTATACTAATTCAGTAGTATGTCAATCAAAAGTCACTTTATAATATACAGAAAAGTTAATCCAATCCTTTTTTGTAGTCATTTGTTGTTAATTCTTATTAATTAATTTCATTTGTGTAAAGCATATTCATTTATTATTGATATAAAAGTGTTAGAATAAATTGCCTCCTACAAATAATAGCTTGTTGTAATAAGTCTGAATCGCAGTTTAGTAATAACATTGAGATAAAAAATTGCATTAATTCATTACCATTGTTAAATAATTCTAATAATTTTCTTGTTTATCTCTATTAATAAATGTTTACCCTGTTTAAACCACCCATTAAATAATACCTGGTCAATTAAAAAAAAAAAACTATTCTCTAAACTGAATTTAACTAATTAAATATATTTTCTAATCAAACTATTGATTTATTGTACAAACGCCAGTTAATTAATAAACAAATTTTGTATAATTACTTCTGCATAAATTATTTTATAAATATTATTGTTTATATTCATAATAATTTAATTCGAACTTCACTTAATTTTTGTTTATTTAATTGTTTTTTTCTTAAAAAAAAAAAAAAAAAAATTATTAATAAATTATGCAATATTTTATTGTCTTTATAATAGTTGAGGAATTTATAAATGTTAATAAACTAATAATTTGTTGTTTTTTTTTTTGAAGCTAAACAATTTAAAGCTTGGTAAAGAATCAGCTTGGTAGTCTTCAGAAAAAGTATCTTGGATTTAAAATATTATGTATGACTGTCTAGTCTAGACAATAGGCGCCGTAAAAATATAACAGAATATAAACGTTTTTTAAAAAAAAAAAATTGTTTAAGAGCAGTCATCGCAAGATCCTATTTAATATGGCTTAAAAGCCGCCTGTAGCAAATTTCAAATATACAAAAAGACTTAACAAACATTTGTTATTGTTACACAAATAAATTAGTATGAATAAAAAAAAGGTTTGTTTGAAAATTTCTACATCTGAATATATAATTAACGAAAGCAAATAAAATTCTAATTAGTTATAAAAAAAAAGAAAAGTAAAGTTAAAACAAAAACAGTAATTAAATAATAATTATTGATTCTGTTTGTATTTTTTCTTTTTTTTATCAAATTCGTATTATTTTTCTTTCGTAATCGAAACAAAACAAAACAAATGTCCATCAAGTTTTTTATTTAATTTTTAACACAGAACAAAAAACAAAACCCAATTTAAAATCAATAAAAAAAAAAAATATTAATAATTACCTATAAAAAAATATTTTGTAATTTAATTGTATTAATAATTAATCCAGTTAAAGTGACAAGTCTTGTTGTTGGTTTTTTTTTTTTTTGTAAATTAAATTGTTAAAACAAAAAGAAAAAAAGTTATAAATGGAAAAAAAAAAAAAAAAAAAAAAATTGCAAACAATGAAGAAGTTTTTTTTTCAATAATTTGAATTAAACAATTTTGATTTTTCTTTATTTAATTAACTTAATTAAACCACACACTTATTATATATTATAACTTTTATTTTTATATATTTTTTTAATACACATGAACCACGGTTAATTTATCTACAAATAATAATTAATAATTTCTTTATCACATATAATAAAAAAGGCACACGAGTTATCTGTTTAAAATTATTTTTTTTTTTTAAATGTGTTGCTTCTGCAGAATTTTATTTTATTTCATTAATTGAATACTATATTATATTAATTACACATGCTATTATTTTATTATCATTTTAATTGTATTTTTTTTTTTTTTAAATTAATTTTTATTAATAATTTTCAATTTTTCACTATTTAAATCCACCATTTTTGTGTGTGTTGCTTGATTTTCTTTTTAATTTTAGAACTTTTATTTTTCCTATATTTAATTTAACTAAGTGATTTTTTTTTATATTATTAGTGAATAATTATAACAGTAATATTAACATATGAGCACAGTGTGACGATACGTTAAGCACTAATCATAAGATCGCGAACTTGTGAGACTTAAACCAAATAGAAAATTATTTATAATTTTTTTTTTTTTTTTGTATTTTTCTTCTTTTTCTTTTTTCGTTTAACGTTCACAATTATATATTACATTTGTTATTGTTTATTCGTATTTTGTGAATTGCTTATATAAAAATAAAAAAAAAAAATGCATGGATGGGTCTAAGTTTTGTCTCAACAGAAGAAATTTGTATATAAATATATGGTGACATAAAGAGGATATAATATTGAATGAATTTTATGAAGGAGAAAAGTGCTATTATGCTAAATCGGTCCAAACTATGAAGAATGTACTTTTTTTTTTATTACTACAGCCTGATACAAAAGTTTATCCATTTATATTAAACAAATATTTCTCGGTGCAAAACTTTTTAATTAAATTCTATTTTTTGAATGTAAACAAAAATAGCATAGATACAATTAATAAGCAAGAAATAAATATCTCCTTATCCTAAATACAGACTTCATCGTAACGTTTTAAGAGATAATCCAGATAATTATAACACAGAAATATAAAATTAGAAAAAAAAAATTTTTTTTTGTTTTATAAAAATTGTTTACTTTACTCTTTAAACAAAATCAATTTAATTAAAAACAAAAAATTTTGTGTCGCACAGTTGAGATAATGAAAAAATAAATAAAACTGTGTATGCCAAAGTAAGAGTAAGATAGATTTCATCCAAGGCGCATATTATAAAAAAAGAAGTATATTAACGATGTGTATAATAGTATTAACTTGGTTTTGCAGTGCAACACATTACCACAAGCAAATGTGCAACCATTGATGATAGTTTAAAAACAAAATAAATTCCTCACAATTATGTATTCCACCTAATAACAAATCTTGCTCAAATAATTAAAAATGAATAATTAGTTATCATATCAATGTATTTTGTTTTAATTTTATTTTTATTGTTCAAGATTTAAATTTTTTCTTTTATCATTAATTTTAATTTTCCTACTAAAAGATAAAAAAAAAATTTTTTTTGATAACATTTTTTTTTTTTATAATTTTTATGTAAATAAAAAAAATGGTAAATGTTATAGATTATAAAAAAAAAAAAAACACTTATCATTCTTATCACATGCTTTATAATTTTTTACTTACTTACTTTGTGTTATTGTTTAATTAACTCAATTAATTTGATTTATTTATTTTTTTTTTTTTTTTTTTTTCATTAATATACTTTTTTGTCTTCTTAACGATAACATAAAAGTGTTAAAATCGATTCGTCTAATTAAATTAATTTTATTATTCGAATTATTTACTTTTAGAAAATAGTTTCGTTTCAGTTATGCCAATAAACGAGTCTCCGTAATCCGTTTCATGTCATACAAATTAAATTTTCCTTATTTATATTAAAAAATCTTATAATAGGTGCAGTCAACTCCTTTTGTATAATCACATTGATAAGCTGTTTAAGATACAACTGGCAATGTAATAATTTAAAATTAAATTTTTTTTTTAAACAAATTTCGGTAAAGCAACGTAGAAAACATACAAAAAAAAGCACAACCCCAAAAACCTAGGATTTAGTAGAAATTACACAAATAATTGAACCACTTGTTAGCAATTTAATTTTTGTTTTTCATTTTTATTTATTTTTTTTTCCAAAAGTATTATGAAAATAGTATTAATAGTAATAAATAGTGCATCTGTTTTCTTATAATATTTTTTTAAACAATTAACTTAATTACATTTTAATTTTTATATTTAACATAAATGGTGAACATTAGGTCAAACATTTTTTTAATATAGTAATAATAATATAACAATATTAACCTGATCTGAGCTTCACCCAACATGCAGTTAGAAATTTTTCGGATAAAATTTTAAACTATAGGTTATAGTAAATTATTTATAAATAAAGCAAGTTATATTATGACAACATCATTATACAACAAAAAAAGAAACAAATATTTTACCGAGTTAGGGCTAACCTAGACCTAAGTTTTGAATAGCATAAACTTCTTCAATGAGTATTTGAAAGATTGGTTTCGAAAACGAATAATCCTAATAATCCATGAAACGTTAAATTTTAAATAATTCTTAATAACATAGCATAACGTAGTATATTTAGTTTAACATAAACGTTAGTTAGTATAAATCTTTTAAACGCTTTATCATAAGTTGAGTGTCATTTTTTAAACGATGCGTACTTTCAGCATCATCTTGAAACAAAAGCATATTTTTAACGTTAGTTATTGGCTGTAAGACGTATGTAAAATAATTTTCTATTATTAGTAATTCAATATATAATTCACGTGGATCATTTTCAATAATACTTGAACATTGTTTTATTAACCATTGGTAAGTTTTAGGTAATTTGTCAAATATTTGTAAAAAATCTTTTGGAAATAGAAAGTTATCGTGCACCAAATGTAACCAATAATCATTATTTGATATTAAAAAATTAATTGTTGATTTATATTGATGATTCATATCATTATTATTAAAATCATCAGCTTTATCATCGTCATAATCAAATAATAAAATATTTTCATCCAGGTTGCGCCGTGGCTCTATAGTAACTTTATTATCCTCATTTAATATTTCCTTATTATCCATTTCAACTTCATTACCCTCTATTAATAGTTTATTTCTATTACTTATTTTTTCATAAATTAATGTTTCATAATATTTATTTTTTATCTCTTCCTTTTGTTTAAATTCACTATTTATATTTTTAATAAATTTATCTTTTTCTTGTTTCAGTAAAATATCTCTTAATATTACATTATGTTCATTTAATTTTGTAATATCTTCAACAATATTTTCCTCTAATTTTTTATCAAATACATTATTCTCCCATTTAGTATCATTAATATTTGTGTTTATTAGTTGATTCAATTTATATCTAGGCGGAATGTATCGAAAAGGCTTTATAAAATGTACATGATTTATATTAAGTGATAGTTCATTTACTAATAAGTTAATATTCATTGATCTAAATGATTGTTTTAATAAATTTGGGTTTAGAAATGATATAATTGATTTTTCATCAAATTTTTCCTTCATATAATCTGGTATAAACAAATTTTCTTGTTTATTGTTTAACAAATAATTTAAGTAAGTTTTATTTGGTGTCAACGATGGTGAAAAGAATTCACTTTTTATATTATTTTTATCATCAATAGAACAATTTTCTTCAGGATGTAAAGAATTTAATATTGAATTTAAATGTGCACAATGTTTTGATTTTTTTTTAATATCATAATTATCATCGATGAAAAACTTATTGAAATGATCTGTTAATAATTTTGTATAATTTTCGGAACGATTTTTGTAATTTATTTGATTTAAGTTTGTTGGCAAATGACATTGTTTGATAATAATATTTCTCATTTCAATATATTGAACCCAGTTTGACCACACGAACAATTCTGGAAATTGTATATCTATTTTATTAATTTTCTTATTTACATATTTTGCAGATTTTGATATATGTAATTCACGATCATCGTCTAATCCAAAACATATTTTCAATACAAATATTATATAAGCCATGGCCCTGGCCTCATAATTCGGTATCTTCCGATGACAGTTGTTCAATTTCATTTCAGGCGGACACAATACTAGTAAACGTTCAACTAGTATATTTAGTTCTTTCGGTAAACATAATTCGTCGATGTATCTTTCACATAAATCAAACATATTCGGCGTTTTTAATTGATTTATATTTAGTACCATACAAATATTCCATATTTCACTACGCATTTTATAGTGACGTATTAAGTCCTGATTTCTGATTTTTGATGTTGTTTCATTTTGAATCACATTATCTGGTAAATATTGATTTGTATCAAAAAATGGTATATGTTCTTCTCGTGCAAAACGTATAATATCGCCTAATTGTATTTTGTCATTATTCATATTTAATGCAATATATACAATACTAAATAATTTAAATTTATCAATAATTGTGTCTCTGGCTGATTGAGGTAATTTTTCATATTTTGAAAATCTGTGGCACTTCATGCTACTTTCAAAATCACTAGCATGTTTATCTAAATGTTTTTTACACATTTTACGTTTTAAATATTTTCTACCACTTCTACTAAATTCGATTTTAAGATGAGCTGATGATGTATTTGATAACGACAAACTTGAATTATCAATTGTCTCAGATGCTAGGGTCATAGAAGCCATTGAATTATATTCTGATTCCAAAAGAAATTTCTGTAAAAAAAGAAATACAATTATATGTAATTAATATAAGTATAAAATTATTAAATTAATGATAATCACTTTTTTTTTTCTCAATGTAGTTTTCTTTGATATTGTTCGTCGTCTTTTTTTTTGTACCTTAGTTACATTTTTTTGATGATTGTAAAATAGTTTAGCATCTCTAATAAATAAAAATAAGATATTTATAATAATAATAAAATGTATGGTTAATTTAAAGCAAAAAGAATTTACTTATAATTATAATCATGACCAAGTCTTGGCATTTTTGGACCGTCAATTGAAAAAAAAGCAATTTCTAATTTTCTTAAGTAAGATGCCCATAATTGTACAGCTGTTAATTTGATTTCTTCTTTAGCATTCAAAGTATATAATTGATTAATTAAACCCGATAATATATAATTAAATTCTTCATACGTAGATATTTCTTTGTTTCTATTAGCTTTATCTATAAAAATATTAAAAATCAAACATGGTTTATAAATAAAATAATATCATTTTACCAATATTTTTAGGTTTTATCTTTTTTGGCGGTTCTTCTTTAAAATCTTGAATATCTACAGCAGTATAAATTATTTTTATTCCCATTTGTTGTGATTGTGTATTACACTCGTTACAGTAATAATAACCAGACATTATATTGAAATTTGTACCACCACATTCATTGCAAATAGCCATTTTAATAATATATTATTTAATAATTATTTTCTAATAAACAATCTTTTTAACAAAACACGTGCAATGTTTTGATTATTTAAATAACCATTTAAATGAACAAACTGTCATAAGAACTGTCATAAACTCTCCACATAATAAAACAATTTACTCCGAAAAATATCTACACAAATATTCTGACATTTATTTCGAATAAAAACTTGTCAGATTATAATTTTAATATATTTTTTACATTTTATTTAAGCAGCCATGATTTGTGCGATGGAAGACACATAAGCCAAATCACCAAAACGTTAGTGCATTTTACTTAAAAAGAAAAAAAAATTCCTTCAGTCCAGAAAAATAATATATTTTAAAACATTTTTTTAAGCATATTTAATGTGCTAATTGTGTGAAATAATTGTGCATAAAATAGATAAAAACTAGTCGTAAAATGGTTGATAAATTTATAAGCATGTGGAAAGTGCGAGAGCTCGCTGATAAAGTGTACGTGAAATTTTTTTTATTAATTAAAATTTTATGAATTTTTCCTACAAATTTTTCTTTTCAATGTGATCAGAGAAAATTAATTTTATTTTAAAATTTTTATTAATTTTATTTATTAATAACTGACTTTTATAATCAGTTTGTAATTACATTAAATGTCTGTTCTAATTATTCAATCCCACACCCAATTGTTGACCTTTTTCCATAATGGGCTTATGGCGCATATTAAAGGACATTAAAATTAAATTTCTATAAGAAACATAAAATGAATATAAAAAATAATGAGAATTTTAAATAAATATTTATCTTAAATAGTAACAATCAAATTATTTAACAGCTACACAATACAAAAAAAAGGTGTTAAATTGGACAAGAAAAATATTTTGATTTTAAATCAAAGATTATTGACTAATAAAATTTAGGTTATAATATAATAATGAAACATATATTTATTTTATTGTTTAATTAAATAGAACAAATGTTGTCATGAATTATACGGAGATTGAGGGTAAGGTTAGAGAAGCAACCAATGATGAAGCATGGGGACCAACTGGACCTTTAATGCAGGAATTGGCACAAGCAACTTTTACATATGAACATTTTCCGGAAGTCATGTCTATGCTATGGAAACGTATGTTACAAGATAATAAAACAAATTGGCGACGAACATATAAGGTAATTATTTAATATCAAAATGAAAAATTGATTGAATGACTAATAAATGTTTTTCTTTTTGTTACAGAGTTTATTACTACTTAATTATTTAGTACGAAATGGTTCTGAACGTGTTGTTACATCATCCCGTGAACATATTTATGATTTGCGTTCATTAGAAAATTATAGTTTTGCTGATGAAAATGGAAAAGATCAAGGGATTAATGTTAGACACAAGGTACTACTCGTGTTATTTATATTTACGATTTTATCGTATTCAATTTATTTTATTATTATATTCTCTTATCTTGACGCAAATAATTTTTATTTTGTTTGCTAATCATAAAGCTATAATTTTTTTTTTTTTTAATAATATAAATAAAGGTACGTGAGCTGATTGATTTTATACAAGACGATGAAAAGTTGAGAGAAGAAAGAAAAAAAGCAAAAAAAAATAAAGATAAATACATTGGTATGAGCTCTGAAGCAATGGGTATGCGATTTCCTAGCAGTACAAGCGGATATAGTGATAATAATTGGGATTCAAATCGATACGAAGGAAGTGGGGGAGGTAGTGGTGGTGGAGGTGATAGAAATTGGTGTATGTTTTTGTATAATTTTTATTAAAAAAGTTTATTTATAAAATTTGTTTATTTAGATTCCGAACATAGATCCAATTCATATGAGGATGATTATACTTATGATGCAGAACGTGAAGATTCCGATACAGAATCATCGGGACCGCCAGCAAAGTAATATATAATGTAATATTATTTTAAAAGTTGTATATTTAATCAATTTAATTTATCTGGTTTAGACGATACCAAGATAAAGAAAGGTCGAGTCCTACACGTCCAGCGTCGAGTAATGTTACAGTAACTACAAATCCATTAGAGAAGAAATCTGTACCGGTATCATTAAATGTAAAATCACCAATAAAAACTCAACCAATGTCAGTAGCAGTAGCAACAGCAACGATACCGACAATTCAAACAAATCCAAATGTAATAAAAGTACCAAGTAAAAAAATAGATTTAGGTGCAGCAGCAAATTTTGGCAAAAAAGATTTGGGCATAAATTCGCCTACACATAAAAATACACATGCTGAAGAGATTTTTTCACCAAACAATAATTCAAAACAAATAATTACAACTAATAATAATGTTAAAAATAATAGAAATGATATATTAGAGGACATATTTCAAACAAGTGATAGCAAATTAACGCCGCCTTCAGTAAGAAAATCACAAAATAAAATAAACGACGATTTTGATGATTTTAATCCGCGTGCTGAAGAAATTACAGAGTTTGGTGATTTTACAAGTGCATTTGGTGGAGGTAGTAATAGTAAAATAAATAAAAACATTGATCCTGATAATTTAATAAAAACAACATCTGCAACAACAAACAAAATTGATGAGTTTGCTGATTTTTCCTCTGCATTTACTGGCGGCAAAACCTCAATAAATAGAAGCAATAATGCAAATAACTTATTTGGAACATCGCCAATAATAAGTCAAACACAACCAATCATAACAACATCTCCAATAAGTAATTTAGATTTACTTGGTGGTAATATTGAAAGCCTAATTGGTGTTAATAATCAAAAAAATACAGGGAATATGACTGATTTATTATCAGATTTTGGAGGCATAAATATTAATTCTTCTAATGGTGAGTTTGTTTTTTTATCTATTTTTTTTTTTATTAACTTATTAATTAATCAACACAAAATATTAAGTCTAACTCAATGAGAAAGTTTTAAATATGTTATTTTCGTTACCTTGAAAAATTATAAATTTATTACAAGTAAACAGTAAATTTTATTTAAAAATAAAATTTTCATCATTTATGTAACAGTATAATAATAATAACAGACATTTTTGTTTTTTTTAATTCAATTATGTATCAAAATGTTTAATTTTTCTTTTAAAAACAATTATTATATTTAATATTTACTCATGTTTATTATTTGAATAGCTGCAAGCCACAAACTGGTTTTGTTATTTTGTATTTTTATTTATTAATATTTAATTAACTTTCATTATTTTAAAGAAATTTTAAATTTTAGTAATTATCGCGCAATATAATATCTTTAGTAAAACTAACTTTCACATAAAATATTTTCCATTGATTTTGCAATAATTGCTGTAGTAAAACACTTGATTACTTTTATAAGACATCAAATGATGTATTTTTAATGATGTGTTTGATAATTTGATTTTTTAATTATGACTCATTTGTGTTATTTTATAAAAATATTTACTCGGTGGTTAATTATTCAGGCTTTCTGTCTCTGTGTTTTGTTCAATTAATCAAGAATTGACGGGTTATAATAATGATGAAATTTATTTAGCCTTCATGTCTGTTGTTTTATTTTTATTTTATGAAAAGTAAAATCTACTTAGCGTATTAAAATTCATTGTTGTTCAATAAAGAAAAGAATTTAAACATAAGACATATTTTTCATTATTATTTACGAAATATAATATTAATATCGCGATAAATGTAAATATAGGTAAATTATTATAAAACACTTAGTTGTAATAAGATCGCGGTTGTGTTTTTAATTTTTAAATATCAATTAAAAAATAATTAGTTAACAATGAAAAGAAAAAAAAAAAAAAAAAAAAATCATAAAATGGGAGAAGAAAGACAAAACAATATAATTTTCCCATTCCAGCTGACAATGTGGACATTGATATTATGGATAGAACAAATATAATAAAAAAAGATCAACAACTAAGGTCACAATTATTATTGACACATCAGGAACCACGACAACCTTTAACAAGCAAATGTCAACAACAAACCCCCATAGAACAAATGCAACAATATGAAAAATTTAAAAATATATTTGATAATTTTCTAAATGATTTAAATAAATTTGATAAGATTACATCAAAAACCGATTGTGATTTAATAAACAATGGTATAAAGCTAATAAATGATTATTTGCCACAAGGAACCATAACAGAAAAATTAATGAATGAAGAAAAGGAGATAAATTTAATGTGGAAAAAATTTTCATATAATGAATATCCAATATTATTGAAGACTTTAATAAATAAATTTGATTGTAATTGGCCATCGGTTAGACGTGGAACTAATGATGATGTCGGTCTGGTAACATTTGAAGTGGTTGATGATAATTTATTGAAATTATTTAAAATAAATTATAATTACAATTTCTTAAAGGAGGCTTTACTTGTGTTGACAAACTTTAAAGACTATAAATATGATCAGAATTTAATTCTAATAAATATTCTAGAGCATTTACTTTATGATGATCAAGTAATAATGAATGTTTTTCTTGAATTATCATTAAATAATTCTGTTGATGATACAAATTTAATAAGAAAAACAATAATTATGGATGATAGCATTATATTAATACAATTATTGATTAATATACCAAATAAAATAATGAATTATATGAAGAAATTAACAAGCGATTGTTTTCTACCAATAAATTATCAACATTTTTTAATGAAATATTTTCTACAATCATTTTTAATAGTTACTAATTTGAATAAAAATAATTCAAATATAATGTTTCTAATAAAATTTTTTGATAAATTTATTTTAAATTTTAATTTTAATCAAACTTCAGATTTATTAAAGAAAATGCTTGAATTTTTCTCTTTATTGATTACAATTGATGAAAATAAATATAAATTGTTTGTAAATAATTTATTATTAAATTTAAATCGTACATCAATTGAAATTATTTGTATTATGATTTTCGCAAATAATATAAATACAATAAATTTATTAGATGATTTTAGTAAATCAAATGATTGGTGTTATGTATTAACAATAAAATTGCCATTATTAACATATTTTAATAATACTGATGATTTTTTAATTAATAATTTTGTATTTTATCTAATTAACGTTGTTAAATTAAATAAAAATGAATTCTTTTTAAATAATTTACTAAATGAATTGATAAAAATTTGGTCAAATAAATATTCAATAAATAATACAAGGAATGAACAACAAATTTATATAAGTAAATTAATTATATTAATTGTTAAATATCAAAATATATATAAATTAAATAAAAATTCAAAATTGTCAAATGAGGAATTATTTAAAAAGAATTTATTTAATGGTATAACCGAACGAATACAATCAACCAATATTATAACACGTTTAATTGGTATGATCACATCGGAAATTGTTTTAAATTTATTAAATGAAAATAATGATAATAAATTATTATTTGATTACAATAATTTTGATAAAAATTTAATTGATAATTTTTACAATTTAGTTAATAATTGTGAAAATTATCAGTATAATAATGATATTAAAGCCAGTAAAAAATTATGCGACGATTTATTTTATGACTTAATATCGTTATATGATAAAAAAACTTTAAATGCTGTTATTGTTAAAGAAACTAAAGAAAATTTAAAAACAGTTGATGATTGCGTTAATAATATAATTATGAACGATGTTGAAGATGATGATGATATTAATGTTGTTGATAATGATTTAGATTCGGATGATGATTTGGAACCGTATGATATGACAAATGATAAAATGATTATAGATGATAAAAAGCCTAAATATTTGCTTGACCTAAAAGATTTTGTAGTTGAAACAAACGATTATGATATATACAAAGTTACTCTAAATGATTGTGAAGAATTAATAAAAATACAATTACCAGACAACGATGTAAAATTAGGTATCGAATTATTAAATATATTTATAAACTTGGATAATAAATTCGGTTTAGAAAATTTCAATAACATCATATTAAATAATTGTATTGCAATTGTTTATGTGTATCCAAAAGAATGTGTTGAATATTTGTGTAAAGAATTTCATTCAGATATTGGATGCTATTCAATATCAAAAAAAATTTTAATGTTGGAAATATTAAGTGAAACAGCAAAACAATTATCCCAAATCGATAAAAATCATTTAAATAAGAAAAATATTAATGAAATAACCGATAATAATAATACAAATAGAAAACTGTTAAAGATTAATGAAAATGATGAGGCAATGATTGCAAAAGAAAAAGCTAAACAAATAATTAATAAACGTCTAATGTGTAAGACACGACATTATTTTAAGACTACTAAGAAAAGCATGACGGCAATCAATAATACACCACAAGTGAATAAATTTACAAATGTTGCCGGAACATTTTTTTATTCCTTATTATATGATTTTGGTAAAAAACAGTTTCAGCACAATAATCTATTTAATAATAATAATGATATTGATAATATTTTATTAATACATTTTTTAAATACTTTATCTATAATTATGCTATCATCAGAGAATTTATTTATAACAGAAAAATTCGCTAAAGATTTATTTTTATTAAGCAAATATTTACGTTATCATCATAATATAAATATAATTGAAACAGTCATCAATATGTTATCAACCATATTTTTAATAATACCAAAACATGTATTAAAAGTGAATTTTTTTAATGATTTATATGAGTTAAATATCTGGTTAAATGATTTAATTAAATTTAAAGAGGACAAATTTACTTATGAGTTACATTCATTAATACAGCAAATGAGTGTTATGTGTGTTAATTGTTTGAATTATTTTGATTAATTAAAAAAAAAAAAAAAAAAAGTGAAAACATTGAATTATAATAAATCATTTAGAAATTATCAAAATCAAATTAAATGGAATTAAATAACATAAACTCGTGTTGTAAAATAAATTACTATTAATTAATTACAACATTGCAAAAACAATTATAATTTTTATTTTTGTTAATTATATTTAACTACTGAATAATAATAATAAAAAATTTATTTTTAATTATAATAAAAATTCTGTTTTTATTTTTAAATAAATTTAGAAAATTTTCTGTTTTTCTTACATTAAAATTATATTTTTTCTTTTATATTTCTTTTTAGATAATATTTTACAACCATTTAATAATTTATTACAACCGGATAATACAATGAATAATGATAAAACAAATAATAAATCTGTAATTGTTGGTTCAACATGGTCTGATACAAATGATATTATAAAAATTGATTTAGATAATTTACTATCAATAAAAAATAGTAAAAATAATGGTCCGGCACCAACAATGAATCAATTGAAAAATCAGAGTCCAATAAAAAGTAATAAATATGATAATAATCAGCATTTTTTTAATCAACAACAAGCACCACCACCACAGCAACCAATTTTTGGTAAAATGCCATCACAAGGCGCAGCAACAACAACAATAGCAGGAAATACAAAGAATAGTTTTAATAATACAACAAATCAATTTAATGCTTTTCAATGATATATGGTGAATTAATTAATTTTAATTTATTATGAAAAAAATCTTATTGTAAAATACTATTTTTTTCTTTTAATTATTAATTAATTATTTTATACAACAAATTTGTGAGTATAAATAAATTAGATATTTACCTAATAGAGAAAATCGTTTTAAATAAAATTAAAATTATTTTTTGTGTTTTTTTCATTAATTAATTAATGAAAAAAGAAATAAATAAAAAAAAAACGTGTGCAATAAAATGCGATTAAAAAATATATAAAATAATAATAAAACTGATAACAACGTAATAAATATTGGTTTTTCTATGTAACTAATTAATTAATAAATTAGTTAAAAAAAAAAATAATAAAACAATAAGCATTCACATATGTAAAATATAAAATAAATCAACAATTATAGAATGAAAAAATATATATATATATATAACCTGTGATAAAAAAAAATCAGCAAAAATAAAAAAAAAGAGAAAATAATTAAATAAATTTAAAAAATTGAAATTGAATGGGAAAAATATGTTGATGTAATTTTATTTTATTTTCTTTTCTTATTATATTATATATTTGTGCTTAATTAAATTAAGTAAATAAAAAAAAATTCAAACTTTAATCACGGCAGCTAATTTCAGTTTCGGGTCTCCTATTATTCCATTTTTATACTAAAATTAATAATGAAAACTTTATATAATTATATATAAATAACGATTTATAAACTTCCTGTTTTTGTATTATCATTTGTATAAACCTTTACCATACTGTTTATTATGTAATTCAGAGAATTTTACAACCAAAAAAGATATAAATATTATCACTGGATTTTTTTTTTTTTTAACAAAAGCATTTCTGGTTCTTTTTCCGGTGGGTGGGTGTAGATAAGTCAAATGACAAGTATCTGTTTACGCACTGTTTTTGTTGTATCAAGCATATTATGTAAAGAAAAATTGTTTTAAGTGGGTGATTTTTATTAAAGATAATTTTTCTTTTCGTTATTTTATTAATTTATAATTTCCAGTCATATCAATTCACAAAATTTAATAATTTTTTTTTAAAGTGTTTGAATAATATGTATTAATATAAAACCAATGCATTTATTTAAATACCTGGTGTGTGTTCTAAAGTAAATAATAAAAATGTGTTTTAAATACAATTGAATGCTATTGTTGTTTTTTTTTTTGCATTGAGCTGAATTACCTAATTAATTTAAAAAGAAGCAAATAAACACTACAAATTATAAGTTTAGATCCTCTGCTATGTAAAAGGCAGTGCACTCTTTATTTTAATCATTAATTCATTTAATCTTTAGATATTCTTTGACTTAACTTACACATTCTATTTTTGTTCCTTTTTTATTGTTTGCTAAGCCCCTTTAACTTAACGGAGCATATTGCATCTTCAAATTTCAAAAACGAATTATTGCAGATTTATTTATATTTTCGCGTTAAAAAGTTAACAGTATTTATGTAAAATTAAAATAATTAATGTAAAAAATAAAAACGTAAATACTTAGATTATATAAAATAATACCTTTGTTAATAATTTTATTAATATATTAAAATTTAATTAAAAAAAAATGTTATTATAATATAAGGATAGAAAATAAAAATCATTGGCGTTGTTAATTAAAAATTAAACAAAAAAAAAAAGAAGAAGAAAATTTACTCATTTATAACAATAATAATAAAATTAATCATTTAATAAAATTAAAATTCATTAATAATTTTTAAATGTTTTTTTTTGTTGTTGTTTTAAAGCACAAAGTGTTTATTATTATTTTTTTGTTTGTAAAATAATATTACATTCCTTTAATAAAGCTGTATAAGAATAAAAATCAATTAATTGTTATTGTTTATTATATCATAGATTAGTTTAATCATTGATTTTAAACCGTTTGCAAAAGATATTTATAATGATTTAACATCAATATAACACTTAATTAAGACTTACTTTAATATACTTTCAGCAAACGGACCTAACGTATGTTGTGTTGTAACTGCACGCAAATTTTATTTTAATTATTTTATTGTGTGCAACTAATTTGTATGCGATTAATTTATTTTGTATATTAAATTAATTTAAATATTAAAAAACGACTCGAGCAAATGATTAAAATTTAATTTATACAAATTTTTAGAAAATATTGTGTAAAAATTGAATAACTTATAATATTTTATAATTAATTACAGGGTTGGTGGGTAGTTTAATTAAAGAAAAATAAAAAAATTAATAAATTAAATTACACAAAAATTAAATAAAGGAATATATAATTTAAGAAAAATGTTTGTAAATTAATTATATGTAACATTTAAAGAATAACAAAAAAAAAAAAAAAAAAAAAAAAAAGAGAAAGATAATTTTATTAATTTGAAATAATCTTTGATACTTTTGATTATATTTGTATTGTCGGCAATCAATAGTTGGTTTTTTTTTATTATTAATTTAATTTATTTAATTATTGGAAAGAATACTACAATCACATTTCATTTCATTGATCGTTTATACATTATTTTTGTAGGTAGTGAGAGAGTTTCATGAAAAAACAACGACTAATTTCCATTTTATTTTTGCAAATAAATTCTTTTCCAAAATTGTATCTACTGTTACTGATTAAAACACAAAAACTATAACTAAAATGACTAGCATTGATATTCTTTTTTTTTTTTTGTATTATTAATAAAATATATAATCATTCCATAAATTATTTGAATTCAATAAAAATGTATTGCTTATAACGACTGTTTTGAATTTTGTATTATAAAATTATAATCACAGAAAATTTTGCTTTATTATCAATAATCATTCCTATTTCTGATTAATAAAGAAAAGTATTAACAACAATATATTCATGTTACTCACGGAAATTTATTGTAAAACGATCAAAATATATATTATTTATTCTTGTTGATTAAAGCAATATTAATATTTATCATAACTAATAATCGTATAATTATAAAATTAACAATAATTTATGAAATAAATATTGTACAAAATCATCCTCACCCTTGGCGAATGGATTAATTTTTGGTACCAATTAACATAAAGTAATTACGTTTTATTGTTAATTCTCATTATTTATATATTCCATACAAAAATAGCCTTCCCTTTGTATTTTTGTATTAATTTCAAACTTTCGTACATTTTAAATCAGAATTAACACCTAAACAATTGGTACTAAAATCTCCAAATGCTTCCGTGCATCATAAATTTATTTTTTTTAAATTAATATTACAAGCAATAAACAATAATAATTATGTAAGTTCATTAATATAAATTAAAAAAAAAAAAAATCAGAAACATCATAGAAAAATAATATCACTAAATATGCTTTTTAATAATATTGAGAAAAAAAGTAACGATAATTATTATAAAAATAAATGTATTTTTCAAGAAATGGCAATAACAAGGCATCAGCTAATATATTGTTTTTTTTTTGTTGTTGTCATTTTAAATTAATAAATAAATAAATCACTAAAATAAGGTTATAAAATAAGAAAATCGGTGCCTTATTGTGTATGAAAAAAAAAAAAACTAAAATAAATTGATGTGTTGAAAATTATATTAATATAAAAAATAAAAATGAATTAAATTAGTAAATATATAATTAAACTGAGTTAAAAACTGTATAAATATAAGTTAAAAGGGAAGCACAAAATAAAAATTGTATAAAAAAAAATAAATTAATTAAAAGTAAACTAATGCAAAATAAATAAAAAAAAAAAAGCAAAACTGTGCGTTTTATTATTAAGGTAACTACTAAACTTAAATTATAATCCAGCAAAACAAGTAACTTGGTACGACTCTTGGGCCCTAAAAGTAATTGTGAATGGAATGGGGAAATCAATAAAAGTCAAAAAATTTTATTTCCTTGAATTCTAAATAAATTTTTCATGTTTTTATTTATTTAAAGGCAATAACGCTTGCGAAAAGAAAAAAAAAAGTTTTCATATTTTTTAATACAATATAAATCTTCATAATAAATTGAAAAAAATAATAATAAATGATAAAATAGAAACTGTATCTGGTCATCATTTTAACTTCAGCTACCTAATCCTAATCATCTTCTTGTTTATTCTTATTTTTCTTCTTCTTTTTCTTTTTGGGTTCACCTGTGCCATTACCATTGGCAATGCTATCATCGGCATCGATTGTTGTGTCATTTCCACCATTCGCGTTACCGTTTGTCGAATCTTCAGCCGGGCGTTTTTTCTTTTTCTTCTTCTTTTCACTTTGTGGTTGTGCCGACGACTGTTGTTCAATTGCAGCTAAATCCATTGCTTCTTTCATAACGTCAATATTTTTACGGGGCACCTCTCCAGATTCATAAAACTTCAAACGATCTTCTACCTGTTGCTTCAAAGTTTCACCGAATATAGATGTCGGAGTTTCTAAAAATTTTAAAATTGTACATTAGAGGAAAAATAAAAAATATATCGAAAGTAAAAAAACTTACCCGTAAAGCAATCCAAGCGACAAGCAATCGAACATTTATTTGCCAAGAAACGTGATATTCTTCCCTTATTCTTTGTTCCTGCGCGACCGATAAACGATGAATGATATAATAAACCATATTTAGGGGTGTTACTCCTAGTTTTGAGTGCTCTGAATAAGGCTTTCTCTGCTCCCAAAATTTGTACCGTTGATGCAGGATATTTGGCCAAATTCGTCAAACTGCCAGCATGTGAAATTAAACGTGCACCAACCTGATCGCCAATTAACGATTGCAAGTTAGGCGCCACACTTGTCATCTTTGAGTGTAAATATTCGGATAATTTTTTTCTGTATTCAGACAAATTAACAACTCTCTTTGCAAACAATTCAATGTTTAATAAATCAATTATAGATATATCCATTCCCATAGACATTTTACCAGCGTCAATGATGGCCTGGGCTTTACCGGAATCCATAACAATTTCCTCCAATTCCTCAAATCTATCTTGTGTCAAGGTTTTTCTGTCTTTAATGAATTGTGCGACTTTAGCGAATAAATAATTTTCTGGAACAATTTTGACTAATTCTGGGAAGTGGTATGAGTACCACTCTCTTATCCGCATCGAGAATGTATTAACGTCTTTGTCCAGTTGATCCAAAAGAGCAATTGATTGAATTATCATATTATCTGACCGATGGACATTGAACTTAACTTTGGCACGGGAATAACTGTGTCCCAAACCCAACTGAGCAATACCAGCACTTTTCGCTGTGAAGCCTTTAACCAAATTTGGAAAATGATGTCTGATACCACGTATTACTTCTGGTACTGCACCAATATGCGTGCATTGTATTTTCAATGCTTCATTCAATGCCGCACTTAATTTTGGATCAGCAACGCCAAGCGTAATTTTACCTTTTTTTGCTTGCGGTAAAGAATCATCTAAAAACACAGCTAAATCTTGGGGAACAATACCTTCTGATATTGCATTTATATTCTCTAAAGCTGCGACAGCTGTTTTGAAGGGTAAAAACCCAACCAATTTTACCAATCCGTTAAATTTGGACAAATCTGTAACGGATGATTCCAATTGTGGCAATAATGCAGAAATTTCTTCAAATTCTTGAACACGAAATAAGCCATAACCAGCCGCATGTTCGTACAAGACAAACAACTGAGTCTACAAATAAAAAACGAGGTTAAATATTATAAAAATATTTAATTATCAATACAACATGTTTTTTAAAACAAAATATTGGCATTGTTATAAATAGACTATTATATTTTGGTTTATTATATTGATTTTAGACATTTTACAAAAAAAAAAAAAAGACACAAAAGTTTCTAATTCTTATTGTTAGGTTAAAAAAATTTTAATATAACAAAATAAATATTTAAAACAATAATTTACCAAAAAACATTACTTGTATTATTATTTCTATTATATTAAAATTAAAATACATACCATTGTAAATAAAAATTGCTTTAATTTTAATTATTTCAATTAAAGCATAGAATAAACACGTGCACACCAGAAAAACACTAAAACACCACAAGCAGACAGTGGAGAATTTTTTTCTATAACAGAAAACAAACATGCACTATTCTCTCCAAATAAATACTCCATTTTTATTTCATTGACATTACAAAACGGATATGAGATCAGCGACACCTCTACTAAAAGAATATAACTTTTATATAAAAACATAAAAAAAAATCATTTGGTTATCTTAATTATATAAATAAATAATTTACTTAATAAGATGCTTTTATAAAATATAGCATAAAAAGTATTTCTAATTTATTGATATTTAAGAAATTTAATACCTTTGTAAATCATTACTTTTAAAGAACAATAAAACAGTTACAAAAATTGTTGAATATGAGGATAAACAAAAAACCACTTGTTGAAATGTCAAATTTAAAATTAGAAGAAAAAAATAAAAAAATTATCGTTTACATTAAATAAGATAAAATATAATTTTAATTTAAATAATTATATGTATATGTGCTTAGTATATAAAAGTAATAGGAGAAATTATTATTATTACTATTATTAATAATAATAATAATACTCTCTTTGTTATTTTTGTTTCGGTTTAATTTTTATGATTTTATAATTGTTTTTTAGTCGTGATTGTGATTTTGGTTAAATTTGTTGATTTCTTTTAATTAAAATTAAATTAAAATTAAATTTTTATAATGAAATCTTTAGATTTTCATTATGAAAAACATATGCCTATTGAATGCTATGAGTATTCTGAAATAATATTAGGCGAAACAGTAGATAAACGCAATGAAACATTAACTGAATTAATTAAATGGTTAAATGAAAATCCAAATATTAATTGTAACCGTGATGTAACTAATTTATTATATTTTTTACGTGGTGCTAAGTTTAATATTGATAGAACTAAAAAAAAAATTAAAAGGTATTATAATAACTATTTTTATACAGCGACCTCTAATATTTCAATTACATTAATATAATCTTATCAATAATAAATGTTTCAAAATTTAAAACTGATTAAGAAAATAATTAACAAATACCAATAATCATCTTATTTAAATAAAAATAGTAATGCATTTTCTTTTTGTCTGATTAAACAAAATAAAAAGTTATTATCGTATGCGTTGTGAAAGAGTTGAATGGTTCTCAAAACGCGACCCTTTCTTACCAGAAATTGAAGAGTTATTAGATTTAGGAGTATTTCTACCATTAAAACACAAAGATGAACACCATCGACAAGTGGTTGTTATTCGGGTAGCTGCACACGATCCTAAAAAACATTCTCAAAATAATGTGTTTAAGGCTAGTGATTATATTTTTAAAACAATTTCTTGAATTTATAAAAAGAATAAATAAATTTTAATTACAGGTTGGAAAAATGATATTAGATTTGGTCCTGCATCTAGACGAAACCGTTTCAATTTACGGTATCACAGCTATTTTTGATATGAAAAATGTAACCGGAGCTCATGCGCTACAATTACATCCTTCATTAGTCAAAAGGTTGTGTTTTTTTTTTTTTACTTTTACTTTATAATGAAGTCATAATTTATATTTTCCATAAATTATAACACATCGAATCGGTGTAAATACCACCAATCATCATTTTTCAAAAAATGTTTACAGATCTGTAGAAAGTTGGAATAATTACCCATGCCGAACAAAATCATTAGAATTTGTTAATGCACCAATTTATGTGAATGTTGTCTTAAATATATTTCGGTAATTAATTTTTTTTTTTTATAATTAATTTATTTAAACGAATTAATTTAATTATTTTTCTTATCGTATTTAGTTCATTTATGACAACAAAAATGAAATCACGTGTATTGGTAACAAAAGGCAAACCAATATGCAATGTAGAATTACCAAAAAATTTAGGAGGTACCGGTGAATCATATGAAGATTTAACAAGATATTGGAAAAAAGTGGTTCAAGATAATTATCAATGGTATAAAGATGACGAACAGTTTAAATCAATTATAGAATAATATTCAAATTCTTAAAGAAAAGATATTAAAAAATGAAAAACATTTTTTTTGCTTGCAATAAAAGGCATTGCCTGAATTTTGGCGCAATTTTTTTTTTCTTTTCAATTCTTTATCAGGGAAAGTAATTAAATTTTAATTTTGCCGCATATTTATTTTTATTATTTTCATACGTCATTATTTAAATTTTTTTTTTTTTGTTGTTTATTTATTAAAAATTAATCATTATCGTCGTTGTATAAAAAGATTTTTTTTTTTTTTTTATTTATTTATTTCTCTTTTAATTTTCTTATTTTTTTTATTTCTTTATTTATTAAATACAAATATAAATATATATTTTTATTATTATAATAATTTATAAAATAAAAATTATTATTATTATTGAATTTTATAAATACTTGTATTATTAATTTATTCAATATTTTGTTTTCTTTTATTTATTTTTCAGTCATTTTTTTCTTCAAAAATTTTATAAAAGTATTTTTTCTTTAATTTTTAATTTTAATTATATTAATATTGAACGAATATATAAATAACTTAAGAACAAAAAAAAAAAAAATGTTTACCCCATAATTTTTTAAAACTAATATTAAGTTTGGATTAAGAAAGAAAAAGTTTAAATATATACGGTGCTTTAGCATTACAACTAGTAACTAAATTTTTAATTAAACAATATAATTAAATAAGCTCAATAATTAATAATTACAAAAGAAACCAAATTAAACTATTTTTCATATTTTTTTCGCATTTTATTTGCTCTGGCTGCAAAGTTCTTTATAAGGTATAATCAAGCAATTGTACAATGGTTGTGTCATGTTTTCTTAAAGGAACATATAACACTTGAAAGGAATCTTTTATATTCTCAATAGAAAAAAATATTTAAAGTTAAAAAAAAAAATAAATCAAAAAAAAAAAACTGTACAGCAAAGCGATTATTTTTTTTTTTAATTTTATTTATTATATGTTCAGTGTAAAAAAAAAAAAAAAATAAACAATTTTATTGAACGGTTTTCATTTAGTCAATAATCAATTAAAAGAAAAAAAATTGTTTTTTTTTTTAATTAATTAAAAAAGCGAAAATAAAATAATAGTAAACAGAAAAATTTATTAATAAATAAAATGATAAAACAAAGTTATTTTTATTAAAATTAATTAGGTAAGCAATACCATGGTGTAAATAAACTTAGTTACTATTCGTACTTAATTCCATGTCTGTATTCCATACCTTGCTCACAATGTACCTTTCTCTATATTTCTGTTCTTTATTTTTTTTTTCAACAAAATATACTATACAGGGTGATTAAAACTGAACTAAATCTGTTAATGGTTCAAGTAAAATTTAAAGCAAATATTTGCTTTCAATATGAAAAAAAATAATTAAAAACTGTCATGTCGTTAATCTCTTTAAAATAATTTAGGACCGTTTTCAAAAGAGAAACTAATCGTGATGCTTTATGATCAATAAAGTATCATTTTTGCATGCTATTTCCATAAATGTTAAATCACTCTGCTTGTACAGAATCAGCAAACAGACCATAAAGAAAAAAAATTACGTTTTTGGTAGAACTTTTCAATTTAACTAAATGAATTCATCACACCCTGTTATATTAATTTTGAACACTCTTAAATTAATTATTTTTTGTTTTGCATCATAAACTGGCATTAAAATTGCTTTTGATTATATTTTTTTATTTAGTTTTTGTTTATATAAATTTTAAACTTAGGATATGTTAAAATAGTTTCATTAAAATCAATTTTGATAATATAATTAAAATTATAGTAAATTTTATAACGTTAATTAATAAATTTTTAATTTAGGGATAATAAATATGAAAAGAAATAAAACTCGCGCATTCATCATTTACAATTTTCCTTTTCTTTCTATCTTGATTATTATCGGTTAAACAAAAAAAAAAAACTTATTAAAACAAATATATAAATGTTGTCTCTTTTTGTATACATATTTTTAATCAATTAATTCATTAATTATTTCTTTGTTTTTTTTTTATAAATTTTTCTTTATAATTTATTAAATAGTTCGTTTTATTATTAATTATATTAAATTAAAAGATTTTTATTTATTTATTTTAAAGAAAAATCTTATTCGTTCAATTATTCAATTATATGAAGCCCTTTACTATCCCGAGCTATAGCTATTCCCGCTAAGCGAATCTGTTTAGCCCTTAAAACATTCCTCTAAACAATGTCTAATGTTTTCTCCTTTTTTTATTTAACAAAAATATTATGACCGTTCAGGGTGTTTTTAATTAGATAAAATAATAATAATATAAATAAATAATTACAAAACTAATTATATTTCAATTATTTAATTGCTAAAAACATATAATAAAATAAAAAAAAAACATTTGATAGGCAGTTTTGTAAAGTAACTTAACTATTTTCACTTAAAATAATCTTTAAAACAAAAAAATACAATCTAAAAACTATCAGGAGCGAGACAATGTCAAAATAAAATTAAAAATCTTTAATCATTAATTAATATTTTCTCTTCTTATTGTTATTTTTTTTTTTTTTAATATATATCACAAAATCTACATAATGAAAGCTTCTTATCCTTTAATTTCAAATTAAAAACAAAAAATAATAATAATTAAGCGGAATAATTAAATTAAAAACAAAAAAAAAAAAAAAAAACAAACAATAATAAGGAAAGAAATCAAGAGATAATTAGCATCACATATGTTTTTTTTTTTTTTTTTTACTCAAAGAAATATTAGTATTAGATTATTTTTATTATTAAAAAAAAAAAAAAATTAAATTTGTCGCCCATCTCTTGCTGTTAATTTATCGATTAATTCTTGTAATGGTGCTAATTCTCGACGATCAATTAAATTAAATTCTTGTACAAAAAATATAAAATGTTTAAATGATGTATTTAAATGTGCCTCTTCGCTTAATCGGACTACTTCAGGAAAATGTTGATGATATATATGGGCATAAACTCTAAATAAACGTTTTAATATTGTTTTTGCAATTGTTGAGAAATTCCTAGGAAATGGTACACCAATTTTTGATGGAAATAATGTTTCATCATCTAATTGATCTTGTACCCATGTCATTAGATAATCAATGTATTTTGGTGCACTACATTTTATTGGTTTCTTCACCGTTTGTCCATCCGCCCAATGGTATTCATATTTTGGACCCGCCGACATAATGCCACAACTTTCTTCTGTACAAAATTCTGTTATTGTACCATACAACATATTTATTTGATTAAAAAAATCAACAGCTGAAACGAATTTAAACAAAACAAAAATTAATTAATATGCTAATATTAGTAATAAAGTGTGTTAATAATAAAACTTACTATTCACAGCTACCCATTCATTTAAGTCTTCACCGTCTGGTAGTGCAACAGCATTTCTTAAATTACCAGAACCTAATGTTGCTGCAGCATGTTTCATTAAGTCATATTGGTGGGTACCTTCTGGTATATTCTTTTTTGGTTTAAATGTTTTACTTGATCTGCTTCCACTAAAAATTATCATAATAGAAAAACAAACAAAATAGAAAAAAAAAATTAATTAGTAAACACATTCACAGATGTTTCTTTAAATAAAAAAATAAAGTTTTTTTTTTGTTTCTATTAATTATTACGATAATGAGAATATTGTGGTTATTGGTCCATAAATAGATAGTTTAATTTAAAAAAAAAATTAAAAATTGTTCTGCATGATTAATTTTAATATCATGATGATTTGTTATTTTCATAATACAAACTTAATTAATTAATTTCTCTTAAATGTATATTGGTTTGATTAAATTAGCATACAATAACAATAACAAAAAAAAAGCATAAATTTGTATTTTGTGTTTAATTATTTTCATTTAAAAGAGTAGAACAATTTATGATTTTTACTCTAGAATAATAGATTAAAAATTTCTTTTACATTGTACATGTACTATTTAAAATAAAATGTATAGCAGAGAATTATTTTCATTCACATCCGCTTTTGTTAGCAATTTTTGTACTTTTTTCAATATATAAGAATTTATTAAATTTTTTAATAAATATATATATTTGTGTTTATATCTCGTGCCAAAAATATGTATTTGTGCCAAATAATATTTTATGCAGCTATTTTTAACAATTTTAATCAAATTACTATTATTCCGGAAACGATGACGGAAATTTGAAAAAAAAAAAAAAATTCTTTTCACGTTTATTATTATTTTTCTGTGCTTTAATTTAATTAAATTGCTACACCTTGGTGTTATATTTTGTATGAAAATCATAGACCTAAATGAAAGATTTGGGTTCTTAAATCCAGAAGTGTTTCATTGTGCAGTAAAAAGTTTCAGGTTAAGTATCGTATAGTGATTAGGAAATCATCCTATTTTTATCGGTTTATTCTTTTGCAAAATTTTATTTTGTGTTATATCTTACTTTCAAACAATTTTTTAACACAAAGCAACAAATCCATTTAGAAAACCATTATAAAATGTAAATCTAGATGCTATAGTTTTAATATTTAACATATTAACGATAACAACCAAACACTACTAACCTCAAATTGTAAATTTCATTACACAAAAAAAAAAAAAATTATTAACAAATTTAATTAAGAAATATAATATTTCCAACAAAACCACAAAATTTTATTTATAACATAACACCGGATACATGAAGCAATATTTAATTGATATTTCATTCGGTTTAAAACAAGTAATGTCTGGGAAAACGATTATTGGTAATTAAGAAAAATGTTTTTTTTTTTTTTTTGCTTTTAAAACTATAATTAATTAAATATTTATTTTAATTAATAATTAATTTTCCTATTCTAACCAATCTTCTTGCTAATGATTGATGACTAATTAAGGTCAAAGAACGAGCCTACCTGGTGCTTTTTGTTATGTTAATGCAAAAAAAAAAAAAAAAAAAAAAATGAATTGTTGAAATAAAGTTTGCAAATAGGTACGCAGTTTCCACAAACAATATTAAATCATTTTTTTTAATAAAAAAAAAACTAACCAAATGCTAAAAATAATTTGTATTAAAAAAAAAAAACCCCCAACTAGTTCTGTTTTCCTCATGTGTCAAAAAAAAAAAAAAAAGCAAGAAAAATAAATTTTCGTTTTATTCATTTTTCATTTTCACATATCCAATAAATACCTTTTATTTATTATTTTTATTGTATGTATTTAATTTATATTTATAAATTAATGTTTGATGAATAATTAGTTTTATTTATAAAAACGATAAAATATATCATCGATTTTTTATTTTTTTTTTTTTGCTTTCTTTCATTCATTCTTGTGCTTCCTTTTTGATTTCTTGGTTAATTTTAGAATTTTTATTTTTACACAATAAAAAAAAAGTACAAATATATGTAAATAATCTAATCAATTATGTACTTGGATTATAACAAATTTGTGCGTTTGAATTATATATTTATAAATGTATTACAAATTTATTGATTTACTTACAACAAAAAACTCATTTTGTCGTCCGTCAACTGATAGTCCTTATTGTTGATGTTATTATTTTTAATTTATATATTTCTTAAATAAGTATTCCAATTTCTTTCGTTTTCGTTTTATTAATTGTTTTATATTTATCGAGCTATTATAAATATAAATAGATTATTGTCACTTAAATTAATTATTTTCGTTTATTTATATTTTATTTACATAAATAAATTTTATCTTTCAAAACATTTGTTAGTTAGTTAGTTTTTTTTTTTTTTTTTTTTTAATTATTAAAAACAAATATTTCTGATTTAAAACAATTAACAAATAAACAAACTAATAAAAAAAAATAATAATAATAAAAAAATTACTTAAATAATAAATAAATAAATAAAAATTTAATTTTCTTCTTTATTTCGAATAACACTTTACTTTCCAGAAAAACTTCAATTCAACATATGATTTGTGTGTGTTTGTGACATTTCTTGTGCTGCTAAAAAAATGAAAAATTATCCGAAAAATGTAATTTTATAACTGTAGAATTATTGCCATTATTAAAATCTTTATTCCTTTTCATTTATTTATATATTGAGAGTATAGAGTGTGCTAATGGACCTGTCAGCTGATATAAAATTATTTAATAAACAAATCAAATAAAACTAATTTATAATTTCTTGGTTTCAATTATTTTATTAATTAACAATTAGTTAATAGTTCATATGTGTGAAAAAATTATTTGTACGCATAAAATCAAAAAGATCAGTTGTTTCAAATTGATTTACCGAAAATCAACCTTTTTTTAATGAACACCCTATACAGTTTGTAGACTCACGTGGGTGAAGAACAGAGATAGTTATATATTTTGACATATTACAAAATTTTATTCTGACATTTAAAGAAAAAATATATCAAATCTTGTATCGGCGAAAATAATAAATCAATGATATTATAATTAATTAATATTTAAAAAATAATAATAATTGTAAAATAAATGTAAGTTTGTTTTCATTAATTTGTGTACAAAGTTATTTAGAATTACTTCAACATTAAATATGAAAAATATAAAATTGCATAAGTTAGGTTATGATAATCAATTTTTGCCTTTTTTATTTTTTTTTGTTAGATGCTTAATTTACAAAAATTAACTAAAGGAATTATTGTAAATATATTTCGACGGGGATATAGTACATCGCCAAAATCTATATTAGCACAAACAGTCCATGAGACAAATGGCTTAAAAAATGATGAAGGTACAAGCAACCTTAAAACAACACCAAAAAGTTTGTATTGAAAATAATGTTACATAATTCTTCTATGTATGCGTAGTCTATAATGTTAATTAATTTATAACACAAATAGATTCAATGGTAGCGGCTGCATTTGCATCTTTAAATGACGAAATTTTAACTACTAATTTGACTAAAGAGCAAAACACAAATGTTGATAATTTATTGGGTGAAAGAATTAATAATGCAACATCTGTCAATGGATTATTATCAATAAGTGAAATTAATGGGCAGATACCCAGAAAAGACGCTCTCAAGGTATACACAACTTTAATGTAAATTATACTTGTAATAAAAACATTTTCTTAATTCCAGATTGTATCAATTCTCGCTGAATGGAGTTCAATAAATCGTATTAATGTTTCAGAATTTGAAAACGATTCTAGATTTTTAAAACTATGCAGAATACTTGGACGTACTGTATCTAGAGAAAATGTTAAAAATAATATAAATAGTCATAATAATAAGACAAATAAAATCACAGGTTTTCGTACTGATGATTTAAGCACAGTGTTGGGTGTAACTGGTGATGATGAAGCAGCAAAATTAATAGCTAGTATTACTTTACCACAAATGGTGAAGGTATGCTTTTCATTTTATAAGATAGTTTTTGTTTTATTTTCTTAAAATAAATATCGTTTTATGTTAGGTAATGTCAACATTGGCAAGTAAGAAGCGCCGCAGTACCCCTTTATTGAGGTCTTTAGCTTATAATATAAGCTCGCATGTAAACAATTTAGACCTAAAACAATGCGCAGATGTTTTATATGCATCGGCTGTATTAAACTTTCCGGATTCTGTATTACTAGCTCGTATTTGTTCCGATGTGCAAAGTACATTATTAAAGAATGATGATAAATCAGCAGCAGTTGGTTCAATTTTAACAAGTTTAGGACTGCTAAAATATCGCGATCAAGGTAAGTTCAGCTATTTTGTATTTTATTTCATATTTATTTAACAAAACCAATTCTCTTTTACTTAGATGTTTTGGAAGCTTTGTCTAATTGGATTTTAAAGCACAGTGACATTTGTCGTCCAACTGATATTTCTGCACTTTTCTTAACATTAGCATCGCTTAATTATACACCTGTTAATATTGAACAGCTTAAAGATCTTGTTATTGGATTAAGTGAAGTTGATTTCAAAAAATCATCAGAATGGTTGAATCATGTGTGGGCATTGACTTCACTTGGCTACTCGAATTCATTTCATTATGATTCGGTTTTAAAGTAATATTTTTAAAAAAATTTTAATTATTTTCAAATCAAAATAATATTATATTATGTTTTATTTCAACAGAGAGGAATTTATTGATAAATTGATCAACGAACGTCAAGGTGACTTAACGCCAACAATTAAAATGAAATTATTAAACATAAATGCGGCGGCAAAATTTTTTCTGAAAAACTATAATGGTTCAACTTTAACAATAGAAAAAGAAATGTTTAGTTTCCCATTAATGCATAATAAAAGTAAACAAATTTTAGTGAATGGTATGTTGGATGCGTTAAAAAGTCTAGTCACATCAGATAATTTATTTCAAACACACGTTGATACAAAAATGGGTTTTGTTATTGGTAAGAATACACTATCTATTTATATTACAAATAATTATTTACAATATTTGTTTATCATAGATGCTGTTGTTGTATTAGACGCAAAATGTAATCCATTACCATTTAATAAAGAGCATCCAAACAGTGCTCGCGTTGCAATAATGATGTTAGATTATCATGATATATGTCATGGTACACAACAGACACCAAACGGCGTAATATCCTTAACACTTGAATTATTAAAAAATGATGGTTATAAAGTATTGACAATACCACATAATGAATTTAGTACAAGTGAAAAACTATTAAAACGTGTACAATATTTAGAAAAGCGTTTAAAAGAGTCTTGCAAATAAATATTAAATTAAAAAACTAAAATTAATTAAATTTAATTTATTTAGTATAAAAATCATAAATACCAATTTATTGAAAAAAAGAATGGGAAAAATCTTGTTGAATTTTGTAATTGGTTAAAAAGAGAATCCAGAAATCATTGTTTTTATATGTATGCAATTTTTAAAATAAATAAATTAAATAAAATAGAGATAAATGTAGAATTGCTTCATTTTGCTTCTTTTTTTTTTTTTGATTTCCTTCACTACTTGGTACAAAATCGTTTAAACAGTTTTACCGTCCAAACCAACATTCCACCATTCACCAGACTCCACATAATCATGATCAACCTCTTTTAACTTCTTAAACACTTGCTTTGCTAATAAATTTTTACCAATAATTCCATCAATAAATTTTTTATCATAAACTTTTTCTATATTTTGTATTTTAACATGGGCACGTCCCTCGGTTTCTGTCAAGCAAATACAATTCCACGGTGACCAATCATCACCAATATTCCAACGTGGTAATCTAAAAATGATGCAACAATGCATTTCGCTTTGGTTATTTAATTTAATAGTTTGTTTTGCACCTTAAATCAGTCCGTACATCACACTGACTTAGTATTGAATGCCCGTGCCATATATTTTCTACGATATGTCGCACATCTTCTTCTTGTATAACAAATGCATAAGACGCCAAGGCACCGCGTTTCCGTTCATCACGTCTTATTGCGCGAATTATTGCACGATAAATTGATTTATCAATTGGTGGAGGCTTTAAAAAATAAAAAAATAATTTTCAAGATTTATTTCTATATATTTTTTTAAAGCTAATTTCATCACCTTCAAGCTTGTACATTGTTTACAGATGTTCACATCTAATTGACGAGTATGCAACGCATAATCGGATATAGGGCGCAAAATATTACATTTTTCACATAGTCTTGATTCAGGTTCTGAAATTTAATAGCAAAAAAAAAAAAGAAGAAAATTAGATCAAACATATTTATTATCTGGAAGGAATCTAATAATAAGGAATTTACTCTTTGGTTTATAATTTTTTTCATCACGTATTATATCATAAAACACAACTAATTCTCTTTCTCTCAACTTATCTAAATTATCATCATGTATATTAATTAATAGCAGATTCTTTTCACGATTAAATAATTCTTCTAACTGTATTTAGAATAATAAAAAAATTAAGAAAAAAAAATAATTCATAGGAATCAAAAAATTAAAAATTAATTCTCACTTCAAAGAATAAACAATTTTTTTCACATTTTATTAAATCTAATATTTCTTCCATTAATTTTATTCGATTTGTTTTATCAGAAAATTTATTTTCTTTTAAACAATTATAATAATTGGTTAATTTTCGGACTCTCTGCGTCCGTAGTAAATCCATTTCGACAACAATATCTATTTGAAATTAATTAATTTGCTAAATTATAATAATAATAATAATAAAAAAATGTTTCTCTTTTTTTATACTTCTGTATCCAATCCATTTTAGTGGAGTTCCAAGGGATGTTAATACCCTTTCACTACGTTTCTCTTTTAATTCCTTACGTACAGCTGAACGTTGCTTCTCAATACCATTCAATAATTGTACTTCTTTTTCTAATAAACAATTCATTTCAGCTATTCTCGGTCCACCAGAATATAATTCTAGTATTTTTTTTCTCTTTAAGTATTAAAAAACAGAATAATACTAAAAGCAAGTAAAAGTGATTCTATAAAAAAAATAAATAAATAAAATGTACAAACTTCCATCTCCTTCCATTTCTGTACTTGTGCGAAAAGTAAATCAAAATCATCCTTAGTTCTTGGAAATGTTTTTGCAATGCAATCATGTTTATAACGATTAACATAATTCTCTTCAAGTTTAGCCTCACGTCGCTTTTGTTCACCATATGATAATCTATAATTATATATAAAAGTAATAAAACAAAAAGAAAACGAAAAGAAAAAAAAGTTAATTAATTAAAAAATCATAAAAATAAAAATCACCTCCATTCAGCTGCCGCCTCTTTAATTAATTTAAACCAACGATAACGTCTATAATTTCTTTGTATCAATTTAATTTTTCCAATTTTATTAATACGCAATGTCATTGCATCAAACGTTTCATATGGTTTAGCAATAATTTCATAATCAGTCACATCGGGTATATAAATTAATTGTGTCGCCTCACCATATGCTTGGGTGCAACGATCATAATGTGTGTCCTTAAAATATAATTACTTTTATTAATTCATAAATACTGATAAAACAAAAAAAAAAATTCAAAATTACATCACATGTAGTGCGGTATTCAGCCGTTTGTGTTTGTCTTGATCCAGTGCCATCGTATTTAATACTTTCCAAAGGCGGTCCTGTCTGTGAGAATGCATCCAAATATTCAGTCTCTATACACAATTAATTATAATTATTACTTTAAAAAAGAAAGATTAATCAGAAATATAAAATGCAGAAATCAAAAGTGAAACCGCTATTTATAGCGATGTCTATACTCCATATAATATACCCAGATAAGATCAATTAAATGACATATATAAATATATAGAATTATGATTGTTATTTTTATTTTTTTATATATCTTATAATCTTTAATGAATTAAATTGTTTTTTGTATGAGCAGAAAATGAATTGAATGAAGAAAAAAAATAAAATATAAAATAATACTTATTAATGACAATTTGTAGCATCACCAGTAGCTATTACACCTACCGATTGAATAAAAGTTAAATTGATTAAAGATTAACAAATTGTCTTCTTATAAAGCATAAATAAACTTGTATCATTTAGAATACTTAAATATGTTTTAATCAATAAAGCTTAATTAGGCTTTTAATTTAATTTGATTAAAGAAAGAAAGAAAAAAACTCCAGGGGCATTGTAATGTTAGTTATTTTAATGCAATTAAATGTTTGTTATTATTTATACAGAATTGTAGAGTAAAATAATAAATTTACCTGTCTCTTTATCTTTATAACCACCTAAAAACGGTTTTACAATTGTTTTATTTTCAATTTCAACAATTATCTCTTTAGTACCACTGTCACCACGCTCATCGATTGGCACTAACACCGTTATTATGTCGGGCAATGTAAAATTACTAGAAAATAATTATTTATAATAAATATTCGATATTATCATTTAATTATGATTATTAGTTACCTATAATATTGATTAATATCCAATATTTCTTCCTCACTTTGTAATTTAAGATTTAAATCGATTATACCATAATCATTTTTACATACTTCATATAATCGTGTCTCATTTATTAAGGATACATCCTCTAATGATATTAATAAATTATTATAATTAACTTTAAATTTAACACCTAAATCCTTTTTAACATCGAGTATTGTTAATTTATTTAAATAAACTGTCGCTATTGTTTCCGTATCAGTTATACGAAATTTTAATGTTAAATTTTCATCCGGAAAATTATCATTTAATGATACACGTTTATCCACCATTTTTTTTTTTGTTTTTTTTTTTTGTTTTAATTCACTATCAAATATGTTTTTTCTTTTTTTAGAAGCAACAACAAAATTATTCAATTGTGCGTATAACAAACAAAATAAAAAATAAAATTTGTATAAAATGCAGCAAAAATAACTTCAAAATTAAATTATTAAAACATTCAATTATAAATTGAAAATGTCAGAAAATAATTTTTTTTTTTTTTTTTTTAATGTCTGGTTTCTGGGATTTTTTTTTTTTTAAATTAATTTACAAAAAACAAAAAAATTTGTAGTGAGAAACTTTGTGATTTTTAAAATAAATTTTTTGTATTCGTTGCTATATTGCCCCGTACGGCAAATTGGGAGAACATATTTACCTTTATATTTACATAACGACTGGTTGCTGTTAGGGAAATTGATAAAACATATGTTGCTAACAGAAAACCTTTCTTAATATTGATATTAAAAAAATTTAATGATTCTTTATATTTACTACTTATAGAAAAAAAAGCTCGTTAAAGTTTTTTTTTTTTAATAGAAACATATGTTTCCTTATTAGGGAATCTTAAATAAAATATTTACATTAAAAATGAAAAAAAACCCAAATGATTTATGATATTATAAATAATTTAGTGTATTGATTAATTAATTATTATTTTCTGATAATAAATAAAATTTATTTAAATTTACTGCAGCAATTAATTGATGAATTCGTTGTTATGAACTGCAGTTTTAGTTTGTTTTGTATTTTATTTTCCATTCCAAACATTAATTATAAGAAGATGAAAAAAAATCATTAAAAAAATATATTATAAAAATTCGGTGTCGATATTTCGGTGGCGTCTACTGATATATATCAACGATCGTGAATAACAGTTTAATGTTACCTTATTTGCATAAAAATTAATTTCATTTTCATTTTTATTATAAATATATTTTATTATAAATTCTGACATTGATCTGATTAATTGATTATTATATATTCTCTTTAAATACTTTTACCATTACAGTTCTTAAAAATAATTTTTCTTTTTCTTTTTAATAATAAATTAATTATTAATTATAACGACATCATGTTGTTTAAACAATTTAACGTAAAGTTATGTTTATTATTTTTCTAAATAAGGAGAAAGTAAAGCATTTAAAGTTTTAAAGATTAAAAATGATACATTTATAGTTGAATTGACGTTAAAAAAAATTAATAATTTATTTTTAATGAAGCGTACAGTTAGTTTGTTTATATTATGAGAATTTTTTATTTTATTACAATGATTTTTCTTATAGAAAATATGATTTTTTTTTTAAATTTTCAAATCAAATTCACACGCATTTTTAGTTAAGAAGGAAGAAAAAAAGAAGCCCATCAATAAACTACGTCATTGTTAACCAAATCAATGTATAGTTTCTGTTTTGTTTCTTTTCTTTTTTTTTTTTAATGATAAAAACAAATTTAATGAATTCGCTATTAAAATTACCATCAGTATTAAATGTTAAACATTCAACAATAATTATTCGTAGTTTATAGTTTAATGTGAAAAATAAAAAAAAATAAAAATTAATTTTATAATATTATGTTGTTTCAACTAAAAATTATTAATTGTTAATTGAGGAAAATTTTTCATTTAAGAATATATGTATGCTACTTAAAGTAACATAATTCAAGTGACAAAGAATTGACATTAAGTAAGATTAATAAATAAATTATTAAAATAGACATAAGTATAAATTATTAACATTTAATTTTTTATGTTAAAAATGAATCAACCAACAAATCGTTATACTAGACGACATATTACACTAAAAACATATAGTAAAATGTCTAGAATGATTGAACGTGCTTTGAATTCCTTATATATAATTTTTTATAAATTTATTAAAACAAATATGCTTTTGTTATTATTATTATTTAGTATTTAAGGAAAATAAATAAAATGAAATTAAAATCTTATGAAAAAAATTTAATAATAAAGATAGAATAGGAAAAAATATTTTCTTATTTTCTTATGTTCGTTACGTATAAGTGGTTATTTATGTGACAAATTTAATTTATTATAGTAAGCAAATGATTAAATGTTGACAGTATTATTATTATATTGAAAATATACATAAAATTATAAAACAATGCAAATAACACAAATTATGTTGTTAAAATTACAGCACATAAATGGTATTGAGATATTTTTATATTTATGGCGCCGAAATGTATACACACTCTTACTTTTTATTTTATTCATCTTGTATTTTTGATCTCGATATTCTTTCATTTACCTGAGATTTATTGATAATTCTTTTAATCAATTTTAATTGTAATTTTTAAATTTAATTAAAAATTTACCAAAATTTAATTAATAATGTATAAACATAATTGTTTTCAACTGTATAATGAGTTATTTCTAGGTTTAATTGGTGTTTGCCGAAAAGAATCCTTGTGTCAAATGTTGGACTTTGCGATTATTTTTGTTAATCAAATGTTATATTTTAAAGATATTTAATATGGTATTAAAATCTAAATCTAAATACAGAAAAACAGAATATTGATGATTGATATAATACCAAACATAACAACGAAGAGTTTCCATTAAGTGAATTCTTTCAATAACCGTTTCTCTCCTTTAGAAGATGCAATTAGAATAACATTGAATTCCCGAAAAGTTTTTCGGATGAATCTTTAAATGACTTTTTTTTAATACAAAGCTAGATTATTTACTTACATAGTATCAATTTCCGAGAATTGGCTCTCTAAAATATTTCATAATTTGTTGTATCGAAATCTAGGCTCTTACACTGAAATTTTCTAAACTAACCAGAATTTCTGTACCAAACATTAAATCATTTTAGATTTGTAAGACAGCTAGTTTCGTTATTAGTTTAGTTTATGAGTTTCAAGATTATCTTTCTTATTAGATTTAGTTATTAACTGACTTTAAATCACTGTGGACAAGTTTTATAATAAAAGGTATAATAAACACATTAAGTAATCTTTATTGAATACACTAAATTTGCTTCAGTATTTTTTTATTCAAAAAAAAAATAATAGAGACAATGTTTGAGTTTGCTCAAATGTGTAATTTTGAAAGCGTTGTGGTGTCCTAATTTATTCAGGTACTGTGCTACGATTATGTAATAAATAATTAATAAAATCCCGGTTCTGGAAAAAATGTTCTGGTACTGGTTGAATTAAAAATAAATAAATGTTGAAGTAAAACTCTTCTGAAAATAATTAACATGCTTTGTATGGGGTTATATTTACAGTTCTATTCATGTTATGATTTACCTGTGCAAATAACGAAATTACTATGTGCCGATAAACTGTTTTTTTTTTACGACGAATTTATCTATAAATTATTTTATTATTAGTGTGTTATAGAAAAACCAATCATCACCATTATTGCAATTTAAGTTTAATTTCTTTGTCAAGAACACAAAAAAAAAAAAACGAAAAACAATCAAATGTTTTCTCCCACATAAATCAATTCGTCAATCAGTTTTTTTTTCTTTCTTTTGTTTAACATAAAAAAAAAATAAAATAAAATAAATAATGCAAAATTCAATAATTCACTTAATTTATTTGTTTTTAAATTATTTTCTTTCTTCTCTCACTCAACTTGTCACACGTGATTTATATAATTTTTGCATTTTTTTATTTTTTTTTTTGCCTTTGTTTGCAAAATTAGTGAATTTAATTGTTTTTTTTTTTTTTTTATTTTTTTTTTTTTGTAAGAAGCGTAAAAAATAAACGTTAAAAAAACACAAACAACGGTTATGTATGGTTTTTTTTTTTTTTTTTTGTTTTGCTTAATTTAATTTATTTATTTAAGTTTTTTTTTTTTTTTTTTTTTGCTTTTCTTTAATGATTAAAATCGAAATGTTCTGTTTTTATTTATTTTTGCTGTTAAAACAATAATAATCATAATAATTTTTACTGTAATTCTGCTCTTTTTTTTGTTACTTGTTTTGTGATTTAAATTTTAATTACTACGTGATAAATTTTATGTAAAGAAATTTTTTTTTTTTATAATAGCAAGCAAAATGATAATTTATGATTTTTTTTTGTTTTTATTTCTTTTATTATTTAACACAATGAAGGAGGTCTAGTATTATAGATAAAACTGGTCCATTCAGGGCAGTCTTCTCTTCTTGCGTTACCTTTGTTAATAAAATTATTTTAATTGTTGTCAACAAGGTTAAACGGTTGATGAATTATTCTTCATCGCTTTGTTCTTTGCGTTTTAAGAAATTTAAAATAGGAAAACTTTTACACTAACTATATTTTAGTATTAACATTTTTTTTTTTATTCTATTTCATTAAAGGTTAATTCGGTTTATATTGTTGATTTTTAAATTATCCCATAGGATAGTTATCAGGTTTTCTGTTTGAAACACTTAATTTTTCTTTATTATTGGGTGTTGGATGGGAAATAAAAGTCAGTTGGTAGGATACGATGACCTACCATCTAGTTAAACGACTGTGCTATTCTTTCACAATAACTTTATTTAAAGCGAATTGTTTTGTGGATCTGCATATATTGCTAAATCCTGTTTAATATTAATGGAAATCCATGTCTTTATGCTATAAATGTTACAAGATCACTATCCTTACTGTTATTGTCAGCAATTTTCTTAATTTTATTGTTTACTGTTTGCGAAGCATCTAGCTATTAGAGTTTTTTATATTCTTATTTACGTATAATCAATGCCAAAAATTTTTAACCGTAAACAACGCAATCAAAGCTACGCAAGTAACTACAAAAAAAAAAACCTTCATCCATACCTGCCTGTTTATATATTTTTACAATTATCATTTTCTTGTGTGAATTATGTGTTCAAGTTTATTATTTAGTAATAATAATAAAAAAAAAATTACATAACAGCAACAATTGACAAGAAACACTAGCAAAAAAAAAAAAAAAATTTTTTTTTGTTGTACCTTTACCGACCGCTAGCGCATTCAACCACAAAAAAAAAAAAAAAGGTTAACAAAAATTAATTTTTTTTTTTATTTATATTTTTGCTGACTTATTTTTTATCTTACTCAGTTGCTTTAATTTTTTTTCTTTTTGTTTTTATATTTAAATAATAACAATTTTTTCACATATCAATAAACCAAAAAATTCCTGTTATTCCCATCTACAATCACTCTGACCATTGTTTTGTTATTGCTGTTCTTGGTTGATTTTTTTTGCTTCTCTTTTTTTTTTGTTCCTCCATAATTTAATAAGATTAAAGATTTTTTTTGTTATGTCTGCTTTATTATCGTAAATTAAAGGTTTTATTCTGTTTTTTTTGTTTGTTTTTGTGTTTGAACAAACAAAAATGAAAGATCTAAAAAAAAAAAATGAATTCGCAACAAAGCTAATTAAATTATTGTTTGTTTCTAGTGGAATTGGGTCAATAGGGAATTATTTTTATGAACAAGAAAATAAATAGATTCAAAAAAAAAAATTAATAATAATAACAAATCAAAATTTTCTATGTGACGGTTGGCATTTCTATTAAGAAGACGTAGAAGTAATATGAAAAATAAATATTTAAATTAATTAATTTAATTGCATTTTGTTAGGAAATTATATTTAGTTTTATAAGATGTGAATGAAGCAAAATAAAAAAAAAAATCTTTAAAATTCTATTCATGTTGTCAGGTAATTAAAGAGACAAAATTGATTTAATGAATTTTAAAATGTTTTTAATGAGTTGTTTTAATGGTATTTTAACGTCGTTACATTTGCATATTCAATTTTATTTAAATGTAAATAAGGTGATAAATAAATAAGTTAATGTAGGTGGGTGATGAATAATTAACCAGATACACATTTTTATTGAATTTAAAAAAAAAAAAAAAATTATTTTTTTTATTTTCTCTCTTCGATAATTCTTCGACAAAAAAAATTCTTCTTGTAAAACTAATTAGAGCATAACAAATTTCAAATTGATGTAAATTATTGAAAGAAGAAACTAAGCAGTAATAAGTAATTAAAATAAAAAAAAGAAAAATTGATTCTGTATTTTGTCGCATTAATTAAATGAAATTAAATGAAATTAAATGAATTTAAAACAGTACCACTGCCTACACATAAAATATTTGCATTTTTAATTTTTTTTAAATAGAATTAACTGCAAAATCTACGTTTATTATAAAATAGTTTTGCTGTAGATGATTTCAATTCTGTTTAAAATGCGTAAAGAAAAATGGTGAAAAGCAATAGCACTCAATTAGTCAAAGTCTTGTATGACAAAAAGGAACAACAAAGAAACAGAAGTAATAAACGGTGTTTAATAGCTTAAAATACGCAACAAAAGTTTAGAAATTCTAAAAATAATATTATAAAAACACCTACTTAGTGGGAGGTAAATTAACGTGCTAAACAATTTTTATTATTCATAAAACAACCGCGATATAAGCCAAAACAAATAAAACAAGATATTAAGAAACAAAAAATTAAATTAAATTCAATTTAATTCAATTAGTGTAATAAAGAATGCAATAAAAAAGTATATATACTATATTGGTGATTAATTGAATTTAAGGAGAATCAATTATAAAATTTATAAAATAAATTAAAAGAAGAATTACTCAAAAGAAAAGATATTCTTGGCAAAAACATTGAGAAATTTCTAAAGCACGTAATAGTACAGTTTTACTTCGCTTTGTCAAGACAAAAAGGTTTTATTTTTATTACATTTATTCTTATTCTTCTTCTTTCTTTTTTTCCGCATATAAGTAATAAAATTCACATTTTTATTACAATTTACCTGATGAATAATAATAAACTAATAATGCTTAAAATACTTAATTTTAATTCATATATAACAACAGAAACACAAAATCGTTCATTACAGGTTAAAGATATACACACAAAAAATTTGTCGCAGTTGATAGGATTCGAACCTACGCTCCCAGAGGGAATCTGATTTCTAGTCAGACGCCTTAACCGCTCGGCCACAACTGCCTTGTTTCTCTTTAATATAATACAAATTTCGATGAAATTTAAGAAGAAGAAACTGATCGTAATCTTATTTTAATTTTACGCATCTCGTATCTCGATAGATTTCGGAGGGAGCTTTCAGTTCAACTGATTATTTTTAAACAACATCCTATTTATATAATTAATGATTAGTTAAGAATCACTTTTATTGAAATAACTGTTATTTAAATCACGATCTATAAAAACAACATTACACATCGACTCGACTTGGCTGTCCTTTCTATTCTTACAAATATAGCTCAGGGCACTCCTAAAAGGAGGTTGATAAACAAAAAAAAAAATTGTCGCAGTTGATAGGATTCGAACCTACGCTCCCAGAGGGAATCTGATTTCTAGTCAGACGCCTTAACCGCTCGGCCACAACTGCCTTGTGAAAAATTGTTAGCAATATATGATTGCAGCTAGTACAATTCGAAAGAGCATACATAAATGAGAGAATGAGACAAAACATTATTTGTTAACAAAAAAATTGAGAAAGAACGAAAAATATTCGCAGTTGATAGGATTCGAACCTACGCTCCCAGAGGGAATCTGATTTCTAGTCAGACGCCTTAACCGCTCGGCCACAACTGCTCGAGATAAATCCGAGCTAAACACGACACTTGACAGAATATTGTTTTTTACACATAAAATATTTTTTGTTTTTTAATTAATTAACAAATTAAATAAGGTATTTTTCAAATTATTTATAAATTCAGTGTGTGAACATAGAAAACACACTATGTCATGTAATAGACAAACCAAAAAAAAGTAGAAGCGAAGGCAAACCAAAAAAGTCAATTTTTTAGGTAACCGAAATTAAAAAAAAAAAAAAAATGTTATTTCATCAATCTTACTGCGGAAAGAATAATAAAAAAAAAAAAAACAACAAAACAAAATTTTAATCAACGATAATAATAATGAAATGCATTCAGTAAGAAATAATAATTAAAAAAAATCACAAGAAAAAAGCGTTGTGTGTGAGTGAAGATGTGAAGATAAAATAAGTCAGAAAAAAACACAAAACAAACTGTAATTGAGTTACCGGTTAGTTACTTAGTTAGTAGCTGAATAATAAAAGGTAAAACGATAAAAGGTAAATTTCAATCTTTACATTTTCATTTCTGTTTTTGTTTTAATTTTTTTTGTAACGAAATGAATTTTTGCGATTTGTTAACAATTGAAACAAGTCATACGTTGATTGTTTACTGCATTTATTGTAATAAATCAGATGTGCATGGCTTATTATTTACAGAATAATTTCTTTACTTAAAAATGCCATTTTATTATTCTTACAAAGTATATTTAAATATTATTTATATTAAAAACTTCTTTTTTAAAAGCTATAGGCATAATTTAATATGTTGCATTCGCAGTGTTTTTTTTAATTTTTTTGTTATTTAATTCTGTGAAATTATATGAGTTTATATTTATAAAGCATAACATTTAATTAACTTAACCCATGGCTGTAAAAATATTAGGTGGTAATGGTTCATGGTTATGATAAAATAAGATAAGGATGCCATTTCGTAATTCTTAATACAAAAATATTTTATCTTGTTGTTAAAGTTTCTTGGCTTAAAGATCTCTTTATAAACCAACAGACAACTGATTTGTGATCAATCATTTTAGTCATATAGTCAATAGTCCAGTCTGATTACAACTTGTAATTGAATTGTTAATAAAATTTATATACAAATGTGATTCTCAAATTATAATACTTTATATTAACTTTAATTAAAATAAGTAATTAAATACAATTTTAAAGGATAGAAATAATTGGAAAACATTGGTACTTGAAAACAAGTGTTAAAAGGGTTTCGCAAAAGCAAATGCTTCTCAGCATGATTGACACATATGAATATCAGTACTTTACGCCTACACAGTCACAGTTAATATCAATATCAGAATATGATTAATTGATAAAATATTTTCATATTAAGTCTCAATTCTATTCTTAATATACAAAATTATAATAAGATGAAAGCAATTATTTCTGTTGCCCACGACCGTTAAGAATAGAAATTCATTTTCGCTAAAAAACAAGAAAAATTATTCTTATAACGTTAATACATTATTTCAATTTAATTCTTAATTATTTTTAATATATAATATATTGTATTTTTACTTTATACGAAATATTACACAAAATTATTATTTTTTTTTTTTTTTTACATAATTATAATTTTACTAATTAATACCCTTTTAATTAATTCAGCAATAAGTACATACATTAATGTTAATAAGTAATTAAATAAAACTTAATTGAATTAAATTGAATAAAAGTTTTTTTTTTTTAAGTACAATTCGGCAAAGTTAAAACAAAACAATGCAACAACAACAGCAAAAAAAAAAACCCAACGCATGCTATGATTTATTGTTAGTATTAAAAGAAAATTAAAAACAAAAGCCAATGTAATTAAAAAAAAAAAAAAATAACAAAAAAACCAAAACCAAAAAGAAAAAAAATTGCATTAAAAATAAAAAGCTGTTAGAGTAGCTAATTGTTAAAATGCGTTACTAATTATTATTTTTCTTTTTTAATTAGTTAAATAATAAAATATAATATAATATAAATAATTCAGTTATTAATATCAGTTTGAATATATTTTTTTGTTTTTATTTTTATTATTATTTCATTACTTTAATGATTTTTAACAACAGAGTAATATAAATATTATGTATGTACATTATGTTTTATTATAATTATTTTTAAGTAATAATTGGTATTTTAAGAATTTTTTATATTTAAAATTATTAATTAATTAATATTACTTTATTGTTATTACTGTGAAAAAAAAAAATAAAAAAAAATGGGAGCACAGTAGCGTTTGTGATAGCGTTATCGACCGAGCTTTTTAATAAATTCAGGTTATACCATATCGCTGCAATCTACACAGACAATTGCATTTATTGGTTTTATTTAATAGGTTAATAATTTATATTTTAATCATTTTACCTCAAAGTAGATTAATGATGCAAGGATATCTACTTATAATTCACCAAGTAATGAAAAATCCAATCCTTTAACATTACAACGTAAAGCGAATAATTAACTATCGTAAAGTAATTGAAAAGGACAAGAATCTTAATAATTCTATATAAACAAAAACCGAAGTCGTTTACTTAACTAGAAATTTGATTAAGTATGACTTAACGAATTTTAAAACAACAACAGGCTAACCTTATTCGTTAAAAATTTTAATCAGACAAATAAAAAAAATTCATTCATTCATTATTATAAATTATTTTTATTAGATTTTTTAACGAACAAACAAAAAACACAAGAAAATTTCAGTTATAAAAAACAAAAAAAAAAGGTTCTAAAACAATAAAAATAATTATCTAAAAACAAAAATCATTTAGATTTAGCTGCCTACCAATGTATCTGGGTAGTAGGTCGGTAACGTTGACATGTGAATTATTTAACTGTTTTTTTCGTAAATTTTATTTGTATATAATCAACGTACATTTTCTGTATTAATCAGTGCTTACTTAAGTTACATTTTATTAGATTTTTATTTTTCTATTTTTTATTGTAAAACAATTGTTTTTTTTTAATGTTAAGTAGGCGCCGACATTTTTCACATCACAAACAAACATACAAAACAAAAAAAAAAAAACAATAGAAAAAAAAAGTAAAATCTTTATCTAAATTTAAATTATATGAGTTTTGTACAGTAAAGTTACGTTAATATAAATTAAGTAAAGTAAATCAAATCCGTGCTATTGAAATAAATATATTTTATAATATTCATTCTAATTATGTATTTATAAATCAATAATTTATATCCAAGTAACTCCAAGTAGATATTTTCTTATACTAAAATATAGAGCTTTAATTTTACTTTATTACAGATTCTGGCTAAAATGTTTGTTCATATTGACCTAGCAAAAATTATCTCTGTATTTCTTGAGTAATCCTGACATACAAAAGTACGTCAGTTATTGCTGAGACAAAAGAATAAAGCGATGCCTATAAATAAATTTCCAGGATTTCATAATAAAAAATTTGATAATTCATATTTAGCTACTTCAAGTCTTTCTTTGACTTTTATGCTTTTTCCAGCTTACATTGTTGATTCATTTGGAAGAGTATTGCACTGTCATTGAATACTTCTATTGTTTTTTGTATCTAATGATGACTACCACCTGTTATTTCCTAGCTCCTAAGCTTGTGTTTTGGCGGGGTCCTAATTGTAAAAAAATTTGCGCCTATTAAAAAATAATTAAATTTTGATACAGTCTAGATGCCTCAATTTTGCGTATTATAAGCTAAAATTTACATATTTAATTTAGGTAATTTTGGCAAATTTGTAAGAAAAATGATTATTTTATTCACTTTCAAGCCCTCAGACTAAAGCCCTGTCCCTCGCACCAATGTGGGAGCCATGAATACAATTATTAAAAAGCTACTGTACATAAAAAAAGCAAAAACAAAAATGAATATAAGAACTGGATCGTTTTATATATTTTTTGTTAATTTTTTTTATTAAATCCAGTACGACTAGTTTTTATTTAAATACGTAAAATATATTTAATTTATTTAAACCATATAAAATTAGTAGGATAAAAATTAATTTCACAGAAGTATACATTAAAAACTATTAATAGAGAATAATTTGTTAGACTTTGAAGACTTTTTGTTAGTAAGTTTCGCAATAGTTTTTGCTTATTTCTGCTGTTTTTTTTTTTTTTTTTTTTATTATTATTTTGTGTTTTATTTTATATTCATATTAAGTAATAAGATAATAAAATTAAAAAAGAAAAAGTTTACGATGATGAACGGGTCTTTTTTTTTTTTATTGTTTATTAAGTGTTAAGTCGCTTGCACTCTATAAATCTTCAGTTTGTTATTTATTGTTAATTTTATTTTTATTTTTTAATCTTGCTTGTTTCGCTTGTGTTATAAGTCGTCTCGGTTTAATTAGAGATAATTTATTGTTACATTTTTTTTTTCTTCTTCTTCTTGTTAATTGTTGTTCTATTATTTCTTTTTTTTTTTTTTGTTATTAGTTTTATTTTTATTATTAATTAATTAGATTAATGAGTTTTTTTTTTTTTTTTATTATATTTTTTTGCGAATTTTGAGGAAATCTATTATTTGTTTTAATTTTTCGATTAATTAATATTCAATACGGTATTTGTATGCAAAAATTTGAAAAATAAATTTTTTTTTATTAATTAAAATAATAACTTTAATTATTGTTAATGACGTAAATTCATTAATATTTATTTTTAATTATTTTGTATTGAATATAGTGAAAATTTAACGGAAATTATTTGATTTTTAAAACCAGAATATATTAAGTTTTAGCGAGGTTTTGCTACAACAAAACTTAAATACTTAAATACGCATTCTTAAAAAAAGAAGATTTCGGAATCAAAACCTTCTAGGATTCAATCATTTAGGCCACCAGAATCAAAAATTAAAATAACATAAACTCAAATAAGGATCGTGGTAGATAAAACACTCCAATTTTGAATTAAAATTTAACCTACAATTTAATATTAAAGTAATAATTTAATTGATAAGTTTATTCAATGGAATATATGACAATAATAATACAAATTAAAAATATTTTCCATAACATGAAAATAATAAATCGCAACACCGTAAAGTATGCAACTAAAAATAGCTGCAAAAATTATGTAAAAATTAACAGAATTTTTTACTTATGAATATCGCAAATAATTCGTCTATTCCTTGAGCTTAATAAAATAAAGTCAAAAAAAAATAAAAAAATAATTAATTAAAATTACTTTAAATATTAGTAAATGAAATAAAATCGCAGAAAAACCATTTAATAGTAATCGATGCTATTTTTTTTTTTATTTTATTTTATTTATAATTAAATAATTATTACAATAACATTTAGAAGGTTTATTTGTTTAATTAAAGTAATTAATTCGGTTTTTTTTTTTAATAAACAAAAAGATTTTTATGTCTTTTTATGAAGATTTATTAGAAGAATTATTTATATAACAAATTATTATTTAATTTAATAGCAGTTTTTTTCTTTCTTTTAATTGAATTATGCTTATGTTGAACTTCTACATTTATTTATTTAAGTTTAAATTTTTATTCATTTTTTACATTTTTTTTTTTTATGTGAGTTATAATTTAATGATTGTAAAATTAATTTTATTGCTTAAGATATTAATAAAAATAAATAAATAAATAATCTATAAAGATTAAAGTATATCAGAATTGTGTTTATGATCTACGAAGCATAGATATTTACTGAGTGATTTCACTGCATACCTGTGTTTTTACTGTGATTATTAAGTTACTATTTTATATCTTAAATAATTATTAATTATTAGAAATATTTATACATTTCTGATATGGAATATATATTTTAAATTGTTTTTATATAAGGTAATTTGCAAACTTAACTGTTAATGTTTTAGAATTCAAAACACCAATATATACCTTCAAATAGATTTTTTTTTCTTAAGATTCCTTAATAGGAAGTATTTACTGTATTATTATTTTTATTTATTTATATTAAATTGAGTTAATTTACTTTATAAAAAAAAAAAATAATAATAATATTAATAATGGATAACGATTATTATTTATTTCATAAATGTTGATAAGCATCTAATGTTCGTTATTACTTGTTAGCCATATCATTACACAAAGCCATCATTTAACATTAAATACCAAACATTATGTGTTTTTTTTTATTATTATTTTTTTGTTTAACAAAAATATCATCATTGTGTTTTGTTATGGTTTTTATTCTATCTCAAAATATATATAATATATAATAAGCATTAAAATATATATAAAAAAAATTATTATTAAATTCAATTTAATGTAAAATAATACTAGAAAAAATTATTATTATTATTATTATTATTATAACACTAATAATGTACAATTAAAGGTACAAGACAAGACAAGACAAAACAGACACAGTAATGTCAGAACAGGTAAAAAAAAAAACGAAGCAAATAAGAAAAAAAAATTCTCTGTTTTTTTTTTTTTTTTGTGTTAAATTATTTATTTTTAGGTTTCATATGGTTTTAATATAATGTTTTTTTTTTGTATTTTAGGTTAATAAAGCTTTGTACGCATTTCTATTATTACTTGTTATTTCGTCACTTTACACTTGTTAACATGTTATAACTACACGGCATAATTGAATAGAATATATAACAATTATGTAGTTTATATTGTCCGTCTTGTTATTATCTATTGTGATTGTACTTACATATCATAATTTCTTGTAATTAATTTAATAACATGCGTTTAGGTCATTTTAAAACATGCATTTATGTTTTTATTAATTATTAAAAAGATAATAAAATAAAATTGTGCTACATTAGTAAGTCACGAGATTATTTATTAATTCGCTTGTGTAATTTATTAAGGAAATTTGTGATGTTTTTATTATAGAAATGTCATGACTACAGTTAAGTAAGTTATTTTCATCTATAATATACAAAGAGTGATCTTAGAGTAATAAATGTATGTTGCTTGTCATGTGTCAATCCGCAAATTGACTTTACTGCAATCATTCGATTATTTTTTTTTTAAACCAATATTATAACATAATGGGAATTTTCGTTTTAAATTGAAGTTTCAAGAAATTATTGATATCATGTCTATTACTACAATCACCGTACTGAATCATAATCAATATAGAAAATTTATCACCACACTTCAATTTAAGCATAAATATAATTTATAATTCAATTCAATTAATATGAATTATAATTGCTTAAATGCTTTATAATGATATTCATAAAGAAACTCTCATTGCTTCATCTAGATTGAGGTTCCCAGCAATCATCATTTTTTACAAAAAAAAAAAAATAGACAAATAACGATTTCTCGGTTATGATAAACCTCAAAAAAGTTTTTTTTTTTTAGTTTTTTATTAATTATAGCTTGTTGAAATTCCTTTCAATAATTTTATTTATTTTTTTTTTTTATTTTAATGATTTTCATTACGTCTTGTAGCATAATTAAGCTTTGTCGCTTGTAAAAAAAAAAAAAAAAAATTCAAATTTTCGAAAACAGTACCCCAGGCTATCACCTAGCTAATTTAATAACAAAATTCAATATCATTGCTAAAAAATTCTCTAACTAACGACACTCTCGAAGCAAAAGGACAATATTGCAAATAAATAACAAAAAAAAAAATAAAATAAATTTAATCTTAACCAAATTAACGGTTACTTTTATACGTGAATTTTTTTTTCTTCTTTTACATTTTGCCTTTTTTGCTTTTTGAGCGCGTGTTTTATTTCATGTTTTTTACTGTTTAACAATGTCAAGTACATTACGTTTTATGTTAAGGTCTTATTGTTTTTGCTTTCTTGCTGTATGTTTTTCTCTTGTTTTTTCATAAAACGTTTCTTCTTTTTTTTTGATCTTGAAAATCGATTTGTTATTATTATTATTATTATTATTATTATTATTATTATTATAAAAAGAAAGAAACACTTTTTTATTGTGGTATTTCCGTGTCGCATATTTTCCTGTTGTAACCACCAACAACAACAACAACAACAACAACAACAACAACAACAACAACAACAATAACAAAAATATTTTTGCTTACAAAAAGAAAAAAAAAAAAAACACAACTTGTTTCTGGGTGTCTATTTATTAGTTTTGGGTAATTTAACAGTTTAATCTTTGTAATAATAATTTTATGGTTAATTTTGAAACATTTTTTGTTAAATAGCGCAAAAAACAAATTTTTTTTTATAATGTTAATGAAAGTAGAAATTTGATTCTTAACTTTTATTTAATTTAATTTCTTCTTTTTTTTTTTTTTTTTGCGACACACCAAGATAGAATTAATCATAAATAAGAATGATAATTTTCCATTTTACATAGTTTACATGAATGTTTGCAATTATTTTTCTCTTTTTTTAATGTATTTACATTACATTTAATTAATTTACTTTTTCATTAAACCACCCACAAGCGGTAAAATTAATTAAATACTTCTTTTAATAATACCAACAATAAAACAAAACAAAACAAAGCAAAAAAAAAAAAATTAATTTATTATAAATGGAATTTTAATTAAATATAATTAATAAATTTTAATTTATGTTTGTTGGTTTTACTATTATAATTATTATATTTAAGTAGTTTTACAGTTGCGGATTAAAATTTCTGCAAAGCGAATTTTTTTTTTTTTTTTTGGCTGAAATAATTTCAGGAGGTTGTTCTCACAATAATTAATAAGCAAAAAAAAAAAAAAAATAATAATAAAAATTAAATTAAATTATATTCTCTTGGTTATAATAAAGTGTTTCTTTCTAATTTTGTTTGCCTTATAAAATGATTTGATTTTAATAGTTTTGCAAACAGAAGACAGTAATTAAATAAAATATATTATTAAAAATTTTATTTAAAAATAAAAAAAAGAGTTTATTACCCATGAGACCTACAGCATTTAGTTCCTGAATTACTTCTGGTTTCGCAGTGGTTTATATTATTGATTACATTTCAATATACATATGTCAATTATTTATGCTAATTATTAATTATGATGGACCGTTACTAATTTTCTTAATAATTAATTAAATATTTAACTAAATATAATGCATTCTGGAATTACAGTACTGAAATCATGAGTTATTTTCTTAAGAAGTCAGCCAGTACTAGATGCTTGAACTAAAACAAAAGTAATCAATGGTAAAACTATATTTAACGAATTAAAAAAATCTAATAAATAATTAAAGAAAAAAAGTAATTAATTAAAAAAGTAAAATAATACCACCCCCTAATTTGTCTATACATTAGATAACGCAACAAACATATGATATTGGTTAAAAAATTAAATAACATAAAGATACCTCCTTAACACAATTTTCCTGTCATCCCACTTAATTTATTTGCATTGTAACAAAAACAACAACAATATTCACAATCCACAAATTATTAATTAATTTTCTAGAAATTTAATTTAATGTTTTATGATTTATTGTTGTGTGATTTTTTTTAGTATTAACAAGTATGTAGCATGTTTCAGCTCAACCGTTTAACAATTTAAAAGCCATAAAGTTTTTTTTTTTTCTTGTTGCGCTTTGTTTTCTTGTTACAAAATTAATTAGTACAAAAATTCTATATAAATATGGATAAATGTACTTACCGTAAATAGCACGTGCGTGCAGAAGGGTTTTTCTAATTTAAGCCAACAATCTTGTTAGTCTGTCTTGTTTCTACTAAACAATAATTAATTCTCGTGATAGATAGTTTTTACATTTACCTGTGAATTATTGAGAATTATTCTCAGTAATTCTCTGTCCTTACAAAATCAAATAAGGCTAAGTGTTCAACCATATTCGTACAAAGAAAAATCTCAATAATTAAAAAATAAATGATTTTTGGATAATTCAAAGTGATCTTATATGATCAGTATAATTAGTACATTTCCAAAATATGAATAAAAATTTTAAATGAGCAATATCTTGATGAGTGGCCACCTGATATCGTAAAGATGAAAATTCGTTGGTTACGATCAATATACGCCAGACATCAATCTCTTTTTAATTACTATAAATAATCGTTCGACCCAACACAGGTAAAGGTTGTAAAATTAATGAAATTGTAAAATATTAGTGCCCTGAGGAGAGAATTACGCTAAACTATTCTAGTCCCGTATCCTCCCTACACAATTCTATCGTAATCGCAAATTTTTTTTTTTACAGTTTTATATTTTATTCCAAAAAATAATTATAAATTTTTAATATTTTTTAAGTTATTGCCCATTGTTGAATTATAAGTGAGTGGGTAAGATTTTTGGCAAAATTCACATTTTTATTTACCGTAAAAAATTTAATATAAACATTTTTTAATTATAATTAAAAAAAAAAAAAAAAAAAAAACAATCAACTTTAACAGTAGGTTAGTGGTAATGGTTAATGTGATTTGTTATAGTTAGGTGATTGTATGAATTTTTTAATTTTTTTTTTTTTTTTTATTCATAAAAATACGCTGGAAAACGATAATTTTATGTAAATTTTGTTTTTATTATAAAAATATTAATAATACCATTAGCAGTGGTAAAGCTCAATCAAAAAGCTTATTAACCACGAAAACAAAACAAAAATAAAAAAAATATTTATTAATAAATTGTTTTTTCTTTTCTTTTTCCCATTATTTCAATGGAGAGACTGTTAACTGGAGAATTATTAATTTATTTATTTATGATTGCTAAAAAAAAAAAAAGAAAAATAAATAAAATAATATTGCAAGCAACAACAACAACAACCAAAATAAGAAAAAAATCAAAAAAAAAAAAAAAACCTTTAATTATATGTCTGAATTGTATTATAATTGCTATCAATTTAATTTAATTAAATAAAATTAAATTAAAGGAGAAAAATAAAAAAAAAAAAATGTTTATTCATTACTTAATTATAAAAATTAAATTTATTGTTGTTGGCTGATAGAACTGTAAAGGTTGTAGAGTTGGTTTTTTCAACCCATTTTTTTTTTTTTTTTTGGAGGAGTTTTGATTAAATTGTTTTCATTAGAAATATTTTATTTAATTTTTTAACTGGTAATTGGTAACCATGAAAACAAAATATAGGTTAATGTGGTTAATTATGGTAATTTAAAGTTTTTTTTTTTTTTTTTTCTTCTCTCCTTTTAATCAGTATTCTGTTATGCAAAAATGATTTTCATAAATTTTAGCGTTTTTTTTTTTCTTTTTTTTTTTTTTTTATTGGTTGATCTTGTTTATGTAGATACTTTGAAGATTCCGCAAATATTGAAAATTAAATTTTGTATGTGTAGTGAATGCTATAAATCTTTTAAAAAATAATTTTGATTTAAATTGTATGTTTATGGTAAAATGAGTTTATGAAGACTGATTTCCTGGGTGATGAAGCTGCTTATCTAAATATCGGTTATTGTGTTAGGCGAATTAATTAATATTACATGACATTTAAATAGATTAAACGTTATCAGATCACTACACCACAAATTTTTTATATAACCAAACTAATCAAACAAATAATGATGAAAGGAAAACGAAAACTACTTACCAGTGGCACTAAGTTAAGGAATATTTTCAAGTTTCAATAACTTTTAATCACTTTAAATATAATTTGCTGCTGCTTCATTTTTAACCATACAGTAGAATTAGATAAAATAAGATAGCAAATACTGTGGCTGATTTTATACTTGGTAATTATAATTGCCGATAATATTCTAAGTTGCAGCAAACATTTTCACCGTATAAAATCGTTTAAACCCTTTGTTATTAAAAATTAAAAGCAACGGCGTATAAACTCACAGTTTAAAGACTTAAACGTTACATAATGACGCAATAAACATTTAATAACATTAAAAAAAAAAAATAAAAAAATACTAATAATAAAAATGTATCATTGAATAAATTGAATAATTTTTGTTAAATTCCTTTAAATTGTAAACAATAAAAAAAAAAAAAATTACAGTAAATTATTGATTTTAATTCAATTGAATATGTTAATTATGCTTAAATAAATAAATAAATAAAAAAAAAATTAAATTAAAACTATGAATAAATTATTATAATGAATTAATATTCTTTTTTTTTTTTTTTTTTTTTTGTGTAATTTTTTGATTATAATGAAGTTATTAACGCTATTTCATTACTTATGCTATTGCTGTTGTTGGCTATGCTAATTATTTTACTGATTGAAACAATTTTGATTTAGATGAAAATATTTAAATAATTTTTTTTTTTTTTTTTTTTTTGTTAATTTTAATTTTAATTTTCTTCTTTTGATTATTATAATTTTTATTTTTTTTTTTTCGCTGATTTACGGTTTAAATAATTACATTTTTGCTTTATCGTTACTTGTTACTATGTTTGTTTATTTTACTATGATTAATAATTTTTTTCGTTGTTTTGTTACTTTTTTTTTTTTTTTCGTTTGTTGGTTATTTGTTTTGTTTAATAATATGTTTGTATTTTGTGTGGTAATGGGTTAATTACATGATGTATGAATTTATGTAATGAGAGAAAAGAAAAAATTAAATTAGATCAATAAAATAGGCTTAATAGTAATTTTTTTTTTTTTTTTTTTTTTTTTGGCAAAAATTCAAGCGCAAATAATTACTAGTTTATCGTAATTTTGTACCTATATAAATAGTTTTTTTTTTCTTCTATTAAAATTATTTGTTTTGGCTTTGATTATTTAGAAAAAAAAAATTAAATAATTTAAAAATACATTAAACGATATAATTGAAGTAATAATATTTTTATTTTAATTAGAGTTAAAGTGAGGTACACGTAATATTCTTTTATAAATATATATATATATACATTTTCTTTAAACAATAATTAATTAAATCGGTGTTACAATTATGCGAAATAATGTTTGTAGATTTATTTTTATATAATTTTTTATCTAAATTATTTGTTTTTTTTTTTTTTTTTTTTTTTTATGCAGTTATTGTAAGGTGTGAATGCGCTAAAATTAAAAATGATTTTTGTTCTTATTTATTTATTTAATTATATTAAATTATGCCAAAATGATTACCAAAAATTAACTATTTTATTCTGTATTTTATTTTTTATATATATAAATACGATAATTATGTTGTTTAATATAAATTTGGATAATATTTTTGTCACGAGATGACAAAATGAAGTTTAAAATCACTGAAGTCTTGTAACATTATGAAATTATATAACAATTCTTTAAAAACCCACGTCCATAAGATCCTAAAATCAAAATCCTTAACTTGTATATGGTAGGACAGGACAGATTAGTCCTAAATCCTAAACATGCTAATACCAATATTTTAAATAAGCAGATTAACTAGTTTTAGGATAAAAACTTTATTTATCATCTGCAGGCTAAATTTGAAGATTTTTTGTATAAATTTCTTTATATTTTCATTCTTTAACAATCTGTCTATAGAGATGCATATAATTTTAATCCTTCTATTGTTATAATCAATGCGTAATCTAAATAAATAATAAATGAAAAGCGTGTAAATAATTAACAGCAAACTAATTAGCTTACTGACAAACTGGTTTTCTAATATTATTTGCTAATTATTAAGATATGACCTCACTGAACAAATTTACTAACTAATTTTAATTAATTTACTGACACTTTACAATGTGTAGCTCTTCCTAAACCACGTTCTTAACTCATTGATAAGAATGCGTCCAATAAAGTGCTTTTATTCTTTAAACCAACATCTTAAAATTTATAATCAAACAAGATCCCAGCGAACATTTAAAGGAGCTTCCTGAAATTATTTATTAAGATAAATTTTTAAATTTGAATTATAGCAAAATAAGCTCACTGTTGAATTATTTTATGAAATTTTAAATCGTGTTGTAAATTATATATAAAAACAAAATCATTCATGTATATGGATGCATGAAACACTTAAATGTTTAACGCGTGCAAGTGCAATTGAAATTTGAAAACCTGCCCTCGTATCAGAGACAATTTTAAAAGAAGGAAAAAACATTACTCAACCAAAAAAAAAAAAAAAAAAAACTAATAATAAATTTATGTTAAGGTCAATAAATATTAAATAAATAAATAAATAAATTAAGTGAATAGAAGAAATGATTTGATGATTTTTTTTTTCTTCCTCTTATTTGTTTACTTTGTTATTCATATGAAAACACGAATAAGCTGTTGTTGTTGCCTCTTTTTTTATTTATTTCTTTATTTATTGAATAAACATTTTATGTATTTAAACATCACGAGATGCATTTGTAATAAAAATATTTATTTTTTTTATGATAATTTTTTCCATTTTTTTTTTCGTTGCGGTTAATATACATACGTGCAGAAGATACATTATAATTTAAAAGAGTTTTTACATGTTTTTACGTTGGAAAGTCTCGCTTAAAATGCAATGAAGATAAATATTGACATTGTCCGATTTTTATTTATTTTTTCTTTTAAAATTAAATAAGAGCGATTTTGTCGCATTAATATTTATTTCTTTCGATTAAAATTAGAAAATTGCTTTAGTTTTACTTTTTAAAAAATTTATCCGTTTTTGCTTTCTTTTCTTTTTTTTTTTTTGGGTTTGTATGCGCTAAATTTTTTTTTGTGATTTATTACACATCTTAAAAATAAACGCTTGAACGGTGACAAATTTTGCTTATGGCGTTGTAAAGTAGCGCAAATGTTAAGTTCATGATATCCAGACAATTAAAAAAAATTTCAAACATACTTTGTCAGAGTTATTTAAAATGTACGTTAACCTACAGGTTAAAGGTTACGTGACGTCCAGCTAAGTAAATCAATGAAAATATATTAAAAATTTACAAAATAACAATCGAAATCGTTAAATGAGATAAATGAGAAACAAAGAAATTGTGATTTTATTATTACAATTAATTATTTTTAAATACGAATTTAATGAATCATGATTATAAAAAGTAACGAGTAGTGATTAATTTTATTATAGATAATTATTTTCATTATTCTTTTCTTAATACAATTTTACTTAGTTTTTATATGATTTTGGTTACGTTTTCACATTACGTTTACGAGAATAAAAATTAATTAAAGTAAAATTCCCAATGCGTAACAATACACTTGAAGATCGAGTTTTTGTTTACTGGTGTAAGAGAAATATTTAACAATAATGACATCATTTAACCAGGCCTTTTTTTGCCATGTAACGCGGTGGTACAACTTCTAGAAGCTTCAAAAGAAAATTAAACACATCGTAGGATTCTATTGAGTCATAATGATATTTGACATTTATTTTGTACTGCATGTGTGATCTCTGATGCTTTCTGGTTCTAGGAAAGATTTGGAGGAATACAATTTAATGACAAGGAAAAATTATTTTTTAATTATTAATTACGGATAAAATAACTACGGTAGACGATATGAGCAACTTTATGATAGGTGCCACACATAGCCATAAGTTTTGATCTGCGGTCGTAAAACACACAAAAACCGTCCCAAAAATAAGAAATTTATTTTTTATGTTACAGTTAAAAACGACACCGAACCCATAACAATTCTGTAATTATTTATTTTAAACACAAAAACAATAAACTTTTTTTTTTTTTTTTGTGTATAATAATTAAAACATTGCATGTTTTATAGAAAGAGAAAAAAATAAATAAATTAATTAAATTTAATTAATAAAAACTGTAACGGTTATGTTTTTAATAAAAAAATAAATAATTAATTTTTTTTTGTGCTTCACAGTGCCATCGAATTGAAACAATTGACATTCGTGTTGGCTAAAAAGAAAGAATCTTGAATACTGTTTATCAATGTTTGTAATCAGTGCAGAAACAGGAAGTTTGCAAGTTAATTATTAGACTATTATCATTAGGTAAATTAATGTTATTTGTATTATAATGCGACGGTGGTTTTCACAAAAAATTTTCACTTTTAAAGGTAGTACCACAGTGTTTCTATTCTATACAAAATATTTCTATTACTTTTCTGGTAATCGGAAAAACCCGTAATTGCATAAATATGTCATACGAAGAAATATTTTATTAGAGCCAATTTTTCTATCAGTCCAATTTCAAACTATTCTTGATGTCGAAAGAGCTAATTATCCTGAGGTTGATAATGTGAATTGATCATAACTTGTGGTTTTTTTTTATATTATCTCATAACGATTCAATGGTATTTTAAGAAAAAAAAATGATTCTGAGTTATCTTATTATCAAAGCACAATTGAATGCATAAAAATAATTTATAAATTACTTAGTTATTTAAACAAATAATATTTCGAATTAACATTAGTTCACAAATGAGTGTATGAGCTGCTGCACCACCTGTCTCTATGTGAAAATTTCATTTTCTTTATTATTTCAAAACTGTAAGTAAAAAGATAAATAATCTAGTGACATTAGTTTACCATTGTTGCTATTTATACGCCGTCTAATAATAATAATAATTATTATTATTATTTTAGCAATTGTCTGTGATTATTTATTAAATAAAATTATTTATATTATTTATAATTATAATGGGAAGTAAAGAAATAAAAGTAAAAAAATATTCGCAATTGTTATTGTCTAATTGCACATCAAGTTGGTTAAACAAAAGTGTAAAAAGCAACAACCGATAAGCTTGCTAAAAATCAAATAAGTATAGAGCTTAAAGTCCCGTTTTGATAAACAATGTGTATCAGAACAAATGCTGTGTAGTTTTATTATGTTTTACAAATAAATATGATCGGTGTTATTATTACAGTGAAATCTCGATGAGTTTTTGTTTTTTTTTTTTTTTTTTGATAAACTATGATTTTTGTGTTTGTACAACATGGTTTTACATTTAAACAATTGCATACATAGTCCAATGTATCTATGGCTTTTAGATATATTTGAAAAACTTTTAGCACCAATTGAAATCAAATCTGGAACTGGGTGGTTTCAGTAAGAAATATAATCATACCGCGGTTTTTATTGAAAACTAAGGCACGGTTTATTGTTTCATTCAAAAAACATCTGGAATCAAACCCAAAAATTTGTGATTTCAATATTCCGATATTCTCACGCCTATTATTCATTTACTATTAAACAAACCACAGAAGTGATAATGACAAAAATATTTAAGCAGCGTAATTAACAAATAAAATTAGTCGAATGTATCGGATTGTACCTAAGAATTAAAATACAAATTTACAAGATTGCGGTCTTGTCCAGAAAACCTATTTTGTTATCGTAACTCAGTTTTTTAATTTCATTCGATTAGGTTAATGTGATATTAAAAAATAATAAAAATCATTATCCATGTTCTTTATAATAACACCTCACTGTATATTAATTGCAAGATAATGTAATGACGGTTGAAGGCGATATTAGCAAAAACAAAATAAATAAATAATAAGAAAGATATGAAAAAGAAATGAAAGAATAAAAAATTAACTTATTGTTCACAATATAAAAATTGTTTAATGAAAGTGATTAGCAATTATTAGCAAATAATTAATAATTACTGTTTAATTGTGTTTATTTTTTTTTTCGTGGTACTTTTGATGCTTTATTATTATTTTAAAAATACTAATTACTGTTAAAAACTTTTAGAAAATTCCTTTATTTAATTAAACTTTTGTAAACTTTTTTTTTTGTTTCTTAATGTAAGCATATGCTGATACGTTCCACATTGACAGTAAATATAATAACAAAGCATATTTTGAAGCACTTGATAGAATTTTATTATTATTATTATATTGTGGATGGCTATTATTATCATTGATATGTTGGCTATTAATGATTCTTTTAAATTGTTTAAATCTTTTTTTTTTGTTATATTTTCAAGCACAATGAGCTTAAGTGGCATGTTTTGTTTATTAAAAATTGTACAACGGTTTATTTAGGATATTTAATAATAAATTGGTATTGTCTAATTTTAATATATTATAAATATAAAACTAATAAAGGAAAAATCAATAAACACTTATTTCATCGATAGAGGTTTTCGTTTATTAAAGTTGAAAATTTGCTATATTAAAGTAGCCGTAAAAACACTTACACCATACTAAACCTACAGGTTAAAGTCACAAACATAAAACTTCTACAAGTGAGTAGAATCCGTGGCTGGTTGGCTTCATTTCAAAACCTTTTCCCATCACCTACTACGGTACTCCATACTAAATCAGTTATAAACATTCTTATAATTATTGAAATAGTTACCATCAAAGGAGATTACTCCTAGCAAATAACATCAATATACTAAATGTTATGACACATTATTATGTGTAAAGGAGATTTAATCTTAAAAAAAAATGTCTTCAAATTCAAATTAATTGGGTAAAGGGATTATGCCATGAGAGGGATGTTATGTGTCAGGTTGCTGTGCTACATCGCATATTACATTGAATTTTAATAAATTTATATGGTGTCACTCCTATCGTATTAATTGACTATTTAGTTTCTAATTTTCTTTGATTGTACGATACGTCATAGTGATAAATTTCTAAACAAAACAGTAGACATATCGAGGTAACCTATTCTATATAAGGCGTTGCAATTCTCTGCAGTTTTTTTTTTTTTTTAATTTTCTGTTCAATATTTATCACGCAACATTAAATGATTATTAAAAAAAAAAAAAAAAAATTTTTTTGAAAGGAAATTTTCTTATTATATTTTTAAAATCTTTAAAAAGTAGGGAATTCAATGTTAAGACAAAATTTTGATAATGCGAATTATATAGAAATGCAAAGAAAATACTTTGAATAAACATTTGAAGGTTTACACCGTACATAAGATAAGCATAAATTAATTTATGGAATTATTATTAATCTAGATAATAATTATTTGCATCCATACATGGGTATTTATGTTGTGATTAGATAAATAGAAAATATTTCTCTTTTTTTTTTTTGTTTTACAAAATTAACTGTAATTGTCGGTTAATGGTAATGTTGCTTGTCGTTTCTATTTTTTTTTTTGGCATTTTATTTAAAACAAATTCACATTTTACTACATGATGTATTATGTGTGGGTGAAATCGTTGTTTGTTTTTCTATTGCATTGTTTCAGTACAATTTGCATACAAATTATTATTATAACGTTAATATAGTAATAAGACAATGTGAATGTAATAAAAATAATTTTTACAGGTAAATAAGATAATATTTATCAACATAGAAAACAGTAAGCTAGGTAGGTGGCAATCAAAGTGATACAAACGGTAGTTACTTAACAGACGATAAATGATTCCACAAACCAGGCTGACACCATGGTTTTTATAGGAAGACAGACACTTGGCATTTGAATGCACGGGTCTTTAAAGAGACTTGACTATTTCGTATTACTAGGTTATGGTGATACTTCAACATTATTTTTCTGTTAAGTCATTACTCTACGACGATTCTTTTTTCATCTATAAATATTAGATTTTCTTGTGACTGAAATAAATTTTTTTTGAAGAATTCCATTAAGCCTAATATTTCGTACAGGCCAAAACTTCTTTATAAAACTCATGCAACTTGCTTCCTTGGAACTTTAAGACTTTTTTTTTTATTCTTTCATATTCATCTAATAACCTTATAATAACCTCATTTTCTTGTTTATCAAATTTTCTCTCTCGTTAAAAAGATTTCATTAAGTTAAAACTGGATTGAAAAATCGATTAGTAGTTGTAATGTTTGCTGAATATGCCCGAAAGGTCTGTAGAATTAGTTGTGAACGTGATGTATCATCCACAACATAAAACAATGAAAGTTTGCACATTTTCAGTGCTTCATAAAAGCATTTTTAAAGCTTAAAAAAAATCGTAATTATCATTTCATTTTTTTCTTTCTTTTATTCCTTGGGAAACAATTTGTCTATCAAAGAATATGCCGGCACTTGATGGAATAATGTAATAATTGTAAGCATGTTGATTATATATTTGTTTTTTTATTCCAATTATATTAATGATTATCGCAAAGTATGCAATCGTAATGATATAATGACAAACTAATTTTATTGAATTAATTACTTTTTTTTTTTTTTTTTTTATTGATTATACATTTATCTTTTGATACAATATGATTAAAATAATTAAAAACTATTTTTAATTGATATATCATGTTTTTCTATATTTTATCGTTTACATTTTCTAATAAATGAAAATTTAAGTTTTATTTTTAATTACATTACATCACCAGAGAAAATATAAATGTAATCAGACTCGATCTTAAAATCATAAATTCTTTAAAAAAAAAAAAAAAAAATAATAAACAAATTTCCCTTAATCAAATTAAAAAAGCGAAATAACAAATCAGTAGACAAATCTGACTTTCACCAGAACTTGAATTTAAAATAAGAAATTCAACTCACTTGTTGCATGTTTATCGTGTTTGTTTTTATTATCAATTTTGCTTCGTTTTTATTTATTTTATTTTTTGCACTTGTAAATTCACAGCACAATAGAAAAAGTGATAAAAGTAAAAGAAAAAATTTATTGAAATTTATAAAACAGCATTTTATGCTGCATGGACTGTATTGTTTTTTTTTTTCGGTCTTTTGTGAAGTGACACTAAATTATGCGGATATTTACTTTAAGCCTTTAAAGTAAAGCATGCATTAAATTATTTTTTTTCTCAGGATAAGAATTTATAAGATCTCTACATACATATCGAAGAATAATAATTAATTTTAATGACTAATAAAATAAACTACTTATAAAATATCTTATATTCGTTTGTAATAAAAAAACAAAAAAAGCCCAAAATAGCCTAAAATAAACATTTTTCAAAACTCATTTCCTTATTATAAAGATTTCTTCATCAAAATCACGTATATAAAAATTCACATAAATAATATTTAGTGTGAAATTATGCATCATTTCATCTTTAATAGACAGTAATTGTTTAATGATTAAATAATCATCTTATTATTTTTTATTTTTAATTAAATATCATTTTGAATTTTTCATTTTATTAAATAAATAAAAATAAAAATAAAACGAAATATTTTAAGCAACATTAAGGTTGATTTTAAAATAATAAATAATAATGAACGAGATATGTAAAGATTATATTAAATAATAATAATAATAAAAAAAAGTGAATTTACTAATAATAAAGCATAAATATGTTAATAAATCTATGATTATGATAATGATAGTGAATAAAATGATGATGAATGCATAATAATGTTATTTTTTTTTTATCCTACTACTACTTGTTCTTCTTCATCTTTCAGCTGCTTTTTCTTTTGCATTGCAACAATGTTTATTAGTTTAATAGGTACAAGGTGCTTCCGAAGTATTTGCTTTAGTTAATAAATAATAAATGTAATAAACTTTATTCAAAGTATATGTATAACATATAATATACTGTTTGAAATGTCAATTAAATCTGTGTAAACATAACAGATAATTATATAAAATGTCTTTGTATAATAACTGTCATTTTCATAAAGTAATGTTTTTTTCTTCTTTCAACATATATCATGCTACCTGTAATACCCTTTAAAATAAACTAAATTAAATATGAATTTATAACATAGAACAAATAAAATAATAAAGCGAGTAAATTGCGTGCTGATTATGTTTAATAGAATTGAAATTTCTTTTCGTTCAAACTCACTTCAGTGCTATGCGTGTATATTATTTATTTATTTTATGTTTAAATCATGATAAAAGTTTTTTAACGTTTTTTCTTTAAATAAATATTTGTTTACTAATTGCCATCATTAAATCACCATCGGCGTATTACATAAACCTAATCCATGAATGGAGTTTTTTTTTTTTTTTTCATTTATGTTATTTATTGTTTCTGTTTTCTTTTAATTTAATTTTTTTTTTTTTATTTTCTTTCTTTCTATAGAAATGAAGGTGTACTTGCGTCTCGTGTACTTTATGTGTTACTGGACGGATTAATCATAATTTATTTTTATGTTTTGCCGTGTGGCTGTGATGCACGCAAAGCTTAACATTACTTTGCATTATATTAGATTACATAGCATAACTGAAATAACTTAAATGCTGCACTTGTTCTTATATACTTGAATAAGAAAATATAGAAATAAATAAATAAAATGTGTATAGTTAGTACAGTTAGATTTTTTGTAAATTATTTTATTTTTATTTATTTTCGCGTAAATATTTGAATTAATCTTTATTCAAATGAAATTTATGTGAATTTTTAAATAAATATATAAATGGATTTATGCAATATTTTGGGTGGTCAGTAATAATTTGAATTATTGTATATAAACAATAAATAATATACAAAAATTAATTTAATCAATTAATTCTAATTATAAATCAACTGTAAAAAAAAAAAAATTATCGATAAAAATCTGTTAATATTCTCGATGATTAAACAGTGGGTGGGAATGTTTTAAATGAATTATTTTAATTAAACTTAGTGAGTCCCCTCAAAATTCATTATAATTTAATTATGGGAAATGATTAAAGAACATAATTGAAAGTGTTCATAATAAACACACTAAATAATATAATTTAATTTAGTTTTTTCTTTATTTATTTTATCTTAATTTTTTTTTATTTTATTTTATTTTCTTTAAGAATAATAATTATTTGTTAGAATAATCCGTTAAATAATAGAAAATAAATGAAATTCTATTGCATAAATCCGTTAAAAACGTTTTACAGTTTTTTTTGTTGTTGTTGTTATTGTTGTTGATGTTCTTGATGTGCTGCTAAAGAAAGATGAAAAATAAAATAAGAAAAATTTTCAATCTCTTTTTTATTTTTTTTACATAATATACATAAGAATAAATTTTTAACGCCTATTTCCTTTTAGTTTTCTTTTTTTTTTTTATATATATATGTATATATATATATATTAGAATAATTTTTATTATTTAAAATTCTTTTTCTTAAATAAAATTAAAGAAAATATAAAATAACTCTTTGCACAACAAAAGATCTAAAAGAATTCATTAACTGTTTAACAAGAGTATTTTATTTTAATTTTTCTTTTTAATGTTGTGTTGCGTTTTTTTTTTTTTTTTTTATTTTATTTAATTTCACTACACCAAGAAGAGATTTTATTATTTTTATTCAAAAGAAAAAAAAAAAAAAAGAAAAGAAATTAAATGAAAATAGAAGAAAAATACATAAATCATAATATGAAAAATAAATTCAAACATATATGGATTAAAAATAAATAAAATTTCTGCTAACATTAAATGATATGGCGTCAAATGACATAGCGTCAAAGTCATTGTTCTGATTTGTTATTATTATTATTATCATTTTCCTCATTATTAATTAAAATTACAATTTAATTACCTTATTATGATATGTACGTTAATTAAAAATATTTAAATGCAATTCTATTCTATTTTTTTTCTTTCTATCTTTAATTTCATTAACAACAAAAACAATTATATAATTTACTCTTATCTGTTAATCATAGATTGAATAAATGATTGTTAAAAAAAAAATATATATATATATATATATATACATAAAAATACATTAAAAATAACAATTACAAGTTGAATAAATAAATGATATATAATAACAAATAAATAAATAAAAAAAAATTAAAAAAATTACATTGCATTTCCTATAAAGTAAAAATTCATCGACCGGAACATAATCTCCTTAAGCATTAAAACGCAATGGGTGGTATTTAATTATATGTTGTGTTGAAGGTAATAAATTATTCGTTTTTTGTTTTTGTTTTTAATTAATTTCTTTTCTTATTTTATTAAATTTGTACGAAATTAATTATTTAGTTCGATTGATATTCATTTCGGTTTTGCGTGGGCAGTTATTTGTCATTTATTTATTAAATTATTATTCATATATATATATATATATATATATTTACTAAGAATTTATCTTTAAATACAATCAAAATATTATTTATTTACGTGTTTAAATCATTTACACCATTTAAACCATGACATGACACACAAAAAAAAAAAAAAAACTAAATTTAATAGAAAATGGACAAACTTTTTTTTTTTTCACTTTGAAACAACAAATAAGCGTTAAAATCGATTATTTATAGTTTTCTAAAGAAAATAAATGCATTTTTTTTTTTTTTTTTTTTGGTATATTATTTTCGTATTTAATTGAATTAAATTAATTTCAATAAAAAGAAAAATTCTAAATTCTTTTTTGGTGTCAAAAAAAAATCAATCAATTCGATTGTAAAACGAAAAAAAAAATTAAATAACCTATTTAGATTTTTTTATTACAAACAATTTTCTTATTATTAATAATATTTAATGTTTTTTGTTTCGCATAAAAATATATTAATAATAATAATAATAAATAAATAAAAATATAAATTCGGTCGCACTAGTGCCTGTGTTTATCATAAAGAATTACGTACAGCATAAATGCGTTTAGTTTATTATCTATTTATTATTATAAAAATAATTAATAATCAATTTTATTCTGACAAATTATATGTGGATTTTATTATTATTATTATTATTTTTTATTTTATCCTTTAAATGCGTAAGTATTACAACGTAACACATAAAAATTTAGTATATTGATTGTTTGATCATCACATTGTGATTGTTCTTATATTTCCTGTTTATGATCAATAAATATAAAAAAAAATCCTTTTATCATTATTATTATTATTATTATTATGTATTTTCATTATATATATATATTAATTAACACTAATAATTTTATTACAATATATTATAATAATAAAATATAATTCACATATTAAATGCGATTTAAATCTTTTTGATGGGAATTTTATTTTTTGTTTTTGTTTTATTTTGCATCATCAGTAAGTTTTTTTTTTTTTTTTTTTAGCTTTTATACGAGGTGTTGATTATTGATTATAGTTAGATAGACATAAAGTTACAAGCGTTTAAATTTCATTATCAATCATTTAATGAAATAAAAATATTTTTTATTTTTTTAAATAGCTCAACGTAAATTGAACGATGCTATTTTTATATATTGCACAGTATATGGTCGTTTTTTATTATTATTTTGCATTATTAAAAGAATAAAACATTACATTTGTTCACATGAGAGTAAACTAAATAAACAACAACAGCAACAAGATGGAGAAGAAGAGAAATTATAATGAAAATATAAAACCCATTTTTGTATTAAATAAAAAAAAAAATAAAAATAAAAATTGAATAAATTACGTAAAATATTGAAGTAAATGATGATAGATTTTAATAAATCGAGTTTTGTTGAGTTAAAAATAGAAGGAAAATAAATAAAAAAAAAAAAAATAAAAAAATAAAACTAAAAGGAAAAATATTTTGTAAAAAAAAAATAAATCGTGAGCAGAGAAGGTAAACGATCTGTGTAATGTATGTTTGTACACCAGGATGATTATTATGATTTTTAATTTTAATTTTATTTTATTTTGCTGTGTTGTTGTAAATATTGTTCATGCTTATTCAGAATGAATTTTATTAATTTTTTTTTTTTTTTTTTTTGCTGTTTTACATAAAGTAAGAAAAAACAAAAATTTTTTTTTAAAAATAAGTAAAGTAAACAGCAGAGAAAATAACAAAATTTTCAATTAACAAAACAAAATTAATTCTTTTGCATAATTTAGCTAATCTTAAATTAAAAATCTTGATGAAATAATTAATTAAGTGAATTCTTATTAAGTTTTTAAATACACAAAAATGTAAATCATTTCTTTTATATACCTTAGTCGTGTTTACTTGTCTGTTTTTCTAATGAAAAATGTTAATTGTTGTTGATTGTTATGTAGTAAAAAATTAAATAAAAACAAAATAAAAATCTTTAATTTTGCTGTCTTCGTTTTTTTTTAATTATTGTTGAATTTATGAATGAATTGACGTTGAAAAAGTTTTTTTTTTTGCATAATTTAATTAATGAAAAAAAAAATATGAATTTTCTTGTATCAAGAATATGAATTAGAAAATTTGTAGTGAAGAAGAATAGAACAAACTGAGAGAACTGCAATTTTGTGATGTTTATAAATGACAAAAAAAATACACAATTGAACAAAAGGAATACACAAAATAAATTGAAAATAATTAAACAATTTAAATTCAATATACAAAGCAGCAAAACGTTAAAGTTTTATAAAATAACAAAAGACATGTGTAAGTGACGAACCCGATAATATTTATTTCTCTTACCTTTTAATTTTTTCTTTTTTTTTTATTCTGAAGAACGAAGACATATTTAGTTAATTAAAAATCAAAAATAAAGACAAATTTCAAATTTAAATAACTTTAATAAGTGACGAACCCGATTAACCTTTTTATCGAAGACATCAGCAAGTGACGAACCCGGTGATTTCTAATTCTTTTGCTTTTTTTCCATTTTTGTAAAACATTTAATTTTCTGTAACTTTTAGATATTTATTTATTTTTGTTTTTTTTTTTTTATATAAATTCATTTAAAAGAAAACAATAAAATAATTATTTCATATTATTATAATAATAACAACAAGAACAGCAAATAGCCGGTGTGAGAATAATTTCTACAATTGCCAAAAAAAAAAAAAGAACCACAAAACATAAAAAACAGTAAATATCAGTGAACAAAACAATACAAACACTTTCTTAAGTGATGTTTTGTTTCGTTTCTTCATTCGTTTCTTATGTTTTTTTTTTTTTTTCTTTTTTTCTTTTTAATTTCAATTAAAACAAATATAACAGTTGGTCCCGCAATAATATTCGATTATACATATATATACATATTTATATATACATAACAATACCGTTGATTTAATTGTAAAACATTAAAATTAAATCAAAATTAAATTAAACCAAAAAAAAAGAAAAAAGGTAAAAATTGTTTAATTTAATTTCTTCTCTTTGCTTCGCTCTGCTTTAAATTTTTGTTTTTTTTTTTAATAAATAAATGAGAGTGAATATTGCTTCTATTTTTTTATTTTTTTTGTTTTGGTAAACGTATTGTAATTCGATTTTCTAATTCAGGTTAATCTTCTTTTGCAGGACGGAGAGATTATTAATTCAAACATTTTCCCTTTGAAACAGGAGAATGGATTACAAAATAAATGTTTAAAAATTCTATAGATAACTTTTTACTGACATATCTTATAAGTCCATCGTATATCAAGAATATTTAATTAATTTACTAACTGCAGGAAATGTATTAGTTTAAATGAGTTGAAAATATAAATACACAGCTTTTTTTATAAAAGCTGCATGGGGATTTATTAAAGTACCGTACAATATGACATTTATCATGGCTAGATGTTAAATAAAAACTAAATTAAATCATTTCTTATAAACAAAACTAATAAACGAAGCAACAGCGAAACAAATAAATAATAATGACAAAAGGTAAATGTAATTACCATTATATATATATAATTCTATTTTATTTTTAGTTTTTTTTATTGAAAAGAAAATGAAATAGTTTACTTTTGCAAATTCACATATCGTGCGAATTTTAATTTTCTTTTTACCAAACAAAAAAAAAAAAATAAACAACAACAGATTATTACTTTATGTTATTTGTTTTGTTACTGAAAACAAATTAAATAAATAAATAAACTTACTGTACGCGTGTCTAAGTATTTAAAATTTGTTTAAAAAAAAAAAAAAACAAGAAGTAAAAAAAGAAGTAAAAAAAGTTATGTAAAGATTTTTATGCAATTTTTCTTCTTTCATTTCATTTACTTTTCTTTTATGCTAAAACTAGGAAAATAAGTTAAAAAAAAAAAAAACATTAAAAATTTTACTACTTGAGAAAACTGTAATAATAGGAAAATTAATTTTAATGTATTAACACAGAGTGACACATAGTTTTTATTTATTTATAAATATCTTGTTACGAATGGAGAAATTAAATTGTAAATTGTACGCTATAAAGCTCTTTCCCCATATTTTTTTTTTTTTAATTTTTCTTTAATTACAACTTCTGAATAAGATTTAGTTTAATAATAATTCCTCTTCATTATATTTAGATAACAAATCATTGGATTAATATTTATAAAGATTTTTTTTTTTTTTTTTGATCATATTTTATAGGAAAAATTAAGGTAAATCGTTAAAAAATTGGTATTTACCAGGAAATATTACGATACAAACTAAGTCAAATGTACTTTATATTTTCATTTTGATTTTTATTGGTTTGTTTATGCATTATTATTATTAATTTATTATTTCCTGTGAAAATACTCATGATGCTTAATAAACAAAATAAATTAATTTGTAGATTAAACAAACTTAAAAATCATCCTGTTCAGTAAACTCTTCTATCTGATGTATGTAAGTAAGTAAGTAAGTAATTAATACCTAAACTAAGACGTGGTAACAACAAAAAAAAAAAAACGTGATTTAGTTTTTTCTTCTTTTCTTTTCTTTTCATTTCATTTTAAACAATAAAATAATAATTAATAAGAATTCTTTCTTTGTTTTTAAATAAATACGAAAAGAGAAAAAAATTAAATTAAATTTAGTTTAATTTTCATTTCTATCATACAAATATGGTACCGCAAAGTATTTAGTGAAATTTATTTAATGAATTTTTTTTTTATTTTTTTTTTTTTTAAATAAACAACGTCATTAAATTAAATTAATTAAATTAGTTTGAAAACAATTAAATAAAAGCAATTTTACAAAAACTTTAATAATTTAACAAAATAAAATGCAAGTCGCACAGTGTAATTTTACTCTATTCTAAAATCTGTTTCTATTATTCAACCAGAAACCGTAATATGCTGAGTTTTTATTTTTATTTTCGCTACCTTCGGCTACCTTAGCTACTTTTTTTTGATTAATTAATACTTATATTACTGTTTTTTTTTTTTTATTTATATTTCTACTTCATCTTTTAATATATGAAATGATTGATATCGATCGTTGCATTCCATGACGCGTGATTATACATAAAGTAATTTAATGTTTTTTTGTTTTGAGTTGAAAAATATTAATACTGTTTTAGAATATTAAAAATTATAACAAAAAAAAATTATCTGGGTGGTAATATTTTTTCTTTCTTTCATTTTAGTCTAAGATAATTGTGATTATTAATTTTTTTTTTTTCCACATTTATTTATCATAATTTTTACATGAATTATTTTTCTTCTATATCTCATCAAAAATAAAACGAGTTCAATAAAAACGTTCAAGATTGGTGAATTTATTAATTAACATTTATATAAAATATGTTAGAATTTATAAAAAAATTATCGCTGCGGACAGGATTCGAACCTGTGCGCGCAGAACGCAATGGATTTCAAGTCCATCTCCTTAACCACTCGGACACCGCAGCTGTTGGAAGCGTTTTGCCAGACAAGTCACTTATTTTCTAAATGCAATAAAATAGTATTATGTAGTTGTGATTGGTTGATCCGGTATACATTTAACTAAGTTGATTGGTTTAAGCTAATCAAGACGCAAGAAATGCAACCGTATAATCATTTGCTAATAGCAAAATGCTTGTTATCTCGTTATAATTTGTGATTATAAATAAAAAATAACGCTGCGGACAGGATTTGAACCTGTGCGCGCAGAACGCAATGGATTTCAAGTCTATCTCCTTAACCACTCGGACACCGCAGCTATTGAAAGTGTTTTACCAGACAAGTCACTTATTTTCTAAATGCAATAAGTACAGTATTCTGTAGTTGTGATTGGTTGATCCGTTGTGCGTTTAACTAAGTTGATTGGTTAAGCTAATCAAGATTGTTGTAATATTAAAAAAAAAAATTCTTAATATTTACATAGAAATATATAAGAAATAATTATTTTTTCCAATTAGAAAATATTAATTAAAATATCAATACATTTTATTACATTTTTTTTTATTACATAATTTGAAAAAAAAAACGTTTCTCAACAAAGCTTTTGTTATGTTTTAGTAAACGAGATTTGTTTAAACTATACATTCAACGTATTAAATTAGTCACAATCAATTGAATACATAGCAAAGGAAACGTAACAACGGAACTACAAAATTTTACCAGTAACTGTAGAAAAAAAATTTAAATCCTGATTATCTGAAAAACTTATTCAACAGGAAAGTTGTTAATAAGTTAACTAGAAAACACAAATAGAAAACATTTTTACCAATAACAAACGATAAAGGTAATATATTTACTTTGATTATTGGATATTATATGATAAATAAATGACTTGTATTAATACTTAGTGTTAAACTATCGTAATTGGATATTTTTTATAATAAAATATTAAATATATGTCATCAGAAATGCGTATATGTGAATATTAATTGCATAGTTTTTATGGTCTTCATATATATTTGTCAGTAAATACATGAAATGGTATTTTCTATGCAATATACAAAGTGAAAAAAAAATGGTTTAAAGAGTTATTTATTGCAATTTTACATTACTATTGACTCTCATTATTTAATACATGCTTTGAATGACTAATAAATAAAATAACTATTTACGAATAATAACAAAAAATATAAATTAATTATATTGTGGATTTTCTAGCATAATAAGTCGTTTTATTTTTTAACGTCTGAATTTGGTGGCATTTTTTGGATGGTAAAATTATCTAAGAATGAAAGCGTTTTTTTTTGTTTTTGTTTGTTTATATGTTAATTATTTTTTTAAAATAATTTGGGTGGCATTTGTGAAAGGTATTTTTATACTACTTGCATTTGCATTGAAATTTTTTTTTTAAATTTTACTTCATTAAAATTGGAAATACTTTTCACATGTCTGAATCCGGTCTTTTATTCAATAAACGACTTGACTTTAGGCATTTTAAAATAAGAAAATTAAATGTGAAAAAATAAACAAAAAATATCATATGACAGTGAAAAATAAAATCGAATTTTATTTAAGAAAATAATTTTACGAAGAAATAAACTTTCATTAAACGTAGTAACAAAGGTAAAATGGAAAAAGTTCATAAAAGATTAATAAATGTTGGAATTTTTTAATTCTTTAACTTTTGATTAATTTCCTGGCGTAATAATTTCCGTTTACTCTAATTATTGAACGTGAAATATTTGTTGTGGATTTATTTTATATGTTTCATGAAAGCCAAAACTTTAGTTGCTGTCTTTTGTGTATGAAATCAAATAAACAAAATTATGTTTTTCACAAAAGCGACGCAAAGATTTTCTTTAAAGATTTTCATTAAGAATTTCATACAGATATCATGTGAAAGGAAATTCAATTGATTTTAGATTTAAATAACTAATCAATAAGCTAATAATTAATCTGATTAACGAAACGGTTTTACTTCTTTTGATTTTGATTTTTTAGATTATAATTTAGTAGCTGAGGTAATAAAAACTGCATATATCAATCAAAGTCATAAAGATTGTTCGATTATTAATTAATGAATTTCTATTCGCCAGAATTCTTTTATTATATAAAAATAAGAATAATGGCAAAAAAAAATAATCACAAAATGAAGCAGTAATACTTACTCAATATTTTTAATGTTTTGTAAATGGCAAAAGTAGTTTAAGTTAACTAACCCGCCACACTAAAAAGAAGACTTTTATCACTATTATACGACTTTTTTCGTTTTCTTTCGTAACATGAGTTCTGACTATGTTAACAAATAGAGTATACAGGTTAAGTTACACATTTAAAATTATATCCAATGATATTCCAGTTCATTAATCTTATAAATGATTTAAAGCATAATCTTAATCCTTATTTTACAATCACACCTTATTCATGTTATCGAAATTTGTGTGCATCACGTATAAGCAACAGTTTTTTTTTTTTTTTACAATAAATCACACGATGAGAAAAATATCCAACTCATAATAGATCATCTTTGGTAAATAGTATAATATTGAAGTTAAATTTAGAGTAAATAGAATTTTCATATATTAATTGCTCAATATCTATCGCTATACAACCAAAGTACTAATCACAATTTCTTTCGGTTTTTTACAAAAAAAAAAAAATAAATAAATAAATAAAAATTCTATAATAAAACAAATATAAATCGTTTATATTTTTAATAGCACTCCAAAGAATTTTATAAAAATCAACAACAAGAACTAAGTCCATAATTTTTTTTTTATATGTTTTGTTAACAATAAATAATCAAACAAACATACCTTGGCTTCTATTTATTTTATTTTTTCTTTTATGTTTTTATTCTTTTAATTAATATGTTGCCTTTATATCTTTTTTTTTTTTACAACTGATAAATACTAAAGTAATAATTAGATAAAATTTATTTCTTTATTTTTTTGTTTTGTTTTTAGTACAAAATTAATGTGAGTATTAAAAAAAAAAAAATAATAATAATAAAAATGTGATTCGATAGAAACTATCCTTTTTTCTTTTCTCTTTCGAATAATTAAAAATTAAATTATCTTGTTAATTAGTTAGTTAGTTTTTTTTTTTAATTTTTTGTTTTCCATTTACATTCATGTTTGTTCTAGTAAATTCAATATTCAATCAATTGTAACGTTTTGTTTCGCTGTTTTTTTTTTAAATTTTATTTCGTATTTTCGTTGTTAGCCACTATTGGGAAAGATTAAAAAAAAATTAAAAAAACGTGCTAAAGACCGAGAGAGTATTACCAAATTTTTCTTCATTTCTTTTTTTTTTTTTTTTTTTTTGTATAAATTTAAAATAAAGTAAAAACAAAGTAAAGGTAAAAATAAATAATCCAATTTAATAATACTACGATAGAAAATAAGATCAGTGTCAATGTTGCGACCTTAAAAGAGAGAAAAAAAAAAAAAAAAAAATCATTTTGTTGCTAAATTTTTTAAGCATTTTTAACACTTTTTTATGCCCTCTTTTGTTAATTAAATTTTTTTGTTTTCACAATTATTCATTAAATTAATTAATTAATTAAAAAAAAAAAAACACAATTGCTTTTCCAATTTATATTTTAATTTTTAATAGGAAAGAGTAATTTGTAAATTGCGTCACTTCTGTTTCGCTTTTAGTGTTTCTCCACTGATCACAATTAATAACTTAGTAGAAATTAAGCGAAATAATTTTTTTATTAATTCCTCCACATAATTTAAAAGATTGAAGGAATAAAAAGTCAACAACAGCACCAGCAGCAGCAGCAGCAGCAACAGCAGAAATAACAACAACGGCAGCAACAGAGGTACCAACAACAACAGCCGCTAACAAACATACTGTTATGTGATGTGATTTTATGTTTTATTTATTTTTCGCTTTATACAAAAATTATATGCTTTGTTAGCTTAAGCTTTTGGCTCATGTAATCAAAGCTAACAAATGTACTAAAAAAAAAAAAAAAAAAAAAAAAAGAAAAGAAAAAAAGCTAAATACGTAAAAAGCCTCCTCTACTTCTTAAGATCGGTTTTGGATTTTTTTTTTTTTTTTTTTTTTACTATTTTTAAAGTGTTTGGTTTATAATTTTTGTTTTTTATTTTCTGTTGCTAGAGACACACAAAGCTAGCTTTATTTATTATTTAAGTTATTTTTTTTTTATATATATATTTTATATGTTATAAAGTATCAAGATTCACTTTGCTTCCGTCTATTGAATAGTTAAGACGTTTAGTGTTGATTATTATTATTTATAATAATATTGAAGATAAAAAAAAAAAACAGTTGGTGCTTTTAATTAATTATTCATTTTTAAATTTTAAATTTTAAACGAAATTTTAAAACACTCAACTGTGAGTTGGGTAAAAATAATTTTAGTTTTTTTTTGTTTTTTTATTTTAAATCAATTAATTAATTAATTTTGGTAACTACCAGCCAAAAAGCAAGAAATTTTTAATTAACGGATTTTATTATTAAAAATGGTTTTGTGATGTTTGTGGATAAAAATTAATTTAAAAAAACCTAAAGTGTCAACCAAAGTGATATCAAAATTAATTAGAATTAGAATTAATTGTTTGGCTATTGAGCGGTTATTAAAGTTTTTTTTTTTTTTTTTTTTTTTTTTCCTTTACGAATTTGTAAATTTTTGGCTGATAACAAAAGCGAAAGAAAACACTTTTTAAAGGTATTGTTTGTACTGTTTTTGTTTTATTTACATTTATTTTTAAACGTTAAAATTAATTATGTGCTTTGGACAAGTGCTTTTTTATTCATGTTTAATTCTTATGTTTTGTGATTCTCTTGGCTTTTTTTTTAAAAATGTTTTACATGTTTTCTGTGTGTGTATGTGTGTGTACTTTTGCGATTTTTCACTTATTCCTTTTGTTATTCGTTAATCGTTTAATTTAATTTAATTTATTGTTCTTCATCGCTTTGCTGTTGTTGCTTTTATTTTTTTATTATTATTATTAATGGTTAAACATTATTGCGAAAATGTGGTTTAAGTTATGAAGAATAAGAATAATTACTCAACTTTAACCTGTAAATTGCACGGACTGGTGTTTTGTTAAGCGTTATCCTACGATGATCTTTTTTATGCTTAATTATCAAGATATCTGTTTTTTTAAAATAGATTTTTCGACATAAAATCAATTAATTTTCACTTAATTTGTCTGATTGCAAATTTGATTAAACTATTATAAATTATTAACGATAGAGTTGCAATTGAACAATCCATAAAGTGGATTTTTTTTTTAATGATGAACCTACGGTAAAGTCCTTAGCTAGATTGTACAAATTACAAAAGGCTGAATACTATAATTTACAAAAGTTCCGAGTGTTATGCAATTACAACAATTTTTATTAGATAATAAAAATTCTTTAAATAAAATTGAAAATTTATTTTTGATTATAATTTATTATGATTATTGTTATTATGAAATATAGTTTTTTATCGCTTTAGATGTTTCTTAATGCTTTTAAACGGAAATAACTATTTAATATAGATCGTAATACATATGTGGTTGATTACTATCTAATATCAAAGGCACTCATTATTATTAATGTTGGCTAAAGAGATATAAAAAAAAAAAAATAATAATAATAAAAAATTTAAATTATTAAATTAAAAATTTATATCTAAAGGTGTCGTTGACCGGAAATTAATTGTTTATTATAATATTCTCTCGTTAAGTATTATATTAATTTTCTGATTATAGGCAAGCTTTAACACTTAAATATAAAACAAAAGGGAAAAACGACATGTTTAGTAATAAAAAAAGAAAAAAAAAATCAATCCATCCATCAATTTGTCAGATTTATGATTATTATCATTGCATAAAAGGTAAAATAAAAATAAAAATATAACAAAGAACACAAGAATAAAATAAAAACGTTTAAAGTATTTCGCTGATTTCATTTCATCAATAATTTAATTATAGACTAATGATGAAAGGAAAAACAATAACATAAAATAAGATAAAAATTAATTAATTATTATAATTATTAAAGAATCTTCTTGTGTGGTGATTTCTCTTTTTTTGCTGTCATTGCAAATAATTTTTTTCCTTTTTTTTTTTTTTTTTTCATTCTTTTGTCACTTGTTCATTTTATTTGTTTTAATCATTTTTATTGCTATCGTTTATCAATTATTTTGTAATTAATGTCATTAATTGATAATTATTATTTTATTATTATATTTTTTTTTTTTTTTGTACTTCTGTGGTTTTATTTTATGTGCAAATTAATTTCTTTGCACAAATAATTGTGAATTGTTTTTACAGTGATGTCAGCGTTTAATCATTTTTTTTTTTTTTTTGTTTTTGATTAGCATCAGTACTTATTTATGCAAAATTATTTCCACTGTGCTAATTATATTCTTAAGCATATTTTACAAATAATTATTTTTATTGATGTTCCCTAAACAAATTGCAAACGAATTTTTATAAAGTAAACGGTGTAGTAAAACGCAAATTCATTTACAATATAAGAAAAGCAAATAATCTCTACAAATAATAAAGCTTAAACGGTTAATATTAATTAACCAAACAAAGACAAATATTAAGATGTTATTACTTAATAAAAGACAAAAAAAAAAAAAAAAAAAAACTCCTATTATTTATTACGTTATACAAATTTAAAATTCAATGACAAAAAAATTCGTCAAAACGTATCTAATAATATTTGTTTAGCTTTTAACCAATAATATATAAAATTTAAAAAAAAATAAAAAATCAAAGCTTTATTTACCTATTTAATAATTTTTAAGTACTCTACCGTTAAATTATTATTATTATTATTTTGTTTTAATTTAAAATCTTAAAAAGCACTCAAAAGGTTAAAAAAAAATTTATTTTTTTTTTTTTCTGTTTTTCAATTAAAAGAAATAAAACCACTCAAAAAATTATTTGATTTAAAAAAAAAAAACTACTCAAGGCTAAGAAAAGTGAAAATAATTTTTTTTTTATTTTTTCACAAATATTGAATAATTTTAATGAAAGTTTTTGCCTCTTCTTCTTCTTCTTCTTTTTTATTTAATTAATTTTATTTGAAATAAATTGCTATTTTTGCTAATCTATTTTGATTGTTTTTTATTGTCAGTATAAAGCAACAGAAAGTATAAAACCAGCATATAAAACGAGGTAAAGAAATGTTACTTAAATAACAGCAATTAGCATTAACCTGAGGGTGTAATTTAAATGACAAGAGTTTTTTTTTTTTTATAGTTTTCCTCTAAACATTATGCTGCTGGTGTTTAGATGCTTGTTTTCATGTTGTTTTTATTAATCAAACAAATTTATATCGACTTGTTTAGTAGTTTGTCGTTTTTTTTTTTTTTTTTTATTATCTTTAAATTATATTCGTTTTTAATTAATTTAATTAAATAATAATAGAAAGAAGCAACAGAGAAAAAAAAAAAAAAAAAAAAAGTTTATAATGTCAAAACCATGTTTGTTTGTAATAAGAAATCAGTACGTGACCTTTAAAAAAAAAAAAAAAGTCGATGCAAATTCACTAATTAAATTCAGTGCATCTATGAATTTTAATAAATAACAAGAAATAAATAAATAAATAAATTTTGTATTAAATTGAGAATTAAATCATGAATATTAATTTTATTCTGTTGTTATTGTTTTTTTTTTTTTTAAATTAAATTCTTAATTATTTAAATTTCTACGTGCACATTATTATTATTTTGCTTATGTGATGTGATTTAAAGATGTAAAATTATATAATTATTAATTAGAAAAGTGTTTTTTTTTTTTTTTTTAAATTAAATTTTTTTTAATTGTATTGTGTATTCTACGTGATATAGCATTAATTAATTAAACACTAATTCTTATCTAAGCAATTATTTGTTGTCTACAAATGCAAATCATCTAAAAGGAAAATTAATTCCAATATAAAACATTTTTGATTGATTGAACTCTTAGTGATTTTTAATTAATATTTTAAAAATGATTAACTGCTGTAACGTTTTATTAATGACAAAAAACGTCCTAGCGTTTCAATGGTGTTTTGATCCTTATGTAGAGAATTTTTATTTAAAAATTTACCTAAACATGTAAACCGTTTTCTGACCTTTATAACCAACAATATTAAGAAATTAGAATCTATGAGAAAACAATATGAATAGTGAGTATATCTAAAAACAAATATTTTTAATTATTAAAAAATAATTGTCTTGATATCGGTTGTTTTTGATAATCTGTACCATGTTTCAGTTAAATGTGTGTGGGTTGTCTAACATAGGAAATACTAGTGCATAGAAACTTAATTGGTTAAAAGAATAAAAACATTAAAATTACCATAAACATAAAATATTTCACACAAAATAATTATTTATTCACTTCAAGTAGAATGGAATTGAATTAAAAAAAAAAAAATAATAAAAAAAATAATAAAAAAATATTATCCTAAAGGTTGATTTTAATTGATTTAAATAAGATTATTGTGTTAGACAAAACATAACAAAATTTTAAATAAAGTAACAACAGAGAAGCAGCGAAAAAAAAAATATATATATATATATATAAAAATAATACAAATGTTGTAATTATAGATTCACACTGCACCAGATATGCAAATTACAAATAAATTGTGGTATTAAAATGAAAAAATAAAAAAAATTCTTTACTTGCTTATTTGTGTATTCATTTCGTTTCTTTTTTCTTACTGGAAATAATAATAAAATATATATATATATGCAAGAACATAAAACACTGTCTGCTGTACCACAGTTAATACATAATTACAAATAAAAGGTTATGTTCTATCCAGTATTTCATTTTAATTTATTTTTCAAATGTATTATTAAACTATCATTGCCAAGTACAAAATAATAAAAAATTTCTGTATTAAAACAAAGTGTAATTCGTTAATAGATAAGAAAATGAATTCCTTTAAATTATTATTTTTGAATGTCGCCAATATTATGTGTTTTACTGTTTAAACATATATTTTTTATTTTTTTTTTTTAACTCCAACATACGAGCTTTCATTATTATTACAAAAGAATAAAATAAATAATTTCTATGCATGAATTAAAATGTTTGCCTAATACTAGTCATCCGTAAAAACTTAAAGGATTAATTTTATATTCAATATTTTCTTTTCATTGGCATACCAAGTAAATAAAACAGAAAATACTGTTCTGTCTGTTATCGGTATCATGGTTTAATATTAATTTTTTTTAACAGTTTCATTCCTTTTACATTTCACTGTTTTTATCTGCATTTTTCTTTTAAGCAAAGACAATTGTTAAACAACAATAATAATAATAATAATAATAAAAAAAAAAGAATAAAAACTTTACAAAAACTGTCAGATTATACAAAACTGATTATTATTTTTTAATAATTTCTTATAATAACAATAATAATAATAACATTTTCGTTAACGTTAATATTATCATTGCCATTGTCATTACCGATTTTCATTAACATTTACATTTGCATACAATTTTATTTTCTTTTAAACATTTTTCGTTTACATAACGAAATATGCGTGTGATAAGTTTTTTTGTTTTTTTTTTTTTTTTTGTTTTAATAATAAAGAAGAAAATAAAATATAATTTTATTATTCAATAAGCAAGAAATAATAAAATAAACAGAAATTGTTTTTTTTTCTGTTCATTTTTAATTTTAATTCTTTTGGTTATCAGTACAGCTATTTGGGGCATTCTTGTTTACCTTACCTTGGCTTTATGTTACGTTGCGTTACTTTTTAATACAATATTATTATTGTTTATGGAAGAATTATAAAAATAAAACCAAACGTACATATGTATGTAAAAATCATACGCGGAAATATAATATAGATGATGCGGTAAATAGCGGTGTTTTTTTTTTTTCATTTCTATTCCTGCTTTCTTCTCCAATGCAAATAAAGTTTTGTAATTTCAAAAATAAATAAATAAATAAAATTAAATCACTAAGATGTGTAAGCTGATTTAATTTTTATTATTTCGCTATTCTGTTTGTATGATTTTGATTACATTAACGTTACATTACATAATATTGCGATACGTTACGTTACGTTTTTTTTTTTTTAATGCTTTTAAAAGAAAATTGTTTAACATCGTAAAAAAAAAAAAAATATTAAAATCAATCATTTATTTTACATACTTTAAGCTCCTAAAGTAATCATCGAAAATTGTTTTACAGAAATAATAAAAAAAAATTCAACGATAACGACTCAATACTACTTATTGTATGATGGTAGAATTTTTATTCCTAGTTTTATACTAGTTTACCTTTATTGGTTTTCTTTTTTGTTTGTTACATTTAATGTTCCGAATGTAATTTCTATTTTTATCTAAAGCGAAAAAAAAAAAAAACGAATACGAGATAATAAGGAACTTAATATTGAAAAAAAAAAAAAAAATCAAAATGGGCAAAACTAAACAGTTCTTTTTTTTACTTTTTTTGCTATTTAACTTCTTTCAATGATTAAAAGCACGTAATTTAAGAGTGAAAAAACAAAGAAGAAAAAAAATCATTGAAACAAAAAAAAAAAAAAATAAAATAATAATAATAACATGTTGTAACAAAAAAAACAAAAAAAGAAAGAAAAAAAGCATATATAAGTAAAATTAAAAATCTGTTTTAATGGATCTATTAACATTAAAAACCATAACAAATCATCATATGTTTATGTAACTTTGGTTGCTATTTAAGAAGAAAACAAGAATGTTTTAATGCTTAACAATTGTTTTATTAAGTCAATCGGTTTTACATGGAATATAAGGAATACGTTCCCGTGCACTTTGTTTATATGCAATTTCGTTTTTTATTTAATTTGTATAGAATATTTTATTAATTTTTTTTTTTTTTTTTTCTTTGCTTCTTCAAAGGCCTTTATTATATTATAGAGAACATAGTAGAAACATAACGTTAAGTACGTGCAGGTACAGGTACAAGTACACAATAATTTGATTTTTAATTAATAAAATTCAATTCTCTTATAATGCATAGTGATAAAAGAAAATCAAAAGGATAAATAATTTTATTTTATCAACGAATCTTATGTGATTTTGATGTAAATTTTTAAACTGATTTAAAAACATTGTTTTTATTGTATTTGACAAATTTTAATTTATTATTCAATTTGTGTCTACGTTTTACACTATTTAAGTGGCTTTTAATAAAATAACGTTGTTTTTAAATTATCTTAATGACTCTTTTTTATATTCATGTAAATTAAAATGCAACTGTAGAGGAACTGTATATATATATATATTTTTATTTATAAAATATATATGAAAGGATTATAAGACATTATTAATATTATTGTCTTTTAATTTTCTGCTCTTATTTCAATTAATTTCAAATTTAAGCGTTTCAGCTACAATAATAAGATGAAATTAATTGCAAAAATAAAAAAAAAGGAAGCTTTATCCCTTTTACTATATTACAATAGTTAAAACGAAAAACATTTCATTTAATTTTCTGCATCTGAATAAAAGTGTTGCAAACACTTTGATACTTAAAATCACATTAAAAAAAAAAAAAAACATTTCAAATCAACAACAACAGCAGCAACAACAATAAACAAAATTAATTATGTTTAAAATGAAACAACAAGAAAAGAAAAAAAAAATTCACAAGCCATACAAACTACATACCTGTTTTAAATTAATAAAATTACATAAAAGTTAAACGAATAAAACGTATTTTTATTTTATTATTATTATTATTTTTTTTTTTTATTAACATAATTCAAAACACGTCAAATAAAAATTGTAACATTAGTGCAATAAAAAGAAATTTAAAGAGAGCAAAAGAGGAAGAAGAAGCAAGTAAACACACACACACACACATAAAAAATAATCATATAGATATCCATCAATCATTAGCATTTGTAATAATAATAATAAATATCACGTCGTTGGTGACTTTAAATTTAAATTAAACATAAAAACAATTCATTGTTAATTCTGATCAATCAATAAAATTCAATTAATGAAGAAAGAAATCAAATGTTCGAAACTGTACATTTTTGAATTGTGAATAGTGTAATACAAATGAATAAAATTGTCTTTCCTTTTGCTTCTATTTTATTTTAATTTATTTTAGTATGTAAAAATACCTGATCCACTTTAGTTAAGCGAGTAAAATAAATAAATAAATAATAAAAATAGTCTTTCTTGTTGGGAATTTTTTTTTTTTTTTTTTGTTTTTTTTTTTTCATTATTATTATGCTTTTGTTCTTGTTTTTTTTTTTTTTTATGCTGTTGCAAATTATTTTTACAAGACACTATCGTTAAAGTTGCAACAGAAAAGAAAAAAATGTAATCACGCCTTCACACATCGGGTGTGTCATTGTTTATTATTACAATTATTATTATTATTATTATTATTATTATTATTTGTATCAAAAACATTACACTTTTTGCTTATTATATTTTGTTATAAACTATTTTAATGTGGTAACAACGTGTTTACTATAATACGATATACATTTGAATATGAATTTCTATTTCTATTAAAATAAAGAAATTAATTTAAATTAAATAAAATAAACAAGAGGTAAGTATATGCTAGAGATTTCCTGATTTATTTCCTCACACAAAACAAATAATAATAACAAATAATTTTTTTTAACATTACTGCACAAAGAGATCCTTATTGTCGTTCACGATTTTTTTTTTTTTTTTTTTTTTTTTGTTAAATTCTTTGTAGGTGTTTTTTTGTAACACCGTTTTTATTTTTTCTTTTTTTTTTTATTGTCGTGTTAATAATTTCTTGAACTTAACATAAGTAAAAATAATAAAAAAATTAAATATATATATAAAAATAATAATAACTAGAACAATTAACTACATTTAATAGTATTCTGCCTTATAACGAAGATGATAATAATAATAATAACAACAACAAGAGAAAAAAAAAATATTAACAAGTTTTAATTATCATGCCTAATTATTGAAGATATATATAAAAAAAAAAAGAAGTAATTTAATAGTCAAATCTCGTTAATATGATTTAAAATTTTATCTTATTCTATATCTACGTTTATAGTTTTAGTATTTTCTGATTAAACAAATAGTTTTTGCAAATTAACTGGAATTTTAATTAAGGATTTAAAAAAAAAAAAAACATTTTAGTTCATATTAGTGAAAAGTCTATAAATTTTAAGCTCAATCAGTTTGTTTTATAATCAAAGTTACAGAAGACTATAGATAATCAATACATTGATAGAAAAACCATTTACAAATAAACAAGTATCCACTGTATTTAAAAGCGATGACAATCAAGAAGATAATGAAAATGTAAACGTCAGCCTTAACATAACTATTAAAACCGTCTGCGTTACAACAATCCAATAAGCACAAAACTTGTTGACTAAGAAGTATTACTAAATACAGCGGTTTTCTTTCTCTATTTCTTTTGATTTATTATATTTTGTTACATATTTCATTATAAATTTTTTTCTCATCAAACAATATATCATCATCATCATCATCATCATCATCATCATCATCATGTGTTAATTTATTTTTATTATAATAAAAATGTAGGAAATGCAGTTTTTTTTTTTTTTTCTTGCAAATAATAATAAAAAAAAAAAAAAAATTATTTTGCATACCTTTGTTGGTGATAGACATGGAAATAGGCATAGTAAAAGTTGTATGAAAAATAAAAAAACAAATTCATAATTGAAAATAGGAAAACTATAAAAAGAAAAGAAAAAGTTAAAGCAAATACAGCAGACATTTTGAAACAAACCTTAAATTCTTTTATTTTCAAACTTTCATTTTGGTTGGATTTTTAGATTTATTTATTATCTAGTTATATAACAATGAAAAATATTCCTTTTGGTGACCTTTCTAATTTTACTTGTAGCGGTAAGAATCTATTCTGTATTTTATATAAAAAAAAATTAATAATAAAATATATGCCTCCCGGCAAGACATCATATTGTCTACAAAATACTGGTACGTCACCTTGAAAAGGTTGAGAAACTATACGAACTACACGATTTGATGTAAATTTTTTTTTGTTCATTAAAATACTGAATATGCAAACCAGCATAAAAATGATTTAATTCCTTTTTATTTTGTATTTGCAACAGTTTATAGAAATATAGTGCAAACCTGAAGAACCATAAATGCAGTCAGTTTCTTCTGTTGCTTTTTTTTTTTTTGTTTTTTTGTTTATTTGTTACATTGTACATTGTGTTTAATTGATACGTGTTTGTTGATAAATAACAACCATACTTAACCTAATTTTCTAATTTTAAAACAATAAATAAATTAAATTTAAATCAATTATAATAATGCGTATGCATGAAAAGTGTAAAGCGATTATTATAAGTCAATCGTTATGAAACATTGCACAATCTTATTCTGTCTTTATATAGATAATGTAAAATGTTTTTAATTTTATCTTAAATTTATATTATTAAAGGTTATCGTCCTCATTTGGTTGATATAATTAAAATGTATTGTTTTCAAACATCAGATGCTTATCATATTTTTTGACCGATTTTAAAATATTTAACATGACAAATGCAATTTTTTTAATTTTTAATTTTTTTTAATTGGAACAACTATTCCATTATCAGCGTATCTTGACTTTACCGTTTTTAATAATTCAAAAGACATACCCGTGATGTGATAACAATTTACTTGATGGCGTCAGCGCATAAGAATATATATAAAATAATAAACCTGTTCAATTTATTATTAATAATAATAATAATAATAATTTTATTATTATTATTATTATTATTATTATTATTATTATTATTAACAACAACAGCAACTTTACACAACATTTTAGTTTCTTGACCTATTCGAAAGAATTAAAAGAAGACGAAACAAAAAAATAATAAACATTGATTTATTTTAACGAAAAAATTTCTTTTACCAATATAATTCAGCATAAAAACCAAAAAACCAAAAAAAAAAAACTCGTTTAAGGGAAATTAATAACTAAAAAAAAAAAAACATTCTAACTGTAATCTGAGTTTTGTTATGCAAAATTTAAAAAAAAAAACCAATAAAGTGCTTTAATCAGCCAAATTTTTATATCGTCGTGTCAGATGTTAAAATATTTTTTTTTTTTTTTTTGTTTTTGTTCGCTTTAAAATCTCATTAATCAATTTTTTTTTTATTATTAACATTTGATGCCAATCTTTGTTTAATTATTACATTAAGTTTAAGAATATAAATAGAATAGATAAAAAAAAAAAATGATCGAAGCATTAAGCTACTCCAGTTTTTAAACACGTTTTAATTAGCTCAAATATCAACATGATTTTCGCTTTAATATTCTTAACTTTTCTTTTTCACCATGTGTATATAGTTTTCTTTAATTAACCAAACTTTGGATATATAGCTTAGATAACAAAAAAAAAAAAATAACTAAACTTGCTTTTTGAACAAAAAATGTCAACAAAGAGAGTCAGGTAAACGAAATATATATAAATAGAATAACGAAACCGGTCATTTTAACTAATTTAAATAATTTTTTTTTTATAATATTCACTTTTTTTGTATTAATTTAAAAAAAAAAAAAAAAATTCTTTTTATCTTTTTAAAGCATTTCTCCAACGAATGAAAGTTAAAATAAAAATCGAAATGCAAATTAATAATAAAATTTATGTTTTGTTGTTTCATTATCATCGTGTTATATGCATTGAACTTTATAAATGTTTTTTTGGTAACAAAATATTTCGAATGGTGATAACCGAACGATGTAATAATGATAACATCGAAGTCCCTCAAGTTCGATGGCATTAAAAACTGTAAAAATCGTCTCTTAATCTCTATGAAAACGCTATAATGTCCAAAGGCGATAATGCCCTTTTAATTAAAAAAAAAAAAAAAAAAAAAAAAAAAACTAATGAAAGTAAAGGAACCAATAAATAAAACATTCCACATAAAAATAAATAAAATAAAAAATCTAATTCCCAATGTCTCATCCATATAAACCGTAAAAAATTTAACTTTTTATAGATTTAACAACGTTGTGTACACTTTAATTATAACAAACTTACTGTAATAACATTGCTTCAATCATTACTTCTGATTAGTCAAACACTATTAAACATTATTTTTAATTTTCTTTCAACATATATATGCAAATTTTATCACTTTCTAATAACTCAAGTGGTAACAAAATAAAATAGAAAAAAAAATGTGATATAAAAATCGAAAATAGAGAAGCGCATTAATGTCATTAAACGTTTAAAGGTAAAACATACACGCCATTGACCTTATCTTTTCGTTTAAATTATTTACACCAATAATTTTTTCTTTTTCTTTGCAAAATAAATCATTTTTTATTTTACAATTATTCCAAATACCGCCAGAAAAAACAGGGGGAAACAAAAAACGCAAAACACACATCGTTATCTTATTAGAATTAAATTGTTAAATTGAATATTAAATAAAGTTAATACTGACTAATAAATTCTCT